>CM062290.1:72327659-73527659 GCA_031216915.1 Pictodentalium vernedei | reverse complement strand
TCAGAAGATTGTTACAGTTCCTGGCCAACTCCTCAAATACATGTTAGTTCACCATTAAAGAGAAAAAGGTCCACAAAGCACATAGGTTAATATATTTGAAACAAGTAAAGCTACAGGGTAAACGCTATAACTAGAACTTTCAATAAAACTTATTACACAACATTGACATATAAACGTGGGTGGGTGGGTGGGGGGGGGGGTCCATAGAGTATATCCAACAATCCAACGTGTCAGTGAAATTTTCTGAACTACCGAACTATGAAAAAGCTGGTGTCTCATACCTGACTGATATCATCATGAGAATCGACTTTCGATAAAGTTATCTCCCTTGAAATTATTGGATGCGCGTGGAAGGTCCAATTAAGAAGCAAGTAACACCTGTGACATCAGTAGAGAATAAAGAAAAGTTTCCTTTTGTTACTTTTAGTAAACGAACACAACAGACAGCTCTTAGAGCTGTCTGTTGTATTCGTATATTAAAAGTTACAACAGGAAACTTTGATGTTCAAGGCAAGCTAATAGGAAGCAATTACCTCACGGATAATAAGTCATTAAGAATATGTATCGGTATCACACCTACAGACTGCAAGTAGGATCCATTTTGGCTCTTTGTTTAGCGAATGTGTTTTCACAGTAATATGCAAGATTTTATTCTTTCAAGGAAAATAATTAGCAAATGTCGCCCCCTCCTAGACTTTTATATTAATGGAATGGACGGTGTCTGTATTATATGTCACACACTGTTGATATAATGAACAGAAAAGGTTACATAACATCAAAAAATGGGAGCGCGGTATCTGAGTGGTAGACTGTTGGACTTCTATGCTAGAGGACCCGAGTTCGATCCCCGTCCGGGACGACCCGCGTTGTGTCCTTGGGCAAAGCACCTTATCCCAGTTGCCTATATGGGGGCGCGGTGACACTGTGTACTAAGGTGTACTGCACGTCGATGGTGTCTTCAACCGCTGTAACCCTTCTTGAGCGGAGCTTGGACAGAGTTAGAATGTTGAGGAGCTGACAGTTGCTCGTCACGGCTCGGTGGTTCTCTCCGGGTACTCCGGCTTCCTCCACCCGTGAAACTGTCAGAGTTACGATTAGCCACTGTGCATAAGTATGTGTCCTTAAACACCAATAAATAATAATAATAAATAACATCAAAAGATGATTGAAACACCGTTTTCTTTTTTCAAATGGGTTTCAACAATGAATAATAGTCGAACGTTCAAACTGATTGAGAAAAAATGTAAAAAGCCAGCTTCTATATTTTTAAACAACTCTACAGGAAAATGCCGGAAGTTTGTGAAACGAGATAAATTTAGAGATTTCAATTTTTCTATAGTGTAAAATTTTCAGACAGCTTCAGGAAATTAAAGGCGGCTACTTTTCCTGTAAATCTCTTCCAATAACGAAAATTGTCATCCGTAGTAATAGTGGATATAAGTTTAGTTCCCCTTTCCATTTCTCCTGTCAGAAATGTATTTATTGGTGCTCAAGGTCACATATTTCTGAACAGTGACTAAGCATGACCGTCACGTGAATATAAATTCAAGGCTTGGCAATTATTTATACCTATGTTGCCAATTTTTGAGGACTTCCATCCCAGGCTTTGGTGATTGGGTACTTGGGTACTATTTTACAAGTAAAACAGATCCTGTTTATCAAAGTAAACAAACACTGCTTCACTTCCCGGGGTTCATACGAGGGTGGTCTGAAATGTATTGTTTATTCGTGTCCATGGCCGCAATATTAGTATCAGTCAAGTTTAGCCAATTGTTTATACGTATGCTGCCCATTTTAATGGGGTTCCAAATAATCATTAGGTGCCCGGTCTATTTTAGCAATAAAGAAGTACTTGGTTGAGTAAACAAGCACGGCTTCACTTCCCGTGGTTCCCACGGGGGTCGCGTCTGGAATTTAAGAGCCGGTATTTGAAGACGTTGACCTCTGTATCGGGCACCCATCTTGCAGGGTAGTATGGGCTTTTAACCTCTTGAAATGGAGAGAACTCTTTTCCGGCCCAGGAACCTGATACTTCATAATTTTATTAAGTAGGGTGTCTGCTAAGTGGACGTGTGAGGTAGACCAATCAATATTTTCAACGTGCAGCCCAAAGGCTGAAAATATTAATTGATCTATCCCCACATAATGCATATGGACTCTTCCAATCGTTGGTTAATGAACTGACATGGAAGATACCACCAGGGTCTAAAGGGTTAATTTAATATTGATGACAGTATTCAAAACAATATCGCCGTATACCGATATATTGGCAAAGATTTCAGTTTGAAAATAGGATACTGGTAAACACCATTATTTCTCTTCGCGGAATTCGTGGTTCCCCCAGTTTCAAGTTAAAAATTAATTCCGGAAAATTGGTACATACGGAGTATGAAGTTTACTCTGTATATCAAAGAACTAAATTCGAGGTTAATTCCTTTGTTGCATATAACGTTTTTAATGTCACGAATTACGCCAGACAAGCACTCTGTATTCGATATTTGGCAAGATTGGGTTTTTCCACTGTTTGCGGGAGTTATGGAACGAAACTTCATGGAAATGTAAACACTCCATATGTAACCAGTACCGATTTGAACAATGTTATTGCCAGTATATCGAAATACCGCGAAGATCTATCCTCTCCGCCACGCCATCATATTTATTTATTTATTTATTTATTTATTTATTTATTTATTTATTTATTTAGTTTTTGATGTTTAAGATCACATATTTCTGCACAATTGCTAATCATGACAGCAATATGGAGTTAAAGTCAAGTTTAGTCAATCATTTATACCCATATTGCCCATTTTAGAGACTTCAACCACAATCACAAGCAGTGTCTACTGGGTCCTATTTTATCAGTAAAACAGAGTTTGTTTACCACTGTAAACCAGCACTGCTTCACTTCCCGGGGATCCCACGGGGACGTGCCATCGTAGGCAACAAAACCGAGTTCCTCAACTTCGCACTGAAAGCCTAAGATCAGAGTTTTCAACTGCAATGCAAACTTCACTGTTGGCAACGCAAACGGGGTCATACGGATGTATGCTTTACGCTAGAATATTCTCGGGGTTTATATTTCTACTATAACCCCGAGACGGTAGGCATGCAAGCATAAAAGAGAAAATAACTAAAAAAAAGACTATCAAACTTTGGTAAAAAATTAATAATTCTCTCTAACTTAATTTGTTATTCTATCACTAGAAAAGAGGAACAAATTCGAAATTTTATTTCAACTCACGTGGTTGACGTCAAGTTTGTATCACCAACTTGCCCGCCTGACATACCATATTTTGTTACCGTACTGTAAAAGATGCACTGAGAGTCATTCTATTGTAGGGCTTAGAAAAAAATACATACACAACACAACGACCCTAACACTATAACTAATGATATTCAGTTTTAATATTTATTTTCAGTTTATCAATTCTGTAATATGCTTTTATGCGTTCACACATCGTGGTGTTCTGTTCTAATTACCGTTAATTTTGGTGGATTTGAACAAAAATACTTTCCAACTGACATTCGATTTATCGGCTGTCACCGCATCTTTCGAATTGACCTTGGCCAGAATGTCACGTTTCGATTGTCTGATTACGACAATGGGCGGAGTTTAATTCTTTTGATAAATCCACCATACCGTCGGTGGAAACACACTCCGTCAACGATAATTCGAATGGAACACGTGTTCCGTACGAATTTGTAAATATGGATCTGGGGAAAAGTAATACGCGTGTAAGAAAAAAGAGATCTAGACTCAAAAGAAAAAAATGTAAAAAATACTTGTTCATGGAAGTTGTTTTCCATTTTCAACCCTCTAGGATACGATGTAAGGCAGCATTTAATATAAGTAGTGGGAGATGTATGGATCGTGCCTCATTGGCCGGAGGGGGAGTGACGTCATGTCACATGAGCTGGTGGAGCCATGTTTGATTGTCATGGTAGCCCGCGTAAGCGGCCATTTTGTGACGTCATCTCCATAGTGATACGTGGTGTGAGTGCGCATGCGCAACGTGTGTTGTTTGGGTGATACGTGTTTCTGTAGTCCATTTTGTATACTGGAGGCCGCCATCTTGGTTTCTATGGTAGCACGTGGTTGCTATGTGACCCACTGGCTTCTTATAGGATAGGGGTATGTTCGCAGGGTAGATTCGATTGAACAGGAGTATCACGAATTACCCAAACAAACCCGACAATCCCTCCAAATCACCAAAATTGACTTTATTTACTACGGATTCCCTATTTTATCGGCTTAGCACGTAGTGCTATCGTACCAGGGGATACAGGGGTGAGTTCGATTGAACTAGTGTAGTTTTTCTGGCTTGGAATTTGTCCCAGAATCCTCGAAAAATTACCACAAACAACCCCAACAAGTTGTTTTATTAGTTCGGATTCTTTCAGAATTCTCTGCTTCTATCTATATATGCAATAGTTTTCGTCTACCTATGCATATTCCTTTGTTCTGGAGTATACTCCAGTAGCGTAGAAGAGCCTATCAACTGGAACAGCTTTGCCTATTGTTACAAAATTTAGTTTTTCTGTATATTCTTGTTAGTTCTGACCCTATTCCGGGTACTCTTGTTTTTCATTTATCTAGATCATTTATATAGATTAAAACTAACCAATCAGATTGCTTGATTTCCCATAATCTCTATGTAGAGTTATCTCCCTTCTGTATGACAGAAGCATTCCCAAACCCAATGAGCTATCGAGCAATTGTTCGTTCGAGTGACTCGCACATACGACTCTTGGCCTAATTTAAAAAAGAATGGGTGCCTAAGACCAGATATTGTATTATTTGAGGTTACCTTCTGGAGAATCCCTTTTTGTCATATGTGCTTATGTGAAAAGGCACAATGTGACACAATGTGCCCTGGCACATAGGCACATGCTGGATGTGCCGATATGTGCTTATGTGAAAAGGCACAATGTGACACAGTGTGCCCTAGCACATAGGCACATATGGGTATTTGAGAATACCTATAGCCTGATATTGTATTATTTGAGGAAACCTATAAGGAATACCTTAAGGAGAATCACCTTTTTCATATGTGCTTATGTGGAAAGGCATAATGTGACACAATGTGCCCTAGCACATAGGCAGTGCCAGTAGGCACATAGAACACATTGCAACTCAGGGGACGACATATTAACACGGGTTCCCCTCGCAAATTTGGGTTGCGATAAAATGTGTTGTTTGTGTTAATAGTTGTCAAATGAATTGCCGAGTGTCCTTCTAAAAAATGTTTTATAGACGTCAAGGTGTGTAATAAACACAAAACGACACACGTGTGTGAATGGGTTAATCGATATGGCACTTGTGCCATCGCGGAAGGATAAAACTCCAGACCTGCAGTCTCTACTTCTATCACCACAATAACATATGTGTTCCAATAAGACCAGACCCAGAACCCCGTGAAATGAACATGGCAACATTAAACAATCAGAAGTTTAGTAAATAAACCTGCCATGTACCCCACGACTCCACAGGACAAATAATCAATAAATTAGATAAAGATCGAGGTCACTCCATCTTAGTCCAAATCGTAAACCGATTTTTAATTGAAACAACACTTCAGTCAGAACTCCGCCTGCTGCAAGTGGGAAACATCTACAAAACCGAAGCGGGTTGCAAGTCACTCCGCTGACGGAATAATAGCGAATTGCGCAACTCATTTTAAAATTTTGTGTGGTAACTTCAGATGGTAACATATGATACAGGAGCCGTAAATATATAAACAAACACTTGGCGACCTCTCGTCCAACCCGAGGGCGAGAATTTTAGTCTGATTGGAACATACTTTAAGTTCCTAATATCACATGTTTGCCCTTCCGTTCTGACAATCTGTCGGAACTAATGCGACTGAAAGGTTCAACAGCGCATCCTTGTATGATAATATGACATACCATTTCGTTTCCATCTTAACAGAATTTCCGCCAAAATATATAGCAACTACTAACGCGCAACCTCGCCGAAAAGAACTATATCGAAACTTTCAAGCATACAGCAAACGTCACGATTGAGTATTGGGGATGTATAATCCAATCACAAATGTTCTTGAAAGTTCGTACCGTGAATCCCAAGACTATAAATATGAAAACATGCATGAGGAAGTAACTAAAATGACTACCAAAATTTGGTCAAACTAATATTCTCTCTAACTGGTTATTCTACCACTAGAAAGGGAAGCGGCGTTTACAACTTCTATTTCAACTCACGTGCTCGATGTCGAGTTTGAACCATCAACTTGTCCACCCGACATACCAGATTTTGATAGGGTACTGCAAAAGATGCACCAATAATCATTCTTCTGTACGATTAAAAAATAAACGCCACAAAATACACACAAAACACAACGACAACAACACTGTTAATATTTACATTTAAATTATTTCACTTGAATTATTCAATTCTAATATTCAATTTTAAATTTCTTTTGTACTTTTTATGATATGTACTTATACATCAGAGATTTTTCTAGAAGAGAAAAATGTGCTAAAAAGCAAATACATTTCATGAAACTTGCCTTTCGATAAAGTTATCTCCCTTGAAATTATTAGACGCACGAGGAAGGTCCAATTAAGAAAAAAGTAATTGCCGAGAAAACACTTGTGACATCAGTAGACAATTAAGCCAAGTATCCTCTAGTTGAAAAGATGCTTCATGACAATGTAACGGCATGATATACAACAGGTAGCGATTTGAATATTATTATTGCCAGTATATAGAAATACCGTAAAGCCCTATTCCCTGCGCCGCCCAAACATAGGCATATAAACTTATACTGTTGCAGCAACTGTCTTAAAATTTATGTACATGAAACAACAAATTGGTCGAATACGACGAATTGGTCGAATATGTTTCACATGATGTCTCAAGTATATTAGGAAAGGTCCAAAGACTCTAAGTTCAGAAAGAAATAGTTCTGGCCTAAATTCGTCACAATATGCTTATTTTCAGTGTATCGTTCGTGGAGTACAACAAGGAACCATCTGCAATGCTTTAGCAAGCATTGCAGATGGTTCCTTATTGCATTCAAGGGACGATATACTTTATTCAATTTTAACGTCAATACCCATGTTATGTGCAACGCTGTTGAACGGAAACTAATAATGTGCCAGATGACACTACGTTGTCGGTTCAATAAATAACCGATGGAGGAGCATCGTTTTTTTTTTATTCATTGAAGTATCTCTTAATATAGGAACAATTTTTTAAAGTACCCACAGATGGTAAATCTGGCGCTGTTTCGCTTTCCTTCTACGTCATCAATGTTTTGGGTTTTTTCCCCACCTCCCCTTTCCCTTTATGTGCATGAAAGTACCGAGTGTCGTTCGTCGTCACCCAACCCACACTACCATCCCGGTTAGCTGAGTCGCTCAATTAAAAGATCAAGAATATTTGGAATAACCAAATACATGAAAACCAACTGAAAAAACAAGCAACGAAAACTGGAAGCGTAAGAAAATAGTTCAAAATTAACTTGTATTAAAAAATACTTGTCTTGGAAAATACAAAAGCAAATATCAAGAGGGTAAAATCACATCCGACAAAAACGCTGTGTTCCAAAAGTTATTCTGGATAATGTTCATATTCGGGACCATCATAATTCTTCGGTTTCTTTAAGGGGGTCCAAATCATTCAGTTGTTCGACCCAAACATAAGACGTCGAATGAATATACCGCGAAAGAAGGTAAGCTAAGCGCACTCGAATTTTTTGTGTTTTCTTGTGAAAGGAAATTGAAAACCTATACACTACGTCCAGTTAACAAAAAGACATCATAATTCAAGAACTGGGGTCTCCTTAGTAATGTGACGTCAGAAGCAGTTTTATAAGTTAGACGAAGTAACATAAACGACAATGTGGAGGAATAGCGGACGTCTGTATGTGTTGAACATGAGCTCCGAGCCACAAACCGCAGCCCATGTTACCGTCAATGTATGTGCTTGTCTGTATCAAGCCGTATCCACATTTTTGTTAACACTATGCAATTTATGTTGTTTGTCAGCACATCTCCCAGAATAAAGTGCCATAAGATATAAAAATAGATGTCCAAATGCTATCGCAGAAAGCTCATTTTTTTACAGCAATAAGCTTCGAAATACATAACATACTCAAATAACCAGTTCGCGGTCTGGAAATAACTCGTAAACGTAAACAATCTTTGGGTTATACGGGTATTAGTTCAGTAGTGAATACGCGAACGAACGACAGTTATGACAAAATAATGCAACATTTTAAGTTATTGTGATGAATTGACGGTAACATGGGCTGCTGTTTGTGGCTCGGAGCTCATGTTCAACAGAGACGGGAAGCGTCGAGGTTGAACATACGATCCGAATCGCAAACCTCAGACATTGTAGCCGGCAATTAACCACAATAATATATATGTTCCAATAAGACCCTACCCATAGCCCCAAACGCACGTCGTGAAATGAACAAGACGTCTTTTAACGATACAAGTTTACAAAATAAACCTATTGTGTGCCCCACGACGTCATTCGACAAATAATTAATAAATTAGATAAAGGTCAAGGTCAATCCATCTTAGTTCAAATCCTAAACTGATTTGTAATTTAACCCTTTACCTAACATGAAAAGCAGACGACACTTGTAAAAAAAATTCTTGAATAACTTATTTTTTTTCATTTCTTGTCTCAAAAACATAGGTTATGACCCCTCGTTGGAACGAGCTCGTTCCAACGAGGGGTCATAACCTATGTTTTTGAGACAAAAAATGAAAAGATAATGAAAATTAATTGGCTTTTTTTGAGAATAGCGCTGGTCGGTTTTGGCCGTTACGTTGGGTAAAGGGTTAAAAAACACTTCATTCGGAACACCGTCTGATGCACGTGTGGAAATTCTACAAAGACAAAGCTGTTTCCAAGTCACCATGTTGACGGAATAATAGCGAAATAGGCAACCTCATTTCAAAATTTTGCGCAGTAACTTCAGACGGTAACATATGATACAGGTGCCGTAAACATATAAAAAAAACTTAGCGACCTCTCGTCCAACCAGAGGGCGAGAATTTTAGGCTGATTGGAACATAAATTAAATTCCTACTATCACATGTTTGCCCTTCAGATCTGACAATCTGTTGGATCTAATTCAACTGAAATGTTCAACATTGCACCCACGTATGAAAAAAATGACACGCCGTTTACATTTTAAAGGTATTTTCACTTATATTTATGTTATTTGAAACGGAAAGGAGGGATTGCTAAGTGTTAAGCACTTGTCTCCCGATTCGATTTGCTGTAAAAAATTGCAAATAAAATATATGAACTTCCGCTAAAATAAAAAGCAACTACTAACGCACAATCCATCGAAAAGAACTGTATTGAAGCTTTAAAGCACATGGTAAACGTCACGGTTGAGTAATGTGGATAAAAACTCCAATCAAAAATGTTCTTGGAAGTTCGCACTATTTATCCCAAAACTATAAATAAGAAAGTAACAAAAAAGACTACCAAAATTCGGTCAAACTAATATTTTTTCTAACAGGTTATTCTACCACTAAAAGTAGGTAGCGCTTAGAACTTTTATTTCAACTCACGTTCTCGATGTCGAGTTTGAACCATCAACTTGTCCGCCCGACATACCAGATTTTGATAGGATACTGCAAAACATGCACCAATAGTTATTCTTCTGTACGATTCAAAAATAAACACCATAAAATACTCACAAAACACAACGATCACAACACTGTTAATGTTTATATTTAAATTATTTCACTTGAATTATTTAATTCTAATAATTATTTTTAAATTTTGTATTTTAATGATTTAAACTTATACGTACTTATATATCAGAGATTTGGCTACAAGAGAAAATGGTGCTAAAAAGCAAATACAGTAGAAAATTAAGCCAAGTATCCTTTTGTTGTAACGATACTTCATGACAATGTAACGGCACAATATGCAACCGGTACCAATTTGCATATCATTACTGCCAGTATATCGAAATACCACAAAGCCCTATTCCCTGCGCCGCCGCATCATAGGCATATACAATTATACTGTTGTAGCAACTTTTTTAACATTTATGTACATAAAACAAAGAATTGGTCGAATATGCTTCACAAAGAGTCACAAGTATATTACGAAAGGTTCAAAAGACTCCAAGTTCAGAAAGGTCAAATAGTTCTGGCCTAAATTCATCACAATATGCTTAATTTCAGTGTATCGTCAATTGAATGCAGCAAGGAACCATTTGCAATGCTAAAGCATTGCAAATGGCTGCTTGTTGCATTCAAGGGACGATATACTTTACTCATTTTTAAAGTCAATCCCTATGTTATGTGCAATGCTGTTGGAAATGACACTCTGAACGGAATCCAATTGTGTGCCAGACGACACTACGTTGTCATTTCAATAAATAAGAACCGATGAAAAAGCCTAGGTTTTCACTCAGTGTGGTATCTCTTAACACAGCAATGATTTTTTAACCCTTTACCCAACGTAACGGCCAAAACCGGCCAGCGCTATTCTCAAAAATCGCCAATTAATTTTCAAAATATTTTCATTTTTTGTCTCAAAAACATAGGTTATGACCCCTCGTTGGAACGAGCTCGTTCCAACGAGGGGTCATAACCTATGTTTTTGAGACAAAAAATGAAAAAATTTAGTTATTCAAGAATTATTTTTGCAAGTGTCGTCTGCTTTTCATGTTAGGTAAAGGGTTAAAGTACCCACATATGGTAAATCCAGCGCTGCTTCGTTTTCCTTCTGTGTCATCAATGTTTTGTTTTTTCTTCCCACCTCCCCTTTCCTTGTTTGCCTGAGAGTGTCGTACGCCACCACCCCACTCCCAACCCACACGTGGTCAGCGGAGACGCTCATTTAAAAAACTGGAGACTTAAACTACAGGAATATTTGGAATAACAAACTGCATGAAGACCCGAAAACACAAGCAACGAAAACTGGTAGCGTAAGAAAATAGTTCAAAATTATCTTTGATTAAAAACTACTTGTTTCGGAAAATATAAAAGAACACATCTAGAGGGTGAAATCCCACCCTACAAAAACGCCGTGTTCCAAAATTTATTCTCTATAATGTTGATATCATAGTTCCTCGGTTTCTACATGGAGATCCAATTCATCCAGCTGCTCGACCCGATCATAAGATGTCGAATCAATATATCGCGAACGAAGGTATGCATAGCGCACACGATGTTCTGTGTAAAATTGTGAAAGGAAGTTGAAAACATATACACTACGTTCAGTTAACAAAACGACATCATAATTTAGGAACTGGGGTCTCCTTAGTAAGTCGACGGCAGAAGCAGTTTTATAAGTAAGACGAAGTAACATAAACGACAATCGAGAGGAATAAATGACGGGAGATGTGCCTGTCTGTATCAAGCCGTATCTACATTTTTGTTAACACTATGCAATTTATGTCGTTTGTGAGCACACCTCCCAGAATAAAGTGCCATAAGTTATAAAAATAGACGTCCAAATGCGATCGCAGAAAGCTTAAGTTTTACAGCAATAAGCTTCGAAATATAAAACGCATTCGTATAACCAGTTCGCGGTCTGGAAATAACTCGTAAACGATTGTTTAAGTTATGTGGGTAATATTTTAGTAGTGAATATGCGAAAGAACGCAGTTACGACAAAATTAAAAGTTATTGTGATGAATTGGCTGTAACATGGTCTGAGGTTTGCGGCTCGGAACTTATGTTGAGGAGACGCGTTGAACATATGCTCTGAATCGCAAATCTCAGCCTTGGTTGCTGTCAGTTAACCACAACAACATATATGTTCCAATAGGACCCTACACATAGCCCCAAACGCACATCGTGAAATGAACAAGTCAACTTTTAACGATACCAAGTTTACAAAATAAACATATCGTGCATCCCCAGACGTCATTGGACAAATAATCAATAAATCAGATGAACGTCGAGGTCACCCCATGTTAGTTCACATCATAAACCGATTTGTAAAAATTCGAAAACACCGTCTGCTGTAAGTGTGAAAAATCTATAAAATGAAGCGGTTTGCAAGTCACTCCGCTGACGGAATAATAGCGAAATGGGCAACATCATTTCAAACTTTCGCGTGGCGACGTTAGATGGTCATATGATACTGCAGCCGTAAACATAGAAAAAATTTAGCGACCTCTCGTCCAACCAGAGGGCAAGAATTTTAGTCTTTTAGGAACATAAATTAAATTCCTAATATCACATGTTTGCCCTTCAGTTGTTCTGACAATCTGTCTGAACTAATTCGACTGAAATGTTCCACATTGCACCCATGTATGATAGAAATGACGTGCCGTTTACATCTTAACAGAATTTCTGCCAAAACAAATTGCAACGACTAACCCGCGACCTCGTCGAAACGAATTATATCGAAGCCTTGAAGCACATAGTAAACCTCCCGGTTGAGTAATGATGATGTATTATCCAATGAAAAATATTCTTTGAAGTTCGTACCATTAACCCTTTAAACTCTAGTGACATCTTCCATGCCAGTTCAACGGTAGCAATTAGAACAGTCCATATTCATTATTTGGGGTAGACCAATTAGTATTTTCAACGTGCAGCCTCGGGCTGCACGTTGAAAATACTAATTGGTTTACACCACAATATTTACTGAACAGCCATCCTATATAATGACGTTATGACGTATCATGTTCCTGGCCGGAAAAGCTGGCGCTGTGGTTTAAGGGTTAATCCCAAAACTATCAATATGAAAACTTGCATGAGAAAGTAACTAAAAAGACTAACAAAATCTGGTCAAACTAATATTCTTTCTAACTGGTTATTCTACCACTAAAAAAGGAGGCAGCGTTTCGAACTTTTATTTCAACTCACGTGCTCGATGTCGAGTTTGAACCATCAACTTGTCCGCCCGACATACCAGATTTTGAAAGGGTACTGCAAAAGATGCACCAATAATCATTCTTCTGTACGATTCAAAAATAAACGCCACAAAATACACACAAAACACAACAACCACAACACTGTTAACGTTTACATTTAAATTATTTCGCTTGTATTATTCAATTCTAATATTTATTTTTAATTTTTTTTGTATTTTTATAATTTATACTTATAAAAACGTATACATTAGACAGTTTGCTACAAGAGAAAAATGTGCTAAAAAGAAAATAAATTTTCATGAAACTTGCCTTTCGATAAAGTTATCTCCCTTGAAATTATTAGTCTCGCGAGGAAGGTCCAAGTGCAAGGCAAGTCATTGTTGAGAAAACACCTGAAAACACCTGTGATATCAGTTGACAATAAAGCCAGGTATCTTTTTGTTACTTTTAATAAACGAACTCAGAAAAACTGCTCTTAGTTTAGTAAAAGTAACAAACGCAAACGGCTTTTTATGGCAAACTGATTTACACGGTCCTCTGATGTCTCGCACTAAGTACGTCCCCCAACACTATTCCCCCGAATCCCCCAGTATTCAGACATAAACTGTTTTATAATTTTCCTCATTAGCGTTTTCTCAATCTCCCCAGTGATAATACTGTCATTGATAATTGTTAGGCTACTTTAGCCATTCAGAAGACGCGTTACATACTGATGAAAAGTGAGGAACTTTTTTATTCTTTTTGGCAAATAAAAAGATATATGCATGACTCAGTATTTATTTATTGTGTTTAAGGTCACATATTTTTGTACAATGGCTGATCGTGACTGCAACATGGAGATAAAATCAAGTCCAACCAATCGTTGATACCCATGTTGTCCATTTTAGAGGACTTCCACCCAAGGTATTGGTGACCGAGTAGAGCTTGTTTACTATAGTAAACAAGCACTGCTTCGCTTCCGTAGTTTACCACGATGAAGCACGACTCAGCAACATCAGGACGATGATGGCTTTGATAAAATGAGGATGGTGATATAAAACTCAGGTCTGCCGTAGCACACAAATGGTTAACACTTTATCAGACATAACGGAAATCCCCCACTCTTCACAAAAAGGAACTATTCAAATTGTATTTCCACTTTCCTTTTTCCAATTATTGGGACGAGATTATCGAGACAGTTGCAATTATTTATTTATTGGAGTTTAACGACACTTTCGACAGCAAGGATCACCGTTTTATGGGTGGAGGAAGGCGGAGTACCCGAAGAGAACAACCGAGCAACGGCGAACAACTGTCAGACTCCCCAAAGTACTGACTCCACACAAACTGGGTTAGAATTGGTTGGAGACAGGTGCACCCGCAACGTGCATTACGCCTTAGTATACAGCGCCACCGTGCCCAGCGTGGGCAATCAGGATTAAGTGCCTTGTCCAAGGACACAACGCATTTACCCCTGGCTGGAATCGAACCGTGGACCCCTCGGTTTGAGAGATAGTTGCAATGAGGGGGTGATATAAGTTTTTAATCAGAAATTGAATATTGATAATTGTTCAAGAAAAAACATTTGCATGTGTCGTCTTCATGTCGTGTTGGGTAATGGGTTGAAACACACGCAGCTTACGGCAATGGTAAAACGTATTCCGGTACGCTTTAAAAAATGTGTACTTTTCATTTTGCTTAACCCTTTATCCCTGGTGGTATATTCCATGCCAATTCAGAGCCATCAACTGGTAGAGCTTATATTCGCTACTTGGGGGAATACCAATCAACATTTTCAACGTGCAGCCACAAAGCTGCACGTTGCAAATCTTGTTTGGCCAACGACTCAAGTTAACTGAGCAACTATCTACTTTATGGATTCAGATCGTGTCACTATCCTGAACTTGAACGGCGGCCTTTCGGGTTAAAATGGTTAGGAGCTTGGTGTCGTCCACTCCGTTCTCAATCGTTCCATTAAAACAAGAGATTTGAATTTCAAAACTACTTTAAAAAACGAGCTATACGATAACAGCAAAATATACAAACATGGGAATGTGTTATTTGGAGAACATAGTTTTGGATAAAGTAAGAGTTACTGAGGTTAACAGTGTCTTGGAAACTTAAGTTGAAAGTTATTAAAGGTAAGCATTTGGACCAACAGAAATAAAGAAACGCATTGAGTGACAAGCTGCACGTAGAACACCTCCACTGTACTTTGCATAATAATGATGATAAACTCATGATGATGGCGATAAACTGTGATCCCTTGAAGCACATAAAGATTGATCATTAGTGTCCTCCGGCGGATTTGAGTGTATCAGATTGATAGGTGTTGACACTGATCAAGTACATTTTGGTTACTTATAAATATGTTTACTTTTCTTCTTGCTTATGAGCATAGCGTTACCTTGTACAAGCTTAGTCACTCAATTAAAATAGGAGAATTGAACTTCAAAAACGCATTAAAAGTCAATCTGCATAAGAACTTATAGCGTAAAGGCTTGTAAATGTTAGTTGGAGAACATAGTTCTAAATACGATTAATTAGACTAAGGGATGCCCACCAACTGCTGGTCAACAAATATCCGGCTAGAAATTACAACCCCCACCCCCTCGTAGGTGGTATTCGATACTGCGTGGTGTGGAAAATGAGAAGACCTCCCACCAACCATTGAAAAAACCCATTCGATAAGGCAAATGATTAATTGTTTTCCTAGCAACAAACCTCAATGTACCTTGAGAATCCACACCTTCAACCGCGATATGCAAGTTTTACCATGAGAAATCCCACCAGTGTACCCTTCTGATTGTAAGCTTTCAGCGCCATTGTGCAATAACAACTTTTGTGTTTTTGTTTAGCGGGGTTTTTTGTGGGGAGGGAGTTGCTGTTATTTTATCGCCACTGGGATACAAGGATGAGAGTAAATACAAGACTACTTTTGAACAAGTATTTACTTCTAGCCCAGCATTGTAGAGGGAATCAACAATTTCCAATGTAAACACGGCCGTATGCGTAATTCGGCATTAGAGTTATTCCCAAACCCATCTTTCATGTCCAAACGTTGAACAACTCTCTTTGGGACTTCGATCGATGCGTCAAAGACCTACTGGTGTCACCTCGGCACTTCTTACGAGACAAACCTCTGCATGCATGAAATAGTGTAACTCAACGTTACACTACAACACTGAAGCATAGATTAGACACACGTCACGGCTGGATGCTACACTGTAAATTTATTGTTAAAAAATACAGTATATGACCAGTAGCCAGTTGCAGGTACTGTCACTGTTAATTTTACGCATCGCTGTCATTCCTTGAAGTATAGACTTAAGAACTCCGCGAATTTGAGCGATTGTGGGAGTGTAAACCTGATTTGTGTAATGGTTCAGACTGATAAAATATTCCAACTACGTCATCAAGGCATGCCTTCATTGAAGGCATGCCTTGATGATGTAGTTGGAATAGTAGTCAGTCAGTCAGGATTATAGTTTAATACTCAGAGATGTTAGAAATTTATTTCTCAATAAATCGGTATAGTATTCGTGCCGTATGGGTAGTATAGGCGTCCAAACGTCTTACTCAATTAAAACGTACCGTACTCAGATTTGGTCATGTCGGGACCACAGCAGTCTGGATCGAGTACTGTCTGCAGACCGTCATTTCACTGTGCGTGTGACAAAAGTCCAAGTATCCATTCTAATTTCGCAAGATGGTACATGATCACGAACCAAAGTCAATCGATATCTGGATCCCAAATCCAGACCAAAGTGTCCCGACTGAAAAACTTATTCAGTAGTCATACACTCCCATGCCCCCCTCCCCCCCCCCCCCCCATAGTTACGCCCATGTATAATCAAATGAAACACTTAAAGAATCGCACTCATGCTAAGTAGAGTAAACGTTTTTAATCAGAACGAAATGCATCAAACTCTTTCATTTCTGCTTTTACTACTTAATATGTCTTCATTTTGGAAGATGGCGTGTTTGGGAGGATCAATTTTTTTAAAGGAAAACTACTTTATATGATTGTATCTTCAATACTAAAGACATTAACTGGTCAAATATTCATGACTATAGATCAATTATTTATTCATTTATTGATGTTTAAAGGCACGCATTTCTGCACAATAGCTAATCGTGACAACAATATGGAGAGGAAGTCAGGTTTAGTCGTTTATATCTATGTTGCCCATTTTAGAGGATTCCCACACCAGGCACTGGTGACTGAGTCCTATTTTACAAGTAAAACGGGGCCTGTTGGCCACAGTAAACAAGCACTGGTTCACTTTCCCACGTGAGGACTATAGAACAGCCTTCTGGTGTAATAAAACGAATCAAATAAAACCTGCTGGGTGTATCTTCTCTGAAGAACCAAAAAGATCATCAGGGCCTAAATAGATGTTTGCTGCCGTACATCTTTAACACTTATGCTGCCAGAAGCAACTATTGTTATCTATTTTATGATGGTTATCTGTACGTTCGGCATGCACAGATCAAACCTATGTCATACATGTTAATAAACTTCCTTGCATACAGGCGTACATAGAGGTCGTCCATATATGGATAAAGTGGGCGTGGCTGTAAAAGGATTAATACGACAATTCTGAAGGCTGATTCTAAGTATTGCACTGTGTTTTATTGATATTTTGTAATTACTTATGAGTGTAAAGTTCAAACAAGAAGGTATTTGGAGAATTATTCCATTATGACAGAAACTATAAGGACTTAAATCTACATGAATAAAAAGCAAACAAAGACTACCAAATGCTGGTCACACTAATAATGAATTCTAATTTGTAGTTCTATCGCTTGAAAAGGAGGCTGAGAGCTCCATGAAAAAAGGTTGATGCCTACATGAATGAACAACTAAAAAGACTACCAAAAATTGGTCACACTAAAATTCTATAATTTGCAGTTCTATCACTCGAAAAAGAGGTTGTATTTTGAAACTTTATTTTCACTTACGTGTTTGACGTCAAGTTCGAACCACCAACTTGACCGCCCGACATTCCAGATTTCGAAAACTCACTGCAAAAAATGTACTGCAAGTCATTCTCTTAAACAACAGAGATAAACAAACTGACAATAATAGCAAACATTATGATTTAAAATATAATAATAGTTGTTTAATAATTTAAACAGGAGAGTAAGTACATGGGAATCCAGTCAAATGAGTACCAATTTTATCAGCAATATATTCAGATAATGTCCAGGTTTTATTGGGATATCCAGTCTTGCTACGTCACGTTTATATAATAGCATGTCACATGTTGTTAACCCTTTACCCAACGCAGACGATTTAAAAATTTATTATTTTAAATATCATTTTTTAAATTTTTTCTAAAAATTTCAACAAAACCATATCATGTGACCCCTCTTTGGAACGAACAAAACCATATCATGTGATCCCTCTTTGGAACGAGCTCTTCGGGACGAGCTCGATGAAATTCTTCGAAAAATAATATTTTTTCAACTGCGGAATTTGCATATTACGCGGGCGGATGCGGGTGATTCGTTGGGTAAAGGGTTAAAATACTTCAATTTTCCATTTTTAGACATTCTGATTTTGGGGTCTCATACTGTCCTCAAATCATTAGGTTGAAGAATTTCCAAAAAAAAAATCCAGAAAACTAAAGTGTGACTGACAGACTGACTGACTGACGGATGGACAGAGTGAGAATGAAACTTGATCTGTAAGTCATCGTTCTATAGCAGGTTACCAAAAATGAAATCATTCCGTTGAAGAGTTTCCAAAAAAAGTCCGGAAAACTGATATTTTGGTGCTTTTCCATATTTCCAAGGGCCATAACTCACACAAGAATAATGCAATCAGCATAAAACTCAAACTTGATCTGTAAGTCATTTTTCTATAGTAGGTTACCAGGAATGAAATCATTCGGTTAAAGCATTTCCAAAAAAAAATCCAGAAAACTAAAGTGTGACCGACAAACTGACTGACAGACTGACGGATGGACAGAGTGCAAATGAAACTTGATCTGTAAGTCATCGTTCCATAGTAGGTTACCAAAAATGAAATCATTCCGTTGAAGCGTTTCCAAAAAAAGTTCGGAAAGCTGATATTTTGGCGCTTTTCCATATTTCCAAGGGCCATAACTCACACAGAAATAACGCAATCAGCATGAAACTCAAACTTTATCTGTAAGTCCCCGTTCTATAGTAGGTTACCAAAAATGAAATCATTCCGTTGAAGCGTTTCCAAAAAAAGTTCGGAAAACTGATATTTTGGCGCTTTTCCATATTTCCAAGGGCCATAACACAGACAAGAATAATGCAGTCAGCATGAAACTCAAACTTGATCTGTAAGTCACCGTTTTATAGTCGGTTACCAAAATTGAAATCATTCCGTTGAAGCGTTTCCAAAAAAAGTCCGGAAAACTGATATTTTGGCGCTTTTCCATATTTCCAAGGGCCATAACTCACACAGAAATAATGCAATCAGCATGAAACTCAAACTTGATCTGTAAGTCATCGGTCTATAGTAGTTTACCAAAAATGAAATCATTCCGTTGAAGCGTTTCCAATAAAGTCCGGAAAACTGATATTTTGGTGCTTTTCCATATTTCAAAGGGCCATAACTCACACAAGAATAATGCAATCAGCATGAAACTCAAACTTGGTCTGTAAGTCATCGTTCTATAGTAGGTTACCAAAAATAAAATTATTCGGTTGAAGCATTTTCCAAAAAAGGTCCGGAAAACTAAAGTGTGACTGACAGACTGACAGACTGACGGACTGACAGACAAACTGACATTTTACAGTGTCCGCACTCTTGCCGCTTACTAAACAAAGCGTCCAGAAAAAGTGTATTACTTTTCGAAAAACAAAATCTGTAGACCTAAATTCACTAACAAGTGATATTCAGGCCTCACCTTTAATGACTAGAAGTGAAGATGAGTCATCAGACTTTTTCGACTGGAGAGGCCTCAGAATTCATCTCAGCGGTTCAAAAATTAAAAAATTTTCCCCGGTGAAATTGATCTGCGGACGATCTGCGTTTTCATTTAAGAGCCCACTTGTCCTCCGATGGACTGTTGGATCAAAGTAGAATTGATCCTCTTACAACGTCTATCGGATCGGAAATAGTGCTCCCACGGACCCCCACCATCGAGATGGTATTACTTTCTCCCAACAGGGCCTGTGGTCTTCGGTACATGCCTACGGCATGTCGTGCTGGGACCCCAACCCCAGTTGGAAATCTAAATGATCACACACCCCACTGAAGACCCTCCAGCTACGTCCCTGGCTATGCATGGGTGTAAAATAAATGTGGCAACCCAGGTTACAACTGAGAACGAATAAAACACGAGTCGTTGACTCGTCTTTTTAATCCTTCACCCTTTACCTAACATGAAAAGCAGACGACACTTGCAAAGAAACTTCTTTAATAACTATTTTTTCATTTTTTGCCTCAAAAACATAGATTATGACCCCTCTTTGGAACGACCTCGACGAGCTCGTTCCAAAGAGGGTCATAACTTATGTTTTTGAGACAAAAAAATGCCGCTCAGGATCACCGATCCAATGTCGAGTTGTGACAACAGTTCCTCGCACCAAGGCCAACACACCTATGAAGTTTCATGACTCTAGGTTGAACCACTATCAAGTTCTCATCCGGAAACCAATTGTTGCAATATACTATGTTCAAGGTCACTGTGACCTTGACCTTTGACCTGGTGAGTCCAACATCAATAGGGTTCTTCCTCGCACCAAGGCCAACACGCCTGTAAAGTTTCATGACTCTAGGTTGAACCACTATCAAGTTATCATCCGGAAACCAATTGTTGCGATATACTATGTTCAAGGTCACTGTGACCTTGACCTTTGACCTGGTGAGTCCAAGATCAACAGGGTTCTTCCTCGCACCAAGGCCAACACACCTATGAAGTTTCATGACTCTAGGTTGAACCACTATCAAGTTATCATCCGGAAACCAATTGTTGCGATATACTATGTTAAAGGTCACTGTGACCTTGACCTTTGATCTGGTGAGTCCAAGATCAATAGAGTTCTTCCTCGCACCAAGGCCAACCCACCTATGAAGTTTCATGAATGTAGGTTGAACTACTATCAAGTTATCATCCGGAAAGGAATTGTTGCGATTTACTATGTTCACGGTCACGTTGACCTTGACCTTTGATCTGGTGAGTCCAAAATCAATAGGGTTCTTCCCCTCACCAAGGCCAATCTACCTATGAAGTTTCATGAATGTGAGTTGAACCATTATCAAGTTAACATCCGGAAACCAATTGTTTAAGATTTACTACGTTCAAGGTCACTGTGACCTTGACCTTCGACGTAGCATGTCCAAAATCAATAGGGTTCTTCCTCCCACCAAGACCAACCTATGTATGAAGTTTAATGAATGTGAGTTCAACCACTATCAAGTTATCATCCGGAAACCAATTGTTTACGCCCGCCCGCCCGCCCGCCCGCCCGCCCGCACGCCCGCCCGCCCGCCCGCCATTCACCAAACTATAAGTCGAGTTTGACTTCGTCACAACTCGACTAAAAATGAAAAAATAATGAAAATTAAAGCTTTTCTTAGTGTATTCCTTTCGAGAATTCTACTGCATTTATCTTGACAGTGTTTTTACATCAATGTTGTACAGAACTGTAGATATATAGTTGAAAAAAAAATTCTGGAGAGTTACGCCCTCAGTCCAGAGGCACTTAATGTTGGAACGTATATAAGAAAAACTAACTAAAACAGACTACAAAAAGATGGCAGGACTCAATAAGTACTGTAAAGTTTAGTTCTATCAAATGAAAAATAACGTTCTATTTCGGAAATTTTTATTTCAACTCACTTGTTTGACATGAAGTTTGAGCCGCCAACTTGTCCACCTGACATACCAGATTTCGAAATCGAGAGCTCACTGCAAAAGACGCACTCAAGAATAATCGAAGTGTGTGGTAAATATACGAAAAAAATATCTACTCCGACAAAATGCAGTCGAGTGTATGACACTTGGCCCAGGTGTTTAGTTCGGGACATTTCGGAACAGGATGTTTTGGCACCAGGTTTTGTTGTTCCAGCCAAAGGTTTCGGCTCATAATATGTATACACGTGTATGAAAATGAGAACTACAAACACAATACACAAGGTACATTTAAGATAAAGCTACAAAAATGTCGTGGAAAATATATTTTAACATTATATATTAAAATTTTGATAAAATGCCGACATATGCTTTGTTCCTGAATAAACGGTTCAAAACGGAGAGTTTTTGCTCATGGTTTCTAAAAAAAGAGAAGTCCTTCAAGGCACCGACAGGAATGTAATCAAATAGCCTGTTAACCCTTGGCCTAACATGACGACCTAAAACGGTCAGAAATGTGACTAACATGTATTAAACTAAAGCAGGAATATGTTGGATATGTTTGTCAATGAAACCATACAAATACGGATATCACTGGAGCTAGCGCATTTAGCTGGTTCCAATAACACCCATTGTAGTAGAGTTTTATTGTGAAATACTTCAAAAAGGGAAGAAAGAAATGTAATTTACAAAACACATCTTATCAAATTTGGTCTGAATCATCCATGGGCCGAAATGTCCAGAGCCTACACGTCTGAGCCACTTCCAGGCATCACAGAGTCTATGAGACGAAACGCCCGTCCAACAATGTTACAGTGTTCCAAATAACTAAATACTGTTTACTTAGTGTTACGTGTTGGATATTTTTAATATCCTGTCAGATTTTATTGAGAAGCAGATTTACAGTACAGTCGCCGTGGACTGGTCGTAATGCACTTGTGGGCAGTGATGTCTACGCATGCGTTTACCAGGTAATAAAAATTATCAAAGCAAAATTTTAATTAATGAAGCACCGGGTTGTACCCGGTGCTTCATTAATTAATTTTTTGATAATTATTCCTGTAATTAGTGTTTGAAAAGTAATATTATTTCGTCCGTGGACATATTGCACATCCGTGGAATGTGATCACTCCACGGCAGCCGTACTGTACAATACATGAAATATTACAATAAAATACAACTTACAAAGAATTTTTGGTTACAAGTCCTGACATGTTTTCTCGTTTTAACCATAAAACTGATGCATTTTCTCCACCGTTTATGTAATAAACACTCATCAATTTGATCTAAATTTCTTTTTTTTTTAAAAACCCACTAAAACCCTGAAGCATTATTGATACTAGTATCGTTTGAAGTCTAAAAGAAACTTCTAAAAGAAAATAAGAATTCTGGAAATGTGCTGAAGTTAACATAAAACAAGGTTCATTAATTTCATAACCGCATCAAGAATGTTATCTCATGGGCCATCTGGTGTTTTGTTTTCTATTAGAAATTCTAAAATATCTCTCTGGTAGACAATCAACCCGTATTTGTACTAGTAGTAACTGCATCTTCTAGAACTTATGCTCATTGGGTATAAATAATATGAAATGCCCTTCTTTATTCAATGGAATTCCGTATGTAGCGATCTCAAAAAGAAAACGAAACTTTCACAATTCATGAGACTGCAAAGCCAATTTAATTTAAGATTTAAGAAAAAGCACCAATTTACAACTGTACAGAGATAAAAGTTGCAAACATGATGCAGTATGTGAGTGTTTGTCTTGTATCCTGACCGTTCATGTGACGAAACTAGCTTGTAGCCAAAAAGACTAGCAACGTTCATAGACGTACCGTTAACAAACAATAAGAAAAGAACAGAACACCACTGAAACACAATAGGTGAAGACTTCTCGTTAGTCAGACAGTGAGGACTTCTTAAAGAAAACATACGAGCATCACAAACATGCATACGGCTCAGGTACCACCGACATAGGGGGATATCTGGAGATTTCCCGGATAGCCGGTAGAAGATCGTCCGACAATATAATCAAACGCACCTCAAAGATATTAAGATAATCAAAAGTCCATATTCTCTACAAAATCTGGGTTACAAATAAAACTATGTTTTGCTGGCAAGCCAGAAAACAAGCAGATTAACATCTGCAAAATGAGTCCCCAGAGGGTGAATTTGGTGATGCCACCCTGCACAGCAGGGTAGCATCACTACATTTACCCTCTGTAAACCTCAATCTGAATCAAGGTCTCAACCAAAACAGAAAGAGGTACACAGAGGATAAATTGGTCCACTGTATAGGATAGCATCAGCAAATTCACCCCCTGTGGACCTCATTCTGCAAGTGACAGATTGCTTAATTCCAGGCTTGTTTGGTGGGTAGCTATTAATCATTTTTATTTGTTTAAATATTATTTGGTCTCATTTACAGACCTTCTATTGTGTCATCGAACAATGAAGGCCTATTGAGCGTCTGTTTGTACCTTTTTACCTTGAAAATTACCTGAAGCATTGCCTCTTTCCAGCATTTCCTTGTTAATTCATTTGCAATACTTTGATACACCTCATCATGAAAATAATTTTAATACATCCCATTATATTTTGTTTGACAGAGCTCGAGGAGCTCTGTCAAACGAAATGTGAGGGTTTATATTATATTCTTTGCGCTCAAAATGATATGGGATGCTGGTGATTTTTTAAATTTATCTTTGAAAGGAGAGGTGCCGACAATGAAATAAATCGTTATATATTCCAGGGTGTTTAAAGTTTTACATTGGTTTGCTAGCTGAAATACATTTCTCTGCACGCCAGCATGTGCCAGTTTCCAAACCAGTGTCATTTTCAATAGAAACTGGGATATATTAATACAACTGATAACATTCTTTGGGAGTATTTCAAATTCAGTTCAAAGCATTGCAGATGGCGCCTCGATGCAATCAAGGGGCGATTCGTTTTTGTTAAATTCTCCACTATAGCTTATGCAGGCACTCTCCGTGGAGCTGTAACAAAGCAATACCGATGCAAGATTTGGATAGTCAAAGCTTTCCAAGATCTCTACAGGGAGAACACAAACAGAAAAGAAAAAATTAATCAAGAAAGAGAACAACAGAAACTTACAGCTTGTTCCATCTTATTGTTTCCAAGCCAGAAAATAAGCAGACTGTCATCTGCAAAATGAGGTTCCCAGAGGGTGAATTTAGTGATGCTACCCTGCACAGAAGGGTAGCATCACTAAATTTACCCTCTGTGAACCTCAGTTTGAATCAGGGTCTCAAATCTAAACAGCAAGAGATACCCGGAGGATAAATTGGTCCACTGTATGGAATAGCATTATCAAATTCACCCTCTGGGGACCTCATTTTGCAAATGTCAGACTGCTTATTTTCAGGCCTGATTATTTCGAACAATCAAGAGTATATTTGCGGTCTTACATTTAATTTGCGTGTGTTAACCCATACAATTGCCTAGATTAGTCGATTAACAGTACACTAAAGTAAGCATTGAAATCGTACCTATTACAGTACATACTCAAAGCAAGTTTGAAATACCAAGTCATTTGTAATGGACTGAAGTTGTCACTTGTGATAAGCTGATGTATTGATTAGTTTTCTCCCATGATTGCAAAAATACTTCAAAAAGCACTGAATGTGTTTCTACTGCTCTACACAGATGACAAAAAACCTTTAAAATTTATTCTTTATGAAAAACAGTATTTGTTTTCTACAGATTCGAATAGGTGAAAGTAAATAATAAATATGACAGCCACCAGGAACACAAAATTACCAATCAGGAAAATAAGATGACCGTCGGAAAAATCATGAAGTTGCATCGCTGCCTTTCTGAGGAAAATACTTCAAAAACAACTCTGGTCTCATCTATATAGCAGATGACCTTACTCTGTGATTTATGTATGACCGAAACAACACAGAATATGAACCAGAATATGCACGCTAACCCTTTACCCAACGAATCGGTCGGCATCCACCCGCGTAATATGCAAATTCAGCAGTTGAAAAAGTATTATTTTTGAAAAACTTTCAACAAAACCATATTATGTGGCCCCCTCGTTGGAACGAGCTGGACGAGCTCGTTCCAACGAGGGGTCACATGATATGATTTTGTTGAAATATATTGAAAAGTTTCAAAAAATGATATTTAAAATAATAAATTTTGATATCGTCTGCGTTGGGGTGCTTTCTTACCCAACTTATTTTAAATTATAAATTATTATTGGTCGTCTAAGATTGTTCACCTTGTTACGATTGATGGGAGTGTGCCTCTCTAAAAAGGCACCCCACCCTTAAATTGTAACAAGTTAAATCCATAGTGACTTAATAATTTCACTTCAAAGATAACATTGACATCCACAGAATCTGAAGCCTTTAAGCTGCGATACCATTATCCAAAACAGAACTCAAAGATAGGCTTCCAAATACTCAAGCACATCACGGCATAATAATCCCTGTTATACACATGAAACGAGGCACGATTGCAGTGATAACAGTAGACAGTTAGTTTCCTTGTTATTAAACGCATGATCAAACAATCCCTCGATATGAGTCTAGTGATCTAAAAACTAAAGCTCTGTCCCACTATTGATGAAAATGTGTTACTGGGAATGTCAGACATCTGCGGAAAAGCACTCATGTAGCTCACATGGGCAAATTCGGTACTCGACCATCCAATGGGTGAAAGTCTTACGACACTACCACTTGTACTCGACGACCCAAAGGGTAAAGGTCATATGACACTACTACTTGTACTCGACCAACCAGTGGGTGAAGGTTATATGACAATACCACTTCTACTCGACCGTCCAATGGGTGCAGGTCTTATGACACTACTACTTGTACTCGACCAACCAATGGGTGAAGGTCATATGACACTACCACTTGTATTCGACCATCCAATGGGTGCAAGTCATATGACACTACTACTTGTACTCGACCAACCAATAGGTGAAGGTCATATGACATTACCACTTGTACTCGACAATCCAATGGGTGCAGGTCATATGACACTTCTACTTTTAAAAAATCTAAGACCTGACAAGCAAATTCGCAGCACCTGGGCCACTGAGTATACTAACGGCAGTACACTAGCTTTCTAGTGCCAAGGTTGTAATGAACCAGACAATAACCAATTCAGTTGTTTTCAACCAGTGTGTGATCGATTACCAAGTCAGCCCGTGTGTCCTCTACAAAGTAGGCACCTCGATAGGTCAATATAGTTTGAAATCAAATGGTTTCAAAAGTTTCAAACTGTTCAGAGTTGAAGATGCGGATAAAAAGCGTCGTGGTATACAACTATACAAGATTAAATGAAGTCTATGCCAAGCTTGTTTGGAGTTTTGCGTGAGGTATCGATGACTATAGAGGCTTTCCTTCGATACTTTGATCTCCGTCATTACTCACGTCCGCGGCTCTTGTTCGAGAATACTACCGATCTCTGAACAACTGGATTGCTGGAACACTCGTTTGTCATGTACAGAAACGTTTCTCCGCCACCGCCGCCTCACCTGGTGGGGAGGGGGGGGGGGGGCGTATGCTATAAATAAGCAATTCTCAATAAACAAAATACTCGAAGATTTTCAGTTCCCCGACTCCTCGCAATCTCCGATAGCTTTTTAAAGAATATATTTTGTTGTCTGCGACAAATGAATATGTTGATGGCGTGAACATTTTTCGTGGTGATACAATTTGAATAGTCACAACATTATAAATTATAGTGTCGAATTGACGGTAACATGGTCTGAGGTCTGTGGTTCAGAGCTTATGTTCAACCGAGACGCGAAGCCGCAAACCTCAGACCATGTTACCGTCAACTCAAACACAGAACGACACGCGTGAATGTGAATGGGTTAATCGATATGGCACGAGTGCAAACGCGGAAGGATAGAACGAGAGGGCGCACGCCGCGAGTTTTATCCTTCCGCGATGGCACAAGTGCCATATCGATTAACCCATTCATTCACGGGTGTCGTTCTGTGTTTATTACACGCCTTCACGTCTATAAAAAACATTATTAGAAGGACACTCAGCAATTCTTTTGCCAACTATCAACAAAAGAGTGCATTTTGTCGCCAACCAAAGTTG
Organism: Pictodentalium vernedei; assembly: GCA_031216915.1. Taxonomy (NCBI): domain Eukaryota; kingdom Metazoa; phylum Mollusca; class Scaphopoda; order Dentaliida; family Dentaliidae; genus Pictodentalium; species Pictodentalium vernedei. Next base: position 73,499,914 of record CM062290.1, on the reverse strand, counting down.
TGAGGGGAACCCATGTTATTATTTCGTCCCCTGAGTTCAAATGTGCTCTGTGTGCCTACCGGGGGGGGGGGGGTATCTATCGCTAGCGATTCAAATTGTAATTGCGGCGCACGATTTGTAGAAAATTCTAGTGAAATTTTTATTTAAAAATAATCCATCAATGATTTCTGTTCCACACATATGTACGGAACAGATTTTCATTTTCCGCGTGGTTTATTGTTGCTGTAGACAGGGATTTCATAGAACAGGGGTGAAATAAATCACAATAACGTATATGTTCCAATAAGACACGACCCATAGTCCAAAACCTACATCGTGAAACACGAGGGCTTATTTACTAAACTTGTGATCGTTGAAAGTTGCCTTGTTCATCGCAACTTTTAACGATCACAGGTTTAGTAAATAAACCTCTCGAGTACCCACGGCGGCACTGAATAAATAATGAATAAAGCAGATAAACTCATTCCATCTCAGTTCAAATCGTAAATCGGTTTGTAATTTAAACAACACATCATCCGGAACACCGTCTGATGCACGTGTGAAAAATCCAGAAAAATGAAGCGGCTTGCTAGGCACTCTGTTGATGAAGCAATTACGAAACGGGCGACGTCATTTCAAATATTTCGCGTTGTGACGTCAGACAACATTTGCTTCTCGAGCCGTAAACATAAAGGAAACTACGCCAGTTCTCATGCAATCAGAGGGCGAGGATTTTACTCTTATTAGAATATAATTCAGTTATTATTGACCAAAACAAGTGCCGAGATTGAAAAGTTGATACAGTGTTATTTATTTATTTATTTATTTATTTATTTATTTATTTATTTATTTATTTATTTATTTAATTATTTATTTATTTACTGGTGTTTAAGGTCACAAATTTCTGCACAATGGCTGATAGTGGCCGCGACATGGATATAAAGTCAAGTCCATTCAATCGTTTACACCCATGTTGCCCATTTTAGAGGACTTCCACCACAGGTACTGGTCACAAGGTCCTATTTTGTAAGTAAAACAGGGCTGGTTTACCACAGTAAACAAGCACTGCTTCACTTCCAGAGGTTCGCACGGAGAAGTGCTTATTGTTTTCATGCAAGGTAAACACCGTGAAGGTTGATGAAGTGAAAGCTGTTACGCTGTGGCGTAACAGCTTTCACGTCATCAAGCGTCATGGATTGGGAGGAGTTAACACGTTGATTGACTTTATCTTAGGGGGCGTGGTAGTTTGAGTAGCAACATTTTCTCACTGGCTTTCCATCAATCCAGTTGTATAGAGATCCGTGCTATAGAGGGTTTCCTCCGATCTCCGTCATTACTCACGTTCCTGCCCCATGTCCACTTTTACGCAATGTCCCATCCGAGACATTTACCGACATCATTCTGTAAGAAAGTGAAATATGTCCTTCTACACTTACCTAATAATAGGCTCAAACATCTTGTCAAACAATATCAATAATTTCAGATTTTGAGAACTGTTAGACTATTCAAGTTTGAAAGATGGATACTACAATTGGAAATGCTAAAAAATTATCCCTCGAATGCAATATATAAAAACGAATCTAAATCTTGATGTTTGTGAAATACAAGTGATATTTCTCAGATTTCTCACAACAGGAATATATAAAATTCAACTAAATATAAAATAACGTTATTTCAGAATAGGTTTCACAGCGTATTGGCCGTATTTGCCTAAGTTAGGAATTTAGTATGGTCGGGCACCAGATGATACGTGGACTGAAGCTTTTAACAAAGAACTTTTTTGGCTGGGACAAGAAGATTTCAAATCTATTTAACCGACTACATTAGCAAAAAATGAAAGTTAATTTGGGGTAGAATTGGAAACTTGGGAACTATACGCGCAAATAGGCAGTTCATGAACCATCGGTAGACCAGTCCATGAAATGGTAACTTGCTTCCTTTTGTCGAAGTTTCTTATGGACTAGATATTTTGGGGTTGAATGAATAGCGACCTATCAGCACAGTGCGCTAAGTGTTCGGTTCATCTGTTAAATCCGTTATCTAAGGTCCATTGTACAATACAAATGAATTAGTATATATGTCATCTCGAGATAAGACTGAATTATTTTTATGCAAATATAGTAACTACTCTCAAACACGCCAACTCATCCAGAAGCAAACAGTAAAGTACACGCACGAGGATATATACAAAGAACATCATTGGGTGTTAATGCGTCGTTCGTCAATACGGCACGAGTGCCAGCGTGAAAGGATACATGGAGAGGCGCAGCCTCCAGTTCTATCCTTCCGCGATGGCATGAGTGTCGTATTGACGAACGCATTTACACATCGTAGTGTTCTGTGTTTATTACATGCCTCTGTGACAAAGAATCAATTAATTTAACCCTTTACCTAACGTAACGGCCAAAACCGGCCAGCGCAATTCTCAAAAATCGCCAATTAATTTTCATTATTTTTTTCATTTTTTGTCTCAAAAACATAGGTTATGACCCCTCGTTGGAACGAGCTCGTTCCAACGAAGGGTCATAGCCTATGTTTTTGAGACAAAAAATGAAAAAAATTAGTTATTCGAGAATTATTTTTGCAAGTGTCGTCTGCTGTTCAGGTTAGGTAAAGTGTTAAAAATTCAAACAACACACAAAGAAAATTCAAACTTTAAAAACTCTTTGTTATTTATTGACCGAAGTGTTCGATTTATCGGCTGTCACCACAGGATCCGAATTGATCGAAGACAGAATGTGACGTTTCGACTGGCCGATTACGAAAATGGGCGGAGTTTAGTTCTTTTGATGGATCCATCACGTCAAATGGAAACATTGCCCGTCAACGGAAATCCGTATGGAACACATGTTCCATGCGGATTTGTTAAAAAGCTGGCGGAAAATTAATAGTCGTGTAATAAAATACTTAATGCGCCGCGTGGGTGGACAGACCGAACTACCTATATTCCTATAATTGGCCTCATACATCTACTAAAATCATGTAATGGCACTTACGGTGCATAAACCCCCACTGTGTGAGTGCTTTCGTGTTAGTACATTCCATCGTAACTCAGTTGTCCGGGAACGCACTTGTGTGTTCCACTTACGATTTCAATCCTTTACACTAGCTATCAGGTTCTGTATTATTAGCCACTTGAAGCAGTTATTTCACCACCGGAACCCCGCAATTGAAGCAATACTTGTTTACTGTGGTAAACGAGGTCTGCATAATGGTAAAATAGGACTCGGTAACCGACGCCTGGGTGGAAGTCCTCTAAAGTGGGCAACATAGATATAAACGATTGATTAAACTTGGCGTCATAGCTATATAAATACATAGTTAATGTTATTACTCGTTATTTATAGGTTAAAGGTTATTTTCAGCATCTCAGGTGATATCATGAATGCAATAACAGTATAAAATTAGCTTTAGCCATTCGTTTATACCTATTTTACCCATTTTGTCAGACTTCCACTGAGGTGTTGGTTTTCGGGTCCTATTTTAATAGTGAACAGAACTTGATTACAACAGGAAGCACTGCTATATTACACGGGGTTCCATATGGGGATGCAACAGTTACGCTAAATAAATAATTATGAGATATATATATTCGGTGTTGGTTAAGTTTAATTGATTTATTAGACTGAATAAAATTTATCACCCAAAGTGTCAAAACTCATGAAAGACAAAAGCAGTTGTGAATTCTGCACTAGGCTAAGCTTACAATAAAGTCGTTTCATTACCATACATCGATACACTTAAGACAGAAAAGATAGATACAAGATACTGTTTACACCAAGTAGTTTTAATTAGATTTAATTAATTGGTGGAGTGTTAGATTAAGTAGCCAGTAATTGTTTAAATAGATTCGTTTGATATAATTTATTGGAGAGTGCCACTGGCACTCTCCAATAAATTGTAACAAGACAAAACTAGATGAACAAAACGGCTTGCTTCTAAATGAACCGGAATCACATTCACATACTTCGAGAACTTTTTTACAGTAGTGGTACTATCACTTTTCATTGAAGCCCAAATATAGGCTTTTGGCACCCAACCAGTTAAAAGATTAGGAATTATAGACTTGATTAGAAGGTATAGATTCAGATATATCGCTGTTGTTGTTATTACTACTATATCAAAAAGGCGCTTTTGCTGAGTCGTACATTCGTAGCTCTAATTTGGAGTTAGGCAGGGGTGGTAGATGAAGCATCTACTATTACTCACGTGCTTGACTTTGATCCTTTTGACCCTAACATCTCCCCCGTGTCAGCAGTTTTTCTTAGCATACTGCAAAAAAGTCACTTGGAATGATTCTATTACGCAGTATTGGTATGTTGGTTAAAATATCTTCAATGGAATTTTTTTGAATTTCAAATATCAGTTTATTCTATATTTTATGGAAAATTTTAAATTCTATTATTTCAATATTCATTTTGTACCTGGTTCCCTTTCACTTCGAGTCAAAGGTGCAAATGAATGTTTCAGACATAGCTGAGAACATGAGATATCCAACAGAATCAACGATTCAATCAAATGAAACGCAGCGATGTTTTGCATGTCTATTTTCTATTGGAAATTTCATTATTTTGACTTCTGTACTGAGGATCATGTCCTCAATCACCCCTAAAGTATGTTTTAAAATGATGTCTCAAAGGCTTACCCCTCCCTCGTGACGCCAACTGACAGGTTGCATATATTATCAGCGGAAATTCTTAAAAGGTGAAAAAATCCAACATAACTCTTAGTTTCCAACACAATCCCCGGTGATAGAGCGGATCCACCCAATTTACCCCTCCTATATTTTCACTGCTGTTCCATTCGTTTCTCTTTTCCCACTCTTCGGCATCGTCAGAATGATAATGATAATTCACAGGGAAAGAACATCTTCAAAAAGAGGGTATACACTTTAAGTGGTAAAAAATAGCTAATTTCTCATTCCCTCAACTTTCTGGTCGCTGTTGTCATAGAGAATACTAAACACCGTAAAATGGTAAATCTGTTTGCATTTGAAATAAAATTAATGTTAAGCTCTCATTTTACAAAATGTTCCTACTTATTTTAAATATAATGTTTGTAAACATTCTCACGAAAATATAGGCGTTTAAGCAATTCTACCCGTTTTGTTATGGTAGGTTTGTATCCCAGACTGCAAAACTGAAACAAACACTTGACATTTTACAGTTATCTGCCCTTTTCCAATATTAGCAATGCTGCCTCTTTTCTGTCAACACAAATCTTGGGAAGAAATAAAACCAAAAATGCTTCACATTTTTATCTGATAAAAAGAACATATAAATAACTGGAAAAAAGCCAGGTAGTAAAGAGTATTCACCAAAGCAACAGGGGTAGATAGTAGGAAATTGTTGGATTTGTGGGATAATAAGTAAACACCAAATGAAGTCCCAATTAAATATGCAGAAATGTAGGTGGTATATAACTATAAACTAGAAAACAACTCTACTGAAAACCTCTATTAAGCACCTGATAGTTTTATCCAAAACTCGTAAGTAAGTGGAACGCAACCCCGTGTCTAATAACGAAAGAGTAGAAGTGAAAGTACTGCAGCAAAGTGATGTCACTAATTTTCATATCTGTATAAACCTTTACCTAACACAATATACAGTAATATGATATTCACAAAAATCGCTTTTCCAATTGAATTATTGTTTTGACGTTTGGCTCCAAAACATAGCTTATGACTTCCCAATGGGACGAGCTCATTGAGCTCATTCCATTGAGAGGTCATAAGCTATGTTTTAGAGGAAGACAGGAAAATTCCATGTTGTACTAGAAAATCTTGTTTCGTTCTCTAGTTGTATTAGGTAAAGAGACGAAGCAATAAGCTGAAAATCATATGCTACAAGACAAAAAAGTTGGCATATATATATATATGCGATTAAAGTCATTTATACAAATTTAACGTTTCACCCAGTAGAGTAACATGTGACAAACTCCTCCTGCGTGTGATTTAGACCAATCAGTCTCTTCATTTTTGTTTTGTTTTTCTCGCGATACACTTTAGGTGAAAGAGCGTTTGACGCTCATTTTCAGGAGGACCACAAGGTTTGTTTTTTCGTTGGAAAATCACAGAAATGCTAGTGTTGTGTGTCCAGATGAGATTGGGGATTGGCTAATTAAAGATCAGTAATTGTTACAATAATTATAGAAAACTCATCGCAATATGTTCACATGAATATTTTAATTACATATAGGGGATATGTAATGAGCTGCGATTCAATACGAAGTTTATTAACCGAGTTCAAGAAATTTCATATGAGCCGAGGTGTACCGCGCGGTTCGAATCGATTTCAGTAGACGAGTTACTTAAATTTACTCTAAAGGCGGCGATCCTTAGAATCCTGTCATGAAATAAGCTCGCTCCTATAAAGATATCAGGCTTTCAGTCTGAAAAGGGTTTGGAAGAAACGAAGCTGTTTCCATCAGGTGTTACTGATTTATAAATGCAACACGGTGTTTTGGGTGGTAATCGTGATATAAAACTGACCTTATATCACATCGTTGGTTGCAAATGAAAGAAGTCATGTGATTAGTTAAATATATATATATAAGATATTTGAGTGGTTGCTTCATAACATAGTCTGAAATCTCAGTATGGAAACTGTATTCAATCGAGAGGTAGTCTAAACTGACCTTTACCTAACGTAACGAACATAGCGCGCAAGGCTATTCAGAAAAAAATCGCCATTCACATTTTGTGTTTTTTGCCTCCCTCCAAAACAAAGATTGTGGCCTCTCATTTTAACGTGCTGATAGAACTTGTTCTAATGAACGTTCACAAGCTATGTTTTGGGGGAAAATAAACTTGCAATCACTGAAGATCTTTTTTGTGCGTATCGTCTACTGGTTGTAATTCGATTTGGGTATATTAATTTTGCTGTTTTCATTTTATTTATTTACAGTTCGTTGTAAAACCAACACCCCACAACTGGTATTTTTTTAAAATTTACTAAACTTTAGTCTAAGATTTGGGAATGCATAAAAAAGAATGAACATAAGAATAAAGGTAAACTAAAATGGCAAATAAAACAAAGTCTATCGTCTCACACTTCTGTTAGTTGTGATCTGCTGACAGCTAGCTATAAATGCTTGACTCACGTTTGACTTTTTTCGCTCTATCCCTTGATTGCAGGTAACATCGGATAAGCCCTTTTCACAATCTTCCGTTCAACTCCCAACATTGTCCATCTCATCATTGCTACATTCCATTACAGCCCTCGTCTAAATGTATCTTATCCGAATCAACACGTGCTCTACTAGGAAGCGGTCTAACTTACTATGTGCCAAACCTTTTGCAATCTACAGGCAGCAACTCTCTTGTGCTCAATTTGGAATTCAGGTATTCTTCTATTTGAAAAATATCTTTTTACAAGGCTGATTTCCCACTTCATATTTAACAGTTTTCTTTGGTGAATATAACTATCCTTAACGCACTCCTTGCTCTCTGCGTTTTGATTTATGCAAAATTGGGCTTCATCCACGTGTTAGAAGAAGAAAGACCAGGAATTTCAACGTTTTTTCTTGGGAATTTTCATTCTAGTTCCAGGACCTTTGTCAATATTTATTTACTCAATTCTAGTACACCAACAGTTCGCATGTGTGTACTGAATAAGTAATACCTCACCTGACACTAATCCTTGGGAAGCTTTCGGAGAGAGCTTCCCAATGACTAGTGCGGGTAAGGGTGTTTTTCGGTGAATGAAAAAAACGCAATTTACGAAACAAAACAGAAAAAACTATAATTGATGATAACTCGTTTCGAACAAAATCAGCGATGCAGGTAATTACCTAACAATATATTTCAAGGCCTTTCTATGACTTTTCTCAAAAAGTCTAATTTTCAAACATTTTCATGGGTCTTGAATTCCAGTATATAAATAAAATAAAAGCACTTCCAAGGACTTCTTCGTTAATCGTCGGGACCTGAAAATGCAACGGTGGTTTTGCCTGGAATTCTGCGCGCGAAACTTTTGCTCACAATTTGAGGTAGCGATTCTCGCTAACACTACGCTGTGTACACTACTTACAGCTATATAAAAAAATGGAGCGTCTACTGCTACTCACGTTAATGATGACAAGTCATTCTCATCCAACAAATCGCCCAAATTGTTAGACTTGGACAGAATACTACAAAACATGCATCGTGTATGATAGAAATGTATACTAAAGAGAACAACACATTTTTAAAGCAACCAGTGTTTCAGACAGTACAAGACCACATTGAGTGATGCTGCTTTTTAGATGCTAGCTGATGTGTTACGGCGCAGCTCACTATTTTGCGACGCTGATGTCATGTTCTCTTGTATGTGAAATCTTTCACCTAGGATGGGTCGATCGGTTAGTAGCATATAAATGTAACTAGTGTTCATCTGTCAATAGGACTTCAAAATAGCGTGTGGTCTAACTGGTGGTTGTGGGTTTGACTCAGTTTGGCAAATCCAGTAAACATCAGATACGCACAAAGTAATTTTTAAAAACTGAAACGTCAGTCTTTTCCACAATTTTTCAGTGTTGAGAGTTTACGTTGCTCGTTTTAACCCTTTACCTAACCTGAAAAGCAGACGACACTTGCAAAAATAATTCTTGAATAACTAATTTTTTTCATTTTTTGTCTCAAAAACATAGGTTATGACCCCTCGTTGGAACGAGCTCGTTCCAACGAAGGGTCATAACCTATGTTTTTGAGACAAAAAATAAAAAAATAATGAAAATTAATTAGCCATTTTTTAGAATAGCGCTGGCCGGTTTTGGTCGTTACGTTAGGTAAAGGGTTAACGGCGTGAAGCCCGTAGTCTACTCGGCTACCATGTTGCACGCGCATGAGATCTGACTCGTGTTTTTCGGTAACAGGAAAAGTCGTAAAACCTGTGCAGTTGCCTCTAATGAAATCTTTAAATCTTTCTCCTAGGACGGGTCGACCGGTTAGTATGTTAGTATCGTATAAATGTAACTGGGGTTCATCTGTCAATATGACTTCAAAAGAACGTGTGGTGTAACTGATGGTTGTGGGTTTGACTCAGTTTGGCAAATCTAGTGAATATCAGATACGCACCATGAATTTTTTTTTAAAAACTGAAACGTCAGTCTTTTCCACAATTTTTCAGTGTTGAAAGTTTACGTTGCACGTTTTAACAGCTTGAAGCCCGTAGTCATTTTTTTCGGTAACAGTGAACAGGAAAAGTCGTAAAACCTGTGCAGTTGCCTCTAATCAAATGTCGTCTGCCTGGATAGGCAGACGGCACTTCATTAGAAACTACTGCCACGTCCTAAGTTCTCAGCAACTCGATGTTTGAAGAATTTACACTTACATTCTATGCTTGTGTGAGTTAAAACCATGGTGGTATTCAGGAAATGTTTTCAAAAAATTAATATACATTTAGAATGACCTTTAAAATGACCTTTAAAATTAATTTAGTTATACTATTGTTGGTGGTTTATATTCTCATCGAGTTCTGCATCAGAATACTTCGCATCTTTAAAACAGTGTCGTGTTCCCATCTAAACATTATATAATGTCCCGATACCAACCGCAATACCTTGCAGTGATTGGTCAATGCCTCGTTGATTTTATTTTATGTCGCCGGGCACGCGCATATGTCTACTGTCAGCGATTCTTATGTCAACTGTCAAGGAAAGCGTCTCGTTGCCATGACCAACGGTTCATCGCAATGTCTTTTTTCACTTGAAATCAACTGAGACAAATACATTTAACTGAAGTAAAATACACACAAAAGTACCGTTATTACGTACATAAAGATTAGTTATGTAAACATGGGTAACTATTTATGAAACCGATTAGATTATAAGGTCTCTTTTCATTAATTTACTTGTGTAAGAACGGGACATATACGTTATTCTGTCTGTTGACAGGGGACATGCTCTCACGTTCTCTGCATGAAACATATATTCAACCTCGGCTGACGCCTCGGTTGAATATAAATTTCATACAGGGAACGTGAGACCATGTCCCCTGTCAACAAACAGAATAACTTATAATGTTTAACCAACTGCTGTCGAGTCCTATGGTAACATTTCTAGGGCGGACAGCAGTTTTTTTTCTTTCAGCGCCGTCTGAAACACTAGTGGTAACAACACTTCTATACATATCCTAAAATCATGTATTTAAATTTCTACATGCTCGAGTAAACCGAAGTGAAGACAAATAACCCTAACAGTACAATACACATGTAATAGTTAATCCTGTCAACACGAATGATCAATAAATCAGGGTGAATTGTGCCGAAAAATAGCACCCGAGTCGACGTATATATCAGAACCAAGTATGCAAGTTCTGTTTATAATCAATTTCGCCAAATAACTGTTATCACATTATGCATACTTTAAGCAAAGTAATCACAGACGCCGCGTTATTGTTTGCGAGAAGAATTGATCACGGCTCACGGATTTTATCAACACCTATTGGAGAAGTTGGAAAGTGAAATAGTTCCAGATAATCAATGAATTATTTATAAATAATCACCTATTGAGAAATTCTTTCAAAACAATGTCTTAGTTTTTGGTTTGGTCAATGCAACGCATATGATCTCACAGCACTGGAGAAAAAAAGTAGCCTGTTGGGGTTTAATATTTGTAATGTTCTTAGAATTCCTAATAAACAAGTTCGTACAGGAAAGCCTTTTAGTTTCCCGTGAATTTTCCACCAGAAAAAGTATATATGCTTTAACGATGTCTAGCACATTTTCCTTTCGGAAAATTCTAGAAATCGGATTTTGAAAACAATTGGAAGAGTCTTGAATATTAGAGAAATGTTATATACAGTTTTCTTAATTCATAGCTACTATTTTGATCTCCAAACATTGGCCCCTACTGAGATATCGCGATAAACGCACCCCATTCTACGCGTGGGCGTTTAGTTTGCTGGAAACAAATGGAATTATTTTCATTGGGATGTGTGTTGTTACAATTTAGTGGAGAGAGCCCATAGGCACTCACAAATAAATTGTATCAAAACGGTTCTCGATTACCAATTATAATAACTAAAATTAATGTACCAATACCGATACATAATTTTGGTAAAGATTATTTCTCACAGTGTAGGAAACAAGTGATGATAAATACAGATTATCATGATAATGTGCATGTCCTGTGATTTGTATCAGATTCGAGGCGGTGTCCAGAGTGGGATCTCAACGAGCCGGCTTTGCCGGCGAGTTGTGATCCCATTTTTGGACACCACAGAGAATCTGATGCAAATCACAGGACATGCACATTATCATGATAATTCATTTATCTAACAATTCTGTCACATACACAGATTAAATCTTAACCCCTTTTACCCAACGCAACGCCAAAACCGGCCAACGCTATTCTCAAAAATCGCCAGTTAATTTTCATTATTTTTTCATTTTTTGTCTCAAAAACATAGGTTATGACCCCTCGTTGGAACGAGCTCGTCATAGGTCATAACCTATGTTTTTGAGACAAAAAATGAAAACAATTAGTTATTCAAGAATGTTTTTGCAAGTGTCGTCTGCTTTTCATGTTAGATAAAGGGTTAAATTATTTTTAAACATTTTTGGGACATAATGTTCAGTCGATCACTGAAACGCACATAGAATGTATCCATGTGCTTGTTATGATAGCCCGTCGTGTTCCCGGAAACGAGTCGTCTATATGATACGGAATCAGAATGAGTCGTCTATATGATACGGAATTGGAACACATTATGTGATACGTACCGTTTCTCGTGGTTTTCAGGCCAAAATCTGTATGATTGTTAGATAAATATGTCTAGCTGATTCAAATAAAAAGGCTTATTTTACTACACTCCCAGCATTAATGATGTCCCCATTAAGATTCAACGACCACTGTGCAATCAGGACTGATGAATCACCAACATGAGCACAAAACATAATTGCATAATCTACGCAGAAGTTCCTCTGGGAACTGCCCCAAAAAAGGAATGTGACTCACCTCGCCATGTGTGCTGTGCTGACGAACTTCATCGTGTCTTTGGGATCCGCCACAAGAAGGAACTTGGGTTCTCTCATGCTCTCCACCATGACTTTATATGTCTCCCAGTAATCAGAGAAGTCCTAAAATAGAAATCAAACAGACCCTTGTGATCATACTAGAGATTAAACTTTACTTGCATGATAAGCTTCTTGTATTTGTTTTCTTTACAGCATTCGAAGTCTTAATTATGTTTTCGATACTGCAAATACTGCTACTATGTACTAATCATAAAGAATATTGTCCCTATATCCCGCTAAATGCTGTCTTTTGATTGGTCAGACTGACTTGGACAAATAGCCGTGGCAAAGGGTGCGCCCAACAACATCCAAAGTATATGAGAGTGTGCAACATCCAGGATATAAGCGCACGCGAAACATCGGGGGTATATGGTATAAACGAAAGCCTTCCGCTTTTGCTCGCCTCCATATAAAAATCGAACCAAAAAACTTGAAAAATAGTCTCAAATATCATCACATTTCCAACAATTCAACCATAAAAATAAAATAAGAGCAAATAATTCGTCCCCTGAGTACCAATGTGTCTTATGTGCCAGTAGGCACATAGAACACATTTGAAATCAGGGGATGATATGTCAACAAAATATTGTTTACTTGTTTCCTTAACGACCCAAGGGATGTAACTCTGTCTGTTGTCTTCTGTGATTATAAAAACAAAATAATTATCACGAATTTGGTCCCAATGATTGTGGAGCTGAGAAATGTGTCCACAAATTTATTTCCACTTTGTTTTTATTGTGTTTCAAACGGGACAAAAACGTTATCTCCGCCAACATGTATGGTATATGGAAACTTAATACCTGGATATCTCATTTAAACACCTCGCCTGCGGCTCGGTGTTTATAAAACCAACATCCTGGTATTAAATCTCCATATACCATACATGTTGGCGGAGATAACTTATAATATCTATAATAAATTCAACACTGTAACCAAGAAGGAAAACTGTCCTGTTATATTATTTGAGACCTCTCCCATGGGGATTATTCCCTTGTAGTATTGTCTGCCCAGACACAAAGCCTTCTCCATTGGGCAAGGTCTCTGTGTCTGACACGATAAGGATAAAGAAGAACAGTACTGTTCCCAGGTGAGAGGTAAATTGGATTCAGGACATCATGTCTGATTTTTTTCTTCACATTTTGAAGAGAAAAGAGATGAATAAATCTTCTGTAATAAGCTTTTATAATTAGGCTCGATCAAGTTTTATCATTCGAAGAAAAGGAAGTAACTCTTCTGGGACCGATTCCACGCGTAGTCTCGTGAAATCTCACAATGTTAGTAAGGTGTCTTCGCCAGGAAGAATGTCCCTGTAGTTAAACCCTAGGGGCACCTCTCTTACAAAAAATTTTAAACCTTATGTTTGTCCTTCATTTTGACAGACGAGCATTTCGTTAACCGCTGTCGAGCACTTTTTCTGCAACACACAGGTCACCTCATAGTCCCACATTAGATCGAATTTGGCAGCTTGTACCATTGGGGGGGGGGGGGGGGGGGCAACTGGTATGTTTCACAAGCTGAATGAGATTCTGATAATAAAGAATCAACGCCCATCCTTCTTCGCTAAAAATTATCTCAGATTATACATTAAGGGATCAGCACGAATGAAATAAACTGTGATGTTTACCTTGTATCTGTTCAACATCTCTTCCAATAATTTAACCTGTACAATAACTGCTGCTGCTTTGGGATCTTCTGAAAAAGAAACAAGCATGTAATGAATTATATCCTCAATGTTATTTATTTATTTATTTATTTATTTATTTATTTATTTATTTATTTATTTATTTATTTATTTATTGATGTTTAAGGACATATACTTTTGCACAGTGGCTAATCATGACCGTGACAGTTTTACGGGTGGAGGAAGACGGAGTACCCGGAGAGAACCACCGAGCAATGACGAGCAGCTGCCAGCTCCCAAACATCCTAACTCTACACTGCAGCACAGGCAGGGTTAGATTGGTTCAAGACATGTGTGCCATCGACGTGCAGTACGCCTTAGTACACGGCGTCATCGTGCCCCCTTGTGTACAATCGGGGTTAAGAGTCTTGCCCAAGGACACAACGCAGAAGTCCAAATTGATCGCTCAGACGGCCACCCATCCAATGATTAACCGGACTCGACATTGCTTAACTTCAGTGATCTGACGAGAACCAGTTACCACAACGCCACCGCGCCCCCTCCTCAATGTTACACGTAGAGGAGTTGGGTGTGTCTGATATGATATACCTAGCTATATCTTTTTATCATTCCAAACGCCTTTCAAAAAGATAATTCGCCAGTTCACAATACACGAAATTCAACATCTACATCATATAGTTTAACATGTAACATGTAAAATATACCGTTAAATAAAATATCTATCTATCTATCTATCTACTATATCTCAGAAGTATGCAGAAAACATCCTTTTGTTATTCTCTTAATAACGGGAACGTCAGATTTGGATTTGTATGGAAAATTGCAGAACATGGGAGAGTATAAAAACGGTGTTTTCGATTTTTTAATGATTTAGTATTGGGTATGTTAACGCCTTGCCTACCTGCTCTCCAATAGTCATGTCCAGGACAGGAAATCTGTTGCCACTAAAATAAGTAAAATCTTAGCATATTTAACCCTTTACCTAACATGAAAAGCAGACGACACTTACAAAAAAAATTCTTGAATAACTTATTTTTTCCTTTTTTGTTTCAAAAACATAGGTTATGACCCCTCATTGGAACGAGCTCGTTCCAACGAGGGGTCATATCCTATGTTTTTGAGACAAAAAATGATGAAAATTAATTGGCGATTTTTGAGAATAGCGCTGAACAGTTTTGACCGTTACGTTGGGTAAAGGATTAACAAATTTTCCGCCTAAAATTGAATCGAATTTTTGAACAGTGATTTCTTGGTTCAAAGCTTCTCAAAATTTTCATCAATCCTAGTCATGGCTGCTTCACAGCAGACATGACTAGGTTTGATAAAAAATCTTTTAAAAATACTCTGCAGGTTAGGAGTTAATACCGCCTCCGACAATGCAGGACAGAAACTATATATAGACAGATGCTGAACGTTGCGGAATGACATTATTGTTTGCGTAAAAGGCAAGTACCTCTCATATATTCTCCGTCGCAATGCGATTCAACATTCGAGATTCAATTCTATTTCTCTCACACAATTCGATTCGAGTCAAAACTTGAGAACCGCGGGTTTCAAAATTGTACTTGCAACTTGCTGCCACATTTTTAAGTTAATAACGAAAAAAAGGTTCCGATATTTTTTTATTTTTCTTTAGATGACAATGCCTATAGTTTATCCCAAGTGTGCCGTGCTGGCTTGGTAATTTTATCGTTGCATATTATATTTGAATTTCAATACCATGAAAACGTTCAAACATAAAATAGAGATGAAAATTTTGCAAAGGCAGGGGAGACAACTTTATTGATACAAAAGAAGAACAAAACTGATCATGCGTAATCGAAAGCTGTCATCATCCCTTGTTTACCTGGCTCTCGAAACTGGCTGCGTTTTTTTTTTTTTTTTTGCCATTTCGGCGTTTCGCCAGTTCACCACACTTGTCCCTTGCTAAGTAATTTCAGATAGATTTGTATGCTCATTTTTTCAAGTTTTGAAAAGTATACCAGTCTGAACACCATTCCGAGTTGACCGAATGTGCCCACCTTCCCAAACCAGAAAACAATCATTGGCCTGCAGCACTTTGCAGAATATATATCATTATAATTTGAATACAATTTATAAAATACTAACTTGTAAGGCCCTCTGTGTCAGGTGCTTCCTCCAATATCATTCGTGTACGAAGTATACGTTCTTGAAGTTCTTGGAAGTCGGGGTAATCTTTCCAGTTTGGCATCAGGGTATCTTCGATGAACTTCAGAATTCGAAGCAACTCTTCCCTGTCTTCCTCTGGCATTGCTTGCAGACTTTTGACTTCTTCCTCATTCCAGTCACGAATTACCAATAACATGAAGGCAATCATCTGGAAACCAAGACGTTTGATACTGGCTGTCCATAGTGAGAGTAATTCGACACGCATTCTGTAGATATTAAAAATATAGGTTTCTTAGAAAATGTAACTATCAAAGTGCTGAAAGCCACTTTTAGAGTTTCAGTAAAAAAGGGTTGGTATCTACAGTACAGTCGCCGAGGATTGGTCGTAATCCACGCGTGAAAACTGTTGTCCACGCATGCGTTCATCGGGTAATAAAAAAGCAGCATCAGCAAAATTTTAATTAATGAAGCACTGGGCTGTACCCAGTGCATCATTTACTAAATTTGTGATAATTATTCCTGTAATTAGTGTTTCTGATCGAATATTACATCCGTGGAGATATTGCCCACCCTCCCTTGGAAAGTGACCAGTCCACGGCGGATGTATGTAGATGAAAGTTTAATATTTTGGGATTTGCCTTATATAGAAGATATTCAACTTAGTTTATAATAAAGTTTGTGAAAAGGGTTCAATAAATTAGGTCTCAATATATACTGATTATTTCGTCGGCGCCATTCTTTCTTGTTTCTCAAATTTAGCGCGAATTTACTCAGAGGGCGCTTCGATCGGTTTGTTTACAATTTACAACTTCTGCCTTTGGTCTGGAAATGGTAGAAACAGAAGCCTGTATGTATTTCTGTTTATCGCTTTCGGTATCACAGTACTAAATATTTCCCCACAGACATAGAGATTATTACCATTATGTGGATGTACAAAATATGTATCCGAGTCGAGCTCCGGGTTCTAAGGGCAGATGACAACGAGTCGAAGACGAGTCGTGATCTACCCTTAGAACCCAGAGCGAGACTTCAAATGAGGATTTGTTTTTATTCACCTAAAACAGGAAATGTGTCAAATCTCTCCACATTGCCACCTACCTTATTGCTGCGTCAAGTGCATCGCCAGATGGACCCGGAATTAACAAAGTAATGGCAGGAACCGTACCACTCTGTCCAGTCTCTGTTTTGATCTGAAAAGTATGAAATTGCATTTAACACTTAGAACTTCTAGCCCACTTGTCAGTAATGTAACACAGCGGGTGTTCAGGTACTGACTTTCTTACACCCCTGTTCTATGAAATCCCCATCTATAGCAACACTAAAGCATGCGGAAAATGAAAATCGTTGACGGATTATTTTTAAATAGAAGCGATATTTCACTGGAATTTTCTACAAATCGTTCACCACAAGTACAATTTTAATCGCTAGCGATAGCTAAACTTAGTAAAACGGGTTCACCTCTCAAATTTGGTTGGTGATAAAATGCGTTCTTTTTGTTGATAATTCGTCCCCTGAATTCCAATATGCTCTATGTGCCTACGGGGCTGAGTTGTCAAATGAATTGCTGAGTGTCCTTCTAATAATTGCTTTAATGGACATGAAGGCGTGTAATAAACACAGAACAACACCGGCGTGTTAATGGGTTAATCGATATGACACTTGTTCCATCGTCGAAGGATGAAACTCGAGGCCCACGGCCTCTCGTTTCATTCTTTCGTGCTGACACTCGTGCCATATCGATTAACCTATTCGCACGTGTGTGTCGTTCTGAGTATGTCTGGGTAATAGTAAGCAGAAAGTCAGTGCAGTCATTTCAAGTGAAGTATGGTCATTCTGAACAGACAGTGGATTTTTTACGAAGAAAAAAGGTCCCCAGTTCTGTTACTAAACTGGTTGAGAGCAACACTGCAGAGTTCCAGAAACGCAATTAAAACACTTCATCATATTCTGTGGATGTGCATCAGTTTCAGTAACTAAAAATGAAGCTCATCCACACATTGTTAACAATTTTATTCACTGAAAAAGATTTAAAGGAAAAGTTATCTCCCTTTAAATCCCCAAAGAAGTTATAACATTTTACACTTAGATTATGGGAATTTCATACAAAGATTACAATTTCGAAATGTTAGCGAATTTGTGTTGTCGATGTGCGCATCATTTCACAGAGCTGTTTGTTGTTTCCGTTTATTAAAAGTAACAAGAGGAAACTTGGCTTTGTTTTCTATTGATGTCACTGGACAAAGGTGTTTCCTCCACAATTGCTTGCTTCCTGATTAGACTTACCTCACGCGTCTAACATAATTTCAGTGGAGACAAGGAAAGTCAATTTTCATGACGCTAAGTCAAGGATGGAAAATGAAGTGTTGACGATTTTTTCTTTTATACCACCCCTTGAGAGCTGTTAACCTCCAAAGGTCTTAATCCGGCTTTGGCAAACTCTTTGGTCTCAGTTGTAGTATTTTAACATGCAATCAACAAAAGGTCCACTAGACAATTATAGACAGATTACCCTAGCAGTGGATTCTGGTCAAGTTTTGTCTACGTCTATTCACTACAAACCCGATTTCGTTAACAACACAAATATTCTGTTCATATGCTTTTGTTTTATACTTTGGGCACTCTCGAATAAATTATAACAAAACAATTCTCATGAATATATATTTTACCTATAGAAATATTTCAGCATTTCATGAGTAACAATAAGATGTGCAAGCAAATTTCTAGAGTATTATTATATGTCTGAAAATATTTTAGTGTATCTTATCGAGAACTAGATTATAAACAGTAAGAACTCAGTGACTCTCTTGGTTGTGAAAAACAATTGTTTTCAGTTCTGTTTATAGCTTGGAATTATATTAATTTTTTCCAAAGTGTACGGGGAAATTCAGTATATTTTCAAAACGCTTCATGAAAAAAGCGTGGGAGCACGACCCTTTGTATTCCCCAACTCATCACCATTCCTGATCATGGAGGTTTGGAAAATCTGAGAATGATACCAGTTTATTCTGTCAGTTATTTTTAAAAAAATCTGGGAGCACGGTGATTCATTGGTTACGCCTTTGGACATCAAACCGAAAGGTCCATGGTTCCATCCCCGCCTGGGGGTAACTGTGTCGTGTCCTTGGGACAAGGCACTTAATCCCGATTGTCCACTTGGGGGTACGGTGGCGCTGAGTACTATGGCGTACTGAACGTCGATGGTGCACTTGTCTTCAACCAATGCTAAGCCTGCTTGTGTGGAGTTAGTACGTTGGGGAGTCTGTCAGTTGCTCGCCTCTCGGGGATTCTTTCCGGGTACAGCAAAATTGCCGACATGAGGTGACCTTGGCTGTCGGAAATGTCGTTAAACCACAATAAATATAAATATATATATATATATAAAAAACTACTTACAGTCCAGTTTTTCTTGTCACTTGTGTCCAGCAACGTTACGGTTTCATGTTCTATGAAGTGAATCTGGAGAAAAAGAAGAAAGAAAGAATTCATATGCGATCAATGATTAAACGTTTCAGTATATTTTAAATGTCGAACCTTAATTACAGTTTTTATCTAGAAACAGGGCAGCTGATAACTGCCCTTTCTTTTCTATTGCAGAATACAAGTTAAATTCTTGAATAACTAAACATTTCTTTTTATATTCTGAAAACCATAGCATATGGCCCCTCATTGGAACGAGCTCGTTCCAATGATGGATTATAAGCTATGTTTTAAAGGAAAAATCTGAAAATAGATAAAAAAAAATTAATGACGATTTTAGGAAATAGTTCTGGCCAGATACATCATATTAAGTAAAGGGTAAATTGATTAATGATACGAATCAACTACACTTCCAGTTTTTTTTTTCTGGGGGAGGGGGTGGGAGTTGTCCTTATTTTTGTTTTGTTTTTTCGGGGGGGGGTGGGGGAGGGGGATTTTTTAGGTTATTTTTTTATCTATCTATTTTCTAATTTTATTTTTTTTAATTTTTTGTTTGCGAGTGTGCTCTCTTAGCTGATATAAATTTGGGACGTATAAACGATGAGTCACATGAACGATGAGTCGTGACAAGATAACAGGAGCACGTTAGGATTTAAGCAAACATCCTTTAGTGTTTTTACTTAAATTTAAATTTCAACTCCATTAAAATCTATTAACATGTTACAAGAACTGATTTTAAAAGTAAAAACATAGCAGTAACGAAACAAGTCGAAAATCAGGCGACAGTTCGCTGATTAAAAAGAACGGTATATCGACTGCTTTGTGTTGTTACAGAAAAAAGGTTTACGTTGGCTCTATAAATGGGGAATGTGTAATTCCGTCCAGCTAGAAAATCAATCTGATTATCTCCCTTGATTATACAATTCAACTCGAAATTTTTCAGTCGTGCGGGCGGGGATACCCTTTCCTGGTACAGGCTGGCCTGCTAGTAACTTACGCGTTATTAACCGTCCACGTCGGAGGTCAAACTGCAAACTATTCCCATAATGCAGCTAGGAATTTATCCAATCAAGTCTTGTTTGACAGAGCTCATTGAGCTCTGCCAAACAAGACTTGATTGGTCAAATTCGAAGTTGCATTTATGGGACAATCTGCAGCTCAAACTTTTGATATTTCGACATGAAGATAAAAATGGGTTACTGTTGTTAATGCTCATTAAATTTGCTTATCACTTGGACACAAGAATGCACACAATAACGTGAATAATTCAGTGATCGGATAAAACACCACTATCAAAAACCCTATAATAAAAACTTCAATGCAAACAAAATAAAGCCCAACCAAACAAATGAAATATTAAAGCCCCAGCGTGCTTTTATAAATGAAAAATGACAGAAAAGCCACGAAAAGCCTCTATTAATGGTTACTGGAACTCACTTATTTATTTATTTATTTATTTATTTATTTATTTATTTATTTATTTATTAGTTTGTTTATTTATTTATTTATTTATTTATCTATTTTCAGAAAGTCTCCCAGAGAGTATTTATTTATTTATTTATTTATTTATTTATTCTCAGAAAGTCTCCGAGAGAGTATTCTGAGGATCTAATATTTATTTATTTATTTATTTATTTATTTATTTATTTATTTATTTATTTATTCTTGGAACGTCTCCGAGAGAGTATTCTGAGGATCTGTGTAAAAGTTTGCTATTATCAATTAAAGATTTATATTCTTCTGTTGGTTCGTGTTATCTAACTATAATAATTCATTTATTATTGTAAGGCTTAAGTGTTAAAATTTATTCATATTATAATACTAATTTCCTGAAAAAGCAAATGCAAGGCCCACTGTGTCCGCAAAGGATTTTGATTACAAAACGCGAACCAATTATAATATCCGTTGATTTATTGTTTATTGGTCATTTGTTCAGTGAAACCCTGTTGTACACGATAGGTTTATTCACAAAACATGTTATCGTTAAAAGTTGCCTTGTTCGTTTAACGATGTAGGTTTGGGCTATGGGTAGGATCATAAAGAAATATATGGGGACGCGGTGGCGCTGCGGTAACCGGTTCTCATCAGATCACAGACGTTAAGCAAGGTCGAGCCCGGTTAGTCCTCGATCGATTCGGACTCCCGGGTTGTGTCCTTGGGCAAGGCACTTAACCCCAATTGTCCACATGGGGGCACGATGACGCCGTGCACTAAGGTGCACTGCACGTCAATGGTGCGAATGTTTTCAACCAATCTAACCCTGTCTGTGCGCTGCAGTGCGGAGTTACGATGTTGGGGAGCTGGCAGCTGCTCGTCGTTGCTCGGTGGTTCTATCCGGGTACTCCGGCTTCCTCAACCCGTAAAACTGTCACGGTAATGATTAGCCATTGTGCATAAGTATGTGACCTTAAACACCAATAAATAAATTAATGAAATATATACTTTATCGTGATGAATTGACGGTAACATGGTCTGAAGTTTGCGAATTGGATCGAATGTACAACCGAGACGCCTTTTCAATCCATTTAAATCATGGAGATTGTTTTGCTTTCAGATATAACAACTTAAATATCAAAGTCTGAAACATGATTCCATTCAAAAACTTGAAAACTTAACTGAATCCCACAATATTTTATGCCCCCCTTTAAATGTCAACGGTGCACAATCTATAAGAAAACAATTTTTAATAGCATTTCGGACACGCCTTTCGAAAAGATCGCAGGTTTCGCTAAAATATTAGTCTGAGAATAGGAACCTGTGAATCACACATTTTCGATTCGAATCGAATCATGTCTATTGTTCGAAATCGAATCGAACCTCGATTCGAACCAGTGGCGTCTTGAAGATGACCGATGGGGGTTGGAGGGCTATAAACCTGAATTGTTCCGACTGTGATGGCTCACGTCCCGACTGATAAAATAATCCAACTGCATCATCAAGGCATGCCTTCGTCGAAGGCATGTCTTGGTGATGTGGTTGGAATATTTACCCTATAGGTATTATAGTTCAACGTCGACGTTGCTTGGAAACCTTCAATTTGCATTTAACAGTGGTAGGGATTAGTGATATTGGAATTATCATGGCTGGTGGCATGAGTACAGATGTTATTTATGTTAATGTTGCCGAAGTTACATTCAGTCTTTTATTTCAACATTATTTGGGAGCGCGGTCTCTCAGTGGTAGACTGTTGGACTTCTGTACTAGAGGTCCCGAGTTCGATCTCCGTCTGGGACAACCCGCGTTGTGTCATTGGGCAAAGCACTTTATCCCGGTTGCCTACATGGGGGCACGATGGCGCCGTGTACTAAGGCGTACTGCACGTCGATGGTGCACATGTCTTCAAACGTTATAACCCTGCTTGAGCGGAGCTTGAACAGAGTTAGAATGTTGAGGAGCTGACAGTTGCCCGTCGTTGCTCGGTGGTTCTCTTTGGGTACTCCGGCTTCCTCCATCCGCAAAACTGTCGCGGTCATGATGAATCTCATCACTTTGTCGACCAATAGCTTATTTCTCAATCGCTTGGAGACAGTTTCTCGTGAAGTGTGGACATTACGCGCGAAATGGTGATGTAACAATTAGCGCTTTTCAGTCACTCTTTGAATACTTCAGTTGATTCAATAAAACTAAGCAGTGAGACATTGGCTCACCCGACACAATTCGGAAGATACACGATGATGGAACGGATCTGTGTCTGATGATTTGGTGTCTCGCTCGCCATGCCAGTCTCTGTATTGTCATTCAGCATTTTTGAGGAATGATTGGTTGTCACCCTGCTGCGCCTCCCGTCGAATTCTGGGGGTGAGATGAGTCTATCACTATTTGTAACTCGCATATGCTTTTCAATTTATTGTATGCTGTTAACCCTTTAAGACTTTAATTATATCCTGACGTTCAAACGTCACAGGGAATTCAGTTTCTTAAACGTTTTTCAAAATACGACGTCAAACGTCGGAAAGTACAAATAACAAGATATTTTCCACAGTAGTGATTGTTTGAGGGCTAGATTATTTATGGTGGGCTGAAATTGTTGTTCAAAAACTTGTTTTATTACAAATTATTGGAGAGTGCCTAAAGGCACTCTCCAATAATTTGTAATAAAACAAATTTATATAAACAAAATATTATTTGTCTTTGACTGAATATAAAATATAAGCAAGGAAAGTGTTGGCTTTTGTTGGCTATCCTCATTTTTTGAAAGCCCTGGCAGTGGCTTCTTGCACTCAACCCGTTAAAAAGTCTTGACAGCGGGATTATATTAGTATTTTAAGCTGCGATAACATTTGGCTCAACGCTGTCACTGGGCACAATTCGGGAGAAATAGGAATTGGGGATAAAACTTTAAAAAAATCGAAAAATAATAACAAAACAAAAAAATGACCACCAAGTATCAACGCACTGTTTAATTTCGTACGTCAAAAGACGTACACAAGTATCGAAGGGTTAAGGTACATTTATTGCAAAATAAATATTGAATTGAATTGAATTAGTCATCGTGCATAAGTATGTGACTTATAAAACACCAATAAATAAATACAACATTATTTATGTACAATTTCCATCTGTACTATATGTTTTGTGAGACGATGGAGATGACTGATACCAAGTTTTTTTCCTATGGGTAATCTCCCCTTTGTTCATTGATTATTCAAAATGGCGGCAGCCGATAAACACTTCTAGTTGAAAGATTGAGTGTTGGAAGCCCATATTTGGTCTGGAGTGCGGGGTTAGGCAACTTAAAAGGCTTCATATTCTGTGGATATGTGTCATGTTACTTTCGAAATGAAACTGTTTGGTATGTATGAATTTGCCTTGTTACAATTTATGGGAGAGTGCCTGTGGGCACTCTCCCATAAATTGTAACAAGGCAAAGACACGTGAACACATTGTGAGAATTCTCTCATTTAATTTTGATCGCTGTTGTTATTAGTTCTGTGCATCGATGCAGCAGTCGGTAAAATATATTCGCTACACAGTTTGTTGGTGGCCTAATATGGTATTTATGGTGTCAGTTAATTCCATATTGGACTCGAGTTTCGCTCTCGTCCAATATGAAATTAACTGACACCATATATGCCATATTAGCCACCAACAAACTGTGTAACTAATACTATTCTCTTGAAAAAAGATTTGAGAGAAAACGAATCGGGCAGCCGATTTCGAATCGAACCGAATATCTACTTACGATTCGAAATCGAATCTCGAAGCTTCGCAAGACCCTATCTGAGAAGAAATAAGACATCTTTATAGGGCCTAATTTAACACCATTCTTTTAGATTACATCTGTACATATGTACGCCAAAAATTCTAACACGCTTCAAGTGCAAGGAAATTGTAATTTAAGGGTTGTTCACCCTTGTCCGTTCTATAATCCGTTAACGCGACAGCTGGTCTAGGCTCTTCAAGCTTCTTAAGTCGTTCCGGAACTGGCACTATCTCCTTAGCTCTATCAAATAGATTGTCCACTTTACTTTGCCATGTCAAATAGGCAAGTAGAACATCCTGTAAATGAATGAGAGTATACCGAATTTCAAAACAATTCACAGAACATATTAATAAAACATTTCTATCCCAACATCGTGGCACATTTGCTTGTTCGTCCGTTCTTCCGTTCGTTCCCTTTTCAATGTAGTTCGAGGTTTGCTTTTAAACTTTTACCTAACGAATCGACCACGTCCGCCCGCATAATTTACAAACTGAACTGTTGAAAAAACAATAGGTTTAAAAAATTTTTCAACACACCTATATCATATGACACCTCATTGGAACGAGCTCGTTCCAATAAGGGGTCATATGATATGGTGACCAAGTGAAAAAATAGCAAATATTCATATCGTGTGAACTGGGTAAAGGGTTAATGCCTTACGTTCCGTGCTTAAGAATTATATTAAGCTTTTCAGTTAACCTGTCGCACAAATGCGACCTTAACGAAAGACACTCCCTTCTCAATTGTGTATATGTCGTTGGACCAGTTCTGCAGGTTGAAATTCTCTCCGTCCTGCAGTCGGCTGCGTCCCAGCCGTGATCTTATCACTTTTATAAGCAGCATCTTTACAAATAAGAATATAAACAACAATGAAGGCGCATGTCCGAGGACAGGTGAGCAAACGCCATATGGATGCAGCTATAATTCTCTCTCTCTCTCTCTCTCTCTCTCTCTCTCTCTCTCTCTCTCTCTCTCTCTGTCTCTCTCTCTCTCTCGCCTCTCTGTCTCTCTGTCTCTGTCTCTCTCTCTCTCTGTCTCTCTCTCTCTCTGTCTCTCTGTCTCCTCTCTCTATCTCTCTCTCTCTCTCTCTCTCCTCTCTCTCTCTCTCTCTCTCTCTCTCTCCTCTCTCTCTCTTCTCTCTCTCTCTCTGCGACATCTAATTCTCGACAAAGCATAGTTCCCATACTCTCTCTCTCTCTCTCTCCTCTCTCTCTCTCTCTCTCTCTCTCTCTGCGACGTCTAATTCTCGACAAAGCATAGTTCCCATACTCTCTCTCTCTCTCTCTCTCTCCTCCTCTTCTCTCTCTCTCTCTCTCTCTCTCTCTCTCTCCTCTCTCTCTCTCTCTCTCTCTCTGTGAAATGTTTGTGCGAGTTTAAGACTCGAATGATAAACATAATGTCACCCTTCATTTCAACAAGTATCTGCTTGGCGTCTTTCGCGTCACCTTGTAAGCTGCTCGGGTTAAATGTCAAGTGTATTTTCGCTAAAGTTGAATTCATGAAGTATTCAGCCTCGTCGATTTCATGAAAAAAACTGAAAAATAACAAACTACAGTTTGTGATTTTCATGTATGGTACAGTACGCTTTAATGTATGTAGTTTCAATTGGCAGAACTGTGCAGGACAAGTGCAAGGAAGTTCATCTTGTGTCTTATCTGCTGATAATACAAGCTCCTGACGTTAATTTTGTGTAAGCTCTAATGAGACCTTTGCAAGAATCTTTTCAGAAGCCTGTGGGAGCTTCCAATAACTTCTTGGCGGAAGCCTTTTCGTGAGATAATTACAGGAATCTGTGTAAGGATCGTGTATGATTACTGGGGATTTGAGTAAAGCTGAAGAATAGGAGACGCTGTCTGGTCTTCTCAACTTTTCTTTTTATTTTTCATTACTCTCAATCATATTTTTAATACATTTAAGGAAAAACTGGATTTAACTCTCTTGTGTCATTTCTATGTGAGCCGTATGACACACACAATGGTACACACTTTCCTCCCGCCTGTCCTTGCTTGTATTATAAAGCGTCACCTGATGCTAGAAAAGAAAATTTAAACCTTGGGAGAAATTATTATGGTCAGTATAGTAAAAATAAGGGTTAGCAGGCCACTGCTAACCCTTATCTTCACTATACTGACTCTAAACCATTATGGATGTCTCCCATTTTAGTCCACTTCAAGATGAAGATTTTGTTCCTCGGTATGTTAAATTTAGGTTTAAAATAACTAATAAATATGATCTCGTGAATCTTAAACAGTTATTATTTGTTGGGAAGACGATATGGAATGAAAATAAACACAGAAATGTGGAGGAGACCTGTTGTTTTTTTTAAATAAATTGCAGATCCCTTTTCCTCAGCTTTTCCGAAAACTGATAAATGAGATCTTGCTCTTTTTCATCAAGGCAAAATGTTAGTAGAGTTTGTTTGAGAAGGTTGATAAAATTAAGTCCGATAACTTCCATAACTTCATATGTATCATCGTTTATTTTCAGCCCTCACTGAATATTATTTATTTATTTATTGGTGTTTAAGGTCACATATTTGTTCACAATGGCTAATCATGACCTCGACAGTTTTTACGGGTGGAGGAAGCCGGAGTACCCGGAGAGAACCACCGAGCAACGGCGAGCAACTGTCAGCTCCCCAACATACTAACTCCACACAAGCAAGGTTAGCACTGGTTGAAGACAGTGCACCATCGACGTGCACTACGTCTCACTTAGTACACAAACGTCACCGTGCCCCCACGTAGGCAATGGGGTTGAAGTGTCTTGCCCAAGGACACAACGCGGTTGCGCGCAGGTGGGATTCGAACCGAGGACCTCTCGGCTTGCAGCCTGCACCTCTATCTATTGAGCCACCCGCGCCCCCCTCAGTCTCACTGAAGATATATATATATAGATTATTACCATTATGTGGATGTACAAAATATGTATCCGAGTCGAGCTCCGGGTTCAAAGGGTAGATCACGACGAGTCGAAGACGAGTCGTGATCTACCCTTAGAACCCGGAGCGAGACTCAGATACATATTTTGTACATCCACATGATGGTAATAATCATTTTATCTTCCAATATATTGGGGATAAGTCAAGAATGTAGACGAACTATTTATTCGTACGGATGAACAAAAAGAAAAAAAAGGAACTCACGCGAAAGGAACATGAGTGTATCCGACCCCTTGATACAAACATCTGTATCAGGGGGTCGGATACACGACAGTTGCGGAGTTAATACAGACAAAATACATGTTGATTGCAAGATAAAATTATAAGGAAAGAATTACAGGGGACACCTGAAGGGGTGTGTTTAGCAGATCCTAAAAACGCACGCCCTATTTCTCATTGGTGTTACATAAAAAGGGAAATGTACTATGTGAAGGGGGCACTGAAGTTGGGACTCTTAAAAGAGGAGCCGGGGGATTTACAAACTGTTCAAAATATTTTAGCTTAGGTTTCACACTGGAGTAGAGTATACCTATTTGTCGTTGTTTTTCATAATTAGATCGATGGAAGCTTTATCACTGTCGAAATTTCACGCGGAAGTCTGGGTGAGTCAGAAGATAGCGTAGAATTTAGGAGCCTCCTAAATTATTGTGTCTACGGTTACGGAAAAATATCATATCTCAGAAAATGTCACTCCACCGATGACGTTCTAATCTATTGCAATATAGCTTTTATTACAACAACGTTATTTGTCTGGCAGCTTCCGTCTGACACATTTTGATAAAAACGTGAAGAACGTGGCAGAAGGAGATACATTTTGTCACAAAGAGTAAGATTACAGGCGCGTGTAAACAAAGTGTATGATAAACTCAAGAGAGAAGACACTTGCTTCTGTCAATTTTTTTCTTTTCTATTTGTTAACGACTTCAATAAATAGAGGATATGGAATGAGTGCTTTTCTCATATAATATTTATGAAACGAGTCTACGAATTATCCGTTTTGGCGAGCCCAAACGGAAAATTCGGACGAGTTTCATAAATATTATATGAGAAAAACACTCATTTCATATTCTATTTATCATATGACACACACACGCACAAATTAGCCACCTAGCATGACTTTTTAACCCATCACCTAACTTGAGTTGCAGACGGCACTTGGAAACAACATTCTCGCATAACTAAAATTTTTCATTTTCTGCTTCCAAAACATAGGTTATGACCACCCCTCATTGGAACGAGCTCGTCGAGCTCGTTCCAATGAGGGGCCATAACCTATGTTTTGGAATCAAAGAGTGAAAAATATAAAAAAAATGAATGGCGTTTTTCTTGTAGGTAAAAGATTAATACAATATAACCCACCCTAAATAGGACAGATAATGTAAATTCTCCCTACTGAAATTATGCAAATGTGATCCAGTTGTATTTTGTTTAGCCAATCAAATTGTCCAGTTTTGAAATTGACCAACGAAAGCTCCCAACTCTAGTTATGCAAATTATGAAAATACGGCCCAGTTGTATTTTGTTCAGCCAATTAAATTGTCTAGTTTTGAAATTGACGGAAGGCTTTATTTATCACTGATTAATATGAAAACAAAATATCAATTGTTTTAAAGTGAACAAAACGGACGAGTCGTATGATAAAATAATTTAACTGATAATATTTCAAAACGAGTCATCGCGAATTGATTCAATAACAAATACAGCACGGTTTTAAGAGTAGAGAAAATCATCAAAGAAAGGGTCAAGTGATAAATTAGGTACCTGATATGGCTAAAATGATGTTCAAATATTATAATTTACTTATTTATTTATATTGGTGTTAGGTTTCTGCGAAAATTCGAAATTCGATTCGAAAGTCAATATTCGATTCGATTCGATTCGAAATCGGAAATTCGAATATTTTCGAATATACTTCGACCAGAACCGTGAATGTTTACAGATTGTAATTGCTCACATTATTTTATATTGAGTATTGTTCTGAGTAGAAATGTAATTGACTTGTAGCGGTAACAGTGCTTGTAGCAAATTAGCTACAACTGTACAACAGTTGTAGCTACTTTGCTACAAACACTATTACAGTTACAACTGTTCATTTCAACTTATTGTGCATTATGACAAGTGACCATTTATAAAAAGTTTTGAACTTTGAAGTTATTCACCTGTTCAACTTCAATAACTGATTTGCTGCACAACATGATCACATTATTTTATATTGAGTATTGTTCTGTTCGATCACAGTTACTGGATACATTGTCAAAAGCAACGGTTTTCTAAAATAATACCCCTGATTATTATATAAACAGAAGTAGAGCAGGCTTTAATTTACAAGCGGATCGACTCCATTCGGCTTTGAATTATCGTTTTCGTTTTAGTTATTCCGCATTTGTATATAAAACAAATGGCTTCAGGACCGAATGGCGTCGATCCGATTTGAAACGAATATTTTTCCAAGAAAACATGCAAGCCAGAAAATAAGCAGACTGACATCTACAAAATGAGGTTCCCAGAGGGTGAATTCAGTGATGCTACTCTGCACAGCAGGGTAGCATCACTAAATTCACCCACTGTGAACCTCAATCTGAATCAGAGTCTCAAAACTAAACAGAATGAGGAACCCAGAGGATAAATTGGCCAACTGTATGGGATAACATGATCAAATTCACCCTCTGGGGACCTCATTCTGCAAATGACAGACAGCTTATTTTCTGGCCTGAAAACATGCGATAAAAGTGAGGTATCAGCCCTATCAGCCAGGTTGTTTAAAAATGTTCATTGCTGAAGTTTCGAAGCTATAAAGTCAACAATTCGAATAGTTTCAATCAATAGCTAGCATATTGATTTATATCTCAATTTATAGTGTGGGGAGTGGTGAGGCGAAAATACACTGTGAGTCTTTTAAACCCTTTACCTTACATGAAAAGCAGACGACACTTGAAAAGAAATTCTTGAATAACTAATTTTTTTTCATTTTGTGCCTCAAAAACTTAGGTTATGACCCCTCATTGGAACGAGCTCGGCGAGCTCGTTCCAATGAGGGGACATAACCTATGTTTTTGAGACCAAAAATGAAAAAATAATGAAAATTAATATGCGATTTTTAAGAATAGTGCTTTCCGGTTTTGGCCTTTACGTTGGGTAAAGGGTTAATAATCGGGGCTATTATTTTAGAAGAAAACTTTTCTTTTGATGACGTATCTATTACAGTGATTTGATTCGAAATTCGATTCGTTTTCATCAATTCGATATTCGCTTCGATCAAAATCGGCAATCGCAGATCCCTAATTGGTGTTTAAGGTCACCTATTTATGCACAATGGCTAATCGTAACCGCAAAATGAATATAAAATCAAGTTTAGCAAGTCATTTATACCTCCATTGTATTTTACGGGACTTCCAACCCAAGCTTTGGTTACTGGGCCCTATTTTACGAGCAAAACAGAGCTTGTTAACTTCAGTAAAAAGTTTTGCCCCACTTCCATGGGGAGGTCAAGATTATTATCTGTACTGTAAAGATCATCCGAGCTCGTTAAAGTCATGGTTGGCAACGTAATGACATCGCTGTGCATGCTACATTTTAGACTTCTTGCGCGACTGTGGGGTGTAGTTTTTACCCCTTTTAAATGAGAAATCCCTACCCCCCCCCCCCTCCTCCTCCAGGATAAGTTACAGGCTGCTATATGACATGTGGTAAACCAATCAGCTCAAAGGCTGTATGTTGAAAATATTAATTCGTCCTGCCTCCAGGTACCATCGGCGTACAAGTGAGTAAACTTCTAAAGGGGCCCTGAATATATTTTGAAGCTCTGAACAGAAAGCACGTGCATTGTCGCCACTATATTGTTGTAGGAAAAAGAGAAAGGTTATTTCGAAAACAAAAATGAGATCCACATGTGCATAATGATCTGGCCATGCGCTTGATCTGGCCATACGCTGATCTTTCAACTCCGTTTATCTTTCTGCGCATGTGTATGTGTGTTTTTGTATGGGCAAGTGTTTGTGTTTTATATATATATATATGTGTGTGTACAGGAAAACAATGGGCTTACAAACTGACTCCTCGCTAACTTAAGAACTGGTGTTCGTTACTTCTGTCGTCGAGAAGGTCAGAGGCTAAGATCAATAGTGAGGTGTCTGTGATACGGTATTATGTGAGTGTGTGTCGGTGCGCTTGTTATTCCTTTACCTAACATGAAAAGCAGACGACACTTTTTATTTTTTGTTTAAAAAACAAAGGTTATGTCCCCTCTTTGGAACGAGCTCGACGAGCTCGTTCCAAAGAGGGAACATAACCTATGTATGAGACAAAAAATGAAAAAAATAATGATAATTAATGGGCGTTTTTTTTGTGAATAGCGCTGGCCGGTTTGGCCGTTACGTTGGGTAAAGGGTTAAAATATACGTTTTGGGAGCGCAGGTGGTTCTGTTTGGGTCTTTGTGTATATGTGGGTGGGTCAGTCAGTTTTAGGTGATTAAGCGAAATGGTTGTTTCAGGGAATCTGGGAATGAAAGAAGAAAACGCACATGATTTTCACATCATTTTTCTCAATTCAGTTGTGGAATGCTACACTGGAGAAAACGTAAACACCGTAAAAACAACTTACATTTCCACTTTTAAGTGAGCTAAAACCTTACTTCGTGATAGTTTGCTGCGTTCTTTAGATGACAGTCGGAACAATGAACGAGTTTTCGTATCCATGCCCAATTCGTTCTGACGCCACTGATGCATTTCTGAAAATAATACCACAAAGAGTTATATCCCTTGTTACATATGAGTTCGACGGAGTTGCTTCAGAGGAATGAAAGGGGGGGTGGGGGGGGGGGGGGGTGGGGGGACCCTGTTACAACCAGTAGTGTATAAATTTACCCAGTAATGTCGAAATCGACCAGTAATGTCGAAAAAATTAACCAGTAATGTCGAAATCAACCAGTAATGTCGAAAAAATCGACCAGTAATGTAGAAATCCGTAATGTCGAAAAATTAACCAGTAGTGTCAAAAAGTGACGACCAAAATGAGGAGCACTAACACTTGCCGACGGGGAGAGGGGTATAGCCACCCCCCCCCCCCATAACACCCCTGGTCGTGTGCTTTAATGACTGACTATTATAATGTCAGTCACTACCCCGATATTTGCTACATGTCTATCATCTAGTTCTACCAATTTGCTACCTGTCATTTTACCTACATCCATCAATCAGTCAGTCTGCGTCACCCGCATGTACCCCGCATGTACGTGGGGAGCACTATTATCTCAATCGAGAAATTGCCTCGCAATTCAATTTGATAAATATCCGGGTTCTATACCTGACGAGGTCAGTTAAGTTGTGTCCTTGGGAATGACACTTTATCCCAGGTGCACGTTGACTTCGTGTGCCCAAGCCACATGCCGAAATGACACGTGTATGGTGCGCGTGCTTTAAACTAAGTGTCGTAAACGAAATCAATCAATCAATCAACCAACCAATCAATCTTTGTATGTAGGTCTGCCTGTCTTTCCGTCATTTAGTTGTCTATCCACGTCTAGGGGTTATTTTTCACACGCCACATTGCTATCTGTCTGTCTGGATTTCTGTCCGTCTGCCTGGATGCTGCTAACCTGCCTGCCTACACACTTGCCAGCCTACATGTGTGACTGTATGCCTATCTGTGCGAGCGCTAAATACTAGACTAAATATTTCAGCGTCGTATCAATTCATTATCTATCCAGAGAGAGAGACGGGGGAAGGAGGGGAGAGAGAGAGAGAGGAGAGACAGAGAGAGAGAGAGAGCAAATAGGATGGGATATGTTGTGCATATGAAAGAGGGAAATAATTGTTAAACATAAAATTCCATATTTACTGGGGTAAATGTGTTTAAACTTGCGCGAAAATGGTTAAAAGTCGATAAATATAGGCAAAAGTACAATTTGAGCAACCCGAAAAAATATTGAAATTTTTGCGAAAAATCGTCATTTTGGTCGTCACTTTTTGACACTACTGGTTAATTTTTCGACATTACGGATTTTTACATTACTGGTCGATTTTTTCGACATTACTGGTTGATTTCGACATTACTGGTTAATTTTTTCGACATTACTGGTCGATTTCGACATTACTGGCAAATTTATACACTACTGGTTGTAACAGACCCTGTTTAAAAGCGCTGATGCATTTCTGAAAATAATACCACAAAGAGTTATATCCCTTGTTACATATAAGTTCGACAAGGTTGCTACAGAGGAATGAAAGGGACCCTGTTTAAATATATTATTGTATCGATCGTCATGTTGAGAAGGCTACAATACAAACATGATCTACAGTAGAAGTGTGGGAAGTGAATTTTGTCTGAACGAGTTTTCTTATCCATGCCCAATTCGTTCTGACACCACTGGTGCATTTCTGAAAATAATACAACAAAGAGTTTTGTCCCTTGTTACATATGAGTTCAACGGAGTTGCTTCAGAGGAATGAAAGGGGGGGGGGACCCTGTTTAAATATATTATTGTATCGATCGTCATGTTGAGAAGGCTACAGTACAAACATGATCTACAGTAGAAGTGTGGGAAGTGAATTTCGTCTAAAAACTTACATAGTGACGTTTCCACCTACACAATAATTCTCAAATTGCGTGCAAACAATGAAGCAAAACGCAGTTCAGAGTATGTGCCTCCACGTGTAACTTCCACATAAAGGACGTGCTTAGTCTCATGGAACGCGACAAAATTAATGTTAGTTTATTTATTTATTGGTGTTTAAGGTCACATATTTCAGCACAATGAATAATCATAACCACGACCGTTTTACGGATTGAGGAAGCCGAAGTACCTGAAGAGAACCTCCGAGCAAGGGCGAGAAACTGTCCAAACATACTAACTCCACACAAACAGGGTTAGCATTGGTTGAAGACAGGTGCACCGTCGACGTGCAGTACGCTTTAGTACACAACGTCACCAATGGGGATGAAGTGTCTTGTCCAAGGACACAACGCACTTGCTGCAGATGGGATT
The DNA here is from genome assembly GCA_031216915.1 of Pictodentalium vernedei. Taxonomy (NCBI): domain Eukaryota; kingdom Metazoa; phylum Mollusca; class Scaphopoda; order Dentaliida; family Dentaliidae; genus Pictodentalium; species Pictodentalium vernedei. Next base: position 73,465,623 of record CM062290.1, on the reverse strand, counting down.
CGAACCGAGGACATCTCGGCTTGCAGCCTGCACTTCTACCCACTGAGCCACCGCGCCCCCGAGGTGTATCAATACTTTAATCCAATAGTCCGACGGTTCTCGTCAGACCACCGAAGTTAAGCAACGTCGAGCCCGGTTAATCAATGGATGGATGACCGTCTGAGCGATCACTTCGGACTCCTGCGTTGTGTCCTTGGGCAAGGCACTAAACCCCGATTGTCCACATGGGGGCACGATGACTCCGTGTACTAAGGCGTACTGTACGCCGATGGTACGCCTGGTACGCATGTCTTCAACCATTCTAACCCCGCCTGTGCTGCAGTGTGGAGTTACGATGTTGGGGAGCTCGGACAGCTGCTCGTCGTTGCTCGGTGGTTCTCTCCGGGTACTCCGGCTTCCTCCACCCGTAAAACTGTCACGGTCATGATTAGCCAGTGTGCATAAGTATATGACCTTAAAGACCAATAAATAAATAATAAATAAACAATAGTCCGACAGGGCCTGGGGAATGAATTAGTACTGAACATTCCTACAAATACAAAACATTCGCCCATTTTGTCGTAGGCAGGATTTTTGGAGTAACCATTCAGGGAAAGATGGCAGAAAGGATTCAGTATCATGAATATTAACCCTTTACCCAACTTAACGACCAAAACCGGCCAACGCTATTCACAAAAATCTAAAATTAATTTTCATTATTTTTATATATTTTTGTCTCAAAAACATAGGTTATGGCCCCTCTTCCAATGAGGGGGGGGGGGGGGTCATAACTTAAGTTTTTGAGATAAAAAATGAAAACAAATAGTTATTCAAGAATTTTGTTTGCAAGTGTCGTCTCCTTTTCATGTTAGGTAAAGGGTTAATTTATTAAATAAGATTTTCTATCACAGAATTGCCCAATATCAGGCTAGACAGATATGACTTTAAACGTGGCTGACATGACACCGATCTCGGCCGATGAGAAACAAGCTGGAGTTTCTCCCCTTAGAGCGTTGATTGATGCAGACAGTCCGTTTCATTCGAAATCGGCACAGTTTTTCATCGAACGTAACCAAAGAAAATGGGCGTTACCAGGCGTAATGGTATTGTTTGAAACAGTTTTTGTATGTGGAATTAATGACAGCAAAAAGTAAAGATTAGGTGTATAAAAAGAAAACAATAAAACAGTTGTACAGAATATATAACGCAAACTAAAATTCAGAGTCGAAAGCAGGGATTCGTAGAGGAGGAGGAAAGAAAAGGCTAGTTCAGCTGTCCGAACGTTTCGGCTTCCCCCAGGGGAAGCCAAGACATTCGGATAGCTGAACTGGGGGAAGAGGAAACTTCGAACATGGTGAAAAGAATGAGAAACAACAACACTGTGAGAAAACTGCAACAGATCTGAGAACATTTTGCAGTTATTTGTTTTGGTTTAATAAAGAGGTTATTATTTGGTTAGTTCCATATCAGCCGAAATATCAGCCCTTCGGTCACAGCCCGATAGGAAGTTACTTTGGACTGATATCTCGGCCGATATGAAACCAACAAAATAATAACCCATAAATAAGTCCGGTAAGAGAGGGAGGGAGTTAGGGGTATTAACCCCCGAACCCAGTAATAGAATTCGCCCTGGGGTCAGAAATACCTCTCGCCACTCATGTGTGTATACGTATAATATGTGTTAACGCTACCGCGTACCTGTGCAGTTTTGGCAAGGCTCTCATTACTCTGAGTTTTGTTTCCATCTTTACTGTTGTTGTCAGCAATGTTACAAAGATGTACTGCTCTGGCGTCAAAACCGATGGACATTTCCTGCAATAGCAATGTTAAAAAGAAATAAACGCAAATTTCTTCAGATTTAGTATCTTTAATAATAATTTAGCGTAAAGTTAAAAAATAGCATTAAAATTAACAAAACGGTCATTGAGACACAGACATTATGCCACAGTAGCACATGTTTCTAAACAGTGGCGTAAAATACGCAATTTATTATATGATTACCACAAATAGCCCCTCAATACCAATGTAGTTTGCACCATCAAATCTAGATGTCCACAAGGGTATCAAGTTTTCCAGATCGCTATCATGCCTGCCTCAAACGAGGCGCGCGTAAACGGACTCTTTCTACCAGTGGCTTATAAATAAATATTGAACATAAGCACAGCACATAAACATGAGTGTCTCCTCATTAAACTCCGTTGACAAACATTCCAGTCGAGGTCTATTTGAAAATGTCGTGCTGAACAATTGCAAAATATCAACAAATATTTTTAAGATGCGAATCCAACAAAATGTAGTAGAATCTGTGTTATCGAAAGCGATTCCGATTGAAATTCAAGTCTTGCCTCCATTGATTTAACTTTCAAGTTTCAGGTTCCACGCGAACGTTCGATATTACTACGCGTTTGGGATTCCCCAATTTCATAAAATGTTAAACGTTTATTTGGCCAATATAATTCTTGTTGTATTTGATTTTTTCAGGTGTTGTGATCAGTTTCAAATACCAATTGTCATACAATAAACAAATTACTATAACAGTCAATTGATATGTGTTGTATTACGACAACATGTTGTTTTGGACGAGATGAGATCGACCAGATCAAACGAGACGCCTTATCTCATCAACTCGACGGAATACAACAACACAGAGGTCAATTGACTGTTGTAGTAATCTGTATGTCTCAGTGCACTACTACCAGATAACCTTTATATAGTCCACATTCATTATTCTCTATGCATATATTAGACCAAAAACTAAAAAGTGGGATTCGCATAAACGTGGAACGTCTTGAAATGTTAAAAATGCATCGCCGTCATTTGTTTTTGACATAAGAATATGTCACGTGGGATTCTTAGATCGCAAAAGCGCGTGCGATAAGTTTCAACCTGTTGTATCAAATTCAGACCATGTATATTGTTAACATGTCCAGATAAGATTTGAAATGAATATTGTTTAAACTAACCAGTTGTATAAACAAATATTCATTTACCTAATGACAGTATTATTGCTCTGATAACTTCTGTAAGGGATAATGAACGAGTGGTGAATCATTCGGTGTTAGAAAACACATTTTATTGAAACTAAGCAACAAAGAGATGTATGAGGAAAAGTCAATAATTGAATACAAGTCAAGTGTGAATAAATATCATTTGATATCTACTGTTTTCTAAAAGCAAAACCCGTACTTTATACGGCTTTTCAGACAACCGTACGAATTATAATTTCTTGCATAAATTTTAAAAGCATATAGATTAGGATCCTCAATAGAACATGCTTGGCGAGATCATTCCAACAAAGAGTTGTAAATAACTACGATTCTTGGACCTCAAAGAAAAAATCAAGAAAAATATTTATATATCAAGATTGCCACTTATGTCCCCATCTTACATTCGAGAAAGACTGTCATGTGCAAGAATGCCACGATGTTCTTTGTGTTGATGCGATAGCGTCACAGTTCAAGTTGGATTTTTTTCACCGAATTCTATCCTATTTGGTGTTTACTTGTGATAAAACGTATCTTCAAATTCGTAAATTAATAAATCTCAACTAAATTCGATTTGAGCCCAGGCCGAAATGGGATTTAATTAACGAGGCTTATATGTCGATAGCTGTATAGCAAAGTTGTGGGTAGAATTGTGTAGTTCAATTCTTACTTTTTGCAACTGATAACTTTTCGATTATTACTCAGCAAGCCGCTTGGAAAATGTTGAAGTTTCACAGGTTTAAGTAACTTAAACCTGCGAAACTTCAACGATTCCCAAGCGGCTTATCTTTCCCAGTCGACGGATGGATATGTCACTGCTAAACGCCCATTAATACGACATTTTTGTTTCCTGTCTTGTGTTATTATTCACATCCGATTCCTCGTGCAACGCCGGTTTCTTCGGTTAGTTCCGTATAAAACCGGAAGTCATTTGAGATTCTCTGGTTGCAATCGTTTTGTTCGCATGAGATGATTTGTCCGTTTTCTTGGGCGAAGTGTTTACAAGCTTGTAAAAGAATCATAAAAGATCAAATGATCACGTGACTTCTACAAATAAATAAATTGCGTGAGCCACACGTCACATTCAACCACATATTCATATGCTACTGTGTGTTATTACCTCAACTGCATCTTCCAATGATGCAATTTGAGCGATGACGTCATAGCATGAAGTTCTCTTGTCAGACACGGCCTGTAAAGATAAAAGAATTACATTTAGTATTGCAGATGTTAGGCGTGTATTGAAAAGCTGAAGGAACAGTCAATTCTACGGAAGCTTGGAAGGGACATTGGCTGCCAAAATTTATCTCGCCGCGCCGGGGCGAGATAAATATTTCGCCGCGGCTGGATATTATATTTCACCTCGGCGAGATATTAAATTTTGGCAGTCAATGTCCCTTCGAAGCTTCCGTACAATTCAGTGTATTACTTACACAACTGTAGTGTTTGGAATGAACCCGCGATTTTACAGCCAAGAAAACCCGATTCAGTCATAACGAAATATACGCAACTGTTTCATTTTTTCATGTCTTTTTAAGCTGAGAAAAGAAAGACAATTTATAGGAAGTGCTCAACTAAATTTACATATTTATTTCTTTTTTTTATTAAAGTTTTAAATGCTGATATTTTTTACAAACCGATGAGGACTGTTTCACTGCAATTAGATCCCAGTTTGATCGTTGAACTGCATGTAGAAACAGTTATCTGGAACGTAAGAATGTTCAGGCATTTGCTTCGCTGTTATACTGTGAAAGTCGGGACAATGGCAAATGATCAGTTCCGACACGATTTGAATGTCCATGAACGCGGCGATAGCTTCTCAAAAATACCAGCTGGACAAAAATAACGTATTTATATCTTGAGTACTGATCACTTATAAACATTCGAAATTATCGTGAAGAATTGAAAGGCCTGAGCTTTGCAGCGCGGAGCTCCTGTCCAACCGAGACGCGAAGCGTCGAGGCTGAACATACGCCCCGAGCTGCAAACCTCAGACCATGTTACCGTCAATTCATCACAACTACGTATATGTTCCAAAAAGACTACATTCAAAGCCGTACACCTATATTGTAAAATACACAATTCAACTTTTCGTCCCCTGAGTTCCAATGTGTTCTATGTGCCTATTGGCACGACTTCACTGGGCAAATCTATATCTTTTTCTTTTTCTATACTATATTTTAGAATGTCTGTCTGTATGTATGTATGTCTATCTGTCTGTCCGCTATATAAATGAATATGGGGCCACCCCGAGTGTCCAAAATGAGTCTACTAGGAGTACTTTTTTTATGGCGGGGGTCATCGTCAGGTTTGAAAAAGTGTATGGGGTGGGAGTGTAGGGTGGCACCAAACGTTATGACCAAAATTTTTTTACCAATATAAGTCTTCAAAGGGGTCTACTAGGGGTACGTTTCTATCAGGAATCTAATGGTGAGGTTTAAAAAAGTATCGGGTGGGGGGTTTAGAGGGGGCACCAAAAGTTATGACCAAATTTTTTCTCACCGATATAGGTCTTGAAAGGGGTCTACTAGGGGTAATTATTTGCCAGGAATCTAAAGGTGAGGTTTAAAAAAGTGCCGGGGTGGGGTGGGGGTGTAGAGGGGCACCAACAGTTATGAACAAAATTTTTCTCACCGATATAGGTCTTCTACTAGGGGTAATTTTAATACTCTCCTCAGCCCGAGCAACGCCGGGTAACCCTGCTAGTGATCAATAAATCAGATAGAGGAAGAGGTTACTCTACCTTAGATCAAATCGTGAATAGGTTTGTAATTTAAACAACACTTGACACAGAAATCCTGCATTTGTCAAAAATCTCCAAAAACGAAACGGTTTGCAAGTCACTCCGTTGACAGAATAATTTGCGGAATGGGCAACCTCATTTCAAATATTTCGCGTGGTGACGTCAGACTGTAACATATGGTACTGGAGGCGTAAACACAGAAAAAAGGATCTCTCTTTCAATCAGGGGGCGAGGATTTTTGTCTCATTAGAACACTGGGAATTGTGAAGTAAAACCGATTTCCAAGATAATGGGTCCGCTGGATGACCTGGAGAGCAAGGTGAGGATATATTGCGTGCCAAATACCTGCTATATATGACCAGCCAATTTTGCACTTTGGCTCGTTGTCAACCAAATAAATTCACAGTGTCGATTTTATGTTCTTGAAGAGTTTTTGCCCTTTATTCTTAGACTAAACACAAATAAAAGACACTATTAATATCAATCAGTGAGTGATTATTTTATCTCAGAAACAAAGCATTTGATACATTGCTGGAAGACGTTCGCCGAGCTTGTTCCAGTGAGACAACAGGGGCAATGTTTTGAATAAAGAAAGGAACAAAGGTGATAGGATTTCACATATATTATTGGGCGGAAAGAGTAGACCTTTTTTAATCCTTTCAACCTCCTTCGCTCCTAAACGGAAACGTTTTTTTCTGTAATACAGGAAATGATGGAATCTATCTGGCACATGCAGGGGATTCATTGACGTTTTCATGACATTTTTGTCGCAGAACCCAACAACGATAACGAAAAGGCAGAATGTTAAGGATCTAAGTGTATTGCTCAATAATGAATGGTACCTGTCCCAGAACATCATTTCGTTCGGAGAATTTATTAGGCGTGTTCACCCTAAAATCAGCCGAGTTAAAAATGAACCCAAATCAACTGGGCTGAGTGAATATTAACCCAATTGGGTACATATTCACTCAAACCAATTGATTTGGGTTTATATTTAACCTAACTGATTTTAGAGTTTTGAGGCGGCCGTTTTGTGCGCTTTGTGTCTGCAAGTTCTCTAATCAACATCCTTAGACCCCCCCCCCCCCCCCCCCACACACACACACACACACATCACCACCACCACCACACACACGTGATATGTGTATTATTCCATAAACATTTATTCTGAATATAAAAAAGCCATAAATACTGGTGATTGGGAAATATTTTGCTACATGCTGACAATTTTAGGCGTCATTTTATTTGCTTTTATTGTTTTGTTTTTTTTACACTCTGCGCGACAGGTGATATCTTTTTTTACTTTTTAACGTAATTATTAAGTCTGATATTACCTCTTTCAGAAACCAAGATTTTTGCTGGAGCAACGTGATATCTGCCTTTCTTGATGCATGAGTCAACCACGGTTGATATACCGCCAAAAGCGGATGATATAGAACTGAACTCGGCTGATACAAGTTATCCGGGCAATTATCGTGTGTGATACTTCATTTGTCAAACACCGCCATTAACGCGTGTGCGTTTCCCTTTGCAACGAAACTATTTACGCCTCGCTCTGTGCTTCTTTATGTTTCGAAGTGGGGGATTTAACCCTTTACCACACATGAAAAGCAGACGACACTTGCCAAAAAAAATTCTTGAATAACTATTTTTTTTCATTTTTTATCTCAAAAACATAGGTTATGACCCCTCATTGGAACGAGCTCGTTCCAACGAGGGGTCATAACCTATGTTTTTGAGATAAAAAATGAAAAAATAATGAAAATTAATTGGCGATTTTTTAGAATAGCGCTGGCCGGTTTTGGCCATTACGTTGGGTAAAGGGTTAAACTCATGAATACTTCTACTAAATTATATTCAGAAAAAATATTAGTTGCAATAGCACATTGTTTCCTGTAACCAAATGGAGATGCTTCGATCAGTAAGAGAACGTTGAACGCTTGGAAGCGTCACTATGTTGCTAATCGGCATACAAAATTGCTCATCCCAGGGGCGCGGTGGCTCAGTTGGTAGAGGTGCAGGCTGCAAGCCGAGAGGTCCCCGGTTCGAATCCCACCTGCGGCAACCGCGTTGTGTCCTTGGGCAAGACACTTCACCCCCATTGCCCACGTGGGGGCACGGTGACGTTGTGTACTAAGGCGTACTGCACGTCGATGGTGCACCTGTCTTCAACCAATGCTAACCCTGCTTGTGTGGAGTTGGTATGTTGGGAAGCTGACAGTTGCTCGCCGTTGCTCGGTGCTTCTCTCCGGGTACTCCGGCTTCCTCCACCCGTAAAACTGTCACGGTCATGGTTAGTCATTGTGCAGAAATATGTCACCTTAAACACCAGTAAATAAATAATAAATAAATAAATAATGCTCATCCCAGAGTTTTTATTTATAACTCAAAGTTTCAGTGATTGTATCGAACTGTGACAAACACACGGTCGGAAATTTCCAGAATATTGAATTAATTCGCCAGACAAGACAAAGTCATCAATGTCGCGAATGTATAAAGCAACGCGAATATGGCAGGATATGGTTAAACTTCATATGTTCATATTGTCAGTTGTTTGTCATCTTGTGCATCCGAATAAGCACTCTAACTTTTGTTGAGCTATCCGAACGTCACTTCACCAGCCATTATGGTTGGGGCCACGACGTTCGGATAGCTGAACTAATCTAACTGCAGACTTCGACTGTTGCGATGCCCTGTGTTGCAGGCGATAACTCGTGAAATAAAAGTACTTTGACTTAGTCTTTGCTTTGCATTGGAATTTCTAATGAAGAAACGTGTTTATCTAACAATCATGTATATTTTGGCTTGAAAACCACGAGAAACGGTACGTATCACATAATGTGTTCCGATTCCGTATCATATAGACGACTCATTCTGAATCCGTAATATATAGACGACTCGTTTCCGGGAACGCAACGGGCTGTTATAACTGGCGCAAGAATACATTTTTTGTGCGTTTCAGTGATCGACTCAGCTGATCGCTCACAAAACAAAATAAAATTCCTTACAATTAGCGACAGAACTATTAATAGCCAATGCCCACCCCACCCCCTCCCCACACACACACACACACAAACATAATAAATAGAAACTGCACAATTAAATATTACACACTTGTAAATTCAAGCGTATCATCACAGGAAGTGACACAGAGAGTCAATATTTTTTCAACGCATGCAACTGTAACAGGAGGAGAGATAAGTGTGGGAGCCGGGGTTCGAGCCGTCGACCTCTAGCACACAAAGCGACCCATTTACCACGAAACTAAGAGATCCGGACCAACCAGGCTGGTTGGTGAATGGCCTTTATACCTCGACCGCTACACTACTCTCCCCTTCTTTTGAGATTCACCACATGTGAATCTCACCCTCATCCTCCCTCAGAGCGGTCGAAACACCCACAGTGCCACCTACTTCTGAGGATCGGACGAGCCCCCAAATGTAACAGGAGGAGAGATAAGTGCGGGAGCCGGGGTTCGAACCGTCGACCTCTAGCACACAAAGCGACCGATTTACCACGAGACTAAGAGATCCGGACCAACCAGGCTGGTTGGTGAATGGCCTTTATACCTCGACCGCTACACAACTTTGAAAATTTGCGTTGACCGCTTTAGGCATTGTTTATTAAAGTGCACAACGATATTGCTCCATAAAATGTGGGTTTTTTTTTTTACTTTTTCTCCCCCGACAGTATGTTCCAAAACTGTATTAATAATTTAAGATTTTATCTGTTTATGTGACAGAATTGTTAGATAAATGAATTATCATGATAATGTGCATGTCCTGTGATTTGCATCAGATTTTCGGTGATGTCCAGAATGGGATCACAACTCGCCGACAAAGGCCGGCGAGTTGTGATCCCATTCTGGACACCACCTCGAATCTGATACAAATCACAGGAAATGCACATTATCATGATAATCTGTATATATCAGCCTTGGTACCAGCCCTCAGTAACGCTATGAGCCTTCAGCATTCGGACTTAGGCTGATAACTTTGTTACCTCGGATGATATCGAGGCTGATATAAAATTAAACACGTATTAATATTACTGGAGTTTCTAAAACCAACGGGGAATCAGTACGATATATATGTACGAGGTTATATAAGTAATTACCTTCAGGGACGAAAATGACGAGGAAAGCTTTTTGGCCTCGCTTTGGTCTATTTTCTGAAAATACAAAAGATATACAGGGTATTAAAAATCGGAAAAATAAAGATATGTGTAGAACTCAAGAACACTGAGCGAAACTGGACAGAAATATGTAAATGTTCAACAGCGATCACATCTGTAATATCACTTTCGCTTAAAGTAAAATATCTATCAATACAGACAATTTTATGGAGAACACCGGAACTAGAAAACAAGAACTTCCTATTTTCCAACTGTATAACATATTAAATACAAAAAAACCGTTACATCAGGGATATATTTGCAAGAATATGAATATTTATTTGACACTTTTAGTTTTTGATTCACCGTGCTTCATTTCTGTCAAACCAAAGCGCGTAAAAATAGTGCGCTTAAATTTATTAAGAAGCTTTGTTAGTTGGGGCTAAAACTGTCGCCTTTAACGGTAAAGTCAAGTGACTTTGGAAAATGTGAATTATTTTGTTAATGTGAATGCATTTTATATGAGTAATATTGATAACAGTTTTACTTATAAGCTTATACTTATAAGCTTCTCTGTCAGTAGCTGTTGTAACGCGATACACGGTGATTGAAGATAACAGCAGGACAAATTTACGCCCCACCCCAAGCCTGGGTGAAACTTGAAATCAAGTAGACACAGCCAGAAAGTTGAAAATAATGAATGGGAACAACATACTGCATCCTGTGAAGACAAGAACAATGTTGTTTTTATTTTATTAGTAGTTTCTGACATAGCGCCTCACCTCTGGATTGCCTGCCCTCCCGCTGTTAAAATATCAATAGTGGGATTTATCATATGACTCGTCCGTTTTGTTCTCTTTAAAACATTTGATATTTTGTTTTTATATTAATCAGTGATAAATAAAGCCTTCCGTCAATTTCATTGGTCAATTTCAAAACTAGACAATTTGATTGGCTGAACAAAATAAAACTGGGCCACATTTGCATAATTTGCATAATTAGAGTTGGGAGCTTTCATTGGTCAATTTCAAAACTGGTCAATTTCAAAACTGGACAATTTGATTGGCTAAACAAAATACAACTGGGTGTCATTTGCATAATTTCAGTAGGGAGAATTTACGTTATCTGTCCTATTTAGGGTGGGTTATTGTATTAATCTTTTACCTACAAGAAAAACGCCATTTATTTTTTTTTTTATATTTTCACTTTTTGCTTCAAAAACATAGGTTATGACCCCTCATTGGAACGAGCTCGATGAGCTCGTTCCAATGAGGGGTCATAACCTATGTTTTTGAAGCAAAAAATGAAATTTTTTAGTTATACAGGGATGTTTTTTCCAAGTGCCGTTTGCAACTCCAATTAGGTGATTGGTTAAAAAGTCCTACTAAGTGGTTAATTTGTGCATGTGTGTGTAAGAAGGTTTAAACAATATTTTATTTCCTTAATTTGACAGAAAATTATGATACATTTCATCAAGATACATAAATGTGAAAGAGGAAAGAGGATTCAGCAGCAAGCTATAGCTTATGTAAGCTGTCTCCTTATGTGTGTCATATGATAAATAGAATATGAAATGAGTGTTTTTCTCATATAATATTTGTGAAACTCGTCCGAATTTTCCGTTTGGGCTCGCCAGAGGCTCGCCAAAACAGAAAATTCTTAGACTCGTTTCATAAATATTATATGAGAAAAACACTCATTTCATATCCTCTATATATTTAATAGTTACAATGCTACAACCAAGGTCTTCCTGGGCGCTAAGTCCAGGTAGGCTTGTGGTTTGGAGAGGAAGTTATTAGATATATCTTACTAATGATATTTTAGGAATGCAACAAAAAGAGTACCTCTGTTGTAAATGAGGTGTGTCAGATTGAACTAATTTTTGTTAACATTTTGATCAATGGATACAAAATGGTTATATAAAGGAAACATTGTTTTTTAGTTTTGAGTTAAGTTTATTTTATAAGGTTATGCAACTTATATTGACGCCTCTCGTTGGCTCAATAGCGCGCATAAGGGATTACTTCCGTGACGGCAACTGATCCTCTCGAATACTGCGAAGGGATCTTTAGCCTGCATGGAGTGTGACTCGTTCCGCATGGTGGCAGCCACCTTACATCCCTACCCGATAGGATGGTATGTTGTGACAGCATCACCCCCACAGTTGATGCTGCCGGAGAGTGTTTGGATGCCTTGAGAACTTTCTCCGACTGAGCATCGATCCGGAGACTTCTGGCGTGAGAGACAAACGCACTTTTCCACTCGGTCACCACTCTCGGCCAAACATTTGCTTTTAATGAGCAGACAACTCGGCGAACAGCAGTAATTGAGTGTGGTCAGTAATAAACTAATTTCACAATTCCGGAGCATATATTAGGCAAACGATCGTTTGGTTCACCTACATTATTAGACCTCGGAAAATAGAAGAAAAGTTCACTTTAATTTGCTCTTGTATTTATTTGTAAACTCTTCCGGACATCTGATGTCTGTTTTAATGACGATAATAAGACAGAACACAACGAGGGTGGAGTTGGAATAAACGAGCCGAAGTGAAGTTTTTACTGCATTTCACGAGCGCCGAAGGCGCGCGTGAAATACATGGAAAACTCCGACAAAGGTCGTTGATTCCTGTTCCCGTAGTCTACCGGAAGTGTGTCCTGTGTTTATACAACGTTTAAACTTGATCTTAGTGAACGAAGCTGATATTTTCAAAGAAAAATATCATGTTCGATGTTCTGTCAACTCTCTTGCTTGACACAGTTTTGTGTCGAGGCATTTCATTCTTCATTCTTCGTTCAGACGTCCAATCAGATGTGTTCTTACACAACGTTCTTACATTGAATTCAAAATGCTGTGAAGTGAAGCACTGTTGGAAAGGACTCATTGTGCGATTTCCAACGGCGTTTTACGACACAACATATCGGCTGATTGAATGAAACTCGCGAAATAAATTTTAGCTAGTCTTCTCAGTTCTCATATCACCATTTGAACTGGGAGCGCGGCGGCTCAGTTGTTAGAGCATTGGTCCATTAAACTCAAAAGATCGATTGTTCGATCATAACCAGCAGTAACTGCGTTGCGTTCTTGGGCAAGACACTTAATCCCAATTGCCCGTATGGGAGCACGGCGGAGCTGTATACTAGCGTCTACTCCACGTCGATGGTACACTTTCCTCCAACTGCTGCTAAATCTATTTGTTCGGAGTGAGAAAGTTGGGTAGTCTCGCAGTTGCCCTCTGTCACTCAGTGGTTCTCTCCGGGTACTCCGGCTTCTTTCACCCGTAAAGCAGGCTGACACGATGTGATCTTGGCTGTTGAAAGCCTCGTTAAATCCAATACACAGACACACAAGCAAGCATTTGAACTAATAATGGTAATCGTGCTAGAGATGGACAATATACCGAAAAACCGAACCGATACCGATATCATGGGGACACCGAAAAACCGAACCGACCCAATCTTTGAATACCGAAACCAACGGTATTTTCAATTTTCCCTGTGCATTCGCTATTTATAAGGCCTTGATGAGGATTGATAGCAGTTGAAGTGTTCATTTTCTTGAAAGAAGTGACTGATTTTATTTTTTCAGTTTTGTTAAGCCTTAAGGACCAGGGCAGTTGTACTAAATTATCAATAGTCTACGACCTGTACATGTCCAGTTGCTTAGCAGTGATTTCTAGCCAAGTCTTGGCTGCCTGTTAAGGCAGCCAAGACTTGGCTAGAAATCACTGACCAGATAATTTTACTACTGTCATCAGGCCCACGTAAAGATGACATCTTCAGGACACACATTCTATGATTACAGACGCCTTAAGTGGAGCTTGAAAAGTTAAGGCGTATTTAGAACAAGTCACCAAATTACTGTCGATATGATCTGTGTTGACAAAAGAATGACAACGTTGAGCCCATCAACAATGACATATGTAGCACTGTGATAGAATGACACAAGAACAACTTATTTTGTATTTTTCTGACATGAATTCCCCTTTGGTACTATCAGTGATTCTGAAGTCACATAACGAATACCGAACCGATACCGCGGTATGCCCACATAAAAATACCGAAACCGATACCGAACTCAAAATTCCGATACCGCCCATCTCTAAATCGTGCCCGAGTTACCGAATTTTTCGTGCTTAAAAAGTCTTAAAAAAAGGTGAGCAAGAAAATGGTTTGCCTGATTCAAGTTAAGGTAACTCTTTTCCGGGTTACCTTAACTTGAATCTGGCAACCCATTTTGCCATAAATTTACTTTTTTCAGAATATATTACATTCATAAATTCTGGTGATCACTGTGAGACATGTCGTGTTGATAATTCAAATGAATTTCTAAGAAATAATTTTTTGTCGTTGTTCAAACACTGATTTTTATTCATGCAGTTTGTAACGCGTCCTGACAAAGAAGTCTGTATTTTGTTCTCTCAATAGAAAGAAAATGAAAATTTATTGGCAACAATGTATGTCCTCCAGGCACATTTACAATGCAGATACTTCAGGAAAAAGGGTTTTTTTTTTAAAACAGTTCACTTTAAAACGTCAAGCACATTATAAATTGCATAGCACTCTTCTGATTTCATCTGGAGGTGTCAAAGGGATGTAACTTCCTCATTCTTATTGTAAAATTTCTATTTGTTATGACTCTAAGTGGTAGTGTAGTCAAAATTTCTGTTCATCTATTTAAAACCCCATTTTCACGATTAAACATGTTTTACAATTATTACAATTGTGGCGCCCAAGAAACAAAATTGCCGCAAACATTTTAATGTTGTCTCCTTAAATTAAGGGGAGCTAACTGTTTTGTGCATCTCTTCTCTTGTCATTGGAAGAGATGCACAAGACAGTTAGCTCCCCTTAATTTTCTAAAGTTGTCAGTAAATTTAACGCTAATGGTATGAGGATTTCATAGAAAAATTGATTTTTTGGAAATGTTAGAGATGTTGTATCATCGAAGTGCGCATCATTTCAAAAACGTTAGGCATTTTCCCGCAGATTAGTATAAAAAACAGAAGCTGGCTGTTTTCAATTTTTTTTCCAAATCAGTTTAAACGCTGGTCTATTAAGCTCTGTTTAATTCCATTTAAAAATAAGAAAACGTTCGCTTTCAACATCTTTTGATGTTTTGTAACTTTTCGTGAGAGATAATGCAGACACTATCATTCCCATTAACCCCTTGAGACTTTAATTATCCTGACGTTCGAACGTCACTGGGAATTCAGTTTCTTCAACGTTTTTCAAAATGCGACGTCAAACGTCGGAAAGTACAAATAACAGATATTTTTAACATTAGTGATTATCTGGTTGAGGGCTAAATTATTTTTGGTGGTCTGAATTTGTTATTCAAAACTTATTTTATTACAAATTATTGAAGAGACTGCCCACAGGCACTTTCCAATATTTTGCAATAAAACAAATTTATATAAACAAAATATTATATGTGTTTGACTGAATATGAAATATAAACAAGGAAAGTGTTGGCTTTTGTGCTGGTATCCTCATTTTTTGAAAGTCCTGATAGTGGCTTCTAGAACTTAGCCTGTTAAGAAGTCTTGACAGCAGGATTATATTAGTATTTATTTATTTATTTATTGGTGTTTAAGGTCACATACTTATGAATAATAAATGCTAAGCAAATCGTGACCAAAACACAATTTTCTCTCCTCAGAACTTTTTTCACCTTTTAGTGTGAAGAATGTTTTTCTGACTCGTCTTGCAAGGGGTTATAAGAGCTTGCGGCGATTAATTTTATACCACCATATTTACGCTTTTGAGTAAGTGATTTGTAGAGTACGCATTCACCAGATTTATGTGCAAAATTGTGAATAATTGGTTGCAGAAAATATGCAACAAATTGATCAAATATGTCAAGTAAATTAAATGTCATAAACAGGGCTGCATTAATCTGTTTTTAATGAGACATGAGATGTTTTTTTAAGATCACATGACGTGTACATCAGAAAATACATTGGTTGAAAAAATGATAAATGTAGTGTATCTATCAATTAGAGGAGGTACACTCTAAATTTATTTATTTATTTATTTATTTATTTATTTATTTATTTATTTATTTATTTATTTATTTATTGGGGTTTAATGACACTTTGGAAAGCCAGGCACACCTCGAGAACCACCGAGCAGCGGTGAGCAACTGCCAGGCTCCCAAACGTAGTAACTCCACACGTGCAGGGTTAGCATTGATTGAAGACAAGTGCACCATCGATGAGCTGTACGCCTTAGTACACAGAGCCGCCATGCCCCCAACGTATCATTTGGGTTTAGAATTAACCCAAATCAGTTTGGTTAAATAAATATGAACCCAATTGGGTTCATATTCACTTAACCTAGGTGATTTGGGATGTTTGTAACCCATCAGCTTGTAGGGTGTAGGCAGCTGGTGGTGTAGTGTCTCATTGCATGGTTAGTGGCGCTTCACTTTTGACGAACCAGAGCCGTTTAACGATAAACCAGCGCAACGTTTGGAGCCCTTCGTCTTGAAGTTGTCTGTGAATTAACCTGCAGGGTGCTAACTTATTCCCGGGCGTCAAAATTGGTTCGCATACCTTTGTCTTGTTTCAATTTATGGGAGAGTACCTACCGGCATTCCCCCATAAATTGTAACAAGGCAAATGCATTCAGACTAAATACCTACAAAGCTAAAATGAAACACATGGAAAGAATGTGAAACCTTTAAGCTGTGTGACCTGGACACCAGAATAAAGAGCAAATGTTAGTAATAGTATACTACTCAAAGTTTGCTAAGCGCCAAGTATATCCAACTACCTGTACGTTTTAGTTGAAATATTGTAATGAAAAGTCTATATATTTTTTTATTTAATTATATCTTTAATGAGTCAAGTACAGAAATTGAGATTTTTATTTGTGTTTGACATTATTTTTTATCTTTTGAATACGATAACCATGGGAATGGATATTATTGGTAAAATAGGAAAATTTTCAATATGCCAAAAAATTGACGGAGCGAACTGGTATGGGTTCAATATTGAGTATGAGACCCATTACTGTTAATTACAACTTGACAATGCCTTCTCATGCTCCCAATCAGGTTCCTGGAGTACCAAGCTCCTGGACACTTCTTGGCTGAACTGGACGGGCGGAAATGGCAAGCTGCAACTCATTCCAGACATGTTCGATTGAACTGAGGTCAGGGGATCTTGCTGGCCAGTCCATACGCTCAATCCCATCCCTCTGTCGGTACTCCCCGACAGCATGGGCAACATGAGGATGGGCTTTATCGACCATCAGAATGGATCTATCACCCACTGCACCTACATACAATCTGACGTGGACATCCAGGATCTCATCAATAAACCGTTGCGCAGTCAATGTACCACGTTCAAGGACACAGAGCTCTGTACGTCCATCCCAGCTGATGCCGCCCCAGACCATGATTGACCCTCAACCATAGCGGTCATGCTCAGCAATGTTGGCGGCATGGAATCGCTCTCCTGGTCTTCTCCACACCCTAGACCGCCTATTTGTGTGGTCTAGGCAGAACCTTGACTCATCTGTAAAAAGGACAGGTCGCCAATCTTCTCTGGTCCATACAACGTGGTCCATGGCCCATTCATATCGTGCCTGGCGATGGTTTAGGGACAGCGGAATGCGAATTCATGGACTTCTCGATCGGAGACCACCTTCGTGAAACCTTTTCCGGGTAGTCTGCGTCGAAACATTTACCCCGGATGCATTCTGAAGGTCACTGCGAAGCTGAGTTGCTGTGGCAAAACGGTTCCTACGGGCCTGAATGATCAAAAACCGGTCTTCAGCTGCAGATGTTGCCCTGTCTCTGCCACCACCATGCCGTCTTACAGGTGTGCCATACTGCTGAAATCTTGCTCTGGTGATAACCGTATGGTGCACACCAAGGGCTTCACCAGCCTGACGATGGGTAGCCCCTTGCTACGCCATCCCTACGGCCCGCCATATTTCTCCTTCAGACAAATGTCTTCTTACATTTGCATTTGCCATATTCAATCATTATTTATTTATTTATTTATTGATGTTTAAGGTCACATATTTATGCACAATGGCTAATCATGACCGTGACAGTTTTACAAGTGGAGGAAGCCGGAGTACCCGGAGAGAACCATCGAGCCACGACGAGCAGCTGCCAGCTCCCCAACATCGTAACTCCGCACTGCAGCACAGGCAGGGTTAGATTGGTTGAAGACATGCGTACCATCGACGTGCAGTACGCCTTAGTACACGGCGTCATCGTGCCCCCACGCGGGCAATGGAGATGAAGTGTCATTCAATCATTAAATCACAAGAGTTTGTGTTGAAATGAAGAATGAATACCCTACACATATCATGTACATTTAGGCAGTACACGAAAACATTTTGAAAATCAAGGGGTACATGCTTTCCACGACTGTCACGAAAAGTTTGCCTGTCAAGAGAGCTAATGTAAACACTAGGGAATCTCAATACATTCCCCAATCATATCCACCCAAAATAGCACAAATATGTCTAAAGCAAATTTCACAATGATGTGTCAAATATTTGGTTCTTAGCAAACTTTGAGTAGTATATTAATAAATTGCAATTATTGATGGTAGAACACTGTTCAGTGATTAAAAACAAGCTATACTAATACTTTATATGAGCTGCGGGCAAACCGAGAAAGTAGTTAATCAGCTTGCGGGAAGATCTAGAATTATTAAAAGTCAGGGCGCCGACAATCCGAGACAAGGATTTTTTTCACACCTCGGACTGTAGGTATAAACATCGCACAAATGGAGTTCCATTGCTATGGTTGAAGGCTGCCCAAGCCACCACCTGGACTATCCAAGTGCGCAAGACAAACTTCACCTAGCAGTTGATTTTGATACAACACCCGTCCCGCCGTCTATAGGTGTAGTACCTTTAGTGGGGGATGTCCTCCCACACTTGCCACCCTCCAGGTGATACGGAATATTTGCTGGATGATGACCAAAAGACTGCTGCTAAAGACACCAAGAACAAGAAAAAGAGAAGAAAGGACCTTCTACCAGACGACGCGATGCCCGCTGATTCGTGGAATTCGTGGAAAGGAAGAGAAGGGGGAAGGAAGAGAAGGAGGCAAGTGAGGGCGTTGAAAGTTCAACACCTGACACCTCTGATTGTTCCACGTCCAGCTCGGCACTCCTGGCTTCTATAGGTGACCATTATAACGTTCGAGCGAGAACAATTATGATCTTTAATTTTGGAATTCAAATATCTTTATCAAGTACAGCCCTTCAGATAACTTTCTCTGACCCGAAAACAGGGTGTCATGCAACAAATAAGAGAGAAACAATCACACGAAGGGAAGTACTGGTCACGTGCACATATTATTCAGGCAATTCTCAACAAAAACACTCAAAGAGTAAATTGTATTTTTTAGGTCCAAAACTCATCAAATCAACCTCTTTTTTTATCAAAAACATTCAACAATAATGCAAGATGTCAATAGAATGTTTCAAATGATTATTGAAGCAATTTTATTTTCCTAAGGCTGTTTATTTTTAGAGATTGCAGCATTTCAAGGCGGGTAACTCTATTTCAAATATTTAGTTCAGCGATACCAATTTAGAAGCAAGTAATTGTTGAGAAAACACTTTTGTCCTATGGCATCAGGGGAAAATAAAGCCTAGTTTCCTTTGTTACTTTTAATAAACGAAAACAACAAACAGCTCTTAGAGCTGTTTGTTGTTTCTGTTTATTAAAAATAACAAAAGGAAACTTGTCATTTTATGTCAAGCTAATTAGAAACAACTAGATCTTTAATTTTAAAATTCAAATATCTTTGTCAAGTATAGCCCTTCAGACAACTTTCTCTGACCCGAAAACGGGGGATCATGCAACAAATAAGAGAGAAAACCTGACCGGAAGGGAAGTACCTGCGCAAATATTTTTTCAGAGAATTCCCAACAAAACCACACCAAAAGTCAATTGTATTTTTCAGGTCCAAATGTCATCAAATCACTCTCTTTTTTCACCTGGAATATTCAACAACAATGCAAGATGTCATTAGAATGTTTCAACTGTTTATTGAAACAATATATTTTTCCAAGGCTGCTTATTTTTAGAGATTGCATCATTTCCGAGAACAATATTTCAAGGCGGGTAACTCTAATTCAAATATTTCCAGCAGCGATACCTAAAAGATAGTACACTCTAAAATCAGTTGGGTTAAAAACCAACCCAAATCAACTGGATAGAGTGAGTATGAACCCAATTGGGTACATATTCAATCAACCCCGTTGATTTTTTGGGTTGACTTTAACCCAATTGATTTTAGAGTGTACTTCACACGAAAGCTTCTATATTGAGACTTTTTCATACTCTCAATTTGCAAACTGAATGTGCAACCATTTTTAAGAGGTATGGTAAAAGGTGTGAAGGTGTATGAGACCCATGTGTCCACCAGCACCCCCATACCAGACAAGTTATACCTTTGTTTTATTTATAAGGGTATTGGAATATCAGGTTATGAAAAACAGAAATAACATGCTTACGTATTTTTGTACAAGACGATCAATGTCCTTCTTACGATTATCAATTTCCCTGTTTGTGTTCTTCTGTTTGTTCACCCCATCTGTTACTGCCGCTTGATTTTGTCCAAATCTTTCCGACTCCAGCGTTTCCTGAAATTTAATAAATAGGATATGAGGATATGAACTATCTTAATACCGTAACCAATTTCACTGACCAAAACCACATCAGGTCATTCCTGGAGTGCCTTCCTTGAGTATTATGCAGTTGTTGTTCGATAGTCTGTAAGAAAGAAAAGCTCTCAGATCCCTTTTTGTCGTGTGTCATACAACTGCATCTTATGGGCAACGTGTACGATAAACAAAGAGATTGTATTCATTCGATAATAGATTTTGCCACAACTCGGGTATGGGGCCCATGTGACGCATGTTTTTTTTCGAAAGATGGCATTTCGAGTTACCTCCCTTACCACAGACAGCTTCGAATCTTAAAGTTGTTTTGCCAACACCTGTCTGAAGACACAATTGCAGGTTTTCTCCGGGTACTCGGGCTTCCTCCATCCGCAAAACTGTCCGACACGAGGTAACCCTGTCAGTCGAAAGTGTCGTTAAACCCCAATAAAAAAACTTCACTGCTGTTTGGGAACAGTTAATCAATATGACCTGACCTCGTTAACTTTTGGAATGCGATTAACTACATCATTTTATTGTCTGACTGAGATCTTTATTATATACCTTTACGAAAATTAAATTTTTAGGCGAGAAATCAACCCATAGGTACATAATGGGCAACGAAACTAGAACTATATTCAATTTCAATCTACGTTATTCATTAACCCTTTACCCAACACAAACGATATCAAAATTTATTATTTTAAATAACATTTTTTTCAAATTTTTCAAAAAGTTTCAACAAAACCATATCATGTGACCCCTCGTTGGAACGAGCTCGTCGAGCTCGTTCCAACGAGGGGGTCACATGATATGGTTTTGTTGAAATTTTTTGAAAAATAATATTTTTTCAACTGCTGAATTTGCTTATTACGCGGGCGGATGAGGCCGATTCGTTGGGTAAAGGGTTAACCCTTTGAAACCAAGGGGTCGTTTTTTCGGTCCAGGAACATGATACGTCATAATTTTATAAAGAAGAATGCATGCTAAGGGCGTGTGTGTGGTAGATCAGCCTCAAGGCTGCACGTTGAAAATATTAATTGGTCTAACCCTAATTAATGAATATGGACTCTTCCACTTGCTATCACTGAAATGATAAGTACGATACCACCGGGGTTCAAAGGGTTCAGTCATCTAACGAATGACTTATAGTGATCGTCAGCCTTACTTATATTTCTTTTTTTTTTCGTCAGACGTGTTTTTAAGGAACTTCCCTTTGGCCTATGCTCATGAAATTTGGCACACTTCTTCACATTAAAAAATAATGGGGAAATCCCATTGTTCACATTTACAGTCTATCCTTTATCCAGATAACGTCGATTATCAAGTTTTTTCCTCATCTTTTAATATCAACGCCTTTATCAAGCCCCTTTCTTCCAAACTCTGCATATCTCTCCTCTAAAAAAACATATCTAAAATTTTGACCACATCTGGAAAATTCGCAATGGTATCCCAGAAATGAAGTCAACCTCATAAAAAATTCAATGGCGTCGGATTATTATGAAATTTTAGTATATTGTAGAGCTAAAACAAAATTATTTTTTACTTTTTCGACTTTTCCCCGTTTGTACGTTCTTATCTCAAATGACGTTTATTTTATCACTTTTCTGCTTTCAAAACCTAAACACGACAAAATGAGTCACTCCCTGATTAATTCATCTACAGCTATGAGACGTTGTAACCTTGTTCACGCTTGGGGATGAGGGGGGGGGGGGGAGAGAGTCTAGTGCTCGCCATTTTAATATTTTCAAATGTCAATCTTTATCCAAAATAACGCCAGTTTTAACGTTTGCTCTAACTCTTCTAATATCAATGCACCTATCACGCCCCCCCCCCCCACCCCACCTTTCAAATTTTGATTATATCATCTCCAACAAGAACATGTCTAAACATTAGGTACCCACCTCAAGAATCCCCCGACGGTTATGGCCCAATTTAAGGGTGACGTAATTGACGTTAGTTTCATAAAAAAATAAATTACATCCGATTCGCATGAAATTTTAGTATGTTGCAGAGTTAAAAAAATGAGGGGATAGCTGTTTTTAGTTTTTCGATTAATCGATATTTTTTACGCATATACGTCTCTTCAAAGTTCGATCATTCTTTACATATTCAGCCAAAACGCTAAGCCTTTTTAGGAGTTTAAAAACGTTTTCAAGAGTTCAAATTGGTGGGACCAGTTTCGCAGAGTTCATAAATATAGCACTGAAAATTTGGATGTTTGCATGCGCCCATTTTAACCCTTTACCTAACGTAACGGCCAAAACCGGCCAGCGCTATTCTCAAAAATCGCCAATTAATTTTCATTATTTTTTTCATTTTGTGTCTCAAAAACATAGGTTATGACCCCTCGTTGGAACGAGCTCGTCGAGCTCGTTCCAACGAGGGGTCATAACCTATGTTTTTGAGACAAAAAATGAAAAAAATTAGTTATTCAAGAATTATTTTTGCAACTGTCGTCTGCTTTTCATGTTAGGTAAAGGGTTAACTAACTGTGTAAGTGCGAAACATATCTGTGGAAAAAAGTTGAGAGGCACGTGCCCCCTGTGTCCCCCACCCCTGGCTCCGCCGCCTCTGGTAAAGCTATCGTGTACTGGTCGTAATCCACGCATGGACACTGGTGTCCACGCGTGCGTTTACCAGGTCCTAAAAATAATCATCAGCAAAATTTTAATTAGTGAAGCACCGAGTTGTACACGTGTTTCTGTAATTAAAGTGTTGATGATTATTCCTATAATTAGTGTTTGAAATCGATTATAGCGTCCCTGGAATATTGCCCACCCGTGAAACACGCCCATCACCTCTCCTCGTTGTTGGGGCACATTCGGTGATGGGCGTGTTTCGTTGGATGACTTCAGAAAATAGTCTTGAGATTTCAAAATTATCTAATATTATTTGCAGTTTTTCGAGCATTGAGAAGATATTACCTGTCGTGGATGTGCGCTACAGGATAAAAAATAACTCAACGGAATAGGGATAAATTAACAAAACACCTAAACGCACTTAAGTATTATAATAGAAAGTTGAGTTGTGGGAATTTATTTATTCACAAAAATGAAATGTTCAAAAAAACGAACGCAGTAACTTGCGTGGGCTCGATTGGCGTTACCATATCTGCCTCGGTCTAAGAATATCCACCGCATACGGAACCTGAGAACCACTGTCTGTGATCCGGCGGTCAAGATTTCTTGGCCCGAGAATGATAGCTATACAACAAAATCGATATGTCCTATATTGAGAGTGCTAGAAAGCCATTTTGTGGACATTTAAAAAACAGACATTTAATCAGATCATTTACTTCTGCTGCGGGCAAATGTACGTATTCAAATACTCTTTATACAAAGCGAAAGACAGGGTTAGAAAATTGAACATTTCCGCAAGAGTGAATCTCAACGGGACATCTGACTTTATGTTTGAATTTAATTTCATATTTTATTCAGTTCAGTTTATGCATGCCTGCTATCCGTTAACAGACATAATCAGATAACAAAAATAAGTACACAGATTAAATGCATGGGCATTCGATTCAAAATTGACAGTTTTCTGATCAAATTACTTTATTTAGATTTTATTACAAACGGGCAAAAACTAAATGACACTTCCCATGTCGTTTTAATTTTCCTTTACTCTTGCAGTGAATTTTTGTTAACTCATTACCCAACACAGTTAGAGAGACGACACCAACAGCAATAATCTTTGAATAACTAAACCAATATGCCGTCTTCTAAAGCCAGTGATATACAAGGCAGTTTGTGGAAGCAACTTATCTTGTGTTACGGTACTATGTAGTCCAACACGAGGTGACCTTGGCTGTCAAAAGTGTCGGTAAACTCCAATAGATAAATAAATGCGATTATTTATCGATATACGGTTCTGGTTCGCCAAATGTGAAGCGCCATTAATCACGCAACAAGCCACTACACCATCAGCTGCCTACACCCTACAGGCAGCTGGGTTACAAATCAACCGAAATCAGCTATGTGGAGTAAATATGAACCCAGTTGGGTTCATATTAACTCAACCTAGCTGATTTGGGTTAATTCTTAACGCAAATGATAGGTGGGGCACGATGACGTTGTGTACTAAGGCGTATTTCACGTCGATGGTACACTTGTCTTCAAACAATGCTAACCCTTCTTGTGTGGAGTTAATACATTGGGGAGTCTGACAGTTGCTCGCCGCTGCTCGGGTACTTCCTTCAGTCGTAAAAAAGTCCGACATGTGGTGACCCTGGTTGTCGAAAGCGTCGTTAAACTCCAATAAATAAATAGTATACTAGTACTCATTCTGGACCAGAGTAAAGTCTTTTTTCATAATGGATTCGTTCATTTTCAGTAGATATTAATGTGTTGGATGCTATCGTTCATGAGCTTGGGGATGAAAGGGTAAAAATTACTTTGTTGGCCCAAGTTAGAGACAAGACAACTTGTACTGGAAATTCGAGATCAGGTGATCTTATTCACTAATGCACACAAATTATCATAACCATAACTTATCTGAGCTGTCATATTTCATTGTGTTTACGAGACCAGTAGCCAATACTATAAAACTTTTACAGTTGTATTTTCTAGAATTGTATTTTCTATCTATTAATATAACTGACTAAAATGAATCATTAGCATTTTAAAAGATACGGCAATTTGCCAACTGGCAAATTGCCAGATCTTTGAAAATACTAATGGTTCATTTCAGCCTATTTAAAGTCATAACTAGACAATACAATTCTAGAAAATACAATTGTAAAAGTTTTATAGTATTGGCTTCAGATTAGCCACCAATGCTAACCCTGCGTGTGTGACGTAAGTACGTTGGAGAGTCAGACAGCTGATCGCCTCTTCTCGGTGGTTCTCTCGGGATACACCGGCTTTCTCCACCCGTAAAACTGTCCGACACGAGGTGACCCTGGCTGTCGAAATTGTCGTCAAACCCCAGTAAAAAGAGGCCTGAAATCTCTACAGAAAAATGGACTTAGGAATGTTTTTCCAGAGTCTTCTGCGGAAAGCGTTCAAGATTTTATTTTTCTTTTGCACATTTGTTGCCTCAAAGTCTGCTTTCCCCAGTGACGTACCATTAGCCTCGTTTGAGATAGGCGTTACATGCACTTGGAAAAGCTGTGACTCTTGTTTTCCGGCGTGTCGGTGTAAAAGGAATGGAAGTCCGTAGGAACGTTAGTCCCTCTGGACTATTATTCCGCGGAATTATAGTCCTAGGTCTAACATTTCTAGGAATAGTAGTCCGCCGGACTACTATTCCTAGAAATGTTAGACCTAGGACTATAATTCCGCGGAATAATAGTCCAGAGGGACTAATTTTCCTACGGACTTCCATTCCTGTTACACCGGAATGGATGGGCAAAGTACTACAATATCGAGGAGCGATTCGTGACTGTCATACGATAAAATACAACATAAATGGTTATCATACCTCCATCGAGCAAGTAGACTCAAATTTCACGAATTCTTTCTGAAACACTTACACCTTCTTCACTTTTATGTAATTTCTTTATCTGATGGTCCGAGCACCTCACTCAAAATACACTACGAACATTAATAGGATACAGAATATAATATTCCTGGCTTTTTAAACGTTTGAAGAAAATCAGTTCCTGAGCAGAGCAATGGCTCACAACTCGACACTTCTAAAGTTTTCATGGTGTGAGCACGAATTAATGAACCTGAATACAGTGTTTTAACCGAGGACATGATCAGTCTCGTACAAAATGTTTTCTTTGTTTTGGTTTGGTTTGTTAATCGAGTTCCCAATTGAAACGTCAATTGAGCTTAAATACTGAATTAATTCTAATCGTGTTTTGCATAATCGACATAAATAAACTTTGTTTCCTTCTCTGGCACACAGTAGTTTAAAACGGGCCTTTCATACGAGCGACCACATGCAGAAAGTCATGCTGTCAAAGATTTAAGTTTCAAATAACTGGAGTGCTCTCAGGAAGAATGTCAAAAAGTTGATATTCTCGATTTCATAAGGTTATTTTATATACAGCTTTGGACAGGCGTGTATACGTTTTTGTATGTTATTGATAACATATTCAAGGAAATGGGGTCAGGTAATCGTGGAAGGTTCATTGTACACATCAAAGGACTGACATTCGCAAATCGTCATTAAGCGTCAATAAATTATTTTATTACCCCCCTCTTATCATCAGCGCATAGCATAGAGAAGACCGGGAGTAAAGAAAGTTCGAATGCTAAATCACGATAAACGTTTATATAGACTAATTCAGACTTCACACAAAAGTAACCCTTATCCCTTTTAACACTGGCGCCCTGGAAGGTATCATTTCAGTCAGTACTGTTAAAAGGCGAAATGGGAGAACTATCCTGGTTTGTTGGGAGGATCAGTAATAAATTTATCCAACAGCTCCGTCGAGCTGTTGGATTAAATTATTACCGAGCCTCGCTTCAGATTTTGTGCTCTCTACATCGTCTGCTCGTCAACTACCAATTTTCTCCCCATGCACAAATTTATGCACATCGGGTTGAAAGGGGTTAATGTGACTATGCTTCACAGCGATTTATGAGAGTCGTACCAAAGCTATTCAAGAAAGCCCAACGTTAGACTATTCTATTTTTATTTGTTTATGTATTGGTCGTTTGGAAATATTCAACCTTCATGCCTACATCATGACCAAAACACAACAACCAAATCAAGTTTAGCGTATCGTTTTTCCCTGTGCTGTGAACTTCATGGGACTTCCTACCAGGAGTTGGTAACCCGGATATTATTCTTTACTAATGAAACAGGACGTTTTACTGCCGTAAACAAGCAGTAGAGAAGAACTGCTCTACTTCTCGAGGTTCCCTTGGGAGAATATTCTAAAATCGGCCGATAAATTAAATGTCAAAAAGGGGTTCAACCTTTTCAAAACATCAAAACTTCAAGCAACTATTTTTTTCAAGAATGCGTCTTGGAATTTAATAATTCATAGCTCTGTGTGTTCTGTCAAACACGATTGTAATTGGTTAACTTTCAAGTTGTATTCTGTGGACAATATTTACAGTCTGGAATTTTTTATTTCGACATCAGTGTTCGCTGACTGAGTGCGAGACAACTATATAGTTCGGACCCAGCTTCTCAGATTGAGAATATACTCGGCGAATCTGACCGAGATTTCTTTTCTCATGTCTTGATTTCTTGAATTAGGGGAATAGCTTCTGTCTGCTTCGATTGTGAGCCCTTCACAAACATAACGACCAAAATCGGTCAGCTTTACTCACAAAAAAACACCATTCAAAAATCATTATTTTTTTGTTTTTCATTTTGAGCTCGTTCCAATGAGGAGGCCAAAGATATATTTGTGATGCAAAAAATGAAAATAATTAGTTAGTCAAGAATTGTGTTTGCAAGTGTCGTCTGTCATTCGTGTCAGTAAAGTCGTCCCCTGAGTTCCAATGTGTTCTATGTGCCCACTGTTAGAACACATTGGAACTCAGGGGACGAAGTGTTAAAAATACTAAGTGAAAATGTCATTAAATCGAATGCAGAGTAAAGACGGTAATCTTAGTATTTTGTTTAGTGGTAAGAAAAGAGATGCACTGGGACACATGATGTAAGAGTGGCGGTTCACTCTTGCAGTAGGTATCATTATCAGAGGCTACGAATGAATGAGAACATGACAAAAACTATCATCGCATTGAGTATTTAGCTCCGTTCAGTTACAGTTTCCAAAAAAAAACACAAAACCTTGAAAGGTTCATCGCTTTCTCCAATTGTAGACTTCACGATAATGAATAACAATAATCAATCTTCACGGTAACTGGATATCACTCGACCGAGATGCATACGAGCGAATATTGGCGCGTATCCTTAATTTGTAACCCTAAGACCTTGACCTTTGACTTCCCATAATAATAGTTGACCCGATCTTACCAGGTACCATTCCTACATCAAGTGCCAAGAAAACAAAGGGACACACGCTCTCACAGCTCCAACTAGCAATAGGTGTGTGTAGTAATAGCATTGTTACATAAATAAACCACAGACATGGGTCCAATTCGGCATAAAACTGAGAATTGCTGGGAAATTTTGATGAAAACCGAGTATATTGAACAAATTGGGCAAACGGTTTTTGTTGAACGGACCAATAAATCTAATACCTATATGTTAATTCTCATTGCCCACAAATAATAGCAGACGGTTCTTTTTAGAACCAAAACTGGTTCTATCTTGTCCCTGAGATGGAACCAGTTTTGTTTAAACAGTATTTATTTCAAATCAAATAAATTTATAAAGATTAACAATAAATATTAACAGAATTAAACATAAATTGAGGGGGTTTTAGCCGTAAGTTTAGAGCTTATACGAGCTTGTCTCAAATCATTATTAAACAAAGGAGATATGAAAAGTTGGCATATCGAACCAGTTTTGGTTCTGTATAGAACTAATATACCAGGTATTTATATTCGCTTTGTTTCAAAATGTTTGGCGACTGCGTTGAATAAGCTCCAAGTTTACTGCTGAATCTACTTCAGTTCATGTATTATTCTGTTAAAATTGAATGCTAATTTTGGTAAATTTATTTGATTTGAAATAAATACTGTTTAAACTAAACTGGTTCAATGTCAGGGACAAGATAGAATCAGTTTTGGTTCTAAAAAGAACCTTTATTTTTTGTAATGTATCGTACTGTAGTAAGTATAGACGAACCCCTCCCTCCATGATTACTTAAGATATAAACTAAAGTGACGTTCAGATTGGTTTGAAACCAGCTGAGGTTCAAGAAGGTAGTATGCAGACACTAATTTCGAATCCACGCGCAGACGGAAATCGATCAATTTCGATGCGGGTGCAGACAAAAAGACGCAAAGACGTAAGGAGTGGACCTTTTAATAGCCTTTCACATTCGAAATTATCGCTGCAAAATTGAACTGTCTGTTTGCTTCTAAGTCAAAATTATGCAAGTGCTGTATCATAAATTGATACACAGTTGTTTGAGAGGACCGTGAGTTAAGACTTTTAAGCTGCTGAAATTTTGTACAATTTTAGTTTCATTTTCTAAATACACATTCATCTCTCCGGACAAGTTATTCTAATACATTCAAATACATTCAGACTCCTGAAAGTATACATATGACAACTGCAATGCTCTAGCTTTGCAGTTGTCACCTTTATGCTTTCAAGGGACTATTTCCCGCCGAAAGGTTGAATGAAACGCAAATAGAGTATTAATTATTTTTTCAACCCACTAGATGTACATGCATTTACCCGTCAGTGATGAATATTGTTTATTCGGGTTAGCCTACTGTAAATCATACATCCCATCTAAATAATTGCTCGCACTCACAACAAATGTATTGTGCTCCAGGCAGTCAAGTAAAAATCAATTTCTAATTATATTACTAAAGTACATTTACGACACATTTTAATATACCGATTTTATATCCACAACTTGAAATACAAGTCTGCATTCAACTGTTTTCGAGTTACGATCTTTCTTAGAATTTCAAAAGACATTATTTTATTTAATTGGCTGTTTTTGTATATGAGAACCTATTTATTGCCACACCTCTTGAAGCACAAAATAATCAATGAAAAGCAAAAAACACCAGGAAGGCCACTTGAGACCTCTTCGAAATTTGGAAAACAATTGAACTGGCGTTGCCTGACGCCCACAATTTTTCAGTAGCGCGTGGGAGGTTAAGTGACACGTGGGGAGGTTTATAACTGCTCTCCCGTTGTGTATTTGACCATAGTAGATAAACAAAGAAGTTAAATGCGTCATTACACCTACTCGCGTCCACAATACTGCAATATATGTGGTCTTCATAATGGATGCATACCAGAAGGTTAACATCGTTTAATGCTTTATTCTTTCAACAATCAGAGGAATAAAAATTCCACCCTAATTAATATGCTTCTTCAGTATTTCCATTTTACCATTCTTTTTCTCAAAAATAGTCTATTTCCAGTTCTTCGATCATCAAATTCTCGTCCATAAATTGAATTGGTTAACCCTTTACCCAACGTAATGGCAAAAACCGGCCAGCGCTATTCACTAAAATCCCCAATTAATTTTTATTATTTTTTCATTTTTTGTCTCAAAAACATAGGTTATGACCCCGCTTGGGAACGAGATCGTTCCAATGAGGGGTCATAACCTATGTTTTTGAGACAAAAAATGCAACAAAATAGTTATCCAAGAATTTTGTTTGCGAGTGTCGTCTGCTTTTCATGTTAGGTAAAGGGTTAAAGAGTCTTAGACAAGTTTTGATATTCATCCGCAGGAACAGAAACATTTCTACATAATGACAACATCTCTCAATTATACGCGAAAACGAAAACATTGGGCAATATTTATTTATTTATTTATTTATTTATTTATTTATTTATTTATTTATTTATTTATTTATTGGTGTTTGAGGTCACATATTTCTGCACAATGGCTAATCATGACCTCGACAGTTTTACGGGTGGAGAAAGCCGGAGTACCCGGAGAGAACCACTGAGCAGCGGCGAGCAACTGTCAGCTCCGCAACATACTAACTCCACACAAGCAGAGTTAGCATTGGCTGAAGACAGGTGCACTATCCTCGAGGATAGTCATAAAAGCAGTTGATCAAAATGCCTGGACTGGAAGTGAGTGTCGATATATATTGCTTAATAGAGAGCTCAAAGCTGTTACACCCAGACAAAGTACGTGATACTTTAATGGAAGAGAGACGACAGGTAGTTCACATCAAGTTCCAGACAACAACTAGTCTGATAAAGGAGAAGTTAATCTAAACAAACAAACTACACAACTCCTTTTTAAAATCATATTCAGTCGCGTCCTACGAACTATATATAGACACATTTCAGTGACAAGAAACATTGTTTCTGAACGGTCTGAACAGCGTGTTCCGTATGCTTTTCAACAGCTCTTTTTTAGCCCTGCAGTTGATTTTCCGGGTTATCGAACAGTTTAGTTAGTGGAGCAGTACATACATACTTTTCTCGTTGACGCCTACCAAACGGGTTCATTGTTTTCCTCAGAACTAAAAGTGTTCAGTTCTTAGGTCACCAGTATAATTTTATAAGGATTTCGATGTTATTATGGGTTGCTTGTTTACCGTTTTTCCATGGAGTTTGCGTACAGACTACCGTTGATGTAATGCAATGTTCCTTCACTCACATATATATAGATATTCTTTCGTGCTCTGGTTATAGATATTCCAATCAATAACCAATCAATAAGTTTTTAGTTCACCTTGAAACTGTCAAGATACTAACATAATTAGTAGGGCTGCACGATATTCAAAACTAAATACCGGTATAGCTATTCAAAAAAATACCGCGGTATATCGGTATATCGAAAACTGTTCAGATATATGAACACAAGTACCACAATCGAGTCTCGAGGCATCACACAGTCGGAACGAATTAGCATGCCTTGATGATGCAATTCGAAAAACCTTTGCCCGACGCAGACGATATAAAAGTTTATTATTTTCAAAATTAGTTCATCAGATTTTCCCCAAAGATTTCAACAAAACTATATCATGTGACCCCTCATTGGAACGAGCTCAACGAGCTCATTCCAATGAGGGTTCACATGATATAGTTTTGTTTAAATTTTTTAAATTTTTTTTCTCAACTGCTGAATTTGTATATTACGAGGGCACAAGCAGGCGATTCCTTGGATAAAAGGATAATATTATTCATTCGGGGCTACAGTTAAAAAACTCAAGACATCTTGAAAATTAAATTGTGGGTAGATAAATAATGACGATAAACCGATATTTTTGTAATTACACCGGTATTCAATCGATATTGGTTTGAATACCGGTATATATCGGTTTATCGATATACCGTGCAGCCCTAATAATAAGTGCAACTTTGTGGCGAAATTGAAAAATACGAGTGTGGTGAGTCTCCATTCCGTTTTATAATGTTATCAAAAATTAGGTTAAAGCAAATCTCGATTGAGCAACATTTCTTGTGTTGATTCAAAGAAAATGAAAGAGGGAGGGGGTGGCGGTGTCTCAGTGGTTATGGTATTGAACTTCAAACAGCGAGGTCCACGGTTCGATCCTCCGTCAGGCGTTACTGCGTTGTGTCCTTGGGTAAGGCAATCCCGATTGCCAACGTAGGGGGCATGGTAGCGCTGTACTAAGGCGCACGGCACGTAGATAGTGTACCTGTCTCCAACCAATGCTAACCCTGCTTGTGTGAAGTACGTTGGGGAGTCTGACAATTGCTCGCCGTTGCTCGGTGGTTCTCTTCGGGTCCTCCGGCTTCCTTCATCCGTAAAACTGTCCGACCCGAGGTGACCCTGGCGGTCGAAAGTGTCGTTAAACTCCAATAAATAAATAAATAAATAAATAAATAAATAAATAAATAAATAAATAAATAAATAAATAAATAAATAAATAAAATGAAAGTTTTAGGTATTTTCAGATTCAATCATCTGGAATACATCAGCTTTTCCGACCAACTGAAATATTCCAGTCGAGTGAATCTGGCGAAAGACTATTTAAGAGCTAGACTGGTTACAAGCAATAACAGCGTCGAATTCCTTACAGAATTAGATTTGTGGCCCGAGAGCAAATGAAGATCTGTGATTAACCCAAACATTCTGAGACAGCTTTGTATAAGATATTAGCTTATTGCTGAATGTACTACAATTTGAGTATTTTGTATTTATATCTAACTTGTTCTTTGTCATGAGTAACAGTAATACAGATTGATTAAACTAACCGAAAATTCGTTTTCGCTTTAGCCAGAAAGGTCTAAAAAGTGTGTAATGGTTAAGACAATTCTCGTTTTAACAGATTGGAATGAAACGGAGTAAGGCAAAATATTTTCTTGCTACATGGAAAACGCCAATGACGACAAGAAATTAATCAAACCATGATAATGTTACAGAAATAAATTTTGGAAATATGAAATGCTGATGTAGTGTTATTCCGAATAAAATATCGAGTAATTGTTGGGGATGCAGTCTTTCTTTCGGATAACGCGAGGCTTGATAATGATTCGAAGAGAGCTTTTCAAGAATCATTGTCAAGAGCTTATAGAATCATGGTAAGAAACACGAAAACAATTTTGTGACCATCCTTCTTTTGATGCCGAAGAACATTTTATGAGATTTAACCCTTTACCTAACACGAAAAGCAGACGACACTTGCAAAAATAATTTTTGAATAACTAATTTTTTTCATTTTTTGTCTCAAAAACATAGGTTATGACACCTCGTTGGAACGAGCTCGACGAGCTCGTTCCAACGAGGGGCAGTAACCTATGTGCTTGAGACAAAAAATGAAAATAATAATGAAAATTAACTGGCGATTTTTGAGAATAGCGCTGGCCGGTTTTGGTCGTTACCTTAGGTAAAGGGTTAAGCAATGTTTTAACATTATGCTATTTCTTGCCAACGAAAACGAAAACCGAACTTTTTTGCCAAATCGAACCAAATGATTAAAACCCCACAGCTCAACTCAAATCCATATCACGGGATATAAAACTCAACCACAAGTCGAGTCTCCCTGGGGATTGGTCATCTTCGATCCTACGCAAAAATCCTCACATCTTGCAATGGGAGAGTCAAAAATTTGGCTCATTATGACATGCGTCGTATTTGGGTGGAGTCGTGCAAATGACTGAAAAGACTCAATGCGGTGATTATGCACAGTATGACAAACAGGTTTTGAAAAGATTTGTGTTTGTTGCTTAACGTTCCAACGAATATGAATTAATAGCAGATAATGTTACGTCAACTGAACGATGAACAAAATTTAGGACCTTAAAATTAGGCTTCTTTTATATGTCTCATTCTTTAAAGTTTCATAATTTAGTTAATAGGCTATTGAGAATAAATACATGAAAGTTTAAATAGAGTGTACTGTAATACCCTGATAGCCTGGTCTTTCCGTTTAGTGCATACGAACGGCGTAGACAGAAAGGCATAATATATACAGAATATACCCATAGTAGCTTGGTGTACTAAATGTTCACCACGAGTAGTTGAGCTGGTTCTAATGATATCCATATTTGTATGGTTTTATTGAAAAATTGTAAAATTTATTTTCGAAAAATGTAAAATTTAATTTATGTTTTAAAAATACTGTGTTAGGTAAAGAGTTGAGTCGGTGATGCGACGCAATGTAATGTACTGTTGGAAAAGGCACAGAGCGTCCTTTCCAACAATGTGTCACATCACAGAATTCATCTGTCAAGAACCAAAACACAATGTTTCATCATCGCGTTTCTGGAAAAGTTAGCAAAGGCTGTCAAGCGGAATTCCAATCAACTTTCATGTTATCTGTCTCAGCTTTAAAATGGTAGGGGAATAAAAATTCGGTCGCTCTATTCATTTGGGCAAGCGAGGCGATCCTTTATCCAAATTTTACTGAGTTTATGGTAATATTATAAAATTGGATTCAACTTAATGATGGACCAGAAAAGCTGGCTGTAGTGTTGAAGAACATATCGTCGTCTGAGTGCTAGAATGTTCTATGTCCCATAGGGGAGATAATACATAGTTCCATAGGGGACATAGAACATTCTAGCACTCAGGCAACAATATTTAAGAACGAGCAATTCTCTACCCTGATGGGAACACCTGTCGTACTAAAACATGCACGATTGGGGGTACCACTGTCAAGATAAATAGAGAACAGAACTGGAAACGTCTGCTTCCCTTTCCATTGTCATTACTATGTCCTGATCCATGGCCAATCGATAAAACTACTCATCCATGTCTATCGGCAACTGAATGGCAAAGACGCCTTTCTGCAAGATCCCCCATTACGCATTTGCAACGGAAGAGCTCTAGCAACAAGCGATGTCAACAAGGTGAGAATGACTAATTCTCCAGAATCGTTTTACTCAAAAGATGACTTAGATCACTGACTGCGAATACAAAACAAGAAGAATGTTAATAAGGTAACACATGCCCCCCCCCCCCCCCTTGTGACCTTCACCTTGCAGATGCGGCGGAAACGATTATACACGACACACCTTCTGACTGTCCTTAACATTTGTAAAAAGTTTAACAATTGTACTATGATTCGTTTCTGAGTTATGGCTGAGACACGAATATTGACCGATTTTTAGTGTGACCTTGAAATGTGACCTTGACCTTGAAGGTACGAACCCGGCTATGATGTGTGACACATCCTCCCGTGGTCCTTTATAATTGTGTGGAGTTTGATGATTGTGGCTCTAACAGTTTTCGGGTTATTGGCTCGGACACACACACACACACACACGGACGGACGGACAGACAGACACACGCACACTTCAATCACTATATGCCTCCCGACTTCAGTCGGGGGCATAAAAACCTAGATAACTGAAATATGGGAAATGTCGATACATTTGGAATCCTAGATTGTTATATACCAAAGCAAAATCTAGAGCAAATCTCTCTGGCTAACAAACGGCGGAAGTAATATGAAATTTTGTTTTATGTGAAACAATAAATGATAAGTGGTTTACAGATCGAAAAGTACGTAGTACTGTATGTCATATGAATGTATTCGCTTTTCACGCGACACAAGCGTTTTCAAGGTCAAGGTCATATTCAAAATTATTCTAAAACCAATAAAAAGGCTTTAATCCTTAACGATGGCAAATTAAACATAGGAAAGTAGGAACGATGGGCCGAGGTTGGGCACAAGAGTATTCATCCCTGTCCTTGACAATGGGGATCTTTGTTTTATCGTGTGGATTTGGTAGCACCCGTATCATCAGTTATAATGCACCAGTGAACAATCTTCAGCTCAGCGTAATGATTGGGATGTTATTTTCTGATAATCCAACTGGTCCGTAAGCCATGACATGCGAGGATATCTTGTCGTCCCCTGAGTTCCAGTGTGTTCTATGTGCCAATAGGCACATAGAACACATTGGAACTCAGGGGACGTTGTATCAATACACTGATTCGGTGAACGTGATATATGAAAGTCGGTACTATATGTATCCAACTGGAATACAATATGACCCTTTGCCCATGTTGCCCTCCAAAGTCGGTCTACCGCTTGCCCTCCCAACTTTCCGGCGTCCCCAAGTAAACTTGTTTAAAAGGGTTAAGCGAAACTCAATAACGTTTTAAGAAACTTTGCCTTAAACTTTAATTACAACCCTCATATCTCAAAAGTTGGGCTACGTGAACACTTTTTGAAAGACTAGCACTGTGTCGGTATTGGAGGTGACACAAAAGCACATTCTCCTTTTATTTTTCCTTTATCGTGCATAAACACAGACATGTGAGATATTTATTTATTTATTTGTTGATGTTTAAGGTCACATATTTTTGCACAATGGCTAATCATGACCGTGACAGTTTTATAGGTGGAGGAAGCCGGAGTACCCGGAGAGAACCACCGAGCAACGACGAGCAGCTGCCAGCTCCCCAACATCGTAACTCCGCACTGCAGCACAGGCAGGGTTAGATTGCGTGAAGACATGCGCACCATCGACGTGTAGTACGCCTTAGTACACGGCGTCATCGTGCCCCCACGCGGGCAATGGAGATGAAGTGTCTTGCCCAAGGACACAACGCGGTTGCCGCAGGTGGGATTCGAACCGAGGACCTCTCGGCTTGCAGCCTGCACCTCTACCTACTGAGCCACCGCGCTCCCGACATGTGAGATAGACAGGTGGAGTCGAGCACTCTATATTAGATGTGATAATATATTCACCGCACAGAGTAACAATATTTCTACCTGGATTGAAAAGAACAGATTCTTTTGACAGTTAATTAATTTTATGGTCCAACCTGTGCGCGCCATTCAACACAGGCGGATGATACATTTCGCATGTTTTATGAACCAGAAATGTTTCGTACATTATACCATAACTCTCTGCACTTGAAAAGCAAGATTCCTCTCTCATTATTAATAAAATGGTCCCTTCCGCCGAATAAGATGTCAACCAATTATTTCTTGTTTGATAGGGCTCATAAAGCCCTGTCAAACAAGATATACTTTGTTGAATTTCGGGCTTTCTGCAGATAAATTAATGTAGCTTACTACCTTGACAACATTGAACTGGATTTCAAACCGAAAGGTCCACGACTCGAGCCCACCCCCCCCCCCCCCAGGGGTAACGGAGTTGCGTCCTTGAGAAGACACTTAATCCCAGGTGCCCACACTGCGTACTAAAGCATACTACATGTCAGTGGCGCACTTGTCTTCAACCAATGCTAAACCTGCAAGCGCTGAGTTAGTATGGGGAGACTAACAGTTGCTCGCCATTGCTCAATGGTTCTCTCCGAAGAGAAAGTCGGAGTACCTAGCACAATCGGGGTTAATACCGATTGAAGTAACCTGTACCATTGACGTGCACTGCGCCTTAGCACACTGCGCATTCGTGCTACCACTTGGACAATTTGGTAATTGGGATTAAGAATCTTGCACGACACAAGGAAGATGACGCGGGTCAGGGTCGCTCATACGACCTTTTTATTCGAGGTTCAATGTTCTTTCGATGGAGCCACACACTCCATTACGGAGGATAAATGCAATTTTTATCATTTTTTGGCACAGAATAAACGCGTCAAAACCGAAGTGAGCCGAGAGATGTGTTTGCCGTGGCAGAAGACAATGAAGTAGGCGAAAGGTGAGTTAGCTTAGGGCTGCACGATATTCGAAACTGAATACCGGTATCGGTATTCAAAAAAATACCGCGGTATACCGGGATATCGAAAACTGTTAAGATATATGAACACAAGTACCACAATCGAGACTCGAGACATCACAGTCGGAACGATTTAGCATGCCTTGATGATGCGGTTCGAAATACCTTTATCCAACGCATACGATATAAAAATTTATTATTTTCAAAATTAGTTTATCAGATTTTCCCCAAAGATTTGAACAAAACTATATCATGTGAACCCTCATTGGAACGAGCTCAACGAGCTCGTTCCAATGAGGGGCCACATGATATAGTTTTGATGAATTTTTTTTTAATTATTTGTTCAACTGCTGAATTTGTATATTTCGAGAGCACAAGCAGACGATTCCTTAGATAAAGGGATAATATTATTCATTCGAGGCAACAGTTAAAAAACTCAAGACATCTTGAAAATTAAATTGTGGGTAAATAAATAATGACGATAAACCGATATTTTTGTAATTACACCGGTATTCAATCGATATTGGTTTGAATACCGGTATATATCGGTTTATCGATATACCGTGCAGCCCTAAGTTAGCTAAAACATTTAAGTTCTTTTTTTCCAAATAAAAGTTGTTCAAGCAAATATCAGATCAAGAAGGGATATGAAATTCTATCATCTATGAATTCGAACATCAAGTAGAATGTAAACACGGTAAAATGCAGTAAACGTCTAAGGTTTGAACGAAAAGTACAAAGTCACCTTTGATGCAAATATGACACCATTCAGGGCCAAGTGTAACTTGACATCAAGCCTATTTATTTACTGGTGTTTAGTGTCATATTTCTGCACAATAGCTAATCGTGACCGCAACAAAGATATGAAGATTAGCCAATCGTTTATATCCATACTGGTCATTTTGGAGGGCTTTCTCTCCAGGCATTGGTGACCGGGTCCTATTTTACCAGTAAAACAGGGCTAGTTAAAAAGAATTGTGTCACTTCACGAGGTTCCTACGGGGAGACATCAAGATGGATTGTGTTCTGTCTGCACTGATGAGCATATCGGAAGAAAATTTGAGTATGCTTAGCAAAACTTCGGCTTTCGGGAAAGAAATTGGAGGTGGTAGATCTGAGTAAAGGATATAATCGTAATAATGCAGATTTGGAGTACCCCTGTTTGAGCTCATCTTGCATATTTTACGGTAAAGCACTGCAGCACGGGACCCACGTTTTATCACTTTAACCCTTTACCTAATATGAAAAGTAGACGACACTTGCAAAAAAAATTCTTGAATAACTAATTTTTTTCATTTTTTGTCTCAAAAACATAGGTTATGACCCCTCGTTGTTCCAATGAGGGGTCATAACCCTAGTTTTTGAGACAACAAATGAAAAAATACTGAAAATAAATTGACGATTTTGGAGAATAGCGCTACCGGTTTTTGCCGTTACGTTGGGTAAAGGGTTAAACTTGTCAGTACCAACTTCCTGAATGACATCGTTCGAGAGCATATGATTTACAATAAAATGAGCGTATTTATTTTGTGTTTGTGGGTAGGGTCAATACTTATTTTATAGGGCTATGGGATTAAATTATTACTGAATCTCATAACAATTTCTTGTTTACCTCGTCATCATATCACTTTCACGGTATCAATCAAAATGGCGGCTTTTAAAGCATCACTTCAAGGTGAATATGAGTCAAATTATTACCGGAAATGATCATTTTTTTTCTAAAAACGTATAATGAAAAGTAAATCTAGTGTTTTTGGGTGGATACAGATCATTTCCAGCAATAATTCAACACGTATTCACCATGAATTGATGCAGCATGAAACCCGCTAGTCCAGACATGGCCTAAAAGACCGTAATATAAGTTTTTGGTTTGGTACGTCCTTTCAAAGGACGTACCAAACCAAAAACGTATATTACGGACTTTCAAGCCATGTTTGGACTAGAAACCCGAAAGCTGAATAAGATTGCAAGACGAGTATCAATCAAACCACTTCCGCGTTTCAATGCTTCAATGTTCTGTTTACTTTCATGGATCAATTCAAGATTGAAACGAGTGGAATTATCAGAATGTTATAAAAAGAAAATCTAGAGTTTTTGACCGAGATAAGCGCTCGCTAAAAATAAACATTTCTCTCGGTCATTCATGAGATAATTTTCGGTATCCACTCAAAAACACTAGATATCCTCTATATATTAAAGGAAAGGACAGTGTCTGTATTATATATCACGATGCGCTCTCTGTTGATGAACAGCAAAAAAAGTTATACTACTCTGCAGGAAAATGCATGAAGTTTGTGAGATGAGGTGCACATTGATCATACAACATCGCTAACATTTCAAAATTTCCATTTTTATATGAAATTCCCACACATATTGGTGTTAAATTTACTGACGGCTTAGAAAATTAAGGGGAGCTAACTTTCCTGTAAGTCTTTTCCAGTGACGAACATTGTCAGCCATGCATGTGGAACCGCAAAATATTATGCGTGTTGGGTTGAAAAAGTCATTGGGTCTGAAGACTGATTGCTCAAAATATTCAATCGTGAACCAAAAAGCTTTAGGTTAAAGGAATTATTTTTTACATTGGGATTTAACGACGCTTTCGTTAGCC
Organism: Pictodentalium vernedei; assembly: GCA_031216915.1. Classification (NCBI taxonomy): domain Eukaryota; kingdom Metazoa; phylum Mollusca; class Scaphopoda; order Dentaliida; family Dentaliidae; genus Pictodentalium; species Pictodentalium vernedei. Next base: position 73,424,974 of record CM062290.1, on the reverse strand, counting down.
GGGATCACCCCGTGTCGCAGAGTTGTAAGGGTGGAGGCAGACTGAGTTCCGAGAGAGAATCATCGAGCAGCGGTGAGCAACTGTCAGACTCTCCAACGTACTAACAATGCACAAGAAGGGTTAGCAATGGTTGAAGACAAGTGCACCATCGACGTGCAGTACGCCTTAGTACACAGCACCACCTTGCCCCTACGTGGACAAGCCGGATTAAGTGCCTTTTCCAAGGACACAAGGCAGTTGCTGTAATCATGCAGACACCGAGTTCCCAAAAGGCGTCAATTTATTTATATATTTATTTGTTGGGGTTCAACGACACCTTAGACAGCCAGGATCACCTCGTGTCGGGCAGTTTTACGGTTGGAGGAAGCCGGAGTACCCGAAAAAACCACCAAGCAACGGCGAGCAACTGCGATACTTCCCAACTTACTGACTCCACACAAGCAGGGTTAGCATTGGTTGAAGACAAGTGCACCATCGATGTGCAGTATGTCTTAGACCACAGCGCCACAAGGCCCCCACGTGAGCAATTGGGATTAAGGGCCTTGCCCAAGGACACAGCGCAGTTGTCCTTGGCGGGGATCGAATCCTGGACCTTTCGGTTTGAAGTCCAAAGCAGTAACCATTGATCCACAGTGCTTACGAAAGTCTTTGTTCAAAGAGCATCCCGACACTTCAAAACCGCGTACTGAGCAAATACTATCACCATTTTGTGACTCAGAGGGAGCTAACATCACTCAGAGACATAAGCTCATGAAAGTGACAGTTCAGCTAACCAATATTTCCAACCAATCAATCCACCTACTTAATCCTTTGAACCCTGATGACATATTGCATCCCAATTCAGTGTCATCAATTAGAAGAGTCCATGTTCCTCATTTGGGGGAGACCAATTAATATTTTCAACGTGCAGCCTTAGGGCTGCACGTTGAAAATATTGATTGGTGTGCCTTACAACTTCACGGAGAAACTATGTTCTGAATAAATTCGGGTCGTATCACGATCCGAGAATGAAAAAACCACCTCTCGGGTTTAAAGGGTTGAGGTTAGGGCAGTTGAAAGTCTTATATCATCAAAATTCGAGAAAATGTAACGAATAGTTGTAAAATGAGTATCCACCATTAAGATAAATGTATCTTCAAAATTTCATAACACGCAGTTTGCACATATATTAATGAGAGGATTTTTTGGAAATCAGAAATGAAGAGTTCCGAAACGGGTCGCCCTTTCGTCTATTAAAAAGTCGTCAATATGATATTGTTGAATGCTCGACGGCGGTCCATTTAAAACTATGCAATTACAATCAGTGATTCGGCGCAAAGGCGTATTTCATAGTCAACAACATTTATTAGAGCGCAAGGTAAAGGAAGCTGAATTTATCTGAGGCATCGCGCCTGTAGACAAGACGTCAAACAAGCAGTTTATAAATACATCTAGTTTGATGAAAGTTTAATGAAACAATTTGTTTACAACAAGTGTTGCTGGGATTTCTGAAAGTTGTAAAAGGATTAAGTCTTTTGTACCCATTCTTTTGAGAACATGGGTGGGGTGTGCGGAATGTGAGAAAATGTGTTTATGGATTCGGTGTCCAATGTTATGTATGAGGTTGTATCTACCAGTCTGTATGTTAATTCTACAGGGCATGTGGGTTTTGATAAACAGATAAACATACCCACAGCACAATAAGGCAGATATTGCTTTTCAAGCATGAAAGAAATTTTCGAAAATTTTAAATCGGAGAATGGGGTTAAGGATTTGCAGTAACATGCTGTCAAGTTTCTCAGGGATGTCTGAACCAGGGGAGGTGGGTCTCGTACCCCCATCTTTTTTTCCAAATGTAGCTGTGAAAGAGAGTGAGAGAGAGGCGGAAGGAAGGAAGGATGGGTGGAGAGAGAGAGAGGGAAGAGAGAGAGGGGAAGAGAGAGAGAAAAGGAGAGAAAGAGAGAAGGAGAAGGAAAACGGCCCTTCAAATCAAGGGAAATGCATATTTTCTCTCCATATTTAACAAACTTACACATTGGGCCGAAACAATTTGTTGGAAATGGAACCAAAAATGTCTATTTTTCGCAGTGTAGAGGTCTGTGAGTCTTATATTAAGCATAGCATAGTGTGTAGTATTCCCACCATGTCAAAAAGGCACGTGGGCTAGCACTGATATATCCATGCAGAAAATACTTTCAGTTTAACAGAAATCTGAAATTAATAGCCGTTAGCATTGGTTTGCAAACAGAGATTTTTGCGTAAGAATACACATATATATTTATCACATAACCGTCATCAAATTGCTCATTACGGAAAATATCGTTCACAACACGTCTAATATGGTAATGACGTCAGACGTCAACGTCAACGTGGTAAAGTTGTGAGTGAGTTGGATTCAGAAGTAGAACTGAATTAATCTTATTTTTTTTATTAACTGTCTTCCTCAAATAGCAGACATTTGTCGAAAACATTTCCTACATAACTACATATTTTTATTTTGTCTCGAAAACATAGCTTATGACCCTCACTGGAACGAGCTCAACGAGCTCGTTCCAGTGAGAGGTGATAAGCTATGTTTTTGAGACAAAAATTAGAAAAAAATAAAATTTGAATGGCCATTTCTTGTGAACAGCACTGGCCAGCTTTAGTCGTTACGTCAGGTAAAATGTTAAATTACACATTATGTGATAAAACGAATATTGAATTCGTCCACGATTTTGATATGAAATCGCGACTCATTGGATATCCTGTATATATTAAACTTACCTGTTGGTCTATCATCCATGTTAAACACTTTTTAACGTCAGTCTCCGCCATTTTCCTCTGTAAAATCCAAATAAGACAAGTATAAGTAAACAGCCAAAGCTGATATAAAATAAAATTCAAAAGAGCCTTACTAGTGCGCACTAAACCCCGGGCAATTCGGGAGCGGTATTGTTTAAATATTCAAAATAATTTGAAAACAGGATATGAAGTCCGATGTATGGAGGCGAATCTATTGAAGATCTTTGAAGCGTCGCGGCTGGGTTGGTTCTTACGTACAACTTGTTTTAAATCTATCTGTCTGGATATTCATACGGCTTTCATCTCTTGTGTGTCGTGTGGACAGATTTTTAATGAGAACATTTTAATAGAAGGCCTATAGATACTTTGTAAAAAGTTATGACTTCGCTTATTAGTGAGTCATTTAAAAACATTGCATTTTACTGCGGTCACATAATCCCAAGTGTCAGTTATCGAAATATTTCTTTCTGTGTGCTAAATATGAAATCTCCGTGGATTGTTTTTTTTTTCATCGAACGTTTCTCCTGTGTGATTAGTTTGATTACTTTATTTAATTAGTTAAACAGTTGAAAACAAATTTCGTGTCCACACACGGTCTACTAAACTTATGAGATTTTTTGACAAACGAAATCATATGCGTGCGTGTGCGACAGCTGTCTGGGCTTCTCCGTCACTGCTTGGTCAAATTTTGATTTTATCACAAGCTGTCATACAATCTTTATCAACAGCCTCGACTTTCAGATATCGATTGCCACATGAGTGTTTCGCTAGAAGTGACACTGGGCACATGTGGAGTTCTGACGTGCAAAATTGCAAAGATTTACTTCCTCAATAGATACAGAAAGATATAAACGGGCACACATGAACACAAATAAAATAATTTGTTCATTTACAGGGGACGTCTTTGAATGTTGGGTGACTTCGAAAGTGTGGGTTCTCAGACTTTCTCCCAGAAAATTGTGTAAACTTATGTGACGTGGGAAGCTGTGTAGGTCGTGAAAACACAGTGATATTCTGGTGGCTCACACGAGGAACCAGAATATCGGTGATTTTTCCAACGAATGATTAAGATTTACTTCCTCAATGATACAGAAAGATATAAACGGGCACACATGAACACAAATAAAATAATTTGTTCATTTACAGGGGACGTCTTTGAATGTTGGGTGACTTCGAAAGTGTGGGTTCTCAAACTTTCTCCTAGAAAATTGTGTAAACTTATGTGACGTGGGAAGCTGTGTAGGTCGTGAAAACACAGTGATATTCTGGTGGCTCACACGAGGCACCAGAATATCGGTGATTTTTCCAACGAATGATTAAGGCACCATAGCAGTATGTCAGGGGCTTTTGAGGTAAAGGTTGCCAGACCCCGGTGCCGGACCCCGGAAGTGACGTCATGTCACGTGACGTAGTGGCGATATGTTGTGTTGTCATGGTAACCCGCGTGAGCGGCCATGTTGTGACGTCATCTCCATAGTGATACGTGGTGTTAGTGCGCATGCGCAGCGCGTGTTGTTAGGGTGATACGTGTTTCCGTCGTCCATTTTGTATACTAGAGGCCGCCATCTTGGTTTCTATGGTAGCACGTGATTGCTATGTTACCTAAGGCCTACAACAGGACAGGGGTATGTTCGGAGGGTGTGTTCCTTTGTAGAAGAGTAAATCTAATTACCACAAACAACCTGACAATCCTTCCAAATCACCAAAATCCACCCGAAATCACCGAAATTGACTTTATTTCCCCATTTTATCGGTTTAGCACGTAGTGCTATAGTACTAAGGGGTACAAGGGGTGCATTCGACTGAAGTGGAGTAATGTTCTGGATTAGAATTCTCCCAGAATCCCTTTTTGGATCCCTATCCCGTGACGTTTTTCCCAATAAGAATAGCACGTAGTGTTATAGGGCAAATTTACCCAGAATTCTTTGCTTCTATCTATATATGCAATAGTTTACGTCTACCTGACCATGTTCTTTTATTCTAGAGTATACTCCAGTAGCATAGAAAGCCTATTATTTGGAACAGTTTATCTTATTATTACTATATTTAGCAATTTCTGGTCTATTCTTGTTAGTTCTGACCCTATTCCAAGTACTCTTGTTGTTTCATATATATAACTAACCTAAATCTAATTACCACAAACAACCTGACAATCCTTCCAAATCACCAAAATCCACCCGAAATCACCGAAATTGACTTTATTTCCCCATTTTATCGGTTTAGCACGTAGTGCTATAGTACTAAGGGGTACAAGGGGTGCATTCGACTAAAGTGGAGTAATGTTCTGGATTAGAATTCTCCCAGAATCCCTTTTTGGATCCCTATCCCGTGACGTTTTTCCCAATAAGAATAGCACGTAGTGTTATAGGGCAAATTTACCCAGAATTCTTTGCTTCTATCTATATATGCAATAGTTTACGTCTACCTGACCATGTTCTTTTATTCTAGAGTATACTCCAGTAGCATAGAAAGCCTATTATTTGGAACAGTTTATCTTATTATTACTATATTTAGCAATTTCTGGTCTATTCTTGTTAGTTCTGACCCTATTCCAAGTACTCTTGTTGTTTCATATATATAACTAACCAATCAGATTGCTTGATTTCCCATAACCTGTATGCAGAGTTATCTCCCTTCTGCATAATAAAAGCCTATATCCAATGGCAATATCCCATGGAATCCCATTTTGGGGAAACACCCGTGGCTATAGAATCCCTTATTTTGTCATATGTGCTTATGTGAAAAGGCACAATGTGACACAATGTGCCCTATCACATATGCACATACGGGTATTTGAGGATACCTATGGCCTGGTATTGTATTATTCGAGGATACCTACTGGAGAATCCCTTTTTTGTCATATGTGCTTATGTGAAAAAGCACAATGTGACACAATGTGCCCCAGTACAAAGGCACATGCTTTATGTGCCGATATGTGCTTATGTGAAAAGGCACAATGTGACACAATGTGCCCTATCACATAGGCACATACGGGTATTTGAGGATACCTATGGCCTGGTATTGTATTATTTGAGGATACCTATCTAGGATACCTTCTGGAGAATCCCTTTTTTGTCATATGTGCTTATGTGAAAAGGCACAATGTGACACAATATGCCCTATCACACAGGCAAATGCTTTATGTGCCGATATGTGCTTATGTGAAAAAGCACAATGTGACAAAATATGCCCTATCACATAGGCACATACGGGTATTTGAGGATATCTATGGCCTGGTATTGTTGTACCTGTTGGACTTTACATCTGTGTACTTCTGTTGGGTAGTTGATAACAAAAATAGCAATATATAATATTTCTTATATTTTTAAAAAAATTGACTCCCTACAATTTAAGGATCAAGATTGCAGTTTGATCGCCAAACTGACCAATCAGATCGAAGTTAATCAACCAATGAGATTAGTGTATTCTCATTGTGTTTCTTTTCCATTATTTTCTATACTAATTTTCTAAATTTTCCAACTTTAACCTATAATCCTATAGGAAACAAACACAAACTCCAACCAAGAATCAAAAACTCATTCAAAATTTGTTGAACTGGGGTGATGTTTTCAATCACGTCCGTCAAAGATATATATGATTAGGCAAAGCATGGACTTGGCATCATTCACGATCGAACCATTGACCAAAGAAAATGTTCCGACTTGGCACCAAGCAGACTTATACTAAGGTCACCCCGTACCAGGGTGAACTGAAGATACATCTTAGAAGATACTTTGAAGGAAAAGACAAAAAGCTTTATCCAATCAAGACTGGGACTGCATTATCTTTAGAAGAATGGAATGCCTTGAAATCTCAAATAGAAGAAGTAGATGCAGCCATCAAAACCCAACAAACAACTTTAACTGAGGTTCCTGAAGACACTAAACCTACTAACCATGAAGACTTCAAAAAACCAATTCAAGAACCACCTTTGAAGAAGAAAAGGAAGATCACAGTGAGAATAACCCAACCACGACCATTGATCGTTGATGAAATTGATAGTGAACTCAGGCAAGTTCGCTTGCAACATGAACTTTGCTTGGCATATGCTCATTATGTCGAAGAGAATATTGGAACTAGCGCCCGAGAGAGAGGTTATAGTGTTTATGTGGACGAGAGTGGTAAAACACATAACGGTCTTCTAGTGACAGCTACCGAAAGAATTATTGCCTGTTTTAGTGAAGCACTTGAAAGAGTTAACAAGAATGATGTCCATCTACTGTGGCACCATAATACTTCTGGAATGAATCCACCATCAGTACAGAAAGAGTGTGAAGATATGTTCGAGAAACCTCTCACAAATGAACAGAGACGTTGTATTATGGATTTAGTGGTTGAAATGGCGAAGAGTAAACCTGTTACAATTGGATTCTAATTGAAGATGTAAATAGATGTTGTAAATAGATGTTTTCTTTTTATAAAAAAAGGAAAAAAAAGGAAAAAAAGTATAAAATGAAGAAACAAGAAAAAAAGGTGGTAATGCCGCTTAAGTTATTTGATGTTTATCTTCTTGACAAATATCAAACAAACTTAACCTGTCCCCAGCCAGTAAGTCAGAGGGCCACCCACGTGAGTCATTTTTTTAAAAATATAAGAAATATTATATATTGCGGTTTTTGTTATCAACTACCCAACAGAAGTACACAGATGTAAAGTCCAACAGGTACAACAATACCAGGCCATAGATATCCTCAAATACCCGTATGTGCCTATGTGATAGGGCATATTGTGTCACATTGTGCTTTTTCACATAAGCACATATCGGCACATAAAGCATGTGCCTATGTGATAGGGCATATTGTGTCACATTGTGCCTTTTCACATAAGCACATATGACAAAAAAGGGATTCTCCAGAAGGTATCCTAGATAGGTATCCTCAAATAATACAATACCAGGCCATAGGTATCCTCAAATACCCGTATGTGCCTATGTGATTAGGCACATTGTGTCACATTGTGCCTTTTCACATAAGCACATATCGGCACATAAAGCATGTGTCTTTGTGCTAGGGCATATTGTGTCACATTGTGCTTTTTCACATAAGCACATATGACAAAATAAGGGATTCTATAGCCACGGGTGTTTCCCCAAAATGGGATTCCATGGGATATTGCCATTGGATATAGGCTTTTATTATGCAGAAGGGAGATAACTCTGCATACAGGTTATGGGAAATCAAGCAATCTGATTGGTTAGTTCTATATATGAAACAACAAGAGTACTTGGAATAGGGTCAGAACTAACAAGAATAGACCAGAAATTGCTAAATATAGTAATAATAAGATAAACTGTTCCAAATAATAGGCTCTTCTACGCTACTGGAGTATACTCTAGAATAAAGGAACATGGTCAGGTAGACGTAAACTATTGCATATATAGATAGAAGCAAAGAATTCTGGGTAAATTTGCCCTATAGCACTACGTGCTATTCTTATTGGGAAAAACGTCACAAGATAGGGATCCAAAAAGGGATTCTGGGGGAATTCTAATCCAGAACATTACTCCACTTCAGTCGAATGCACGCCTTGTACCCCTTAGTACTATAGCACTACGTGCTAAACCGATAAAATGGGGAAATGAAGTCAATTTCGGTGATTTCGGGTGGATTTTGGTGATTTGGAAGGATTGTCGGGTTGTTTGTGGTAATTAGATTTACTCTTCTACAAAGGAACACACCCTCCGAACATACCCCTGTCCTGTTGTAGGTCTTAGGTAACATAGCAATCACGTGCTACCATAGAAACCAAGATGGCGGCCTCTAGTATACAAAATGGACGACGGAAACGCGTATCACCCTAACAACACGCGCTGCGCATGCGCACTAACACCACGTATCACTATGGGGATGACGTCACAACATGGCCGCTCACGCGGGTTACCATGACAACACAACATGGCGCCACTACGTCACGTGACATGACGTCACTTCCGGGGTCCGGCACCGGGATCCGGCAACCTTTACCTCAAAAGCCCCTGACATACTACTCACCATATTATGGTTCTTTAGCGACGACTCATGGGAAACCGGAAAGTTTTAGTTACTTATGTTTAAGGTCACATACTTATGCACAATGGCTAATCATGACCGTGACAGTTTTACGGGTGGAGGAAGCCGGAGTACCCGGAGAGAACCACCGAGCAACGACGAGCAGCTGCCAGCTCCCCAACATCGTAACTCCGCACTGCAGCACAGGCAGGGTTAGATTGGTTGAAGACATGCGTACCATCGGCGTGCAGTACGCCTTAGTACACGGCGTCATCGTGCCCCCACGCGGGCAATGGAGATGAAGTGTCTTGCCCAAGGACACAACGCGGTTGCCGCAGGTTGGATTCGAACCGAGGACCTCTCGGCTTGCAGCCTGCACCTCTACCTACTGAGCCACCGCGCTCCCAGAAAAGTTATAGTTCAAACAGATATAAAGGGTAATAAACCAATTTCAAATTGTTCTCATTTTTCTGTTCCATAAGGTCCAGATAAAGGGACCAAAGTTTTAAATGGAGAAATAGAAAATACTACATACTCGGTTGAATGCAAATTTCACAATTTTCGTGAAATTTGCATTCAACCGAGCATGCAATATTTTCTGAAGCTAGCGAAACTGATGAAGGCCTTTGGCTGAAATTATAGAGCAATTTCATTTTATTCTCATTTTGGTTTTACCTATTTCTTCAGCAACTCGAACAGTTTTAGTTTAGGGTATATATCTAGTCGAAACTTGGACGGTAAGGCCGAATGAAAGTCAGTATTTCCTCTGGGTTTCTGTATGTTGGTCTTGTAGAAGTAGTTGCGACCCAGAAGAGAATTTTTCGATTCAATGTTATCAGTTCTAAAGGCTTTAATTATATGCCGTACTGCCTTTTTGTCACTGCATTAGTATACGGCTTGTTTATCTCTGCTTTATGTACAAAAAGACCATAGGGAAAATGTTCATTCGAACGACAATACATATTCATGTTGTGTGGAGTACCAGTTCAATAGGATGAGCAATAGGGTGAGCCGATACAATGTTGACAATCCCCACATTCAATCTACATGGACTCTGAAAGGGAATGGCAGCAGCAATTGAAAGTTATCGAAAATAACACCACATAGAGATTATTACGTTAAGAATTAAATATGAAAATTATGAGAGGTGTGTGGAAAAATTGGTGCATATTTGAGTCGACAGTCACCGACTGTCAAATTAATACAATCGCTAGTGCTTGTCAAAAATACAGTGAAACTCTAATTGCTATTTCTTTTAACCCCCTACACACTGATGTCGAAATTTCTAAAGTTCAGGGTGCAAATATTTCCCATTATGCAACTAGAAATTTAACCAATTCAATCTTGTTTGACAGAGCTCACTGAGCTCTGTCAAACAAGATTGAATTGGTTAAATTCCCAGCTGCATTATGGGAAAAATGGCTTCTTGAAATCTGGATATTTTGACATCAGTGTGCAGAGGGTTACAGGTTTTGCTTCTCGGCCGCCAGTCCATCCAGGTTATTATTATCCCTAATGGGGTGGGTGTGAGATAGGGAAATCTCATCCGAGGACAAGATATTTGGGCCAGACACGAGGCTTGCTGAGTGTCTGGGCCAAATATCTTGTCCCGAGGGTGGGATTTCCCCAATTCAGGTCCACCCCATCTGGGATATTTTTTCTCCCCCACAAAAATTCTCTGACGTCATGAAAAGTATTCCAGGGGCACGTGGAGCTACATCGAACAATTTTGTGGCATATTTCTGAAAAAAACTGATTTGCAAAACCTCTCTGACGCCTTTCAGCTGAGCAATAAACATTACGAATAAATCAACACACAGATGCATATGGAAAAGGCAACCTATATATACATTGCATAATAATTTTGAATATTTCACAGTTACTTTGTCACCAATACTAACTTTAATTTGTGAAAGTATTGACAGGTTTCCACTCATAAAAAATATCAGCAACAATGTTTCAATAACGAACGATAATTTTACGTTAATCAATAATGAATGCAAACTAAAAAAGGAAAAAAAAACAATATAAAAAAACAATGCTTTTTAGTTTATATTGAAGACTACTGATTGAAAATGTTAGTGTGGTGTAGTGCTATTAGTACGTACATGTAACTGTTAAACCTTCACCTTCAAAGATGGAGATCGAATGTCTACAGAATAAAACGAGCACACAGAGTTCGTTGCCTTGGGTGTCATAAGCAATGCTTTGGGGTCAAAGTTAACAAGCTCGTGAATTAATTTTATTTATTACACGCCTATTCTATGAATTCCCCATCAACAGCAATACTAAACCATGCGGAAAATGAAAATCCGTTCCGCACATATGTGCAGAACGGAAATCGTTGACGGACTATTTTTATAAACAAGCGAAATTTCACTGAAACTTTCTACAAATCGTGCACCGCAATTACAACGTGAATCGCTAAAATCACCCCCTGAGTTCCAGTGAGTTATATGTGCCAGTATGCACAAAGAACACACTGAAACTCAGTAGACGAAATAGTAACACGGGTTCCCCTCCCAAATTTGGTTGGCGATAAAATGTGTTCTTTTTGTTTATAGTTGTCAAATGAATTGCTGGGTGTCCTTCTAATAATCGTTTTATAGAGGTGAAGGCTTGTAATAAACACAGAACGACACGCGTGTGTGAATGGGTTAATCAATATGGCACTCGTACAATCGCGAAAGGATAACACTCAAGGCCTGCGGCCTCTCGTTCTATCCTTCCGCGCTGACACTCGTGCCATATCGATTAACCCATTCACAAGCGTGTTTCGTTCTATGTATGTATAATACTGGATGCATTTAGACAATTGGCTAAGTTAATGCTTCCCTCAAAGTGGTAAACAAATTTTAGTAAATACTAGTTTGTTAAGGTCTTTTGGAAATGGTACAAGTAGCACATTAGTCAGTAAAACGTGCCTGTACATTGTTAGTTACTAAACATACATTCTCTCGTGATAAACCATTTTGCAAATGATAGATTGTTAGTCAACAAAGATACTTATCGAGTTTAATGTAAGGATGTAATTGCCTGTAAACTATACCGTTAAATAAAATATTTATCTATCTAAGGAATTCATTTTTTTATTATTCGGCCTCTTAGATATTTTTTATTCAGCAGAATGTTTGTTTCGGTATAACAAAACAACAAAACAACATAAATTACATATAAACAGAAACATATAACACATGATGCTGGGAGATAGCATAGCCAGATTGGCTGACCACCTGCTATCTCCCTGGGATTGGGAAAAGAAAAAAAGAGTATAAAAAGAGAATACTGACCTTAAAGAAAACATTTGAAACAGACTATATGTTAGCTGTATGAACAATAACGAACGATATGCGATATTCGACAATAATGAACGATATGCGATACGCGACTGTGGACAGGGCGTTGGGAATGTTTGAGTATAACTTGGCTCCTCATCTCTCTAGACAGAAAAGGTGAAGCCAGAGGGGAAAGAAAAAACCAGAGGCGGATGAACATGACCTCCTGGAAGTCATATTCATCCGTCTCCGGCCCTCTCCGGTCATACCGAACTAAATTTGCCTTACTCACTCGAGACTGCCTTACTCACTCGAGACTTTGTAAAATCATTAATGTAAAGACTATTTTTTTTTGTATTTCATTCATCGTATTACATACAAAGTATTATTGACATCTTTGGGCTGGTTGCGATCATTGCTTTAAAGTGATACACAACATGAACTGATAACAACATGATGACAACACAAAACAAAGCTGTAAAACTGTTTCCATTCCTGTAATTGTATAATACATTTGAACAGACAGTGTGTATTGCATTTCTTGGGATTAGGAGGCAGTCAAGCCAGAAAATAAGCAGACTGTCATCGGCAAAATGAGATCCCCAGAGGGTGAATTTAGTGATGCTACCCTGCATCACTGAATTTACCCTCTGTGAACCACAATCTGAATCAGGGTCTCAAAACTAAACAGGAAGAGGTACCCAGAGTATAAACTGGCCCACTGTATGGGATAGCATCATCAAATTCACCCTCTCGGGACCTCATTCTGCAAATGCCAGACTGCTTATTTCAGGTCTGGGGGGGAGGGTGGGGGATGAATAACCCGGTTGGTTACTGGGTTAATATAGGCCTTCTCATTAGAGAACCGCGACAAATCAGCGGAAGGCGGAAGGTTTATTATTATTCCTCTGTTTTTAAAGGTTTCCAATATGTTTTAGTGTTTCTATATTTCCACCTTTTCCGGTATTTCGTTATAAATCTTTCAGACTTCCGGAGAAAAAAAGGTCCCTGTGAATCTCAAATTCAGGGCCGAATTGAATCATGCATGGGATTTCTATTCGAATCGAATCTCGAATCAATTCTTACAAATTTTCACCCGCTGATAAACATGAAATGTAACAAATATTCTTTGTCTCGACTCTGGTATTGTATAAAAAGTTGACTCGTCCGTTTCGGCAGGTCAATTAAAAAAACGGAATACTTCAGAAACGGTAGAACTGGTATAGACCTTCTATCACTAGGTCTCATGTTAAGGAGACCTGGTGATAGAAGACGAGTTGAAGAAGAGACGCTGGTAGGATTTCCAGAACAATCTGAATCAGCGCCACCCGAATCGAATCGTATCATTCGGATGCTTTCGAATCGAATCCAAACGAACATCGAAGCCTGGCAGGTCCTTTTAGATTACTCCTCTGACGTTACTCAATTGTCTGAGTAGTCGATTATATTTCCCAAATCTACTGCTGCGTTTTCTAAAGTAATTTATGCAATCATCCAATGGAGTGTAATACAATTCTTAAATAAATTCAAGTCGAAGTATCGACCCGGAGACTGTAGATTCTTCGTTTTTAACCCTTTAGACACCGGTGGTATCTTCCATGCCAGTTCAATGGCAGCAATTAGAATAGTCCATGTTCATTATTTGGGGTAGACCAATCAATATTTTCAACGTGCAGCCTCGGGGCTGCACGTTGAAAATATTGATTGGTCTACCGCACACGTTCACTGAACATCCATCCTATTTAATGATATTATGACGCATCATGTTCCTGTCCGGAAAAGGGGCCACTCGGATTTAAAGGGTTAATATACTCCGCAATAAGGAGTTTCGGAGATTAAAAATAAAAAATACACTCTCTCGTTTACTATTCTCCTTAACAGAATGCCAAGGATTGGACACCCTGCCTAGCGCGCTGTACTGAGTTGCGTAAACTACTCGACTGCAACCAGTTCTTAAAAGGTTGCAAGTTAATTGAGTCTGCACAGACGGGCATAGAACTCGCTTATTTGGTGAACGTGATTATTTTTATACACCGATATCATACTAGATGACCTCTTTTAAGTCTACAGATTTGGTGCACACATACGTCGATTAAAGTAAATTTTTTGACATAAATGATTGCTGAATAACTCGGTAGGGTAGAAATAAATATTTCAACTTCCAATTTTTTGACAACCATAACTTATCAGTTAATGAATGAATATAGATTATTGTAACTGATTACATTTGAAATTATGTGAAAAAGGTGAACTAAATACCGCAAACAAGACCGGCTGGACAACTGAGAGCAATTATGCTTTTGACTAGCGCACGCGAACTCAGGAAACTTCGGTGGTATTCGCCGTTTTATTTCACGTCCGCGTTATTATAAAATGAATTTTGGAAAAAAACACTCCAATGCAATATACCACCCCTTGAGGAGAACAAGCGCCATCTGCAATGCTCCAGCATTGCAGATGCCGTTTGTCCCACTCAGGGGACGAAACGCTACTTTTTCTCAGTGAACGGCATCATCTGTATTTAAACTACTCAGTTTGTTCAGTAGGTCGATCGATATTGTACAGACAGCGCTTCTGTATATAACTGACAGTTGCCTAATCAATTCCAACAATTTAATTATTATTATATTCTGCTCGCATTTCCCAAGATCACGAAACTGAAGCAGTGATGCAAACATCAAAACACGATAATGACACTGTATGTATTATGTATTTGTATTTGATGATGATGTACGTGTCTGAACCTGAAAGGTGTCTGTTCCAGTGGGTATTGACATGCTGTACTACAGTGCAGCTGCCGTGGAATGGTCACTTTCCATGGGTGAGCAATATTTTCTCGGATGCAATAATATTAGATTCCAAACACTAACGAAGGGAATATTCATCAAAAATTTAATTAATGACGCACCGGGTACAAATAGTGCTTCATTAATATTAAAATTTTCCTGGTGATGATGTTTATTACCTGTTAAACGCATGCGTGGACATAACTGCACACGCGTGGATTACGGCGACTCTACTGTATGCAACAGTTCGTGGCGAGATTGGCACATTTATGGTATCCCTTTCCTCGTCAAGAAGATTAAAAATGCGTTTCACCAAGTAAGTGAAACAGGCGTTTACGACTAGCTGCATTGTATGACTAGTTGCTGAATTCGGACCAATAACAATTGATTCCATGCCCCAGTTTATAGATATTATATCCATAGTTAACCCTTTCGACATTGATTATTGCTCATGTGTTAAGTTAATTGGATTTAACGACACTTTCAATAGCCAGGGTCATATCGCGTCGGACATTTTTACGGTGGATGAAGTGCGAGTTGCCGGAGACGACTACCTAGAAACGGAGAGTGACTGTCGGACGCGCCAACACACTAACCCGAAGAGAGTAGGGTTGACTACGGTTGAAGGCTAGCGTATCGCTGACGTTTAGTACACAACGCCCTTTGCTCCCACAAATGCAATCGATCGGGAAAGTGCTCAGGCCACCAATCTAATAATGGAATTCGACGTTGTTATGGCCTGAAACCAGTCTAGCCCTTGAATAGTCCATCACTTATGTTTAGATTTAATAATATTTGTTTACAGTGAAATTAAAAAAAAATATGGTAAAAGTTACACAAGAAAACATACTGCGATAATGGAGTCCCAATACACCTGAAAAGATTTTTCAATTGAAATGATGAAAAAAATAGATATTTATGTTTTACAACGTGGATGAGTAAAATGGCGTCCATTTAAGAGGGGTCTGTTTATGACAGCATGTTTCACTGGTCTAACCAAGGTCACGTGCTTTGATCAGTCCACTTTTAATCACAGTTTAGACTTCGAAGCATGCTGCCATAAACAGCTCCCTCTTAAATGGATGCCATTTTGCTCACCGACTTGGCAACGCAGAAATATTTAAATCTGTTTTGCGACAGCATATCTGGTGTGTTTTCTTGTGCAACTTTCCCATTATTTTTGGAACATTTAGACATTTATTAACCCTGTGCTGATAAAGTTTGATGGAAATGAAAAACACGATTTTTGATGAGTTTTAATTTTTCATTTATAATTATTTCTTATATCATATTATTCTTTCACAATTATGGACGCCACATGACACATTACTTGATAATTAAATAAATTTAGTTCTTTAATAAGTGTCAGTATATCTTTGAACACAAATCACATTTTCAGCCGCTCTTTTTCATGTAACCATCATCTTAAAAATAAATAACTTGGAAATTGTTACAATTTTGTGAGAAATAATATAACACCTAGTGTAATTTGCATCGCGCGATAGAACTAAGAAAACATCAGTGTTATTGGGCGTTTTCTTTCACATCCGCGTCTTAATAAAATTAATTTTGGAATCCCACTGCAATATAATATCCATTGAGGGGTACAATCGCCATCTGCAATGCTTTAGCATTGCAGATGGCGCTTGTCCCACTCAAGGGGCGCTAAGCTAGTTTTTTTATCAATGAACTGCATCACTCTCGCGTTTTACTTGTTATACTTATTGATGTTTATGGTCATTTTCAGCAGCTACGGCTACATTGTGACCCAAGCACAAGTCGAAAGGCTGTTAACTCCGTCGTTTATAATTATGCTGTCTAGTTTGGGAAATATGCACCCCCAGGCCACCTGTCCGATTTTACATTAAAGTAGAACTTGGCTACCATAGTAAACTAGAACCACTCTCCTTCATCGTGTCCCCATGATGACTCGTATTCCTTAAAAGTTCAAAAAAAAATTCTTAATAATAAACAACCTATAAGTTACCGGAATTTTGTGAAAAATAATATAAAACATGCTGTAATTATAAAAAAGAAAAATGTTAACTAACAGTAAACACACAATACATAAACAACAGAATTAACTAGTGTGGGATGCAATAGATAGATAACATAATACAATAGATAATTATGAATTGTAAATACCATCTCTGGAGTCTCTTTGTGAGAAAATCGTATTATCCTCATGTTCGAAAGCTGAAATCATAATATGAAAAGATAAAATTGATGGTCACAGCTATTGCATGGTGTTTTCAAATTCAGGTGCAAATCCATGAACTGTGTTTATGATGGGCGTGGGATTACAAGCTAACTAGTCGAGAGATCTTGGAGACTCAAGTCGGAAACTGAAGAGTTATGCGTGACGCTTACAGAAAACTGGAAGTGGCTTACCATTGTGTTGTCCTGAAACAAGCCTGGAAATAAGATATGCATAATGAGGTCCCCAGAGAGGGTGAATTTGGTGATGCTACCCTTCACAGAAGGGTAGCATCACTAAATTTACCCCCTGTGAACCACAATCTGAATCAAAGTCTCAAGCCTAAACAGAAACAGGAACCCAGAGGATACATTGGCCCACTATATGGTATAGCATCAGCTAATTCACCTTCTGGTGGCGTCATTCTGGTGGCGTTAGTCGAGAGATATTGGAGGCTCAAGTCGGAAACTGAAGAGTTATGCGTGACGCTTACTGAAAACTGAAAGTGGCGTACCATTGTATTGTCCTGAAACAAGCCTGGAAATAAGATATGCAGAATGAGGTCCTCAGAGGGTGAATTTGGTGATGCTACCCTGCACAGAAGGGTTGCATCACTAAATTTACCCTCTGTGAACCACAATCTGAATCAAAGTCACAAGCCTAAACAGAAAGAGGTACCCAGAGGATACATTGGCCCACTGTATGGGATAGCATCAGCAAATTCACCCTCCGCTGACGTCATTCTGCAAATGACTTGAAGGCTTATCCTGAAACACACTGGTATACCACGTTCGTGGCTGTTGGGTTGAACCCCAGGTTATTTCGTAACAATACATGGCATGCTATGCAACTCTCCTTTTTAATGGGCTATCAAGTGCCTTGCTAGGAAAAAGCGAGAAACAACTGATTCCCTCCCAGGCTAGGCTAGTACTTTAGGAACACTTGTCCGCTTTGCTTACTATTTATATATGTTCACCATATTTGCACCTCCTGTGTCACGATAGTGGTTTTGGTAATAAAAAATTGATAGACTGGAGCCCATTTTCCCTCTTTTTATTTTTGTAAATATGTTGAACATACTTACACCATTTGTACCATGATAACGATTTGAGTAATGAAGAATTGCTTCACTGATTGGTGGATTGATGGCCATTTCCTTGCACACGAGTTTTCTGGCAATGGGGTAGGGGCTATTTGAAGGAATAAATACAAAGGATAGTTTACATTACAAAATAAAAATCTAATACTTAATTTAACCCACATGTATATAGGGTATTACCACTATGTGGGTTTCCGAGATGGTGTATTGAAGTCCAGACCTCGTCTCAGGGCATATATCGACGAGTCCGTAGGGACAAGTCGATATATGACCTAGAGGCTAAGTCGAGGCTTTTAATTTGCCATCTCAGAAACCCACTTAGTGGTATTAACCAATTTATCTTACAATATTCCTCCCCGGACTTGTTCGCATATATTTCGACAATAATTTGGCGTCTGTGAATTGATTTTTTACAAATGACGATCACGACGTCATGGTATTCCGTTCTTGGGCTGTGCATGACGTAATACCCATCCATTGTTCAATTTGTACTGCACCGCTGAAGTTTATAAAAGTGTTTCAGTTGTGTGTTTCCTTGTTTTTATTTTTCAGGTTTAATGCATGGTAGACCTTTATAAAAACATCATCAAGCAAAATGATGTAGCCTAATTTATTTCCTGAGTTGGTGATTTATTTATCAGTTAATTATTGTTATGAAAAGGGTGACCGCGGATATGTAATCAGTTTTCGATGGGTGCTGGTAAGAAAACGTTCTCTTTCTGAATTGGTTGCCACCCTCAGTACAGATTTATATTTTGTCTAGCAGTATTTAGTTGTGTTGGGGGAAATACGTTTTTTTTATAAGATAAATGCAGTTATCAAAAACTAAATTTTAGTACGGTTGTACTCCACATCCGCTCGCTTCTGCAACCGTCACTGAAATGAATTCGCATCTGATACGAAATTTAAAAAGTCCCTGCACTAAACTCGATTTGAACATCGGATTTTCACACATGTTAAAAGCGACTTTGGTGGATGAGGTTAATAAATTCCGCATAAAATAGACCGAACTGTTAACATTTATTATCACCAACATTTATATCATGATTACCTAATCTACTATACATGAGAAGCCTATGACATAAATTTTAGCTTTACACACCGACCGTGATGAACACGCCAGTAATGGGATTTCAATGGTAAAAATTTACACCTACAGTAGAACAACATCTCCGTTGACCTTGGTGACGTCGACCTGAATGAAAACTTGTCTAAATTTATCGCACGTCGCCTCGCAAAGAGTGAAATGGAAGTGGCAATTATTTATTACGTTTTTAAATGGGTTTACCTCATAAGATGCCAAAAATTAACAAACATGCATTGTCTCATGTTAATAAAGCATGCGTAACTCGAAATAGTATGTCATTATGTTATTAAAACGAAAAAGGCTCAGTTTCTTTTTTCATTCCATTTCGGCGATAAAATTGACAGCGGAAGTACCGCCAAACGATGCTCGTGTAAACAAAAACAGATTCGCTCGTATGTACGTCTGGTGCTCAGTAAAATCGAGAAAAAATAATAGCGACTCTTAATAATCTGACGATCATGGTATAAATAAAATATACCCAAAGTAGCTTGGTGTACCAAATGTTCATCACTCGTGGTGAAGTGGTGTTAACCGCGCGCCGAAGGCTCGCGGTTAACACCACTTCACCATTCGTGGTGAACATTTGGTACACCAAGCTACTATGGGTATATTCACAATGTAAACAATACATATGGATAGCAATTTTGTAAACGAATCTGTAGTTTATTACGACGTTCCCAGACCACACAGCGAAACATCAGCCGTCTTATATATAATACAAAGAAAGATGTGGCAAGCGTGTGATAAAACGTTTGATTTCGAATTAATGACGCACAGAAGGTGTTTAAGTCATAATTGCCTTTCTGCAAGATGTGCTTTGGTACTTCCCATTGTTTGCATATCCAAGGGTTGACCTCATCTTGTATCAGATCCAATAGATTTGTCCCAGGACTACTCGCTATTTGATATATCTCATTTATGCATTGGTGTTTAAAGTCTCTTTCACGTTTCCACTATCTATGACCATATTATCACTGCAACACAAGTATGAAGTCAAGTTTGACCAATCGTTTATATATATGGTACTCTCGTTAGAGTATTTCCACCACAGCACCTGGTTACCCGGTCCTACAGAATGGCCGCCGTGGACTGGTTACTTTTCACGGGTGTGCAATATTTCCATGGAAACAATAATATTGGATTCCAAAAACTTATTATAGGAATAATCATCCTGGTGTAATGGTTGAGTCTATTATAGCATTTTATACAGGATCAGTCATAAATTTATTTCTGAGAGACAAAGCTGCTGATAATACAATCCTCCAACTGTCATATAGGGCTGTGGGGTTGTATTTTTACTAAAAATAAAACACATTCGTGAATTTGGGGGTAAGGGGCATTGATACACCAAGTATACCATTACGGGATACAGCTCTGATCGGTTAAATTATTGTTGATTCTTTATGCAAATATATGGAAATTTATGCAAATTTGTTGTCCGTTGTGTCATTTGCTTATTGTCACATATTCCATTTTGTAAACCGACTTGTTTTCCTCGTGCCAATGCTCCAAATCAATTTACTCAGTTTACTGACAAACAACATGACGCGTTAAACATCAGGGTGTTTCACTGGGATAAAGTGTGTATGTGTGCATTATTATTATGCGAATTGCATTTATGTATGTTATTCCTCCCACGTATATATAAATAAGAATTTGACATGGGTGTATTCCATGTCATCAATTTTAGTCTGTCATATAAGATGACTAAACGCAGTGTCACTACTGTCAGTCTGTTTAGAGTTGCTGGTTTACAAAAACCGCTGACTGCGTTACTATTTGAATTCTTATCAAAAGATACGGCAAATTTTCATGTCATATGAAATATTTTTGCTTCCGCTGTCTCAGTTTGCGGAATGGAAAGCTTCGACGTCAATGTCTTCGTAGAAGCAAAACTATGGGGCAAGGAGAATATTTAGTCAATAGTGCAATGCTCCGATTCGAGTACGATTTTTATCCTCGAGGGGGGCGCGCGGAGGATTATTTCACGAGGCCTTAGCCGAGGGAAATAATCCGCACGGCCCACGCGAGGATAAAAATCGTACTCGAATCTGAACAGTGAACGTTTTTATTTATTTTCTCCTTATTTGTTTTCCCAAAACAACCCTTCATATTTGCTGGCGTGGTTACATTCAAAACATGTAAAAAATAGGCCGTCGTCGCTGAGAGTGGAATACGATTCTGGGAGTGGAATACCATTCTCGGCGAGTGTGAGTGGGAATACGATTTGTTTTGGGGAAGAAAAACGAGTGAAAAGAAAATAAATAGTTCATACTGAAAAAGGATAGAATATAAAGTGTAACCTTCATTGCTTCAAAAGTGTTGTTTGTTTCCAACTTAACCCTTTACCTAACATGAAAAGCAGACGACACTTGCAAAAAAAATTATTGAATAACTAATTTTTTTAATTTTTGTCTCAAAAACATAGGTTATGACCCCTCGTTGGAACCAGCTCGACGAGCTCGTTCCAACGAGGGTTATAACCTATGTTTTTGAGACAAAAAATGAAAAAATAATGAAAATTAATTGGCAATTTTTGAGAATAGCGCTGGCCGGTTTTGGCCGTTACGTTGGGTAAAGGGTTAACAAATGGTTTTGTGAAATTCAAAATTATCTTCTTTCAGTGATGTTATGTAAATGTCTTTATTTCGGTGTTTTCCTGATGCGTACAATAACGATATACAATTTGACTTGCGTGTTTTAACCGAATACGTCCGAAGGGCCGATTGTGTCCACAAGTAGATTAGTTTCAAAACCCGAACATATTGTGTCCGCAAACGAGCCGTTTGTCTGCAAAAGATTCATTTCTGTCCGCGGGTAAACAGACGTTGGTCGATTACGTCCTCAAAACTTAAAACGTCATCGACCTTGCGGACATTTTCGGTCGAAACACGTGCGTGGGTGATAAATTTAGTTAACTTGAGTTGACAAATATCACGTACATGTAGGCATACGTGGCGAAAATTCTTTCTTTTGGTACTTAAAAGCAGCGGACTCGGGCGCGAGCTCTCAGGCGGACGGATTCAGCCAGGGCTGACGGGAACGTCACCTCTACAACATTTTTGTTTGCTTATTTTTCAGTAAACCGGGCAATCGCCTCATCACCAAACGTTTATTTTTGCATAAATAATTTTTGTCCTAATATCTCACGTTGCTAGTGACCTTATGTGAGAGAAAATGCCCATGAAACCACCAATGAGATCCTCATAAAAGGATACCATATATAGGTTTTCAATGTTTAGCCCCAAAATAACCGGTGTACCGGGGGAATGGTATCGAATACCGGGGTATTTTGTGTCAATGCCATGAATTGGGATGGATTATGATGTACTCCAACCCCTTAATTACAATTTCTTCGGCTTTTGCAGAACATGACTAGCTCGGTCAATCGCAATGTTCAGGTACACCGCGTCACCACGCTTGCGCTGAAATATGAAAGCAATATTTTTGTCAGAGCAGACAAGCCAGTGAACAGGTGAATGAATTGCAATGCTGGGTTCATAAAAACACCATCTGGTATAATAAGTGTGTCATATTACAAGATGTTGCTGCGCAACCTGACTGCAATAAATTTGAAGAGCTAATGTCCCAAGTCACACACTGTTTACTTCATGACAAAAGTATGCATCATAACACTGGGGACGAATGTAGTTTAATCTAAGCTGGTCCCAGACTCTAATTCAATGAAACATCACGATGTACAATTTATCAAAATATTTCAAATACAGAATAAAGGGCAATTAATTTTAGGAGCGCGACAGTCCTTGCGCTTCACCCCGCTTTTGAGTGGGTTGCTTGGTTGTTTTTTGCCACAACAATAACAAATTTGTCCAAACGCTGGATGAGAGAGTCTCTGTTAATGCTTGTGGATTTTTTTTTTTTGTTTGTTTGTTTTTGGGAACGAGGTTCTGTACCCCTTGTATTTGCTTCCTCTACCACTTTGATATTATTTATTCTACACTTGAAAACAGTGTGGCATACGCCCGGTACCTAAAAGTATTATAATGTGTCCCGCCCTGCTGAAAAAACAATGGTATAAAAGTGGAATCCGTTCTTGAATTGGATCTGTGCCAGAAATAATAGTGCTCGTCATCACCAATCATAACACCAATCTAATCATTATCCTATAATTCGCAAAAACGCATTGAAGATAAATATAAACTGAATATCTGCTGTAAAGATTGACAAAATAACACTCACAAACAGAAGAAATTCACACAGACATAATTTACAACTGCAGTTGCCAGACTGAAGAACAGAAATGCGAAATAATAGCTTGCATAGTAGTTCATACATGACGCGCATTCAGGTTGCGGAACTGAGTGGCCAGAACGAAGAAGACTGACAGAAAAAAACCTTATGCAATTATATGTTTAGTCACAAGACAAGCAGAGTCCCCACATTCTCAACAGTATCAATCGTTTGAATTTGTGCAGGCCCATTTGTTAAAAACAACTTTAGGCGTCCGACTATGACAGTAACGTCCTGGGCATGTATGTGCCGCTACAAATGATTGTGTTCCAGACATGGGAACGCTTTCAGTACGAGCTCGTTGCAATGACTGGGTCATAAAGTATGTTTTTGACGCAAAAAATGAGAAACATAATCCAAATTGAATGGCAGTTTTTTGTGAATAGCGCGGGCCGGGTTTGGCCGTTACGTTTATAAGCAGTTTGAATGAGTATGTTTTGAGAGGTATCTGGGAGGTTTCCAAGTTTTTAGAATTACGTAGCTTGTTATCCGTTTTGTTCCAAAGCCGCGTGGATGACCATGGAAACAATCTGCCTTCATAAATACATCTATTCGGCCTTGGAACATTGGCTTGAATAACCCCCTTGTTGTCCTGCGTGCTCTAACTTCTCGGATTGGTATCATGTCAATGGGATATTTGGGAGCTTGCAGATTTAGGCATTTCCATGTTAGAAGTATGATATTTTATTATATGCTAGCCTGTGAATTATCGCAAATTATCTAAAAGATATTTCTCAGTATCCATCGACTCGATGGATATCGAGAAGTATCCCTCGGTAGCTTCCTAAATGACGTGACGCTTCGGCGCATGACGTCGCATTGAACCTTGAACGTCGCGATGAACGTCGCATTCAAGGAACGATCAGCAGATCTTTGTTATTGTCTTGAAACTGTTCGCAGTCGAATTGGGATGAATATTGCGCAGTAAAATGTCCGTAGCATATAATAAAAAGAAAATCTACGCTATTTTAGTGAATATTGGGTGAATATTGGGAATTATCTCTTGCTTTCGGGGGTGAAAAATGATACTTTCAGGTCTACACACGTGAGATAATTCCCAATATTTACTAAAACAGCGTAGATATCCTCTATATACCGCAGCATCTGTGTGACTGACAGTCAGTGGAGTGATTTCAATTCGTCAGAGATGTAACAGGATTTTGAGAGTTTCTTCACAACCCGAGCAGACATGTTCTGAATACTCGGAAGTTTTCGAATGTTCTTATTGGTTAGACAACAGTGTAGAGAGTTGCAATAATCTAGATGAGAAGTAATATATGCATGTACTAAATTTCAGCATTTCTGACTCTGTTAAATATTTTCTGATCTGTTTCGGCTTGAAAAGTGGCCAAGTTGCAGTTTGGCATACATTAGCCACATCTATAGCCATTAACAAGTTTCCAACTACATACAACCCTAGGTCTCTGAGATCACGCTCAGTTTACATTTTAGCGGTACCAAAACTTAAGCTATCAATATGGTCTTTCTGAAGATGTCTCTGACAACCAAATATTATGAAATTTGTCTTACTGCCATTTCTCATGCATGATGTCAAATATAACCAAACGTTTATACCCTGCTGCTCTTTTCAAAAAGCCCCCCCCCCCCCAGACGTTAGTTGCCGGGTGCTTGTACTGTTCAATATCCCGCAGTTCCAAAATGGGATGCTAGTACTGAAAGGCAAAACAGTTGACAAGACGGGTACCCAATTTGACTGTCTCATCGAGAAAAACCACGGTTCAGGATTTCAGAGAAAAATTCTGATCTAATCGTTTGACCCATCAAAACGCCATTGGTCGATTTGCAAACAAAACAATAGACAACCATAAGTTCTGGGGGGGGGGGGTCAGGTTTAATTTAATCCAACAGCCCTGTGGGGCTGTTGGATTAAATTATTACTGAACCTCCCTACAACGACAAAAGGGAATCGCTCCATCGCTATAGGTGCTATAGCTATAGGTAGTACTGCATGTGACAATCCCATACAGTAGCACTATGTTGAAAGGGTTAGAGTTACAGTGTATTTAGTCACAACTGAATAAGAGTTTGTTTAGATAAACTACTTTGTTACAAATTATTGGAGAGAGTCTGAAAGCAATCTCCTATAAATCAAAACATAACTTTTAAGATAAAATTTCAAATAAAGGAAAAAAAACCAATGCTAATATAAAAATACATTAGTTATTGGGTCAATCTTGCGATCTTGGGTTCGTTAAATTTGAATTTGGCTAGTGGCATTTGCGTTGTGTCTTTAAAGATACATCATCGCTCATTTTTTCGACGTTCAAAATTGGACAAAAATGTTCCCTGCAAAATGTATTCACGATTGCAACAATTCAGCGTATAATTTGCCATATTTACTTTTGATTACAAAAGAAAGTAGAATGTAAGCATAGCCGTCAACACATGGAAGGTACCTTTCGCGAATATTTTGTCTCCTTGCTCTGCGTGGATATATATGTCACCCAGGGTTCCAAAGGATCGCCGCCACCAGAAAGCATTAGTATTCTGTAAGAATGAAAACAAGATGTGGGATTTTCTTCTAAAATAATTCGAGGAGGTCAGCAACAAATACTTGGCAAAATGAATACTCAGTCTGTTTATAAATGTGGTTGAAAATTCCAACATTCTTTGGAGGAAAACATTCCCTAGCAAACGTTATAGCCATACACTACATGTAGACGAGTCGTAGTAGACAGGAGAGAACATGTCGCTCATTCACAAAACAGGTTTATAAACTTCTCTTTCTTAAAATTACTTACTTTTGATACATTTGGAAAACGATATAAGCTTTTGTGAAACAGTAAGTATTGGTAAATATTTATAATTCTATCTCTACTTTGAAGTCATGCGAATGTATGGATAAAGGGGTTGTGGGATTTTATGAAGTAAAAGTGGTGAAACATTGGAACGGGATATTTAAAATAAACACTTGGAACTGAATTAAGCACCCCCGTTTTTCGCAGGCAGTGGTGTTAATAGAAACTGTGATTACTTTCATGCAATCTTTAAGATGGCCTAAAACGATTGTTTGTGGAAAGAATGGTCTATTGACAAATGAAAGACAACACAATGATGAAAATATGCTGTATTTTAATGACGCTAATTACAGATCTGTCACTACTGTTTTTGATGACAAAAATGTTCTCTCGGCAAGTATAGTGCTGGAAGGGTCCATGATGAAATAATGCCGGTAATTACTGACAGAAAATGTAACTTGTGATCATCTGAACACAATAGCAGCATCTGGCGTCAGTAGCACGTGTTTACACCACGTGCTCAGGTGACAGCCTGAACCCTCCTCCTAATGCCACCAGTGATCCTTACGATACCGTCCAAACGCCACTGCTGCCACTTCACATGCAATGCAGCTTCCAAATCAGCCAAATTCTGTACAGACGGATCCCTTGCATGCACACGATGTCCGCGAAGTCCCAGATGTGTTTTTAGGTATTCAAATAAGGCTTATTGCAGACCAAGGTAGTGTTGTAATAGCGTTGTTCTGAAGGAATGTTCTCACGGCATGGGAACGGTGTGACCTTGCATTGTCGTCCACGAATACAGGGCGAGTAGCCAACGGGTGGTTGACAAAATGGGGTACGACAACCGGGTTGAGAATGTCCCGGATATACTGATGACCACTGAGATTCCCACGTACAGTCTCCATATCCAGTTTACAATCATGACAGAGGCATCCCCAGATCATTACTGAACCTCCGCCATAAGAAACAGTAGGTCTGATGTTCCTGGGCACGTAAGCAGTATTTCTATGCATCAACGCTCTCATTCGACCACATGTGACGTGAAGCAGGAACCTACCCTCGTCTGACGTATGGACTCTCCTCCATATCCTGAGGTTCCAAGGTTGTCGTGTCATACACCACTTCAAACGTCGTCTTTGATGCTGATCGGACAGAGTGGGGCGCTTGATGACCCTTCTGAATCTCATCACCAGTGCTTTGAGACGGTTTCTGGTAGTTCTGTGGCACAAACGCCTGCTTTGGAGCCAAAGTCGTTTCAAAACCTCACATGAAGCAAAGGGTTCACGCCTAACGAGGAATGCCAGACACCGATCTCCCAAGGAAAGGTCTTTTGGGGATGCCCAGGCCTTGGTCGGTCCTTAACATCGTTGGTTTGTTGATGTTTTCGGACAAGTCTGCTGATGACAGAATGACTATAGCCAAATTGCCTTCCAATAGCTTTGAATGACATGCCTGTTGCATGCATGCCAACGATTTGCCATCCTAGTGTCTCTGACAGTCTCCTCCTTGCCATGTCAACATTTAGAGAAGTGACAAATTTTCTTGTTTTATACCCAGATATTGCATGTGGATGATAGTGTTTTTGTGACATTCGTAGGTAGCATGCTTCCCGTGGACGAAGGGATGCTTTTGGGGTACGCCATCAACCAGAAACATCATGTTTCATCAGATGAAATGTACTGCAAGACATTGCAGTCATTAAAACATAATAGTCAGTAACAGCAACTTCACTGTCATAAAACATTTCAGGGGGTGCTTAATTAAGTTGCAGGTGTATCGTTACATTTCAGTAACATATTCGGCGTCCCTATAAATAATAAACGTTAACCAGAGAAAACTAAAAAATAGCTTTTTGAATATATAAGTGTAAACACAGAGTAATGGCCCATTTTTGTGTGAGTGTATATAAACCAAGGAATTCCATTTAGTTGTTTACATTCTTCATAATAACCATATAGCTGAATCGTAATCTATTCATTTTAGCGAATGAATGATTGAATGAAACTTTATTTTGCAGCATACACAAATACAATATCAATTAACAAATAACAAGGTAAGTGTACACTGCATAGAAATGGCGTATACACTGCAAAAAATATAGGTTCTCTTTAGAACCAAAACTTGTTCTAATCTTGTCCCTGAGATGGAACCAGTTCTGTTTAAACAGTATTTGTTTCAAATCAAATAAATTTATAAAGATTAACATTAAATATTAACAGAATTAAACATAAATTGAGGGAGTTTCAGCCGTAAGTTTAGAGCTTATGCGAGGTTGTCTCAAATCATTATTAAGCAAAGGAGATATGAACAGTTGGCATATCGAACCAGTTTTGGTTCTGTACAGAACCAATACTGGTTCGATATGCCAACTGTTCATATCCCCTTTGTTTCAAAATGTTTGGCGACTGCGTTGAACAAGCTCCAAGTTTACTGCTGAATCTACTTCAGTTCATGTAATATTCTGTTAAAATTGAATGCTAATCTTGGTAAGTTTATTTGATTTGAAATAAATACTGTTTAAACAGAACTGGTTCCATCTCAGGGACAAGATTAGAACTAGTTTTGGTTCTAACGAGAACCTATATTTTTTGCAGTGTAGCCGGAGAGGCAGACTTTCTGCCATTCCCACACACAGGCGGTCTTGACATCGAAGCCTTGTTCTTTTGTCTTTTCCTCGGAGGTTTTGCCTAAATAAAATAAAAAACAATCCCCATGCACGGACCTTGGACATTTCTTGCTAAAGTCACATCAGTTTAACAGCCTGATAGTTTGAAAACAAAAATAATGGGTTTGGAAGATGAGATCCTTTTATTTAAAAAAAAACGATCAGGACAAGACGGATTGGTATAGGTAATGATAAATAAATTTTCGGAAAAGAATGAAGCGGGAGATCCGCAGAGAAACGTGTTCTCGGGATATATTGTTAAGGTGTATCATGGTAAACTTTTTAGTTCGATACATCTACACGAAAATGGTCTTGAAGACCATTTTCGTGTAGATTAATAGAAAATAAAATTTCTGCATTGTAATAATAAAGAAGCTGAAATCACCCAATTGCCTGAATTGTTTTATCCCTGCTTCGGACAT
The DNA here is from genome assembly GCA_031216915.1 of Pictodentalium vernedei. Lineage (NCBI taxonomy): Eukaryota > Metazoa > Mollusca > Scaphopoda > Dentaliida > Dentaliidae > Pictodentalium > Pictodentalium vernedei. The sequence goes on along the minus strand of CM062290.1, from coordinate 73,395,680 downwards.
GTACAAATGTAGAAAAAATACATGTATGTAATGTGTCAGAATATAAAGGATGTCGTCGGTGGCCAGAAACACAATTTTACAAATTCGGAAACCATGGGTCCGATTACATAAGATGTACAAGAACAGAAGCAATTGATGCGGGTGAATTGTGTTGTGTGGTCCTGACTGTTAATTTATATAAAATATAGTTCCTAAATGGTGCATCTTTAAAATATTTTTCTTAAAAACAGGGTGTGTGCATTTTCTAAAATGTCGAATCTCCAAATTCCTGACTTTTAAAGGGAGGCAATTAGCTTGTTTCTGATATTTGAGTCTGAAAGTTTTTGAAAATAATTTTTCTTCTTTTCTAGACTGGTCGTAATCCACGCGTGGGCACGAATGCGTTTACCGGGTAATAACAATCATCATTAGCAAAATTTTAATTAATGAAGCACCTGGTTGTACCCGGTGCTTCATCAATTAAATTCTTGATGATTATTCCTGTAATTAGTGTTTCGAATCTAATATTATTGCATCCGTGTAAATTTATTTATTTCATTTATTAGGGTTTAACGACACATTAACAGCCAAGGTCATATCGTGTTGGTGACAGTTTTACGGGTGGAGGAAGCCGGAGTATCCGGAGAGAACCACCAAACAACGACGAGCAGCTGTCGGCTCCCAGACATCGTAACTCCGCGCTGCAGCACAGACGGGGATAGACTGGTTGAAGACATGCGCACCATCGACGTGCACGGCGTCATCGTGCCCCCACGTGGACAATCGGCGTGAAGTGCCTTGTCCAAGGACACAACGCGGGTGTCCGAATCAATCGCTTAGACGGTCATCCATCCAAGGACTAACCGGGATGGACGTTGCTTAACTTCAGTGATCTGACGAGAACCGGTTACCGCAACGCCACCGCACCCCCATCTGTGGAAATATTGCACACCTGTAGAAAGTGACCAGCCCATGGCGGCCGCACTGTACATGTAACTCAACATTTCGAAAACTTAAGAAACTGTAGCTAGCACTGTGCGCATCGTTTGAGAGTGAACAACCTTTTTCCATTCACGGGTAATAATGTAATTTATCATTTGGCTTTTCAAAATATTTGTCCGAGATAATTTAAAAAAACGGATTTAATTTCACACACAGGTTTTTATACTTTTTCTCTTTTCTTTTTTATTTGAATTTGACCGACAATATACGCTTTACTGCATATAGTGAAAAGATTGTCTTTTCGCGTAATTCCAAAAAAGGATTAGCGGATTTTGAACATTTATTTCCTCGAAAGCAGGCATACAGTTAAAACTAGAAGTCCTGTCATGAACTGTGCGCTTATCTAGGCTACTTTGCGCGCAGGAATTGCGCGCAATTGCCATATCGAATGACATCCAAAGCACGGCAGCTTCTCCTGGTTACTCATAGCAAACACAGGCAATGTTTCTGCCAATGGACCTCCGGGTTACCCGGAGGTCCATTGGCTGAAACATTGCTTGTACACAGGCCACAAGTACAGAATTTGATAGCCTTACTATGGTCATAATGCGTAGATTAACGGGCAGATCGACGTGTTATTTGTGCGCATTTCATGACAGGACTTCTAGGTTTAACTGTACTGCTGTAAGATCAACCTCAATGGTTTTCATCTAATTTCAATCTTTCATTGGTATCTGTAAAAAAAATTGTTGGGATTTATGATCCAACTAGGGGATTATCTTACAGATTTGAGTGCTTTCAATTAAATTATGGGAATTGGGAACCTTGTATTCTTGTTCTGACATTTAAAAGGCACAGAAATGTTTTTGCTTAGTTTTACATTTGTCGGCTCCAACAAAAGAGCTGCTGACTGAAGGGGAGTTAAGTCTCTCAGTTGAATGACGGAAACATTTGGGGGTGAAAGAGAGCAGCATAATTTGAAAAGCTTGATAAAATTTCGAATTCTTTGCATTCAACATTTTACAACCTTTGACCTTTATCTCTAAAGACCAGATGACAATTTGCATTTCTTTACAGAGTCATTTTTAACTAAATGACAAGGTAATTCTCAGTCAATTAAAACTAATTTTCATATTTGTCCCAAGATTGTAAAATCAGGAAAGTACAAATGTCCTTGTACAGACAAAATTGTTTATACAATGTTCTATATAAGGTACTATCTATTTGAGAGTGATTACAAAGACTTCGTTTATACAAATGTCCGCAAAACTGAGTACATTTATGAACGAGCTTATAAACAGAGAGAGACTGCTGTCCTATTACAAGAATACACCCGTGACACATTGGGAGCCTCAATGATGTCCGATTATTGGGGTGAAAACCTCTTTGGCATCGAATGGTATGATTGAAATTCCGTCTGATAAATGATTATCAGTACATTACCAAGGCATGCTTTCGTTGAAGGGCCGCCTTGATTGTGTAGTTGGAAACTAGTGGTCAGTTGAAATTAACCGTTTCAATACGGTGTGCATAAAGTTGTGCGTGTAGAATAGGTTGGACGAGCAGACGATATAAAGAGCAATAAATCTGAAGCGAGGCTCCGTAATAATTTAACCCAATAGCTCGACATTTAATCATCGTGACATTTTATATTGTCCTTTACATATAAAAGTCTAGGAGATGAAATTTGCTATTGTTTTTCCGAGAAGAATAAAAACTCGCAAATTTCAGTAAAAGGGCATTCGCTAAACAAGGAGCCAAAGCGGACATTTATTGTTAGTTGGTGTCATACTGATAATTACTCTTAACCCTTTACCTAACACGAAAAGCAGACAACACTTGCAAAAAAAATTTTGGAATAACTATTTTTTTTCATTTTTTTTTGTCTCAGAAAAATAGGTTTGGACCCCTCATTGGAACGAGCTCCACGAGCTCGTTCCGACGAGGGGTCATAACCTATGTTTTTGAGACAAAAAATAATGAAAATTAATTGGCGATTCTTGAGAATAGCGCTGGTCGGCTTTGGTCGTTACGTTGGGTAAAGGGTTAATGACGGATTACCTGTAAACTAGTTGCTTCCAATTAGATTACCATAAAAGCCCAATTTCCTTGTGTTACTTTTAATAAATGAAAACAACAGACAGCTTTCGATTATAAAAAGTAACAAACAAAACTTGGCTTTATTTTGTACTGATGTCCTTGGAGTTTTCTCAACAATTACTTGCTTCTTAATCGGACCTTCCTCGCGTGTCTCATGATTTCAAAGGAGATAACTTTATCTAAAATCGATTTTCATGACGATATTTCTTTATTTATTGGGGTTTAAGCACACTTTCGACAGCCAGGTTCACCTCGGGTCGGACAGTTTTACGGGTGGAGGAACCCCGACAGAACTACCTAGCAGCGGCGAGCAACTGTCAGTCCCCCAACGTACTAACTCTGCACATGCAGGGTTAGCATTGGTTGAAGACAAGTACAGCATCGATGTGCTGTACGCCTCAGCACACAGTGCCACCGTGCCCCCACATGGGCAGTCGGGATTGAGTGCCTTTCCCACGGGAATAATGCAGTTACTCCCAGAGGGGATTGAACCGTGGACCTTTCGGTTTGAAGTCCAATGCCGTAACCACTGGTCTCCCTCATGGCAATATATGACAATGATGAAACAACGAGGGTTACAACGTATTGGATAGCTTTTACAGGTGGGGGAAGCTGGTGTACCCGGGGGAAACCACCGAGCAGCGGTGAGTAACTTTCGGACTCACCAACTTACTAACCTCGCTCAAACAGAGTTAATATCGGTTGACGTGCAGCATGCTTCAGTACAGTGCATCATCATGCTCCCACTTGGGCAAGTGGGATTAACCCTTTGAACACTGGTGATGTCTTCCATGTCAGCACAATGGCAGCAATTAGAAGTGTCCATATTGATTATTTCTGGGTAGACCGACTAATATTTTCAGTGTGCAGCCTTAGGGCTGCACGTTTGAAATATTGATTGATCTACCCCACACATTCACTCAGCAGCCATCCCACCTAATGAAATTATGACGCATCGTGTTCCTGGAACGGAAAAAGGTCTCCTGCGTTCAAAGTGTTAAGTGTCTTGTCCATTATGACATAACGCAGATGATGCGGGTCAGGATCGAATCTCGACCTTTCGACCTGCAGTCCAATGCACCACCACGCTTCATCATAATGAACAAACATGGAGAAATTAAGGAGGATTCGCCATAATTCAATTCTTCGTTCTAACAGTGTTATTGGATTACATTAATGCAGACCATCGGATTTTTTCATTGCCATTGGGGTTTAACGACACTTTTGATCAACTCGTATCACACAATGTGCAATTTATATCTTAAAATATATAAATTTGGAACAGAATGATTTCAAAGGCAGAATATTAATTCGATTATATTTATTTATTGATATTAACCCTTTGAACACTGGTGGTACCTTCCATATCAGTGCAATGGCAGCAACTGGAAGACTCCACATTCATTATTTAGGGGTAGGTCGATGAATATTTTCAACGTGCAGCCTTTTGGCTGAACGTTGAAAAAATTAATTGGTCTACCACGCACATGCACTTAGCTTCCACCCTATTTAATGAAATTATGGCGTATCATGTTCCTGGACGAAAAAGCGACCGCTCGGTTTAAAGTGTTAAGGTAACAAACTTCTTTTCAAAGGCTAATCATGTCCACAGCATGGATATAATATAAATTCTAGAGGACTTCCACCCCAGAAACACTGAGCTTGTTTAGTTTAAACAATATTTATTCAACAAGTATTTATTTATTTATTGGTGTTTAAGGTCACATACTTCTGCACAATGGCTAATCATGATCACAACATGGAGATAAAGTCAAGGTCCGTCAATCGTTTATACCCCATGTTGCCTATTTTAGAGGACACGCACCCAAAGCACTAATGACTGGGTCCTATTTAACCAGTGAAACAGAGCTTGTTTATCACAGTAACCTGAGTTCCCACAAGATCTGCTTCACTTCCTGCGCGAGTTGATATGTTGAGAAGCTGCTGCTCTGTGGTTATCTCCGGGTACTCTGGCTGTCTGACACGAGATGTCACTGGCTGTCGAAAGTGTCGTTAAAATCCCCAATAAGTAAAGAATGATAAGTATATAATAACCTCCGTGCACTTATGACTGCTGTCACCTGGTAGAGATCAACGCGATCAATAGGACACAAAGAATAATGATATGAAAAATTCTTAGCGCATTGACTTTTCGTTGTTTGTCATTTCCAATACCATTCTACAATTAATCTAATTATATCACACGTAGACAATTAGACAACAGTGATAACCACAATTTACTCGTCTTGAATACTTCTTGAGAATTATTTGTAAACAACACAAGCAGTTTGTACCAAATATATCATTTCAGATGAAACAAAAGTCGAGTCTTTTCTTCTTAAGTAAACCAGGGGGAGTAATTAATACTATGTAATAAAAATTGAAAGCCTGCTGTGTCCTCACAGCTTGTTCCCGAATACCAAAGGCGAACTTTTAGCTTTTTCATGACCTTTGGTTACCCAACAGATTACAGGTGATGAGTTATTCCAAGTGTATATATGTGAGGTTCCCCACTGTTTTGAAGCCCTCAGAAGGTGCCACACAGTTTCGATAACAATTTCATGTACAGGGTTGAAATAAAGTATAGTTCTCAAAGTTTGCTAAGCACCAAGTACATCCAACTGCCTGTTTTACGTTTTAGTTGAAATATTGTAATGTAAAGTGTATATATTTTTTATTTGATTATATCTTTAATGATTTAAGTACAGAAATTAAGATTTTATTTGTGTTTTGAAATTATGTTTTAGCTTTTGAATACGATAACCATGGAAAATGGATTTTATTGGTAAAAGAGGAAATTTTTTAATTTGCCAAAATGTTGACGGAGCGAACTGGTATGGGTTCAATATCGAGTATGAGACCCATTACTGTTAACTACAGCTTGACAACGCATTCTCATGCCCACAACATGCTGGACTGGACGGGCGGAAATTGCAAGCTGCAACTCATTCCAGACATGTTCGATTGGACTGAGGTTAGGGGATCTTGCTGGCCTGTCCATACACTCAATCCCCTCCCTCTGTCGGTACTCCCCGGCAGCATGGCCAACATGAGGACGGGCATTATCGACCATCAGAATGAATCTATCACCCACTGCACTTGCATACAATCTGACGTGGACATCCAGGATCTCATCAATATACCGCTGTGCAGTCAATGTACCACGTTCAATGACACAGAGCTCCGTACGTCCATCCCTGTTGATGCCGCTCCAGACCATGATTGACCCTCCACCATAGCGGTCATGCTCAGCAATGTTGGTTGCATGAAATCGCTCGCCTGGTCTTCTCCATACCCTAGAACGCCTATCTGTGTGGTCTCGGCAGTATCTTGACTCATCTGTCAAAAGGACAGGTCGCCAATCTTCTCTGGTCCATCCAATGTGGTCCATGGCCCATTCATATCGTTCCTGGCGGTGGTTCTGGGACAGTGGAATATGAATACATGGTCTTCGCGATCGGAGACCACATTCGTGCAACCTTCTCCGGATAGTCTGCGTCGAAACATTTACCCCGGATGCATTCTGAAGGTCACTGCAAAGCTGGGTTGCTGTGGCAAAGCGGTTCCTACTGGCCTGAATGATCAAAAACCGGTCTTCAGTTGCAGATGTTGCCGTGTCTCTGCCACCGCCATGCCGTCTTACTGGTGTGCCATACTGATGAAATCTTGCCCAGGAAATCTTGCCCAGGCTCTGGTGATCACCGTATTGTGCAAACCAAGGGCTTCACCAACCTGACGATGGGTAGCCCCATGTTCCACCATCCCTACAGCCCGCCACATTTTGCTTCAGACAAATGTCATCTTACATTTGCATTTGTCATATTCAATCATTAAATCACAAGGGTTTGTGTCGAAATGAAGATCGAATACCCTGCACATGCCATGTACATGTAGACAGCACAGGAAAACATCATATAAATCAAGGGGTGCATGCTTTCCATGACTGTCACGAAAAGTCTGCCCGTCAAGAGATCTAATGAAAACACTGGGGACCATCTCAATACATTCTTCAATCATATCCACCAAAAATATCGCAAATATGTCACAAGATTTCACAATGATGTGTCAAATATTTGGTGCTTAGCAAACTTTGAGTAGTTTTCTTTTAAGATTCTTCTGCTAAGAGGATGCATCGTCTCTTGAGGTCAGCAGTGTGCCATCTGCAATGCATTAGCATTGCAGATAGCACATTTTTATCCTCAAGGGAACGATATAAACTGATAAATTATTAACGAAACTCAGCACAATATGATAGCGCAACAACGTTCTTTTCAAGAGTCGAAACGTACAGCTACACGGCCGTTGTGAGAACAAAAGCAGAATCTGGCCAACCCGTACAGACTTAACAGTCAGATTCTTTCATGATGTTTGCACTATCTTTAGCTGCAAGAAGATTAATCCTTTAACCAACGAATCGCCTGCATCCGCCCGCGTAATATGCAAATTCCGCAGCTGAATAAATATTATTTTTCGAAAAATTTCAACAAAACCATATCATGTGACCCCTCTTTGGAACGAGCTCGAGGTCACATGATATGGTTTTGTTGAAATGTTTTGAAAACATTTAAAAAATGATATTTACAATAATAAATTTTGAAATCGTCTGCGTTGGGTAATGGGTTAACACAATAAAATCGTTACAGTAAGGTGGAGGAGCGTTCAAAACCCAGTCACGTGACTTTAAGATGTAACTTAATCACACCTGTCCAGTTCCCAGAACTGAATAGTGGGTGGGTAAGTTACATAACCATATAACATACGTTTGACAAATTTTTTGGTTGGTTGTTTCTTGGGTTTCAATGGCATTTTCAACAACCATGATCACATCGTGTCGGAGACAGATATATAATCAGAATCGATTGCAGATGTTTCAGTTGTGTTGATCTTTTACACGTGATATACACGTCATGTGACGAATGATGGTTGATGTTTCTAAATACACATAGACTGGATGCTACACGGATAATTTAACTTTATCTACATCTTCAGACACATTACTGTTGGTGATGATAAAAATGCAGTTACTTAATACACCCATAAAAATGATGCTATTAAAAAATCTCAAGGATTCGTGTACTTCATTTCACCTCAAATAATTTTTTTGTCAACATGAAAATCGATGTCGCCAGTTACAATCGCAGTCGGGGAAGGAAAAGCGTCGCAAATGGGACTCTTCAAATTTCTATAAACCGGATCTCGATATATTTTTTCGGTGACCAGAAAACTATCATGCCAAGAATGTTTACATTCTGATTTTACCTGATACAGCAAAGAATCTATTTATTATAGGGTAGATTTAAATTCATGTTCTTCTGTTATTCCCCGTAAGAGTGGCGTTGGTAGATAAAGCCTGAACAATTTCTCCGGCAAAATTTAGAGAAGCAAGGCTTCATCGGGTGGCCACCTATTGCACGCGGTTTTGCTTTGCATCACTAACTTCTGTCGGGATGTGCATAGAGTCGACCCTCCCCCCCCCCCCCTTCCACACATATCAACTCTACGTGTCTCCCATTTCAGTGTGGAACGAAAATTGCAACGATTGTCTAAAGCGCGTTATCTCCCTTGATTCTGCTGGATCATTACCTGTAATTTTAGGCACCAATGGGCCACCGTGTAACAAAACTGCCCTGCATGGTTGCATAACTCTAAATTTCTCACAAAATCCTCACGAACTGAGTGGCATCCCTCCAGCTCCCTATATCAACACCAATGCCAAAACAAAATTTCAGGTAGGATTTTTGCAGGTGTATTGACATTCCCATGTCATCAGCGTGCCGCTGTCAGAACTCAGGTTAAAAAGTTCACATCGTCTCTTTCAGTGTAATTTCACACGTCAAATGATAGAAGTAAACTTCTTTAACAATCCAGATACTCCTTCCACGTATTTCATTGTATTATTAATTAGATACCAAGATTTTGTCTGGAGTCTAATAATATTTGTCTCGCTTGACAAATAGATCTGCCTCGGCTGATATACCACTAACTCGGTTGATACAGGTTTGAACTCGGCCGATACAAATTACCCGGACATTATCGTATTCGATTCTTCTTTGTCAGGCACCGCCACCAACGCATGTGCGTTCACCTTTCCAACGAAAGTGATTTCACTTCGCTTTATGTTTCCTATCGTGCTATATACGTAAGGGAAAACAATATAGTATGAAATTCCCAAGTCTAAAAGTCCAAATAAATATACACAAATTAAAATGAAGGTTGCGGTGTGCAGAACACGAAAAATATATGCGTGCAGCTCACATTGTTTGTTGCAGGAATTCAACGCTCTCGTTGCATTCTGAAGTAGTTTGAATGCCAAACTTTGTTCATGAATATCGAAACAAATTTGGCCACGAGGTGTTCTTATGAAATATTATTAGTTACACAGTTTGTTGGTGGCCAAATGTGGTATATATGGTGACAGTTAATTTCATATTGGACGAGAGCTCTCGTCCAATATGAAATTAACTAACACCATATATACCATATTAGGTCACCAACAAACTGTGCAAAGAATATATCTTACCGACTGCTGCATCGATGCACAGAACTAATAACAACAGCGATCAAAATTAAATGAGAGAATTCTCACAATGTGTTCACGAGTCTTTGCTTTGTTACAATTTATGGGTGAGAGCCCACTCTCCCATAAATTGTTACAAGGCAAAATCATACATACCAAAATGTTTCATTTCGAAGGTAACATGAAACACATCCACAGAATATGCAGCCTTTTAAGTTGCCTAACCTGCACTTCAGACCAAATATGGGCTTCCAACACTCAATCTTTCAACTTGAAGCGTTTATCGGCTGCCACCATTTTGAATAATCAATGAACAAAGGGGAGATTACCCATAGCGGTCAGCATATATTGATGTTGACAGGCAGTATATGGTTTTATATGCAGTCTGCATATGACGTCTTTGAACCAATGAAATTCCCAGATACTTGTAGGAGGTAAGATATTATTTTATTATCTGTTCTTTTCGAATAAGGTAGCAGCCTGTCAGGAACCGTCAATGCCTGCTGTGAACAGTGTGAGTTAAACACGTGTATTTTTCGTCTTCCAGCCACTACAGTCTTCATTTTGATGTATAATTTGTGCATATTTATGTGAACTTTATGAAATTTCAGGCTGGGGAATTTCATAGCAAATATCTTTCATTACTTATAGAGCACCTTCACAATTTCGCAACGGTAAATTTAAATTCGTATGGCGTATCTACCAATATTTATTTATTTGTTGGTGTTTAAGGTCACATATTTTTAGCACCATCGTTAATCATGACTACAACATGAGTATCAACTCAATACCAGGGGTGAGCGTTAATAAGCCATGTTGCCCATTTTAGAGAGGGTTTGCACCTCCCAAGAATTGGTGACTGGGTCCTATTTTACAAGTAAAACACAGCCTGTTTACCGCAGTGAACGGGCACAGCTTAACTTCCCGGCGTTCCCGCGGGGATCCACAAATATTGATAAACTATGAGATGCAATAATTGCATACCCTTTCAGGTAATCAAGTGTCAATCAATGAGAGTGTATTCAACGCTTGGAAGCCCCATATCATGCAAATCGGCATACAAGACTAACCTCGGGCTGTTATTAAATCAAACAAGTAAAAATCTCTTAATTTAATATTTACGTCGTTTGGACCAAACAACTAGTTATGTTCCAATAAGACAAAACCCTCGCCCTCTGATTGGACAAGAGCTCGCTTAATTTTTTCTATGTTTACGGCTCAAGTGGCAAATCGCACCGTATGACGATGACGTCGCCAAGTGAAATAGTTGAAAAAATGATAACAATGGTGGGAGATTCAAAGTGCACACTGCCAATAAAATCGTCTTTTTCGAGACCAGTGATCATTCTATAAAGGTATATCCACAACCCATTTACAAAAAAAGTCGAGGGTACTCCACCTTAGTTCAAATCATGAACTTGTGTCTAAGTTATTGATTGTTTGTTGTCCAGTGACGTCGATGTTAACAAGAGGTTTAACTAAATGTGTTATCGTTAAATGTTTCTTGTTCACTGAAGTTGCCTTGGGGTTTAAGGCTTCAGATGAGGTTCACATCTCGAGTGAACATAAGATCGGAGTCGCAAACCTAAGACCATGTTACCCTCAATTCACCCCAATAAATTATGATATTCCAAATCTGGAAATCACTGCTTGTGAATAAAAATGCAAATAGGTACTCGAATCTATTACATGACTACACGGCGGAATTGGACAGTAATTCTTGAGATAAACATTTATTAAACAGAAATAAAAGCAGTACTCTTAAACCTCAAAAACATTTTTGAGAGGGTGAGGGTGTGTACAGTAGTATATACAAGGATTTCCATAACAGTAAAGACTAACTCTCAGTCAAGTGTGTGTAAGAGAAAACGTGTGTACGTTGCGCACAGGAGAGGGAAGGTTGGAGATGAGACAGAAGGTGAAACTATAGGAGAAATTGATTACCTAATAAAAAGCATACCTGGAGAAACATATATCGTTAACCGACGTATCCCATCTTAGAAAAACTTAAACAGAGAACAATGGACTAAATGTGAAGCTGTTACTCATGAGTGGGTAGATAAAATTTCATGAAATATGAGAGTTTGGTAGAATTGTTGACTTGCAACTGCGAGTAAATACAGCGTGGATATAAATAGTAAACACAGCGTAGTGATTTGATACTCTTCCGCCTGATGGATGGAGATAACTATACAATTGCTAACTGGGCCGAAACGTGAGGACTCTCATCAAGGTAATTAGCAGTTCATGGGCCACCGCATGGAGTACTCGGTTGTCTATGAACTGAGGTCTTAATGGTTTAACAAATATGGATGCAACCTGATGCCCATTCACAAATCACTTGCGTAAAAGAGACACCTCATTTTTGAAAATGATTTTTTATCTGTATTGAAACAGACTTTTCAGTATCAGAGTAGATTTTAGTTGTTTGGTGACAGAATTGATAATCTTCCATCAAACCACACGTGATTAATATACAGTGGTGTTTTCAAAACGTTAGTGTTGAGGTGAAAATGGTCGCGGAAATAAACATTGAAATAAAGATACAGCAATAGATGTGGTTTATATCACTCAAGAGGCCGTATTTTATTATTAGACAAATAGAACCCTTCAGACTATCAGTGCTACCCAGTCGAGAAACGTTTGCAAGTCACAGACGATCATTAAAAAGAGTGATATAAGTTATACACAACTGTAATGAAACGTTGGGTTACTAGTGGATACGCGCACATCATTTATACATTCATTTGTTCATCCAATCATTCAAAGTAACAACACCGAGCTGAGATCGCAACAAGTACGAAGGGCTAGTTACAAAGAAAGCAACAAAAACGTGCACAATAACTTTTAAATATTTTATTCCTGATTCAAGTCGTATCTCTCATACAGTGCTTAATATGCTGAACACCGTGAGCATAAATTCAATGCACATCTCATAGATCTTATGGAGTACCACAGGGATGTATACTTGGTGCTGTTTTATTTTTATTTTAATAGCATCAAATGCTCGACAACAATGTATGACTGGTTTTCTTTTTACTCTTTTACTACATTTCGGACCATGGTAGTCGTGTGTGTTCACATTCTATCGGTCTCGGGTTTGATTTATGGGGGACGACTGAAAACGAGTTGGTCCTTTGGTTCATACTCTTGGTATATATTTTCATGTTCTTAAAAAAATTATTTCGAGCTCCGCTCAAACAGATTTTGGTACAACGCATAACGCGTTGAAAATAAATACGAGACAAACTGGACTATACTTAACGTCAACGGGACCTACAAAAAAAACTTAGACGAATTACCAACCTGTAAAATATGGAGTGAATTGGATCATGAATTATGAAATTTTGCCAACAGAAAAAAGATTTTTAAAAAATGAACAGTAAACTTCTTTCTATATATTCGTCATGTGTCGTGTGGCCCGGATTGCCGTTCAATAGCCACTAGATTACGTTTTTCCCTATTTGTGAATCATTGCTTATAATTTCAAAACGTTGTAAGCAAGCAAAATTGTTATAGCACTTTAAACCTCTGAGTACTGATGTCGAAACACCGAAATATCAAGCTGCATGTTTTTCCCATGATGGGACTAGAAATGTAACCGATTCAATCTTGTTTGACAGAGCTCATTGAGCTCTGTCAGACAAGATTGAATTGGTTAAATTCATCGAGCTCTGTCAAACAAGACCGAATTGGTTAAATTCTAGTCGTATTATGGAAACAAATTATTACTTAACATTGTGGTGTTTTGACACAGTTGTGCTGAGAGGTAAGAGCCATGGCAGTTCTGGAACAAAACAATACTTCGCAATAAACCTTCAAAACAGCGTTTAATGCACACGTTGTCATATTAAATCAAAGATGTTTATTCCTGTACCTTGTCGATGAAAAATTTAAAGGAACTTCAATACAAATAATATATCTAGGTTAACTAATCCGAGACTTCAAACCAAGAACTCGGCAAGGTGTCTCTATAGGACAAGCATTAAATGAACACAGAAAAGAAAAAAATTAAAAAGCAATTGCTAAGTTTTAAGTAACAAGCTTTTAAAGCGGCTAGACATTTTCCAGTTCTTTCCAAATGATTGGAGTAGTATATATATACAGAAAGCTCCGAGCTAACTCTTTTCCGTATTTATAAATGAGCTGTGGTCCCATAAGTACAACCACTAGAAACAAACCTGCTTTTGTAAGCACTTGTTAACGTCCGGTAAAGAAAAGGCTAGCACGTGCATTGCTACAGACCCATATTAGTGCAACGAGCATGAAGTGGAGTCGAAACTCAAGAGTGCATGTAGAGTTAAGCGGTCGGGAGATTAAAAGTGCAGTCGTTCTTTACCTTCTCCTTGTCAACTGTAAATTTAAACTGCACGCCTGTCACTCCTTCGTCCTTCAAGGCCTGCTGATCAACCCTAGTTTGCCACTGCATGTAATGCTACTAAACCAACCTGAAATAGCATCCATGTTAATTAGCACACTCATTGTGAGCATGCGCGATATTGATGTTTTGGTTTTTGGTGAGGAGCGAATTGCATCATTTTAATGAAGTATAATTTTCATATGCATCAGCCGAATTATTTTCTGTTACCTTTTCAACACAAGAAGGTGGAATAGAAAACCTTGGCATTTTCGCTGAATAAAAAATCAAGAAAGAGTTGCAATAATTTAATCATCCCTAGAAATACCAAGACGATTATGTTATGATAAGAATAGTGCTTCGGGTGACCATTTCACGTAGAAGCACGGTGCACAGAGAATTTTAAAGAGAAAATCGGAAGTGACTCTATCTCCTAACTCTGGCTCCATATAAGACAAAGTTCTAAACACAGACTGAACATTAGATTTACTGTGATCATATAGGTGTTTTTAATGGATGAGTCACCGATTGGGCCTGTTATCAGCAATGATATTGCTACATAAAATAGTTCTCCCCTCAGCAAAGACACCAATGATCCTGCTATATCTAAGAATGTAAAAGCCGGGGGAACATAAGGGGCTTTTATACATCCCACCACCCCATTTCTTTCCGAAATAGCCGAGAGAGACGGGGAGAAGAGAGAGAGGAAAAGAGAGAGTTTAGGCCAACATTTTCTTTACCAACCCGTCCTTGCAATCTTATTAGGAATTAGCAGGAATGAGAGTGCACGGACTCTTTACTCTTAGGATGTGACCAAAGTTCCCCTCGTTTGATTTGTCGCTACTATGGACAGTGAAGAAGCGATTAATGCACATTTTTGTCTCCATATTCAGCCAATTTCCCATTCCGGGGACAATTTGTTACATACGGAACGCAAAATGTGCATTATCATCAATGCAGAGGTTGGTATAGCTTTGTGTATTGTCCCACAATGCCTCTAAGGAACAAGATCCACCCCTGATATATATCCGTGTGTGGTACCCTTGCACGGCCGCCCCCATCCAAACTTCCTACGTTCCTGGCTGTTTCAACTGTAGTCCTGTGATTTGGCAGTGTCATGTTTGTGACAATGGACAGCGAAAGTTTCGCTTTCTCGACTTTTTTAAAAACAAATATACAGAGTCAGTTGAATTTGGATGGAGAAAAGTCCAGAATCCTGAGAATTCTGTTTTAAGAGTATCCGAATTACGGATTACTCCGCATTCGATTTCCGTTTGTCGAAGTCTGAACTATATTTATTCTCAAGTTGTCTAGTTGAGGTGTTTTATCCATTAGGCAGGTGGTGGATTTCCTTTTTGAGAAGTTGTTGTGAGCCAAAAGGTGAGAAACAACATATTATACCATGATTACCTATTCTACTATATATAAAAAGCCTATGAAATATTTTTTAGCTTTACACACCAACCGTGATGACCACGACAGCAATGGGATTTCAATCGTTAAAATTTACATCTACAGTGGAACTACATCCACCTTGACCTTCGATGACCTCGCCTTGAATGCAAACTTGTCTAAATTTATCACTCGTCGCCTCGTGAAGAGTGAAATGAAGCCTGTAATTATTTATTACGTTTTTAAATAAGTTTACCTCATAAGATACCAAAAATTAACAAACATACGTTGTCTCATGTTAATAAAGCATCCATAACTCGAAATAGTATGTTGTTATGTTATTAAAATGAAAAAGGTCTCGTAATTTGCGCGTTTTGTTTTCTGTTTCGTTTCGACGATAAAATTGCCAGCGTAAGTACCGCCCACCGGTGCTCATGTAAACAAAAACAGATTCGCACGTGTTAACATTGATTTATTTAACATCTAAAGTCTTATTAATCTGACCATCATGGTATAAATAAAATGTACCCAAAGTAGCTTAGTGTACCAAATGTTCACAACTCGTGGTAAAGTGGTGCTAATTTTTTGTCTCAAAAGCATAGGTTATGACACCTCGTTGGAACGAGCTCGTTCCAACGAGGGGTCATAACCTATGTTTTTGAGACGAAAAATGAAAAAAATTAGTTATTCAAGAATTATTTTTGCAAATGTCGTCTCCTTTTCAGGTTAGGTAAAGGGTTAAACTAGGTTTTTCAAGCGATCAAGTTCAATCCGATTATTCGATCCCAATTTCGTTTTACTTCCCCGAACTGTTTCATATGGATGCTGGGGTGTGGCCAGGAATTTTCAGGCTTTGTTAATAATTTGGGTTTTATGAACCCTCGATGACAAATGGTCATCCGCGACGGCAAGAGGCAAAAGCCCGGGAGACGCCCCCAGAAAATGGTTTGAAATTTCAAGCCCATGAGGGTGAATCTGTGGCCCAATGCTCTCCTCAGGCAATTTGAAAGAGTAAATTGTCTTGATTAAAAATAAAATCCAGCTAGTTTTCTACAGTATTGCCTCGGGACCTTGACCTATGTTTACCTAGTCCAAAATTGGATCCAAAGGCCGTAAAATAATTCTTTAGTTTGCCTGGACATACCGCAATGGACGTATCACACAAAAAATCATAATGATGGCCTTTGGGCCCAAGTGTGGTCTAACTTTACCACGAGCAGACATTTTTTTTTCATTTTTTTTTGGGGGGGGGAGGCACATTATCCCTATTACCCCACCCCTCCACAAGATTCATCCTTGGGATGACCAAATTGGTTGTATTTTTTATTAACCTATTCTAGACAAAATCGATTTATATTTTGAAAGGATTCGAGGATGGATATGAATTGTGAAAAGAGTGTCATTTTCGCTATCAAAAGAAAAGCGTTACCAAACTTTGCTTTTGATGATATCAGAATATGTACATAAAAATACACAGTAGCTGCTGCAAGGGAAACATTCCTTTTGTGTTTAGAAGGGTATACCTACATAAAGGTCACCGGGTTTGCGTGTTTACACTGTAAATTATTTAGCGCAAGTCTACAGGTAAGCGAGAAATCAGGTTTTACAACTTTTCATTTCTCACTTTCTTGACCTATATCTATATTTGTTGTGTGATCTGTAGCGGGAGATATTTTATATTTATTTGATGAATAGCACTTGCGTATTTCTAAAGCTTCCATTGACAAAGATAAATGCGAATCTAGCGAAATCAAAGGCGACGATTTAAAGTAATTAATGTTATAAGCTCTTGTTAACTATTTTTATGCCGAGGTCAAATAAAATTATTAATTGTAACAAACGCGTATGTGCATATGGCATTTTTTCTGTTCTCGCGCTTTTCTGGTCAAAATTGGAATGCCATGAATGACGTAACAGTGATTGCTTAGAGTGGGAAACAAATGGTTTACTTGGTTATCCATTTGTCCAGTGCGGACGCAACATCTCAGAAAGGAATGAAAGATGGGTTGAAGAATGGGTTTTACTGACTGACGTCACATTATTAGCTGGTTGAATGCTAGAAGCGACTATCAGGGCTTTCAAAAAATGAGGGTAGGAGTGCAAAACCCAACATTTCCTTGCCTATGTTCCATATTCATTCAAATGAAAATAATATTTTGTTTATATATACCTGTTTTATTACAAATTATTGGAGAGTGTCAGTTGGCACTCTCCAATAGTTTGTAATAAAACAAATGTTGATGGTCAAATATAGACCACCAAAAATAATCTAGTCCTCCATCCGTTAAGTATCCCTGAGAAACTATATTATAATCCCTTACCACAGGGACGTAACCAGGACTTTTAAACTTTTAAAATATATGATCCGTGATCTATCTCTTAACCTGTGGGATAGGCAAGGGAATGGGGAGATCTGGAGTGCTGGAAATTGAAAACCCAGCACGTCTCTCTTTGAATCTTGGGTTAATTTAACTAAACTTGACTCGTATGATGTAGCCAAAGTTTTCCTCGTTTCATTTGCCGCTACTGTGGACATTGAAGTTGTGATTAATGCACATGTTTATAATACTTGCAACACTAATCACGAAGGTTCAAATATGTAACAATAGTCCGTTTCTCAGATACCTAACCCAAATTGACCCAAAATTCTTCATCCGTGCATCAATATTTAAGAGGAGACTCGCCTTCATAAACTCGCCGTCGGAAAATTATCAACTGAACTATTTTGTAAGAATATCACAAGAAAATGTTCATCACAGTTTCTGTAGTTGAAAACTTTAAGACTTGACCCCACTTCTGGAGAAGCTCTCTGGTAAAGCATCCTCAGAACGTCACGACAATTATCATCAAAGAGAAAAATTTACAAATTGTCTTGTTGACGGGAATGTAAACAGAAACAATACGGAGAAAATAACCAAATAGCACACTGGGAAAAAGGGGGTTATTATTTCCAGTTTGTGATGTATTTTTAGTTCATTTCCATTCTATAAAGTAAATAATATATCCTGAGAGCTAAAGTTTTGTTTTTAACAATTTAATAAATTCATTTTAAAAAAGAAATATTTTTATAGGCACTCATTTTCATCGTTGTGAGGTCCAAGATTTCCACAAACCAACATCAATTGTTCTGTCTTTTTGTGATGTATATAAGCTAAGGCGTGAAAATTCAATATACTGTTCCACAAAGAAATAAAGTTTGAAAGCTTCGAAAATATGTTAATTAAGCTAATGTAAACAATTTTCCACGCTCGTGAGGCAAATAGTTTTTGTATAGAAAAGATTGGTGGGTCATTTCAGTCAATAATATTTTCTATGACAGTGTTCAACACAGTACAAGAAAACGACTCAGTCTAAGGAACACTCGGATATGACTCAGGAATGTGATCTGAATAAACTATATTTTCCAAGAAGAATGCCTTAAAGTGTACACATAAATACTATTGAAACACACCAGTTGCATTTTAAGAGAAACGTTACCTAATATATTTATATTTCTAGCTCATCAAAGTTAAACATTAGGTATTCTAGATGGCACTTTTTTTATTGTAATCACAACTGTATGTGTTGCATCAGGGGCGGCGAAAGTGGGGGGGGGGGGGGGGCACAACTTTACAATGCCACCATGGTTCGACCCAATGTGAGAAAGGTTACAATGGTATATCGGGAGATGTTCCATGACTCGCTATAGTCTCTCGTTTAGATGAATATGTCGCTCTGTGGTCACTGCCCTGTCCGTTTCTTCTGCTTCAACCATCTTCCAACCAGAAGGCTAGCCTCGGGTTGAAAGATGGTCGAAGTAGAAGAAACGAACCGAAAGTGAGATTTTTGAGATAAATATTGTTTGGATTTGGAATAAATGTTACAGTAATGCCTGTATATTGTCACGTTTGCATGCACCCATTTTAACTCATTGTGTAACTGAGAAACATATCTGAAGAAAAAAGTGGCGGGGTATGTGCTTCCTGTGCCCCCCCCCCCCCCCCGGCTCCTCCGCCTCTGAGTTGCATCACATCCAAATAAGTAGAGTGTTGTCTGGAAAGAATCACTGAGGTATCGCAAACAACAAAGACTCGACCACCGATGAAATTGCTGTGTTTCTGCGGTTGTTTTCTCGGAGTGTTTGGGTCAATCACACTCAGGATTGCTTCTCTGCTTGAGACTGCCTACCATACCTATTGAGAAAAGCCAACACCCCACCATGCATCATTTTCTATTTACGTGGTGGCACAGTGGTAGACTGTTGGACTTCTATGCTATAGGTCCTGGGTTCGACCGCCGGTCGGAAGTCTTGGGCGTTGTGTTCTTGGGCAAGGCATTTTATCCCGGTTGTCTACATGGGAGCACGATGACGCCGTGTACTAAGGCGTACTGCACGTCGATGGTGCACATGTCTTCAACAGCTGTAACCCTGCTTGAGCGGAGCTTGAACAGAGTTGCAATGTTGAGGAGCTGACAGTTGCTCGTCGATGCTCGGTGGTTCTCTCCGGATACTCCGGCATCCCCCCCCCCCCCCCCCCGTAAATCTGTCACGGTCACGATTAACCATTGTGCATAAGTATGTGACCTAAACACCAATAAATAAATATTCTACTTACATAAGCTTCATTAACATAATTATCAAACTTTCTTTTATGACATGATATCTCGAAAATCCGGGTCCCATTGCCTTCTTATCACAAAAAGAGAGAACTGTTGTTGTTGGTTTTGTGAAGGTTGTACCTCACAACTGTGAAAATAAGTGCCCGACGAAAATAATTTTTTTAAAAGTGAGTTTATTAAATATTTAAATTTTAATATTATGTTTTGGAGACACCAGCATATCCCCAACATACTAACTCCACGCAAGCAGGGTTAGCATTGGTTGAAGGCAGGTGCACCATCGACGTGCAGTACGCCTTAGTACAACGCCACAGTGCCCCCACGTGGGCAATGGGGATGAAGTGTCTTGCCCAAGGACACAATGCGGTTGCAGGTGGGATTCGAACCGAGATCCCCTCGGCTTGCAGTCTGCATTTCTACCAACTGAGCCACCACGTCCCATTGCAAATTTAAGACAAACAGATGCAAATAAAATAGGCAAACTCTTTAAGTGGCTCAGTGTTAGAGGCCCATAATTCGGCTTTACCAGGAAGTATTGGTGCCAAACTAAAGCTGCCATATTCTTTGCTTGTGATCCATTTTAAGAAAGAAGAAAATGGCTTCCTTTGAACAAGAGATTTGTTCTGTTAAAATTTATTGGAGAGTGCCTGTAGGCACTCTCCAATAAATTTTACCAAACAATCACTGATTAACTGGTAGAGGGCTGGAAGCCCATATTTGGGCTTTATTCTGAAGTGCAGGTACCCCAGCTGGAAGGCTCATATTCAGTGCATGTGCTTTGTATTATCTTTGAAGTGATATTATTTAGTCCTAAAGGGTTTGCTCAGTGGCGTAGCGGAAAATCTTGTGCCCCCCCCCCCCTCCCGCGAGATAGAGACGGGGGCCCTTTCATAATGGTGGTTGCCTTTAAAACGGCAGCAAATTTAGTGTTGTTACCGTGCACAGCATACAGGATTTCATGTAGTACATACGCCATAAATTAGCCTATAGGGTCGATTCAAAAAGTATGACTCTGTAGATTTTTTCATTAAATGTTTTAAGTTTCACCCCCACCATCCAACGATACACACATGCACGCCCAACATGTGTGACTTGAGAGGCACCATGTATGTATATTGTTCATTTCTCACCCCTATCAGCTACAATGATGTAGAGTTCACTTAAAAGAATAATACATAGACTACAAAGAGTACGTCATGTGGAAGTGAGAGTTTGAAATTATGTGTATTTGGTACACTCTGGACTGTGCAACAGTCACACAGGTAAACATATCAATACATACACAACCTGGCACCGTCCTCTACTCTTTTTTACTATCTCTCTCTCGCTCTCTCTCTCTCTATCTCCCTTTCCCTCTTTCTTCCAGCTTTGGGACGTCCTTCAAGACGGGGGCCGGGGCCTCCTTCTAGCCCCCCCCCCCCCCGCAATGCGGGCCCACCCCCTACGCCACTGGGTTTGCCTTGCTGCAATTTATGGGAAAGTACCCATGGGCACTCTCCCATAAATTGTAACAAGGCAAAGACATGTGTACACGATTTGATGGCCAAAAATAATTTAGAACTCTACCAGTTAACAAACACTAACTACAAAATAAAATATAGCACTCTTTCAGTTGATGTGGTTCTAAGTAAGAAGGTAGGAAGCACGGTGGCTCAGAGGTTACGGTATTGGCCTTCAATCCGTAAGGTCAACGGTTCGATTCCCGCCAGGGGCAACTGCGTTTTGTCCTTGGGCAAGGCATTTAACCCTTTACCTAACGTGAAAAGCAGACGACACTTGCAAAAAAAATTCTTGAATAACTATTTTTTTTCATTTTTTGTCTCAAAAACATAGGTTATGACCCCTCGTTGGAACGAGCTCGACGAGCTCGTTCCAACGAGGGGTCATAACCTATGTTTTTGAGACAAAAAATGAAAATATTTTGAAAATTAATTGGTGATTTTTGAGAATAGCGCTGGCCGGTTTTGGCCGTTACGTTGGGTAAAGGGTTAATCCCGATTGCCTACGCGAGGGCACGGGGCGCTGTGTACTAAGGCATACTGCACGTCGATGGTGCTCTTGACTTCAACCAGTACTAACCCTGCTTGTGTGGAGTTAGTACGTTGGGGAGTCTAACAGTTGTTCACCGTTGCTCGGTGGTTCTCCCCGGGTACTCCGGCTTCCTTCGCCCGTAAAACTGTCCGACGCGAGGAGACCCTGGATGTCGAAAGTGTCGTTAAACCCCAATAAATAAATAAATAAATCTAAGTAAGAAGGCATTTCACCAAATGTCACTTCCAAGTGATGCACGTGGCAGTTAATTCTTTTTGGGCATTCCATTATTTAAATGATAATTAAGATGCCAATTGACTTTTTATGCATTATTTATAAGTCTAACCGCTGCCCTTGCCATTTGTACTGGTATTCGTTTAAGAATCGTCCGCGCAGTCTTTTTACAGAGCATACTTTGGATGTGTTCAACGAATAAGAAAATTAAATCATGTGACATGGTGAAATGTATCGACGCATGAATCAAGATAAAATGCAAATAAAATGGGTCGTTTCTGCTTATATATCTAGCAAAGAGCTGTTCTCGAGTGCTACATAGGGGTCGCACAGCACAAGGGCGTTGTCCATTGTGTGGAGGAACTCTCAGTTCAGTGCAGTTAATTGTGTATTCTTGATTATTCGTAATTTTAAGAAGTTTTTATTCGTCTTAAGCGTTTATGTTTTGTCAATTTTTAGTGAAAAAAGCAATACTTAAAAAGGTCTCCAGTGAAAATGAGTATTTGTATTTATCGTATTTTATTAGGGTTTAACGACACTTTAACAGCCAGGGTCATATCATGTCGGTGACAGTTTTACGGGTGGAGGAAGCCGGAGTAGCCGGAGTACCCGGAGAGAACCACCGAGCAACAACGAGCAGCAGTTAGCTCTCCAATATCGTAACTCTGAACTCTGCACCGCGGCACAGGTAGGGTTAGATTGGTTGAAGACATGCGCACCATCGACGTGCAGTACATCATAGTACACAGCGTCATCGTGCCACATGTAGGCACTCAGGGTTAAGTGCCTTGGCCGAGGAAATGAGTAACTAAAGATATGCAAATATGGAACAAAACACTCTGAAACTTATATGCGACAGTAGAAGTAAGGGGGGGGGGGGATGCCCCATTTTATCCGATTATATCTTTGGTCTCCCGCCCCAAAACATGCTTTTGATGACTAAAATGTTATTTATTTATTTATTTAAGATCACACATTTCTGCACAATCGCTAATCATGACCTGAACATGAAGACAAAGTCAGGTCCAGCCAATCATTTATACCCATGTTGCCCATTTTAGAAAACTTCCACCCCAATCATTTTAACCTGTGTAAGTAAAAGTAAACAAGCACTGCCTCACTTCCTGGAGTTCCCACGGGGGTGATGACTAACAATATACAACATTTAACCCTTTACCCACGGTAACGGTCAAAACGGCCAGCGCTATTCACAAAAATCGCCAAATAATTTTCATTATTTTTTTCATTTTTTGTCTCAAAAACATAGGTTATGACCCTCATTGGAACGATCTCGTCGAGCTCGTTCCAATAAGCGGTCATAACCTATGTTTTTGAGACAAAAAATGAAAAAGAATAGTTATTCAAGAATTTTTTTTGCAAGTGTCGTCTGTTTTTCAGGTCAGGTAAAGGGTTAATCAACATTTAATTAATCTTTATTACTTATCCCTTCGTCTAACATGCCCCCTCATTGGCACGAGCACAATGAGCTCGTCCACATAGGGGTCACAAAGCTATATTGCTGAGGCAAAAAGTGAAAACTAGTTAGTGCCCACACAACCCACCTTGTAACCACTACATCTTCATGCAATCAGTAATAGAAAATTTGTAAAAATCTAACATATTTCTTTGTTCACCGACATCGGCGCCAAATACCAATTCTTGGAAAGCTCTTCTCGAGAGCTTCCAACTAATCAAAGTAAAAAAAACGCGCTATCAATAAAAACAAGGAATACATTTTCTTGTAGTTATTCTGCAACTTATTTTGAATTAACTTGTAAATCCAAATGTACTCACTTCACTTGTGTTAGAAATATATGTCCTGTCAGTTTTGGAGCTGGAAATCGTCTCTTGAGTGCAACGAAGCGCCATCTGCAATACTTTAGCATTGCAGATGGCTGCTTGTTGCACTCACGGGACGAAATATTGACTTTAGTTAGAAAATCTCATGAAATGTTCACAAATCACTGAATGTTTGCTTCAAAATATTTCAACAAAACCATATCATGTGACCCCACATTGGAACGAGCTTAATGATATGGTTTTGTGGAAATATTTTGAAAAATTTAATTTTTTCAACTGCTCAGTTTGCATATTACGCGGGCGGATGCGGGTGATTCGTTAGGTAAAGGGTTAACAGATTACACAAACAGCTAACAACAAGGTGTCAATCAGAAAGCAGAAGTTTAGGCATTAGACATTCTATTAAAGAGAAACAAAATTCGAAAAATGCTGACGCACCATTCACCTTGAGTTAGTGTGAAAAGATTATCGTTGTAAAATATAGTTTAAGTTACTGAGTAGGACAATCTATTCTTTCAAGATAAGCGATTCCTTTTTAAAAAGTAATTTGAAATACTTTTTTTTATATAATTTCGTTCTCCTTCTTGCCAAACATTATTAGTTTTGTATGTCAAGTGTATAATTGTGAATCATTCTAAAAATGCTTTTAAAACATTTAAAATACTTACGAGTTTTATCCGCTCAGCTAAATTGAAATCGAAGTGTTTACCTAGGTAATATATTGGACCAGCACAGCCACCTCCCGTAAAGGTATGTTTATTATTGACGTGTATTCGCCGTCATTCGAGCGCGAAATTAATTAAAATTACAGAAAAAGTCCGCGTGGTAAAATTTCAAGAGTTTGCTCCCTTGTTACGTTCAATTTTCCCCTTATAAGGTCAATGAATTGCACGGCGCTTTTGAAGTATTTTAAGCTGAGGAGATGTTTGTTCATACCTGAGTGAATGAGTGGTCAAAGGAGATAAGATGAATGACTTACTGTTACACTCAGGTACGCTTTGTGTTGAAAACTGTTCCTCAGACGAAAAAGATACCCGTATGAATATTCATCATTCTTAACCCCCTTTAACCCTTTACCTAACGAAACGGCCGCATCCGCTCGCGTAATATGCAAATTCAGCAGCTGAAAAAATATTATTTTTCAAAAACTTTCAACAAAACAATATCATGTGACCCCTCGTTGGAACGAGCTCGACGAGCTCGTTCCAACGAGTGGTCACGTGATATGGTTTTGTTGCATTTTTTTGAAAAAATTGAAAAAATGATATTGAAAATAATAAATTTTGATATCGACTGCGCTGGGTAAAGGGTTAACCAACGCTGACGATATCAAAATTTATTATTTTCAAAATCATTTTTTTTAAATTTAAAAAAAAAATTCAACAAAACCATATCATGTGACCCCCCCCCCCCCCCCACCCCCTCGTTGGAATGAGCTCTATTAGCTCGTTCCAAAGAGGGGTCACATGATATGGTTTTGTTGAAATGTTTCGAAAAATAATATTTTTTCAGCTGCTGAATTTGCATATTACGCGGGCGGATGCGGGCGATTTGTTGGGTAAAGGGTTAAATACATTTTATTTACATTATTTTCACCCCCATCCCGACACTTAACGCGGCAACGCCTGAGTTCCAAATAACGTTTTAACATGAGAAGTACTGTACATCCTCATTGAGGGATGTGGCGAGAGAGCCTTGGTACGGGGGTATGTTCGCTTTGATGTATAACTCTACCCCTACCAGCCCCCATACGTAGCTCGGTGGTTACGGCATTGGACTTCAAACCGAAAGGTGCACGGTTCGATCAGCGCCAGTGGTAACTGCGTTGTGTCCTTGGGCAAGGCGCTTCATCCCGATTGTCCGTGTGGGGGCACGGTGGCGTTGTGTACTACGCCATACTGCAAAACGAGGGCGAACTAGTCTTCAGTCAATGCTAACCCAGCTTGTATTGAGTCAGTACGTTGGGGAGTTTGTCAGTTGCTCGCCGTTGCTCGGGGAATCTCCGGCTTCCTCCACCAGTAAAAATGTCCGACATGAAGTGACCTATAGATGTCGACAGTGTTGTTAAACCCCAATAAATAAATAAATAAATAAATAAATAAATAAATAAATAAATAAATAAATAAATAAATAAATCCGTCCCCACACCACGGCTGTCGAACACCCAATTTTTTTCAAAAAAACCTTCCCCCCCCCCCCCCCCCCGAGGGACAATTTACCAACAGCTACCTATGAATTTCCAATTGCTGAAGAAATCCCAATGCATTCACTTGTGTTAAAAATATATGACCATTCTATTTTGGAGTTGGAAATCGTCTCTTGAGTGCAACAAAGTGCCATCTGCAATGATTTAGCATTGCAGGTGGTTCCTTGTTGCACTCACTGGACGAAATGTTGACTTTAGTTAGAAAATCTCAGGAAATGTTCAAAAAATCACTGAATGTTTGTTACAAATGGCCACGACGATAGATATTATACTACAAAATCTACTGCCATGAAATTTCCAACTGTTCCTGCTTTGAGGCATAAAATTTCTAAGTACTGAAAATGTTGGCCGCGGTGAGACCCCCTCTCCACTATTCCCCATTGACGCCACGTCCTTGTCCTCATTTAAATTCTCATGCTGATTTTTTATCGTCGGTTCATTATTCGCATGGAATTCATATTTGAATGACTTAACACTTTACAAGACCAACCTCCCAACCAAGAGCGCCAGATTCACGGCGATTGTCTTGTTGTCCGGCTACTTTCCTATAACGCGAGTACCGGGTTGAGTGGTGCTCTACGGAACAGAAGTCCACAACAACATGACTGTGTTGGAAGTTTACCATAGGGCCCTTTGAAGCTTCGAGATCCAATTCGATTTCGAATCTTAAGTAGATTTTCGGTTCGATTCGAAATCGGCTGTCCGATTCGTTTCCTCTCAAATCTTTTTCAAGGGAATATTATTAGTTACACAGTTTGTTGGTGGCCTAATGTGGGATATATGGTGTCAGTTAATTTCATATTGGACGAGCGCTCTCGTCTGAGAGAATTCCCACAATGCGTTCACGTGTCTTTGCCTTGTTACAGTTTATGGGAGAATGCCTCTCCCATAAATTGTAACAAGGCAAATTCATACATACCAAACAGTTTCATTTCGAAAGTAACATGACACACCCGCAGAATATGAAGCCTTTTAAGTTACCTAACCTGCACTCCAGACCAAATATGGGCTTCCAACACTCAATCTTTCAACTTGAAACGCTTATCGGCTGCCGCCATTTTGAATAATCAATGAACAAAGGGGAGATTACCCATAGCTGTCAGCGTATATTGATGTTGACAGGCAGTATATGGTTTCAAATGCAGACTGCATGTGACGTCTTTGAGCCAATGAAATTCCCAGATACTTGTAGGAGGTAAGATATAGCTTTGTATCAGTCATCTTCGTCGTCTCACAAAATGTATAGTTGCTGGAAATCGTACATAAATAATGTTGAAATAATAGACTGAGTGTAACTTCCGCTACATTAACATAAATAACATCTGTACTTATACCACCAGCCATGCTATTTCCAATATCACTAGTCCCTACCACTGTTAAATGTAAATTTAAGGTTTTCTAACAATGTCGACGATGAACTATAATCCTTACAGGGTAATATTCCAACTACATCATCAAGGTATGCCTTCGACGAAGGCGTACCTTGATGATGTAGTAGGATTATTTTATCAGTCGGGACTTGAGTCATCACTGTCGGTACAAATCATGTTTACAGCACCCCACCCCCCCCCCCCCCCCGGGTCATCTCCACGACTCCCGATATCGACTCGAGGTTCGATTCTATTACAAATAATAGATAAGATTGATTTCCAGATTCGATTCGAATCGAAAATGTGTGATTCGCAGTGCCCTAATTTCCCCGTGAAATTTGTAACTGTGTGTCTATATTGTTAACCCTTTGAGACTTTAATTATCCTGAAGTTCAAACGTCACTGGGAATTCAGTTTCTTCAACGTTTTTCAAAATGCGACGTCAAACGTCGGAAAGTACAAATAACAAGATATTTTTCACATTAGTGATTAACTGGTTGAGGGCTAGATTATTTTTGGTGGTCTGAATTTGTTATTCAAAACTTGTTTTATTACAAATTATTGGAGAGTGCCCACAGGCACTCTCCGATAATTTGCAATAAAACAAATTTATATAAACAAAATATTATTTGTGTTTGACTGAATATCAAATATAAGCAAGGAAGGTGTTGCTTTTGCTCTGGTATCCTCATTTTTTGAAAGCCGTGACAGTGGCTTCTAGCTCTCAACAGTTAAGAAGTCTTGATAGCAGGCTTATATTAGTATTTTAAGTTGCGATAACATTTGGCTCAACGGTTGTCACTGATCACTATTCTGTAGAAAATAGGAAATGAGGTTAACACTTTAACAAAAATCGAAAAATAATAACAAAACAAATGACCACAAAGTATCAACGCGCTGTTTGATTTCGTACTTCATAAGACGTACAAAAGTATCAAAGGGTTAAAATCTATATATTTTCAATAAAATTTTGTTTGCCAGTCCTTTTACACAACACAAAATGAAGTACAAAAAAATATTGGCACAAATTTTATTTTTCAAAAATGAATTTAAGGCCCCTCATTGAAATGAGCTCGCCGAGCTCGTATCAGTGAGATGTAAAGTATGTTGCGAAAGAAAATCTAACTAATTTGACATATAACGTTTCGGTTACAAAAGTTGGCATTAAAAAATGCATTGTATTAAGTGTGGTCTCTTATCTCACCTACTTTTGCCGTTCAAAATTTCTTTCGGTTCCTCTACACACCGAAACTAAAAACAAATCCAGCACATTTTGTCTTACTTTTTAAAAAGTCCAGGTGATGACCGACCAATGAAATTAATCCGACCAGCGATTTTTCGATGAAAGGTCAAAAGTTATGTTTTGAAATAAACGTTTCAAAGTAAATGGTGTAGTAATACCCTCACCTACTCGAGTTAACCCATTATAATCGGGTCCCAAAGAGATAACCGAACGATCAGTGACCTCTGCTGGAGACAATGATATGAACTTGGTAAAAGCTACCTCAGTGAGCAGTCAAGCCAAAAATATCGTCACTGCTTCAGTGATAATATCTTATTTTATTTTCATTCGTATTTCTTCCCCAAAACATATTGTATTCCCATTCCCACTAGTCGAAAATGGTATTCCACTCCCAGTATCGTATTCCACTCTCAGCGATGAGAGACTATTTTTTTATTATTATTATTGTTTACAAATCGGTTGATTTCAATCAATTATAAAGGGTTGTTTTTGGAAAACAAATAAGGAGAAAATAAAATAAACAATAGTTCCCTGCTCGGATTCGACTACGATATTTATTCTCGAGTGTGCCGTGTGGGGGATTATTTCACGAGGCTAATAATCCCGCACGCGGCACACTCGAGAATAAAAATCGTACTCGAATCCGAGCAGGGAACTATTGTTTATATACCTGTCATTGATATTGAAACGATTTCGGTCATCGATTCAGTCCTGCAGTGTCAAATGGAGTGCGATACTGCTGATGCTGGCTGAACATCGAAAACGAGACTGGGTGAAAATACCCTCTTCTTCCACCTCGTGCTATAAAATGTGCTTTAAATCCAAAAACCATCAATTAGGCCACACAAAGTACATCTTCTGTTTCTCAGGCCATTGTTGTAAAATTGCATGTGGGCAGGCGGTTTTTTATTTTATGTTGTATTTTTGTAATTACTTCTTTGCCATCAAAAGTTCATGTTCTTGGTTTGTTTTGTGTTTTAGGCCTCCTAATCTACAGAATAGCATGGGTGGTGGTGTATTTCGACCCTTGAGTGTAGGAAGGCTTTGCAATGCTGAAACATTGCAAAGCCTTGTTGCACTCAAGGGACAAATTTTTCAATTTTATTAACATGGATAAAATATAATACATAAACCATTTAATTTTTGTTTTAACTTTGCATTTGTTATAAAAAACGCATACGGTAGCTAAACATAACATATGGGAGGGCCTGAGAAACAGATTTTTAACCTTAATTAAGTTTTTACATTTTTCACATCTTTATCATTGTACAAGCGTATCAATTCATTTTTCAACGAATATTGTCGAACGTACATTAGATTTGTGATAGATACATCCAGGTGATTAAGCACATCGAGTCCACCCGGTTTTGGAAGTGAGGTAAAGAACACGCCGTGGCAACAACTGCAAGTCTCTCTCTCTCTCTCTCTCTCTCTCTCTCTCTCTCTCTGGCTGTGTTCATTTGCAATCCAATTACAGTCCTTCTATTGCTTCTATTGGTGTTTAAGGTCACATATTTATGCACAATGGCTAATCATGACCGTGACAGTTTTATGGGTGGAGGAAGCCGGAGTACCCGGAGAGAACCACCGAGCAATGGCGAGCAACTGTCAGCTCCCCAACATACTAACTCCACACAAGAAGGGTTAGCATTGGTTGAAGACAAGTGCACCATCGTCGTGCAGTACGCCTTAGTACACAACGCCACCGTGCCCCCACGCGGGCAATGGAGATGAAGTGTCTTGCCCAAGGACACAACGCGGTTGCCGCAGGTGGGATTCGAACCGAGGACCTCTCGGCTTGCAGCCTGCACCTCTACCCACCGCGGTCCCTCCAATTACAGTCAAATTTGAAAAATTGATATTGAACATTCGATTGATTATCCATCAAGACGTGTGTGCAGAAAAAGTTTGCCGAGGTGATAACGATAAATAAAACAATTGATTATAGCTAAACTCTTAAAGTTGTCATTTTATAAAATAGGGCGTTGCAGGTGACAGAAAATCGGGTCAGAAGACGAACAGGACGGCTATATATATGATTATAAACGGAGGATGGGATTTTGTTTTTGATTTGGAGTCTTTCATCTTCGGCACATATGACGTTAATGCGTCAGTCCTGCAAAATGTTCTCTCCCCATCTCCCTTTCCTTCTATCTCTGTTCGCCATTATCAGTATCGTCAGTGTCATAGAACCCGCTGTAGGTATATATATAACCTTAATTTGTCAACATTGCAATGCAGGAAGCACTTGAGTCGAATGTCAAAGAATTGTACAGTCGATCAACCAAGCATATCGATTGAAAAGACAGCTTTGAATTATCCATAGGACTTCAACCATTTAAACCACCCCATCGGCCTTTTTCCGGCCAGGAACATGATACGCCATAACGTCATTATATAGGATGGCTGTTCAGTAAATATTGTGGGGTGGACCAATCGATATTTTCAACGTGCAGCCCGAGGCTGCACGTTGAAAATACTGATTGGTCTACCCCAAATAATGAATATGGACTCTTCTAATTGCCGCCATTGAACCGGCATGGAAGATACCACTGGTGTTCAAAGGGATAAAAGTCAGCTGAATATTTAACAGTAATATTTATTTTGCACGTCTCAATGATGACGGGTGAAGGAGATCGTGCGTGAGGCTGGTAGTTAGTTGGATAAGAGTAGACAGAAGTGTTTTTTTCCCATGGGAACACCCTAGAAATCCATGTTTGTTTGCCAAAACTGCCGAAAGACAGTTGTCTCTCGAACAAACTAAAATGACTTTACGGGATGAGGACGGATCTGTTCTCGTAGCGTTTTAATTTTTTTTTTTTTTATTTTTGTGTCTTTTTGTTTGTCGTGATAGATTGTATATTGTTGTATAAACCTAATTTCCAGCGATAACGTATTTAGATAACTAGTGGATTCCCCGTCCAAAGAAATGAAATAGCCCATTGCAAATCAAGGGAGATAATCAAAACAAAAAAAATTCGGAAGCAGATGACGCGTTGTCTCACCATGTCACCTTATTCCATCCCTTTTGCAATTCCACATGAACTCCCCCCCCCCCCCCCCCACCCACATGACACTCACTGGCTTGAGTTGAGTTCACATGGAAAGCTGGTGGTGATTGAATCAACTGAATGGGAGGAGTAAGGGAGGGAACAAACACACAAGCAAACAAACGTTCGCCAATTATAGTATCCTTAGTGAAACTGCGTTGTGATTATGGAAAATAGCCCCTCCTTCGCTCGACCCGCTTGATCCCGTGACAGTTTATTGGCTATGGTTTGAGAGACAGAAGTAAGAAATTGCAAAGCATGAAGAGGATTTTTGCACGATGAATTAGATCAAAGTAAATGTCTCTGTTCGCAGATTGTGCAAAAAAATGGATCCGAGAAATAAGTGTGGGTGTTTTGCCTTTTCATATGTTCAGGATTTCCGTGCATGAATGGTATGTCAAAAATGACGGATGTCTAAAAAGGTGATATAAACAACAAGATGTATGAAGAATAATTTAGGCAGTGAAGAATTACCTCTTAACCCCATACCTAACGCAACGGTGATATCGCCATTTAAATTTCATTTCACCCACAAAAACAAAGCTTACGGCCGCTCATTGCAACAAGCTCGTCGAGTTTTGTTGGGTAAATTGTTAATTTGTACTATAGAAGAATATTCACAAAACGAAGTAAACGCGGGGGTCGGTTTGCCAGTTACGTGATAACATGAGGATCATTACTTGAGCAACGACTGGCTCTCGACTCCTGGTGTTACCATCACAAAAACAGAGCTCAAGAAGGAATGCTGAAAATGCAGTTTAACCCCTTCGAAATCGTAAGATCTATTTTTCAGTCCAATGCATAATTTCGTCCCATTTTTGTCTTATTATAAGCGGCCTCAACACGGGGCATTGATAAATTAATAACTGCAGTCTGCAGCCAGACGGCTGCAGACTGCAGTTATTATTTTATCCTCCCTGTACGTTGATATTGGACTGTCCCATCTCACTGCAAGAGAACACAAAGTCGATACCATTCCCGAAAACGATGGTTCAAAGTGTTAATATTGAATGTTCTTCGAACCATGTGCAACTGAAAATCAAGAATTAAGTGTTTTATTATACACCACGTTATAAGATAACGAGAAATGTCTAAAATACTTTTTCTATATCTATTGTAACGATAGATATGAGAAAATATTACAACGGAAGTGACGTGTATTGAGCAGTAAGTTCAGGTCATTATCATCGCTGCGTTTGGTTGTTTTGTTGTTTTAATTACAATTAAAACAGGGTTTAGTTTCAACACATAAACGATTAGCTTTATATCCATGTTGCGGTTACGATTAGCCATTGTGCAGACATAATAATTAAGTGTCCCTAAATACCAATAAATAAAGAAATTTTCGTTAGTGCCATTTTTACCTAAGATCGGAGAGAACAACCGAGCAGCGGGGAGAGACTGTCAGACTCCTCATCTTACTACCTGGCACAAGCAGCGTTACATCGCTTGAAGGCAAGGGAATGAAAGTGACCTTAAAGACCAATAAATCTAGTCATTTGAACGTCAATACGTTCTTCACAACATGTTACCATATATCACACTCTAAAATCAGCTGCGTTACAAATTAACCTAAATCAACTGGGTTGAGTGAATATGAACCCAAGTGGGTTCATATTCACTCAATCCAGTTGATCTGGATTGATTTTTAACCCAACTGGTTTTAGAGTGCAGAAAATTATCAGTCTTGTTTATTTATTTATTTTATTTATTGGTGTTTAAGGTCACATATTTTTGCACAACGGCTAATCATGACCACAACATGAGTATCAACTCAAGACCAGAAGTGAGGGTTAATAAAACATGTTGCCCATTTCAGAGAGGGTTTGCACCTCCCAAGCATTGGTGACTGGGTCCTATTTTACCAATAAAAACAGAGCCTGTTTACCGCAGTGAGCAGGCACTGCTTTACTTCCCGGGGTTTGTCAGTCTTGTCAGCTGGCCTTGTGAAAGAATAAGCCACAAGAACCAGCTTTGATTTTCAATACCACACATAACATTACTTTATTCAGGAAATGTGGAGTCACGAGCTTCCGATCGAAACGTTGATATACAACTGACATGCCAGTTCTTGAGAGGAAGCGTATCTAGATTGTTTTCTCATCTGATTTTCCTCAATTAGATGTTTTCATGCAAAATATTAAAAGATAAAGGAGCTGGAAACGTAGTTTTTCCAAGACTATATATATTTTTTTCAGAATTGTGTCAATGCGGAATGAGACAATATATTTGAATCGCTTTAGTTTTTATGATTAAACGCTGTTGTGCGACTCCTTATCAAAAAGAGCTCAGAAAGTAATTTTTCGCCAGAGAAGCTCGTTGGGCACACAATGGAATACGGTGGTGGATCCACAAACGTAATCAAGGGTAGGGACATTGTGATTCCGCGAACCGGAGCTGAAGGTGAATATGTGTTGCTCCTTGTCGTAATTTCAAGAATATTGCGATTAATTATTCCAGTGCAATTGTCTACGCACGAAAGCTACTAAGAAATCTTCGTTTGTCTTTTCGTCTGGTGATAGAAGGCTGTTATATGATACACTGTTAGAAAGAGCTCTCAGTGTATCACATACTAGCAAAGTACATCAGTCATCCCTGAATTTTCACGTCATGAAAATCAACTTTCGATAAGTTATCTCCCTTGAAATTATTAGATGAGCGAGTTGCCCTTTGTGACTTCTAAAAAACGAAAACAAGAGATAGCTCTAGGAGCTACCTGTTGTTTTCGTTTATTAAAAGTAACAAAAAGAAACTTGGCTTTTCATCGCTAGCCAATTAGAAGCAGCTAGTTCACAGACGCCATTAAGACTATCTATCCGTATTTCACGTCCCAACACTAAAGGCCATTTTAAACTGGAGGCGAACGCGAATCTGACCACTGCGAATTTCCGCGCGACTTTCCACGCGAATCATCGTTCATACTGAAGGTGGTGATTCGCGCGGATAATCGCAGTGTTAACCCTCTACCTAACACGAAAAGCAGACGACACTTGCAAATAAAATTCTTGAAGCACTATTTTTTTTGATTTTTTGCGTCAAAAACGTAGCTTATGATCCCTCATTGGAACGAGCTCGTTGAGCTCGTTCCAATGAGGAGTCATAAGCTATGTTTTTGTGACAAAAAATGAAAAGGTAATAAAAATTGAATGGAGAATTTGTGAATAGTGCTGGCCGGTTTTGGCCGTTACGTTGGGTAAAGGCTTAATAAACAATCCGTCAGATAGGTCATAGCATGCCCCTTGACCTTGCCATCTGATTGGCTAAATAGAATTGTTCGCGCGAACAATTCCCAAAAATTTGCTCTGCGGGCAATCTCCGCGATTTTCCGCGCGAACAAAAAATGGGCCGCGTTCGCCCTTAGTATGAACGACTCCATTAAAACTGGTGTTAATAAAACAAATGCGACCGCCACGGTCGGACTCTCGGTCGCTTTCGCGTTCGCCTCCAGTATAAAATGGCCTGTAGTGTCCACTTTGGCTCCTTGAATAGCGAATGTGTTTTTGCAGTAATTTGCAAGTTTTTATTCTTCCCAGGAAAACAATTAGCAAATCTCAGTCTCTAGACTTTTATATTAATGGAAAGGACATAGTATATATTATATGTCACGATGCGCATATTGTTGATATAATGTCTAAATAAAAAGTCCCAGAACATGAAAAGATGGTCTTATTAATAAATGGATTTCAACGGAGAAAAATAGTCAAACATTCAAACGGATTGGGGAAAAAAATGCAAAAAGTCAGTTTCTGTCTTTTTATAGTACTCTACAGGAAAATGACAGAAGTTTGTGAAATGTTGCGAAGATCAACGATACAAATTTGCTAACATTTCGAAATATTAATTTTTATTTGAAACACCCATACCCTTAGTGTTAAATGCACTGACAGATTTAGGAAATTAAAGGGAGTTAACTTTCCTGTAAACATCTTCCAATGACGAAATTTGTCAGCCATGGTAATGAAGTAAACTTTTGGAATGATATTTTAATCGTGGGCCGATCGGGTAAGTCCTGCCACTGAAACTACCCGATGTCAGTTACTACTCAGAGCAGTCAGCTGGAGGACTTCAACAAATTTCAGAAGCAAAAAATGAGCGAACGCTAGCCCCAGTCCCTCCATAGTACTTCTAGATTCGCAACCGGTGAAGAATGTTGGATATGTCGGGAAGGGGGTGGATGTTCTCCTATTTTTTCTACACGATTCTGTCGATGACAGAAAATTGATATTTCGTCCCTTGAGTTCCAATGTGTTCTATGTGCCAGTTGGCACATAGAACACATTGGAACTCAGGGGACGATTTGTTTATTGTTTATTGTT
Organism: Pictodentalium vernedei; assembly: GCA_031216915.1. NCBI lineage: Eukaryota > Metazoa > Mollusca > Scaphopoda > Dentaliida > Dentaliidae > Pictodentalium > Pictodentalium vernedei. The sequence goes on along the minus strand of CM062290.1, from coordinate 73,359,544 downwards.
CAACAATACTGTTAACAGCCAGCATCATATCGAGTTGGTCAGTTTTACGGATTGAGGAACTGTCATATTCTCAAATATATTAACCCGACCTACCAGGGTTAAAGCATTAGTTGGTGGCAAGTACCAACGTGCTGTACATCCTAGCGCATTATAACACCTTACTCTCACTCTGGCTAATGGGACTATGTGTTTTGTCCAAAGACAATGCATATGACTCCAGTCAGGACCGAACGTGCGACCTTTCGATCTGAAATCCCAAATGGTAACCAACGAGACACCACGCTCCCGTTGGCAGAAAATTGTTCTGGTTGCCATTATTTATATTTATTTATTGGGGTTTAACGACACTTTCGACAACCAGGGTGACTTCCTGTCGGACAGTTTTACGGGTGGAGGAATCCCGGAGTACCCGGAGAGAACCACCGAGTAACGGCGAGCAGCTGTCAGACTCCACAGCGTACTAACTCCACATAAGCAGGGTTTGCATTGGTTGAAGACAAGGGCATCATCGGCGTGCAGTACGCTTCAGTACACGACGCCACCATGCCACCCCCAACCCCACGTGGGAACAATGGGATGATCATTTTAGCATATATGACAAAATCATGGCTATATCCAGAGTTAAGTCCAATTTAGCCAGGTATTTGTAAGAAGGCTTAAGAGAACCCGCACCGCAGGCTCTGACTTCCGGATTCTATTATACTAGCAAAATGTAACCTGTTTGTCGCAGTGAACAAGCACTGCTCCACTTTTGTTTTGTTTTTTGTTTTTTGTTTTTTTAGTAGGGTTTAACGACACATTAACAGCCAGGGTCATATCATGTCGGTGACAGTTTTACGGTTGGAGGAAGCCGGAGTACCGGGAGAGAACCACCGAGCAACGACGAGCAGCTGTCGGCTCTCCAACATCGTAACTCTGAACTCTGCACCGCGGCACAGGCAGGGTTAGATTGGTTGAAGACATGCGCACCATCGACGTGCAGTACGCCTTAGTACACAGCGTCATCGTGCCCCCATGTAGGCAATCGGGGTTAAGTGCCTTGCCCAAGGACACAACGCAGGAACGCGAATCAGTCGCTGAAATGGTCACCCATCCAACTACTAACCGCGCTCGACGTTGCTTAACTTCGGTGATCTGAGGAGAACCGGTTACCGCGACGCCACCGCGCCCCCCCCCCCCCCCCCACTTTTGGGGGTTACCGCGGGGTGTGCGTTGCGTTTAGCTCTCTCCAGACAGTTTACTTCTATAGCAACACCATTGAAGGACGATGAAACTATGAGGGTAAAAGTGGTATTTCGTAATAAAAATTCATGTATATGTTTGCCGAGAAAGGAAGTTTGTTGTTACGCTAAGTGCTGATCGAGCAAGACTGTTTGCCGATCGCTCTTTGATATTTGTATTTGTAAATTTATTCCCCCATCTGATGAATCACAAGGTTGTACCTACATGTATGGGTGAACTACTTTCACTTTGTACTTACGATGTATTTACATGTTCCACTTTATCACATGCGACAACTCTCGGGTGTGTCCCTTGAAACATTTGTTAAGTCTTTTTCTGTTGTTAAACTTGTAAATAAATGGACCAAAATAAACGTCTTTAACCTTCCGTTTTAGAATGAATCACAGAAAATCCCCTAATACAGTACGCGAAGAGTGATCTACCACTGTAACACTCGTGGAGTGAAATTTCCATCAAGACAAGAACAGTCGACTCAATGAGAAAGGCGAACACAGTTTCAGCCGATGGACCTTCGGGTTCAACCCGGAGGTCCATTGGCTGAAACTTTGATTGTCGTTCTAGTGCTCTGCCACGGACAAGGAGTTTTGTCAGGGTTGAAATTCCACTTCGTGAGTGATTTGGAGATAATCCAATAATTCATTATTTTTTTCATTTTTTGTCTCAAAAACATAGATTATGACCCCTCATTGGAACGAGCTCGTGAAAAAAATAGTTATTCCCGAATTTGTTTTGCAAGTGAAGTCTGCTTTTCATGTTAGGTAAAGGGTTAATAGAACCCCTCTGCGAAGTTCAGGTCGTATTTCAATGTGGAAACAAAGTAGAGTATATAATTTGTGTAAATCTTAATAATTTTACAAAGATTGGCGAAAAAGTTCCAGAAGATATCCTAACACCTTTCCTTCGCCCAGTGGAACGGTTTTACGGGACGACCACCGAAACGATAGCATCGTGGCATCTTTTTAATCAATTACCACGATAGGATCTTCAACCTGCACGGAGTATGTCCCTCTCTGCACAGAGGATATCCATTTTACATCCTCGCCAGTATACTTTTTATTATCCCATGGTAGTCATAAAGACACCCCCTCTGATTCTATTCAAACCGTACATTTATTTACATGCCCTATTTCTTTAAAACTGACAAGTTGCGGATGTGTTCCGAACTTGCAGCACTCTTGTTCTTCATGGCGAATATTTTGGCGACATTATTTCTGCCGATGAGAGATATCGTGTTTAAATTGCTACCATATTGTGTACTCTGTGGGTGTGTTTCTCATTTATAATCCAATTACAGTCAAATTGAAAAATTTTTTCTTGAACATTCGGGGGGTGTTCATCAAGACATGCGTGCAGAAACATATAAAGTTTGCCGAGGTGAAAACAATAAATAAAACAATCGATTATAGCAAAACTCTCAAAGTTGTCATTTTATAAAATGGGAAATTGCAGGTGACAGAAAATCGGGTCAAAAGACAAACAGAATGGCTATGGAAATATGTGTGATTATAAATGGAGGATGGGACTTTATGTTTATCCGGGGGCCTGAGGTCACCTTCAGCGTCAGGGCTGCAAAATTCACTCTATCTCTATCTCTTTCTCTCTCCCTCTCCCTCTCTCTCTCAGGTCACATTCAGCAAATGCGACGGGGCTGCAAAATTCATTCTCTCTCTCTCTCTCTCTCTCTCTCTCTCTCTCTCTCTCTCTCTCTCTCTCTCTCTCTCTCTTTCTATCTCTCTCTCCCCTCTCATGTCATCTTCAGCACATGCGACGGGGCTGCAAAATTCATTCTCTCTCTCTCTCTCTCTTTCTATCTCTCTCTCCCCTCTCATGTCATCTTCAGCACATGCGACGGGACTGCAAAATGCATTCTCTCTCTCTCTGTCTCTCTGTCTCTCTGTCTCTGTCTCTCTCTCTCTCTCTCTCTCTCTCTCTCTCTCTCTCTCTCTCTCTGAAACCGATTTGGAGTGTAACTTAATTTGTTCCGACTGGTCATCACTCATAAAGAAATAATTCGAAATCCATCATCAAGGCATCCCTTCTGTTAAGTTGATGTTGTGGTTGGAATATTTGTCAATGAGGATTAATAGTTTACAGAATCAGGAAACTTGTGGTTAAATACATGCAATAGTCATTATGCATGGACTTCCCAACTTCTTAATTAATTAGCACGCAAAATTGGTCGTTCCGGGACACCAATATCCTCAATCTGCCACATACCTCTATTTGCATGAGACAACTGCGTGGGTGACATCAGTACAAGAAGAAACTCTTTTCACTTAAGAAAGTACATGATTACAACCAAGTGCGACCCGATACCTGCGACTACAGTCCAGATGAAAATGTCCCAACTAGAAAATTATTGTAAATAAACTCTACCGATATGAAGATAAGAAAATAACCGTTGAAAATAACCTTTGCAAAAAATTAAAGTTGCAGACGGAAGATACTCGTGGACAAACAATTAAAATGTCCACCTATCCCCCTAGCTCCCAATTGTTGAGGTAGTATTATAACAGTCTTCAGTAATGAGCACTAACGATAGTTCTATTAAGAGGAAGAGGCCTATAACTGCAAAGCCGTTCAATCCAAAATGTTTCTCGAGAAAAACGCTTAGTTTTTGTCCAGTCGGGTTTCAATGATAAAGGCCTTGTATTAAATTATTTATTTATTGAAGTTTAACGACACTTTCGATAGCAAGGGTCACCTCCTGTTGACAGTTTTACGGGTGGGGGAAGCCGGAGTAACCGGAGAGAACCACTTGGCAACGACGAGTAACAGTCAGACCCCCCAACTAACGTATTTTTCCATGATTTATTTATTTATATATTTATTTCATTACTTTTTTTTCCATTTACATGGAGTAAAGTACAAACGAATACTATTTCAATATACATGAGTTTATGTTACATGTCCATGATGGGTATTTACAGATTATACATGTTCTTTCTCTCCCCTATCTCCCCCCCCCCTCCTCTCTCTCTCTCCCCACCCACCCCTCTGTTTCTCTCCCTCTCTCGCCCTCGCGATTCAAGCTATGTGGTAAATTTCCCGTACAAGGAGGTACGCCGGTGACGGTGATGGGCGACAAATCATAAATTGGGACGGTCATCATGGTCCTTCCAGACATGAATAGGTGTATTGTGTTGTGCTCTCATCCCTAATAGAACAATGTTGTTCAGTCGAAATAAACGTTAAGAAGCAGGGTTAGCAATGGCTGAACTTGAAGACAGGTGCACCATCGACGTGCAGTACGCCTTAGTACACAGCGCCACCGTATCTCCACGTAAGCAGTCAGGATCAAGTGCCTTGCCCAAGGACACAACGCAGTTACTCCCTGGTGGGGATCGAACCGTGGATCTGTCGGTTTGAAGTTCAATGCCGTAATTACTGAGCCGCCGCGATCCACAGATGAAGGCCTTGAATCAAGTTAATAGGTGACTCGTGTGCATGTAGTCTCGTGTATAATAGAACACAGTCGAGTTTTATCTTCTTGAGTGACACGTGGTTGCCCATATGTTTTTAAAACGGGGTACAGCTTTCGCCAGCATACTGGATTTCGCCACAATTAAGAATGTACGCCACATTCGAGAGTTTGCCGTTTGCATGGCATGCAGTCATAATAACAGATTTTTACATCCGGCTTTTCTCACGGGCCAAGTTACATCAAGTTCAGAACTGACTGGATTGAGGCTGGCAAGAACAAGTATGTCACGAATGTGTTTCCAAAGGATGCTGGCAATGTTCGAAAGATCTGGGTGAAATATGGTAACAAATGGTGTATTACGCTCTGAAGTGCACTCTAAAATCAGTTGGGTTAAAAATTAATCCAAATCAACAGGCTTGAGTGAATATGAACCCAATTGGGTTCATATTCATTCAACCCTGTTGATTTGGGCTGATTTTTAACCAAACTGATTTTAGAGTGTGTGGTGTTATAACGTTTCAGTTTGTCGCGTGGTAGGCAACAGCTTTGGGGATAGCACACTACCAATACACCCCCGCTTGTAACTCCGGCCAGCAAGTTGAGTCTCAGATCATTAAAGGCAGCTACTTTGTCAGCAGGGTTGGAGCAGATATTTTGTATTCTTCTGATAGCCAGACTTCATGGAATGTTTTGGCACTATGTTTGTTGCCGAACAATGCGCCATCTGCAATGCTGTAGATTTGCACATCGCATGGTGTTTTGTTCCACAAAATACTGGTGAGGACGAAATACTGGTGTGAGTCTGTATGTTTACGATACAAACTGGTATAAATACGGTTAATGTCAATGCATGAGGTGGTGTCGAGACAGGTAATGCTTCCTTGAAGCGTTTTGCAAGAGGAGAAAATACCAAGCAATCAAATTTCATTCCAGCGAACTTCAAATTAATTTCATCAATAAATCCTAGCCACAAAACGGGCGTTGGGAAGGGTGAAGAAATGGAATCAGTGGTCCCAAGCATACCCACACGTGTAAAGGCCGTTCTGCAGGCCTGCAAATAGTTCTGGTTATCTTACTGAAAAGTGTTCACTTTACGAACAAGAGTGATTAAGCTCTACAATGCGCTCTGTGTGTTTGGTTGGGGTGGGGGTCGACAGAACCGTGTATCAAGTTCCTCCTTGCAGGTGTCGCTCCAATCACCATGTGGGTTGTTTGTGTAAAGTGACACCACACCCATTCTGCACCCGGACGCTCACCCAGGTCGTCCACGTTTCTTCTGCAGTGAGTAGTATCTTTCAGACAAGATGGGAATTTTTCAACGAGTGATTAGAGCCGAACATCATCGAATTCGAAAATATTGTAGTTGTGTTAATATTTCCAAAAGTAATTGCGCCACCTGGATTACGCGCACCCTAAAATAAGTTTGGTTGAAAATTAACACAAACCAGGTGGGTTGAGTGAATATGAACCCAATTGGGTTCATATTCACCTAACCCACTTGATTTGGGTTGATTTTTAACCAAACTGAGTTTAGAGTGTGTTCTTTGCATTTTTAGGCAGAAGATAGAATTTACCGGCTACAGGTTTGTTGGTCAAGAGATAGTCACGAGTTTTCTCAGAGAGCTGTCCATCAAGACAGATGGCTGTGATGGCTTCAGTTACATCCCTGGACTGCCCCGCTGTGGAGTCGTGCTCTCGTCGCTAATGGAGATGTCTTATCAGCAAGCTGTCTGACTGCTTCGGCTACAGAGGCTATAAGCCTCATAAACTCACGAGTAAATCTACCAAATTTAAGTAAAGATCCATTTCCAAAATTATTTCGTTTCGTTAATATCGCCTTGCACGCTTCATATTCAGACTTCCGTTCATAATATTCCAAGGTGCATTTCATTACAATGGGCTTATACAGGTCAAGTTTGAACTCGCTGTATACGTTTTAGGGGCGCCTTCGAACTTTGATTTAATTCTAAACTTGAGATGGAACGGAGTAAGTATAATCACCCAAAAGTTGAAAAAACCGTAGGGATATCTAACACCGAGCCAAATACAGCAATTGGAGAGTGGATTATCCACTCAGATAACAATATTTTATTCTCATATGCATGAGAAGGACACGCACTAACTTCCTGTATTGTCCCCGATTGCACTCTATGGAAAGATTGAAACCCAAAAATCAATATCGACAGAATTATTCTCTTGAATAACATGTACTGAAATTAAATAAAACGTCGTGAACGAACGGATGCTTTCTTCCAACAAAACGTAACCACGGTGATCAAAAAACAACTTCCATGTGTTTGACGAAATGTTTAGTATGTTACTGTTCAAGAGCAAAGGTTAACACGCGGAACGCTATTACAGTGGACAAATCGTCCCCTGAGTTCCAATGTGTTCTATGTGCCTACTGGCACATAGAACACATTGGAACTCATGGCACGAAATTGAGTGTCCTGTTTAGTCAACAAGGTCAACGGTTTTATTGAATTTACTCATTTTGTAATAACAATGTATGTTTGTCTCGTATTTTATTCTGCTGGTGAAATTTTGTGATGTGATAAACTGTTGCAAAGGGCTCTGAGAGTCCATTCCAACAGTATGTCACATTAAAACATACTATCACCATGCTGAAAAAAACCTCAGGAATAGGATGCGGTATTTTGGTGGGTTAGAATCTTGGCATTTAAACAGTTAACTTACAAAGACAGGCTGTTTCTATTAGAGGTTGAGCTCTGACAAATAGGAAGTTGGTCTTCTCGAAAATAAATAATAAGTGTCGATTTAGTGTATTCTGCATCACGAAAATTAGAGATGAATGCGTGTTACATCAAATAACATGCATATCAAATTTCAGAAGTTGGGTTGATCTTTTCCGTTTATGTAATTTATTAATGTTTTTCTTGTTGAGTACATTCGTTTGAATGTACCACGAAAAATAAAGTGCACGAGAAGTGCAACATGTCGCCCTTGTACAACTTCTGTCCAATCCGGACTTTTCGGTTACACATTCTGATCCTAAAACACAATATTTCTGTTAACTCCCGTAAACCTGATGTAATCATGCGATTTATTTATAATGGATCTGCTATAAGAAATGCACACATGCGTGTCGTTCTTTGTTTATTACGCGCCTTTGCGTCTATAAAACAATTATTAGAAGGACACTCAACAATTCATTTGATAATTATCACCAAAAAGAACACATTTTGTCGCCAACCAAACTTGCGAGGGGAACCCTTGTTACTCTTTCGTCCTCTGAGTTCCAATGTGTTCTATGTGCCTACAGGCACATAGAACACATTGGAACTCATGGGACGACTTTTAGCTATCCCCAGGAATTGAAATTGTAATTGCGGTACACGATTTGTAAAAAAATCCAGTGAAATTTCGTTTCTTTATAAAAAAAATCCGTCAACGATTTTCGTTCCACACATGTGCGAAACAAATTTTTATTTTCCGCGCGGCTTAGTGTTGCTGTAGATGAGAATTTCAAAGAACAGGCGTGTAATAAACATGTTTTTCTACTGATGAGCCGAGCCCAGGCCTATATGTTAGTTGCATACAGGAATAGATAGCTTTAAAAACTCGGTGAAGCAGAATAATAAAAGACTCTTCAATTTATATAAAAAGATACCTGGTCTCCTCAATTTTTTTGTGTTTATTTAATCCCATATCATATTCCCAACAAACAATATATCTGTTTTAGGCACAAAAGTGTCATATTTATCAGTTATTTTAATATTTTGGGGACCGTAGACTTGACATACTGAGAAAACGAATCTCCATCTTGCAGTGAACTAAAATGGGAGACATCCGTAATGGTTTAGAGTCAGGACAGTGAGGTCAAGGGTTAGCAGTAGAAGTAGTCCTATTCTGACTCTAATGTTTTCTACCAAGCTTTGAAACCTTTTTTCTAGGAGCAGGTGGCGCTTTATAATGCAAGCAGAACAGCGCGAAAGAAACTAAAGTGTGTACAATTGTCGTACAGCCTTAAAATGCGCATATAAAAATTACACAAAGGGTTAAAGCCATCTTTTCGCTGAATTTATTGAAAATATGATAAAGAGTAATAAAGAATGAAAAAAAAGTTGAAGAGTCCAGGTATTTTTTACATCAAATGCATTCCCTATTCTTCAGGTTTTCCAACAACGCTGTCAAAATTTTGCTCCAAATACTGCGTGACGTTGGCAATGAATGCTTATTCACTTCAAGATATGGAGGAAAATTGTCTAAATGAAGAAAAGAAGAGTATTGAAAATAACACCAGCCCCCCCCCCCCTGCCCCCGGGGGGGAGGGAGGATCATTATGAAACATTTACGGTTGTATTTTTCAGAATTGTATTTTCTATTTATGGAAATAACTAATTGAAATGAACCATTAGCATTTTCAAAGATGTGGCAATATGCCAGTTGGCAAATTGCCATATCTTTTGAAAATGCTAATGATTCATTTCCGTCATTTATATTTACTTGTAGAAAATACAATTCGGGAAAATACAATTGCAAAAGTTTTATAGTATTCACCCCCGGACTGTTTGGCTAAACATAGGCTAAAACATGAGTTACAAACCTGCCTGCAGGATAGGCATCGGAAACGATTGGCGATCGATACAGCGACGCAAAATGGGAATAACTTGTTATTTGGTGGGGTCGAGGACACGTCCTCAAGAGATATCTTAGCGAAGGTCTTCCTAATAGCGCATTCGGCTGCGACCTTACAGTGTTGTTGTTAACCTCTGCTTCGAAAATTAGTTTGTTTGTTGGGAGTTTTACGACACTTTCAACAGCCAGACAGAACCACAAAGAAGCGAAGAGCAACTGTCAGACTCTCCAACATACCCACTCTGTACAAGCAGAGTTAGAATTGGTTGAAGTCAAGTGCGCCATCGACGTGCAGCACGTTTTAGTACACAGCGCCACCCTGCCCATATGGTCAATCGGGATTAAGTGTCTTGCTCAAGGAAGCAACGCAGTTACCGCTGCTCAGAATCGAACCGCTGACCATTGGAATTAATGTCCAATGCTCCAACTATTTTAGTGTATACGCCCACCAGCTCCGCCCCAGCCTGATATTTTTTTATTGGTGTTTAACGACACTTTCGGCAGCCAAGGTCACAACGTGGCGGACAGTTTTACGGGTGGTGGAAGCCGGAGTACTGGGAGAGTACCACCGAGCAACTGCGAGCAACTGACAGACTTCCCAACGCACTAACACCGCACAAGCAGGGTTAGCATTGGTTGAAGACAAGTACACCATCGACGTGCAGTACGTCGTAGTACACAGAGCTACCGGAAGTCGGAAATCGTCAGTTAAGTGCCTTGCCAAAGGATACAACGCAGTAGCTGTGGACCTTTCGGTTAGAAGTCCAATGCCGTAACCACCGAGCCATCCCATCCATACGCTATATACTGCCATATGGCTACTTTCTGCAGCTATGTATTACTAGCCACGCAGTTTGTTAATGGCGTGATATATAGAGATTATTACCATTATGTGGATGTACAAAATATGTATCCGGGTCGAGCTCCGGGTTCTAAGGGCAGATCACGACGAGTCGTGATTTACCCTTAGAACCCGGAGCAGGACTCGGATACATATTTTGTACATCCACATAATGGTAATAATCATTTTATCTTACAATATATTGGGGATAAGACAAGAAAGTAGACGAATATATAACGGACATTTATTCGTACGGATGAACAAAAAGACAAAATGGAACTCACGCGAAAGGAACCTGCTTGTATCCGACTCCCTGATACAAACATCTGTATCAGGGGGTCGGATACACGACAGTCGCGGAGTTAATGCAGACAAAATACATGTTGAATGTAAGATAAAGTATGAATATCGTTTGGTTAATTCCATATTAAGTCCAAGCCCAACAAGGAATTAACCATATTATATCACTAACAAACTGTGTAGCTACTAAATCTTCCCACTACTTTTCCTGTATAGTGCATTAGCAACTGCAATTATTAATAAATGAGTTCTTACTAGTTTAGCGTGAAGTTTGGAAGATAAATGAATAAAAGGGAGATCAATGCGTGTAATTATTTAACCTTTGATTTAATTTTGCAGCCAAAACCGAAAATTATCAAGGTGAATAGGTTCATTCCCACTAGACCAATTCCCTTTAGACCAATTCCCACGAGGCCAATTCCCAAAAGACCAATTCTCCTTAGACCAACTGATGTGTTCTACTTTTAAAATAATTCTATATGAATAATTTGATATATTCATAAATATTTATAACCTCTTTCTGTTTGAGACCTTGATTCAGGTTGAGGTTCACAGAGGGTGAATTTAGTGATGCTACCCTGCTGTGCAGGGTAGCATCACCAAATTCACCCTCTGTGGACCTCATTTTTCAGATGATAGTCTGCTTATTTTCTGGCTTGTTGATATTTTATAGATGTTAGGCAGATTTTTCAGAACAATTTATAGTAATCACACTTTCAAAGTCTGTGATTCTTTTTATTGTTTTGCAATAAACGGATGTTGACCTGATTTCCATAACAAAACAAACACAATCCTTTGTGTGTATTGATGTTATAAATCTATATTTTTTGTAAAATGTTATAAGCACTGAGCTATGCTGAAATCTTATAAACCTATATTTTTTGTATGTTATGCATATAAATATTTTTTTTATCAAATAAAGTGCTTATCAGCAAATAAATGTTTTCCTAATTATCCTTAATCAACCCTTAATCAATAAGTAGTTGGTCCAAGGGGAATTGGTCTTTTGGGAATTGGCCTAAAGGGAATTGGTCTAAAGGGAATTGGTCTAGCGGGAAAACACCGGTGAATATGACTCTTGAGAGTTGGTAAACTTTGTGTCAACCTAATCAAAAGTTAATAATTGGATATTATCAACAGATCGTCACCTGAGTTCTAGAATGTCCTATGTCCCCTATGGGACGATATATTATTTCCCTTGTGGGACATAGGACATTCTAGCACTCAGACGACGAGGTGTTGAAACATACCATCAAGTGGTAGAACACCCTGACCGGTATCATACTCCTTGGTTCGACACAAGGTTTAGTATTTAGTAACCTGTACATTCTATCTCTCTTTCACATCAAACAGGTCAGACTGTCTGGAAGAAACGGCACAAAGGGCCCTTTGATGGAATTAAAACATTAGATTCCCTCTTGCTTCTAAAAAAACAATTATATAGGAACAAAAACAATGTATACGTGACATCCACAAGTAACAACGGGTATGTTACTTTTGTTCAAAAGAAAGAACTGAACGAGCATTTGTTTAATTACGACAGTCTCTTTCCTTTGTGAATCTTTGAAATGTGATATGAAACGATTTATAATCCAACTGAGCATGCCGAGTAACTTTTTACACAGCGTGTACGTATGAAAGACTGAATCAGAAACTCGGCCTATTCAGAGACTAGAGGCGGATCCGCCGCGCGCATATTTCCTCAAATTTCTATTTCTTCAATAAGTGCATACGTACGGAAGCCCATTACGGTTAAATGCGAATAGTAACTTTTTTTAAACGCGAAATGTTTGCGTTATTTCGCAAAACCTTTGCGTAATTTCGCAATACTTTTGCGTTATTTCGCGAACCGTTTGCATTATTTTGCAAACCGTTTGCGTTATTTCGCAAACCGGTTGTGTTATTTCGCAAAAGTATTGTATTATTTTGCCAAAGTATTGCGTTTTTTCGCAACAAGTATTGCGTCATTTTGCAAACGTATTGCGTTATTTCGCAATAACTTTCGCGTTATTTCGCAATAACTTCTGCGTTATTTCGCAAAAGTATTGCGTTATTTCGCAAAGTATTGTGTTATTTCGCAAAAAGTATTGCATTATTTCGCAAAACGTGTTTCGTTATTTCGCAGTAACGAAATTACGCAAAGGTTTTTGCGAAATAACGCAAACATTTCCCATTTTAAAAACAGTTACTATTCACATTTGACCATAATGGGTTTCTGTACTATGACACGTGTGGGGAAATAAAGTATTTTGTTATGTGCTTTTTTTTCATTGATCAGTAATCACATATCAATTTTGACATTTAGTTTTACAAACAATTTTTAGTCGTAATACCCACGATTCCAGTAACTTCAACTTACAGGCTTATGTTTATGGGCTCAGACGGGAATGGCGACTTACATATCAGAGAGTTCCCCTTACGATAGAATACTATCATATATAATGTACTGACCCATCATACGCTTGAACACTAGGGTGTTTTGGAACGATTCCAATTCGTACCTTGCATCTTAACCATGAGGGTTGGTAGACGCCACCGCCTGCTTTCGAGGGACTTTGCAGTCACGGACCTCTCGACAATTAGGATTGGAGAACCACGGTCACTTTAATCACAATTCCAGGGTTTGCTCCAGGACGCGGATTAAAGGGAACTGAGCACAGCCACAGACGTTTTCATCGTAGTTTCTTTGTGACAGAAGTTGATTTTTTTGTTTTCGAGGTGGGGAGATTTAACCCATGCCAGTTCAAAGCCATCAGCTGGAAGAGTCTATACTCGTTACTTGGGGGGAACACCGATCAATATTTTCAACGTGCAGACTGGGGCTGCACGTTGAAAATCTTGATTGGTCTACCACACACATTCACTGAGCAAATATCTACTTTATGAATTCAGGTCGTCCTATTACGATCCTGAACCAGAAAGAGCCATCTTTCGGGATCAAAGGGTTAATGACTGTTTAAAACACTACGCAGAAATTCTCATTTGACGAATATTCACAATGACTGAGAAATAAAGAAACACCACCAAACTCTCAGCAGTAAACCTTCTGGTATGTGATGGTGGCGCATGGGCCGAAAATTTGCTGCTGTTATTTGTTCTTTTTCACTCAGATTTCGCTCATTGCAATTTAACCCTTTACCTAACATGAAAAACAGACGACACTTGCAAACAAAACTTTTGAATAACTAATATTTTTCATGTTTTGCCTCAAAAACATAGGTTATGACCCCTCATTGGAACGAGCTCGACGAGGTCGTTCCAAAGAGGGGTCATAACCTATGTTTTTGAGACAAAAAATGAAAATATAATGAAAATTCATTGGCGATTTTTGAGAATAGCGCTGGCTGGTATTGGCCGTTACTTTGGGTAAAGGGTTAAAAGTAAATCTTTCTTCTCGTTTTTTCTTTTTCTAGATACCAGCCATCATTATTGGCGGCGTGCAATGGTCTAGTGGTTTAGGTGTTGGAGTCCTGTTTGCTAGGCTGTGTTGTCGAGGGTTCAACTCCCGGCAGGGGATCAGAAACGAACATTCTAAATTCCTCAGAAACATGATTGTGCCCTTCGAAAAAAATACACACGCGACAGGGTCACCAGCACACACATACACACATTAATTCTTCCAGATAAAAGAAATAATTTATTTTATTCTATCCATGCAAAACTTCGACCAAATCTTGATACAAATGACATCCAGATGGGAAAATTATGTCTCCGACATATTCACAAAAAGCGGCTGTGCTTATATAGGGTCATCTCTTCAGTACATACACAAAATAAAGTTTCACTTGACCAAAAACCACTTACACCACCCCCACCTCCTTATACACACACACTAATACACATTTTGTACTGATCTCTCGTTGTTTCATTTCTTAATTTTAGAACTCATTGAAAACTCTGGATGAGCTGTAAATTTCAACTAACACTTAACTATAAATAAATATATTTCTAAAATATGGAGTTTGTACACGGTGAAGCATATAAGGAAACTTATATATATGTCGAGACTTCCTGCTCAGATGCAGCAAGCGATTCGTGGAAGACATGCGACCAACGATAAATAGTTGGAGACGAAATAAGTTGAAGGTCGCATAAACAAAAAAATATTTTCGCATTCTATAGGTAGAGTTATTATTTATTTATTTATTTTATTTTTTATTTATTTATTTATTTATTTATTTATTTATTTATTTATTTATTTATTTATTTATTTATTGGTGTTTAAGGTCACATATTTCTGCATAATGGCTAACCATGGCCGTGACAGTTTTACGGGTGGATGAAGCGGAGTACCCGGAGAGAACCACCGAGCAACGGCGAGCAACTGTCAGCTCCCCAACATACCAACTCCACACAAGCAGGGTTAGAATTGGTTGAAGACAGGTGCACCATCGACGTGCAGTACGCCTCAGTACACAGCGCCACCGTGCCCCCATGTGGGCAATGGGGGTGAAGAGTCTTTCCCAAGGACACAACGCGGTTGCCGCAGGTGGGATTCGAACCGAGGACCTCTCGGCTTGCAGCCTGCACCTCTACCAACTGAGCCACAGCGCCCCCAGGTAGAGTTATTACCGTACATGGAGAGTGGATTGTAACTAAATCATCCGGGGAGTGGAGTTATCACCCAAAGTATCACTTTCAAATTCTGTACATGTGGACAAAAACGCACGCAATGTTTCAGCCAATTGACCTCCAATGGACCTTTATTGGAACTTTGCTTGTGCTTGTTATGCTTTGCAACATATTTGCAATTATTGCTAGAGTGGAAGCTCCACTCTGTGGTTGATTTAGTGATAATACACTCTCCGCGTTCTGTTGGTTATTGTGTCTACCGGGCCGGACTATACTGTTTGGACATAAGGTGCAATATAAGTTATGGAAAATTAGCTTGAAATTTTTGTTTTTATATCGCCAGAAATGAAAACAAAATTACAGTTTGTCACCACTTTGTTGTCTATCCGTATTTATGAACAATGTTTCACATGTCTGAACACTAAAATGAAAAATTATAACATTTTTGCAAAATATTTGGCGCCATCGAAAATAACATGCCACCTATTCTCAAGCTAAATTTCTCATTACTTATACAGAACCTTAATGACCTTTGACATTCACATTTAACAAGGCACTTGGCCATCTAACTGCCAAGATCAGGTTTCAAGATCAAAACAGCAGAAAAGTTTAGGGTAGTGGGGAGGTTCGAAAATGTGTTTTTATTCATATTTTTATACAAATATGAAGAGCTGGATGAACTGTTCGAATTTTTTTTCTGATGGACGAACATAATTGGTTGGAATCGTATTATTTTTACGATTTCATAAGTTAACCCTTTTACCTAACGAATCGGCAACATCCGCAGTTGAAAAAAAAAATTCCAAACATTCCAATAATACCATATCATGTGACCCCTCGTTGGAACGAGCTCAACGAGCTCGTTCCAATGAGGGATCGCAGGATATGATGTTATTGACTTTTAGAGGGTTTCTTTGGAAAATTTTGAAAAAATAATATTTTAAAAATAATAAATTTTGCCATCATCTGCAGTGGGTAAAAGGTTAATTAGTCTCTCGTTCAAATTCAGAAATCGATCACCTTTATCGATCTATCAGCTTTCTCGTTGGCATGGCACTTGATCGTGGCAAGTCAAGCTCGAAAGCTCTGGTCGAAAGTCAGATTTATAGGTGATGGGAACAAAAATGTAATGTGTAATGTTGGCGTCCGTCTTTGTATGTCAGGACTCCCATTTTTAAATCGGTAGCACGACACTTCGTCGAAAGACAGTTGGTCGAACGCACATTTGGTCAAAGGGACCATTGGTCGAAACGACAGTTCGTCGGATAAACACTTCGTCGAATGGACAGTTTGCCGAATGTACATTTGGACGAAATTTTAAATATAAAATAAAACATGTTTTTTTTATTTGTTGTAACACCATCAAATCGCTGATTTGTCGCGGTTCAAATATGAGCAGGCCTTGATTATCCCTGGGCTCCCAAATGTTGCTCCCTCTCCTGCCCGTTCCCTCTTTCCATCACCCATACACGAACAATTCAATGCTAACCTGAACTTTTTTCTTCCTAATATCACTTATTAGCGTACTACCCCCTCCTTTGCATCTCCCTGTGATGGTTATATTTACCCCTTCCCCCAAATACTCCTCGTCACCCACTGACTATGTATATATATTATGCATAAGAACATGCTACTAAGCAATTTTCGGCCAAACAAACATATCTCCGGAGCTAAAATTTTCAAAAATTATTTTTCCGAAGATACGACGAAACTTTTTAAAAAAATTCTTTTCGATGAATTGTCCATTCGACCAAATGTTAATTTAGACAAAGTGCCCGTTCGACCAATAGTCTTTCGACGAAGTGCCATGTTGCCTTAGCATCGATTCACATTTGACCTTTGTTTTTCTATTGAACATCACTTTGGCTTGCCCATCGGGGTCGAAGGAACACAGAAATAGGTTACTGAACGCAATATTGGGCGAATATATTCACTGATCAAACCGATTCTCAAAATTAACCCTTTGAACCCTTGTGATATCTTCCATATCAGTTCAATGGAAGCTACGGGAAGAGTCCATATTCTTTATTTGGGGGTAGACCAATTAATATTTTCAACGTGCAGCCTTGGGGCTGCACGTTGAACATATTGATTGGTCTACACCACACCTTCACTCAAAAGTCAACCTACTTAATGAAATTATGAAGTATCATGTTACTGGTCCGGAAATATCGGCCTCTGGGGTTTAAGGGGTTAATCAGTGCAAATGTCTTTTAGTGAACTTCCGAAGAACCAGTCTAGTATTAGAAGTTAGTTATCACTGACGAAAATAGGGGAGAAATGTCCTTACACGTATCCGACATAACATGGTTCATTCCCACTTGACCAATTCCATTTAGACCAACTCCGACAAGGCCAATTCCCAAAACACCAATTCCCCTTAGACCAACTGAAATGTTCTACTTTTAAAATCATTTTATATCAATAATTTGATATATTTATAAATATTTATAAATGTATTTAATGTTATAGATATGTTGCAGATGTTGGGCTGATTTTTCTTAAGAATTGTTATTGTGATCACACACTTTCAAAAGATGTGATTCTTTTTATTGTTACATGTACTGCTGTTGTTATGAAGCTATACTTTTTGTATGTTATGAATATATTGAAGGCAAAATTAATAGATGTTGGGGGGGTGCAAAAACACTCTAAAATCAACTGGGTTAAAAATCAACACAAATCAAGTGGGTTGGGTGAAAGTGAACCCAACCTACTTGATTTGGGTTGATTTTTAACCCAATTGATTCTAGAGTGTAATTACTGATTCTGGTGTTTCAAGGATTATGGTACAGGTGCGTCTTCCCACATCATATATATCAAAGAACTATCATCTTATAAATCTATATTTTTTGTATTTGGGAAATTGTGAAATTTCCCAAATACCAAAAATCTATTTGTATTAAATATATGTTTTCCTAATTATCCTTAATCAATAACAATAATGTTATGTCTATAAACATTTATTTTTATTTTTTTATCAAATAAAGTGCTTTTTAGTAAATAAATATTTTCCAAATTATCCTTAATCAACCCTTAATCAATAACAGTAAATAGTTGGTCTAGGGGTAATTGGTATTTTGGGAATTAGCCTAGTGGGAGGTGGTCTAAAGGAAATTGGTCTAGTGGGAAGACACCCATCACATTCCGCTCGTAACCTAGATTACCAACATAGTCACAGCAACCATGGGACGGAGCGCGTACCCTTTGAAAATCTGGATGTCAGAATTTTTCTTGTAATTTTGTCAAAAATATGGCTATCCTATGAAGCCTATACTGGGCAGAGCATGGCGGTTTTCAGGCGATATTGAATTTGCTTGTAGATCCTTTCATTGAAGGAAACGCGCTATTCACCCAAATGGACACTCAAATTTTGTTATTTTTTTCAATATTTGACCCCCAAAACATTTTTATATGACTCCTTAATGGAACGAGCCCGTTCCAATGAGGTTCCAGAAGCTATGTAAGCCTAGCAAAACAAGAAAATTGTATTTGTTCAAGTACTTTGTTTTGAAAATGTCGTTAATTCGTGTTAAGGAAATCGTTAAAGGGCAATATAAGTAAGGGAGATTTGTTTACTTTGAAATTCCTACCTCTGATATTCCATAAATTCGAATTGAATTTACACAATTCATACATCAAAATAAAGGTTGAATTCGGAAAATATAACAATAAATCAACTTACATAGTTGACAGTAGGCAACAATGGTTCCTGGAAGTCTGCTACCTTATTCGTACCAGAACTGATAATTAAATAATTTTTCAGGCAAACAACTCGTGGCCAAATGTGCTTCAGATATCCAAAAACAAAGCTTGAACATCAAAATTCTTCAAAACGCAGCGACAAAGCTGCGTGGGGGTAAATTCCAAAACTGTCAGCTTTGTTTACGTTGTAGGTTTATTACGATATCCGTTCAAGGTCATCAGACGGAAAAAGCTTCGCTATACAATGTCGTCTAAAATCAAATAATGAAAAAGGACGCCTTAATATTATTATTATATCGATACTGCGCGGTTGCCACATTCTATGCAAGGTATCATGACACCTGTTGAATTTTCTTAGAATTACGATTTTGTTTTTCGGTGGAAATTCGTGACATCGAGTGATGTCCTTTTCCCAAATGCAGTCCTATCGCTGCATCCTAAAGTGTTTTGAATGTCTTGCTTTATTCTTGGATGTCTGAAGCACATTTGACCACAAGTTGTTCTCCAGAAATATTATTGTATTATCAGTTCTAGTACGAATACCGTAGCAGACTTTCAAGAACCACTGATGCCTGCTGTCAACTCTAAGAGCTATCATATATTTTCCGTATTCTGTACATCTCAACCTTCATTTTGATATATAATTTCTGTATATTTAATTCGCATTTATGGAATATCAGAGGTGGGGAATTTCAAAGTAAAAAGATTTCCCTTACATATATAGAACCTTAAATTGAAGCAAATATTGCCAAAAAACTTCTAAACGTACCGAAATATCGCAGAGAGCATCAAGATTCTTCAAATGTTCCCCGGCGGTGGACCCAGTCGAGAAGTTTTAGGCCTTCGCCGATCACAGTGTCGGCTTCTGCTAAATCTAAATTTGAGTGGTAAGACTGTATGCCAGTTTTGGTTGGCGTATGTCCTCCACAAGGATGTACCAGGCTACAATTAACTTATGGCTCTGTCGTCCAAGTTTAGACTGGGTTCGACGCATCGTCATTTTTCAGTAGATGGATCTTGAAAACCGACCCCCCCCCCCCCCCGCCACCCCACCCCACCCCATGCCTAATTTGTCAACGATCCTACGATTATGTTGCGACGAAATAGGAATAAATTAAAAACAATAATGATAGTTTGTTGAAATTAAAAATTGAAAAAGATGTGACGAATAACCAAAATAAATTAATCAATATATATATTTCGCATTTTTGTCTTAGACTGAGAGAACATCTTGTCCGCAGCTAGCACTTATACTTCCGATTACGGTTCCCATATCTATGGAATCTCCAGAATCAAATCGACTGTTTTGTGGCTAACAATGGGAATCACACGGAGAATGGGTTAGCATAATTATATTGATGGAAAATATAACGGCCAACCAATTAATTAACAAAGCATCAAAGTCGTTAATATTTTATAAATTTCCTGTCACTGGAATACACACAGTATTCAACAAGACTTACATTTGTACAGGTAAAACTGTCATCTACATAAAATAACACATCAATTAAAAAAAACGCCAACTTACCTTGTGTATTTTCTCGCCCTTGCCCAACAGGTAATTCGAAATATCCCGAAAGTAGAAAAACAGGACGGCGGCAGTTAACATGACAAGAAAAGTAATTACACCTTTTGTAGCGTCATCTAGTCCCGAGTCAAGGTGTTGGTACGCAGGTTCCGAGGTCATGTGGAATATTGTTGAAGCTCAGTGCGGTTATTATAATATTATTATTATTTGCCTTTGTTGGAAGTAATCAAGCGTGCAGAAAAAATTCTTCGTCCTTCATTTACCCGTTATTGTTACACAAACATTGTCAATATGTACAATATCATTAAATGTTATCTGTTATTGATGTTAATGGTCTCGACTCCCACGAATGCCACTTATATGTACACCGTACACACCAGGAACCTTTGTTGGAAAATTTGCTAATCGTTCGTTAATTTCTGAATTCAGTAATTTTTGTGTCAAATGACTGGATTGTTGTTATAAGGCAAACGTTTCTAGGCGAAGTTTTCATTTATTCGTGGTTAAATCGGAATGACTCCAGTTAGATTTTATTTAAGTGCATCAGCTCACGGCAAATAACATGTGTGAGAGAAAATATATGTAAATTGATTTCTTATAATCCATCATTCAAAAATCTGTATTGCATGTGTAATGCATGTGGACCCTTTAACTGCGCTGACGCGAGATTGATGTGAGAGCTGTTGCTACCTGATAAGCATTTTGGTGTTTTTTTCTTCTGTTTGTTTGCCGTGGTTAGTGGAATAGCCACAGTAGGGGGAGGGGGGGCTGAATATTGGATCCCCCTATAATTTTCGCTGATCCCGGGGGGGGGGGGGGGGGGGGGGCTGATTAATGGATGCCCCTATAATTTTCGCTGCTCCCCTTCCCCAAAAAATAGTGGTCCAAAGCAACATTCACATAACACATAGAACTCTAAAATGGTCTCCTTTATGGGGCTTCGCATTCTCCCTCTTGAAGCATTGAATTTTGCAAAGTTTTCTTGGCGTGGGAGGCCTAGTTCCATTTTCAATACTCCGGCTGTTACCATTCCCACTACTTCTCTGTGAGGGAAGTGGGAGGAGGGGTAACAACCGGAGGATCCTAGTTAAGAATAGAGGAGGCCTCCCCTCGCAACGGCTTTCCAAATATCATGTCCCCCCCCCCCCCCACACACACACACACAAAACTATCTAGGGCATCTCCTATCAGCTTGACGCCTGGTCGTGGTAGCAACTGGAATCTGATAGAATCTGATATTTTACCGGTAGAAGTTGGAATTATAATTTCTACTGATAGAATATGATGCAGAAATTGGACTTTCATGTTCTGCCAACAGCACTTGAAATTCCAACTTCTGCATCATATTCTACCGGTAGAAATTATAATTCCAATTTCTACTGGTAAAATATGGAATTTCATCTTCTATATCAAACCCCACGTTTACGGTATTTTATAGACTCGTGGATATTACTGCAAGCGGTACTTGTATATTATTTCAGTTGAAGTCCCAGTTTGACAAACTCAAGTGGGACGCTGTAGGTCGTTTCTAAAATTGAAAGGTCGTTGGCTCACCTGTGTTGTACCCGTGTTCTTTCCCGTTGCTCCGGTTTACTTCACTTCACCATTAAAACTGCCCGTCAAAGCAGGAACTTGCTTGTTGGGTAGGTAAATAAATAAATAAATAAAAATAAATAAATAAATAAATAAATAAATAAATAAATAAATAAATAAATAAATAAATAAATAAATAAATAAATAAATAAATAAATAAATAAGTTTTCTTGAGGTGACAGATGTGGGCAATGCCTGTATTATCCTTACCCACAGTCAGGTGTATGACAACTGCATTTAATTGTTATACAAGCATTACCCTCACCCCCTATCATTCATCGAAGGGAGGTGAGAAGTATGCGTAATAACTGTATAATCGTATTAGTGCTTGTCTGAAAAGCCTTTGCACTCCAGAGTTTTGATAGCGGAAGGAGTCATCGTTACCCCCGACTTCATTTAAACTTCTGCTTGCGGGTATGGCTGCTGCTGCTATCTAAAATTTATAAGATGCTGAAAGGGGCAGTGCGGTGGCTCAGTGGTAGACTGTTGGACTTCTATGCTAGAGGTCCCGAGTTCGATCCCCGTCCGGGACGACCCGCGTTGTGTCCTTGGGCAAGGCACTTTATCCCGGTTGCCCACATGGAGGCACGATGACGCCGTGCACTAAGGCGTACTGCACGACGATGGTGCACACGTCTGCAACCGCTGTAACCCTGCTTGAGCGGAGCTTGAACATGGTTAGAATGTTGAGGGGCTGACAGTTGCTCGTCGATGCTCGGTGGTTCTCTCCGGGTACTCCGGCTTCCTCCACCCGTAATACTGTCAACGTCACGATTAGCCATTGTGAATAAGTATGTGACCTTAAACACCAATAAATAAATAAATAAATAAATATTTTGAAGTCTTATTTGCTTGACGCATCTCCCCTATGGATTAAAGATGCTACATTTCAGTTAAAAAGGGGTTAATATATAATGTGGCCAAGGTCTTCCCCACCCAACCGCCCTCGCTTTCGCCATCGAGCCTGCTTTCTCCCATAAACCAGGGCACGTAGAGAAAAGCATATAGACAGCTGCCAGTGAAATTTAAATTTTGATCTCATGTTCGGATTGTTCTGGTGTCCGCAACAATATGGACAGAAAGTAGACCAGGTTTCAGTTTTTCATAGGCGTTAATAAATTAAAAGGAGAGATTTACCTTTTGTTCACCTCAATAGAATATTAATTCAATCTGTCGCGTATACTGAGTGGCGAATTTGAACGTAAAGCACAATAAGCCGTATGTTGTTCGACTCAGCAATCGTTTTGAAAAGAAGATAACAAGGACTTTATTACATCCAATAAAATCCCAGTATGATAAATGACAAAAGTGACATGTACAATTAAAATTCTTATCGCTATTTACTTTTTGCTAAGTGTGGGTCGAGTTATCCCAGCGCAATTCTGGGAAGCCTGAATGTAAAAAAGCATTTAGTTTACACAGTGGAACAGATATTATTAACACGTATACCACTTCATTCAGCACGATTTGTCATAAAATACCCTCAAGGGCTTACCACTGAGTATGAAAGTTTAATATGTTTTCATGTAAAAATATGAAGACCAGTACACAACCGGGAGTGGAGCAAGCGATGATCATTTCTCCCACTACAAATGTCGCGAACACTTAGCAACTCAGCAATGGTGGTTATAAGGTGCTATATATGTACTGGGAAATTAGCTTGAAAATAGGTGACAGGTTATTTTCGATGTCATCAAAAATCTAAGCAATGTCATAATTTGTCACGTTTTTGTTGTCCATCCGTATTTATGTACAATTCTTTACAGCGATATCGAAAATAACATGCCACCTATTTTCAAGATATATTTTCCGTTACTTTTTTAGCGCCTTAAGCGAATATAATCATCTATACGTTTTGTTACGTGGCAAGCACAAAATTGTGTTACAATTCGAATCGAAAAGCACGTGTTATACGATGACAGACACTTTCCATCAAAGAGTCATGCGCAATGGCGTATATTCAACATCGAAGCGGTTTCTTCATTTGCACAACTTTTCAACTAAAATCACAATATCGGCCCCTCAGCACGATTATGTGATAAATGAATCTCGAATTTGCTGCGATTCTATCATTGATCTCAAACC
Source organism: Pictodentalium vernedei (assembly GCA_031216915.1). Classification (NCBI taxonomy): domain Eukaryota; kingdom Metazoa; phylum Mollusca; class Scaphopoda; order Dentaliida; family Dentaliidae; genus Pictodentalium; species Pictodentalium vernedei. Next base: position 73,335,655 of record CM062290.1, on the reverse strand, counting down.
AGCTGTATTGCTGGAACACCAGGTGCAAACGTTACAACTTAATCTACCCCCTTAAAATAACGTTAAGTATATCAATACACGTAATTCATGGATGACGTTTGATGATGGGAAAGCTATTACGCTGTGACTACAATCACAGCGTAACAGCTTTCACATCAGAAAATGTGTCATGGGTGTTTAAACGAGACTTTCTTTATTCAAACATTATGCACATTGAGTTGAAAATGCTGAAAAAATTTCCCAAATCCCAAACAAGGATAAATAGTTGAAATCAACCCGAGTATGGCTTATTGTTTCACTAGGATAGCAGAAAAATAACTAACCTTTGGTGTTTAAAAGTTTAGAGGCATAAGGGGAGTTTAGATATGGAAGTCTGATAGTGTACTACTATTTCGTTTTTAACAATTTTAAAGGTGAAAGCAAAAGTAGCCAGGAAGGAATTTTTTTTACAAGCCTCCGCTGTCTTGTGGAAAATCGAGTATTCAAAAAGATATCACTTCTAAATCATCGCAGCACGTATAAATCTAAAACCGTGAGATTTTGTCTAAACTATGTGTCTTAGACTTTCAAAGAGCTTAGTTCTGACATAGACAACGAAAAGAGTGTAACAGCAAAGCGTTTAGATGGAACCTAATTAATTGTGATGGTAAAATTATTTGTTGCCTTCCAATATTTGGAAACCACCTCCCCTCCACTTCTGAAAGTATACTATCAGATGGGATTAAAAACCAAAACACGTGGCCTTATCCTAACGCATTTGCCGTGGGTGGAATGCGGACTTCATTGTGTTTTTGTTTTTTTTAACCCTTTACCTAACATGAAAAGCAGACGACACTTGCAAAGAAAATTCTTGAATAACTATTATTTTCAATTTTTGTTTCATAAACATAGGTTATGACGGTTTGGGCTGTTACGGTAGGTAAAGGGTTAAATAATATAATTATCGTTAATAATGAAAAGAAATAAACAGAGTAATCGCTTGACTGGACTGGTTACGTGAAATAATCATTCGAGGCGAGGGACTATATTGTAAAACACTCGTGCGCATTCGTGCACTCGTGTTTGTACAACGTCCCTCACCTCTCATGAATTATTTCACGTAACCAGTCCAGTAAGTGATTACTCTGTATAATCAAGGCCAATAATTTTCGTCATTGGAAGAGATTTACTGGAAAGTTAGCTCTCCTTAATTTTCTAAACTTGTCAGTAATTTTGACACTGAGTGTATGGAAATTTCATATAAAAATTGAAATTTCGAAATGCTAGCGACTTTGTATATGTAGTAGTAGTAAATTATTTTATTATAGTGTCACGTTTCTATACATCTTTACAGAAAAAATACATTACATTGATACATGAAACCCAGCCGTGAAGGCTTATGAGACACTTGAAAAACTACATAAATATCTATGTATAATATGTACATAATTTTCAAATCATTATTCGAACACACCAAACCACCTAACCCCTCCCGCAGTTCTCCCCCACCCAACACCACAACCATTCGTAAGCACAACTGTGCATCTTAACTGGTAGAGTGCTGGAAGCCCCAAAATGGACTTTACTAAAAAGCACTGGTAATGGCCCTATCTATTATTCTCCACTGAAGATAGCTTCCTTTTCAACCTGATCATCATTTTACTAACATCAGCCATTTTCCTTTTCAGTAGTATAAAATTACAGAAGGTGGTTTTTATTTGCAATTTATTTCTCAGATTGAATGCTGGACTATTATTGTCTGTTGAAACCCATTTAAAAATAAGAAAACAAATGCATGTTCGCATAAACATAAAGCTTACAGGACCGCATCTGTAAATGAGTTTCGGATTAAATTTAACTGGCCGTGATGCCGCCACTGACAAGAAGTTTTAAAAAGCATGCATCCCTGATGTATGTACTTTCGATAAAGTTATGGCCCTTGAAATTATTAGATGAGCATGGATCAGAAAACAGGTATGGCATTAGTAGAAAATAAACAAGATGCATTTTGTTACATTTAATGAACGGAAACAACAGACAGTTCTTCGAACTGTCTGTTGTTTTCGTTTATTAAAAAGTTACAAAGGGATGATTGCTTTTGTATGATAAGCTAATTAGAAGCAACAAGTTCATAGATAATCGGTCATTAAGAATATAGCTATCAGTATTACCCAGCCCAACACCAATTGTCCACTTCGGCTCCTTGTTTAACGAATGTGTTTTTTAGAGTAATTTGCAAGTTTTTATTCTCTCCATGAATACAATTACCAAATCTCCCCCTAGCGTTTATATTAACGGAAAGTGCTGTGTCTGTATTATACGTCACGATGCACACACTGTTAATGTAATTAACAGAAATGTTACAGAACATCACAAGATGGTGAAAGAGCCGTATTTTCAAGCGAACTTCCCAATACTAATATAGCGCCTTAAAATCACCATTGCTGAGTTGTTAAGTCGTATTTTTACATGAGAACATATTAAATATTCATACTTAGTGGTAAGCCCTTGAGGGTATTTTATGATAAATCGTGCTGAATCAAGTGGTATACGTGTTAATAATATCTGTTCCACTGTGTAAACTAAATGCTTTCTTTACATTCAGGCTTCTCAGAGTTGCACAAGTGGATGGTCACAGCGTTCAGATTGATAAACAATCATAGGTACACCCTATACAAGTTTCAACGTCCGAGAGATTCTCTGATACATTCGCATAATTTCGATTTTGAGTGATTAAATATATAATTTTATTTAGTAATGAGGTGTGTTAGCAATTGATGGCATTTCCAACGTTTTGGTAACGCGACCAATTTTCTGTGACGGTGAGTTACTGCGCCAACAGTTTTTTCGACCCCTGGTTGAAACAACAATTCCTACAGTTCCTTGATGACAAACATTCCTGGTGTGTACATAGTACACTTTTAAGTGTAACAAAAAAATCCACTGATACCCTCTGTAAGCTCTCCTTTGATTGAAATAAGTCACGTGAGTACTTGGTAAAAATTTCCTCAAAGCCACGATTTTTTTCACACATATATATATATATATCACTCACGCAGAGGACTTGCAATCCAGCAGGGTCCAATATAACAAACGAAAGACCGGCTCTTCTGTCCGTGAAGAAAGAATAATTGATATTTTTAAACTTTGAGTGGTCCGAAGTTCTATAAGAACTTTATTGGCTTTACTCCGTACAATGTTTACTAACTGCGATTGTAACGCGGATGTGTTTTCATTGTCTAGGTGTACCCGTATATCTGTATTGACGTAAAACTTCAAACAATGCCCTACTAAATTATACCTTTCAGCTGGGTATATTAATGCGAGAATCAACAAATGGTAAGCTAGACTGGATTCCGCGCAAATTTACATTGTATTTCAGTCCCGTTGTTCTGTTTGACCGGTAGTTTTAACAAAATTTAATGTGTAAGTTTATATAAAGTGCTACAGAATGTACCAGATGGTCATAGATCATGTGCGTTTGCTAAATATCTGGTGCGTTTCTGCTTGTTACATGTGCGATACGGCATGAGAGGTCAAACTTGGTATCCTGCTTATTCAAAAGGTACGGGTCTACACTATTTTAATGGAACACAAAGTCAAACGAAACCCAGGAACCTAAGCAATTTGTAAAACCTTAGTTTTCGTAAAAAAAAAAATCACTCGTTCGAAAAACACGCTCTTTCCACTGTCAAAAAAACGGATTGGATGAAAGCAAAAGCCATTCAATAACCACTAGTACACGCGCGTCACGTGGTGACGTCTCGTTGTGTACTCCCCATGGGGTTCAATCAATATGTTTTGTCGCTGCATGAACGGTAATATGTTGCTGCATTCAGAAGTGTTAGATCACATCTGTGCCAAAGGTTGTGCTAGGAAAATAATGTGGGGGCCGATCTGAGGGAAAATTAGGATTTGAGGAAACAAAAGAATCTGTGCCCTGAAAAGACTATTAGTTTTTTTTTTTGTTTTATCAGTTTCCAAAGGGTGCGCAGTGGCTCTGTGGGTAGAGGTGCAGGCTGCAAGCCGAGAGGACGGTTCTAATCTCACCTGCGGCAATCGCGTTGTGTCCTTGGGCAAGACACTTCACTCCCATTGCCCACACGGGGCACGGTGACGTTGTGTACTAAGGCGCACTGCACGTCTATTGTGCACCTGTCTTCAACCAATGTTAACCCTGCTTGTGTGGAGTTGGTATGTTGGGAAGCTAACAGTTGCTCGCCGTTGCTCGGTGGTTCTCTCCGGGTACTCTGGCTTCCTCCACCCGTAAAACTGTCGTAGTCATGATTAGCCATTGTGCATACATATGGGACCTTAAACACCAATAAATAAATACATATATCAGTTTCCAACGCCATATCCTAAAACCAGGGGCAATGGGATTTTTCCTTTGGGTAAGGTAGATTACTGGTACAGTACAGTCGCCGTGGGAAGTGATGTCTCTGCATGCGTTTACCAGATAATAAACATCATCATCAGCACAATTTTAATTAATGAAGCACCGGGTTGTACCCGGTGCTTCATTAATTAATTTTTTTCGGATTATTCCTGTAATTAGTGTTTGGAATCTAATATTATTGCGTCCGCGGAACTATTGTACACCCGTGGAGAGAGACCAGTCCACGGCGGGCGGCCGTACTGTAATTCTGGACATACACTGACAACAAACTGCCTAACTTTACTCTAGAAGTCTCATAAGACGTTTGGCATGGAACCACTTTGTGGTTTAACCCTTTACCCAACGAATCGGCAGCATCCACCCGCGTAATATGCAAATTCAGTAGTTTCAAAAATATTATTTTTCAAAAAATTTCAACAAAACCATATCATGTAACCCCTCATTGGAACGAGCTCGTCGAGCTCGTTCCAACGAGGGGTCACATGATATGGTTTTGTTAAAAAAATTGAAAAATTTGAAAAAATGATATTTAAAATAATAAATTTTGATATCGTCTGTGTTGGGTAAAGGGTTAAATACTTTTTTCAATGAAAGGCAGATGTCTGCTCCATTGTGTTGCAAAGTGTTCCACCTTCATCATTCCGACTTCCTGTTTTGGGCGAAACACTGCTGGACCGTTTTTGTTTAATGTCAAATACGAAATGTTTGAATTAAAAAGAATTGATATTAGAACTAATATTCATCTTTTTACCGAGCTTTAAGTGGTGGTGGCTTTGTTCCAGATTAGCTGTCCATCAACCTATTTCCGTACGCAGCTAAAACCGTTTCGTTGAAAATGTTGATTAATCAGAAGCAATCTCACGCTCAGTAATGATGACATCTTATTTCTTGAAAAAGAGGTTATCATATTTCAATAGCAAAGTTGATTGTGGAGATTTCCGTTGTTGATCAATCGTCGCCTGAGAGCCACGAGGTTCTATCTTCCAGCGGAAGATAGAACCTTATGGTTCTCACACGACGCAATGTTTTAACCTTACTTGGTGAAGAAATCCCATAAAAGAGGAGAGCCCATCTTGCATGAATGCACATGACACTAAAAAAGAGCCCCCTGATTCCTTTAGAAAAACAGAATATTTTAAGATGTAAAACCCAAGTTTTTAAACATAATTTATGACCATCAGGACCCGATTGTGTTATTACCGTTTCCTAAAAATTTGGAAATTTCTAATAACGCTTATGTCTGATATTGAGCAGGTATGAGCAAAAACAAATAGGGGGGGGGGGGGAATTGCCCTTTAAATTGCGCATCGTCTTTCGTTGACTGTTAGTGTAAATTCATAAAAGATATATTGTTGTAAATTGACGTCAGGTGGGGGTTGTGATATGGATGGGGTTGGTACCCTCACCCCACAACGGATGTAGATGACGATTGTTCTGACACCATCAGACCTGGAAATAACCAGCGAACGATCATTTAGGTTGCGGGGATTACGTCAATTGTGAAAAACGCGAATGAACTACAGGTTACGACAATTGATGCAACGGCAAGCTTAATATAATATAAATGAAATGTTTTGCCCGTCAGACTCAGACCTGACAATTTCTCGAGACTACCTCCGCTCTTTGGCTGCGCATTGCACCAACATATGAGTAGAGTGGCATGTTTTTTATGCCTAACATAATTTCCTCCCCAACAGATAGCAAAAGCTACGGCGCGATCTGGCCGAAGCGGGATCGCGCGTTAGTTGTTGCTGTTTATTGTGGCTGAAATTCTGTTAACCCCTTACCTAACGTGAAAAGCAGACGACACCTGTAAAAAAAATTCTTGAATAACTAATTTCTTTCATTTTTTGTCTCAAAAACATAGGTTATGACCCCTCAACGAGCTCGTTCCAATGAGGGGTCATAACCTATGTTTTTGAGACAAAAAATGAAAATATAATGAAAATTAATTGGCGGTTTTTGAGAAGAGCGCTGGCCGGTTTTGGCCGTTACGTTAGGTAAAGGGTTAAGATGTGAACAGCATGGCTGATGTAGTAAAACAGAGAATGAGGACAAGCATCACAACACATTATATTAATAGGTTACCACCACGTTATGTTGCGTAATCTGCTAATGGGTTACGATACAAGCTCCTTATTTCCAGTTCTGCACTATAGGTCTCTACGTCATGCCGAGATACCCATTGGCGCCCCAGGTACAAGTGAAAACACTAGTCAAACAACTTAAAACAAAGTACACTCTGCATCTGTAGCAAAAAATATATATCAGAATCCAGCAGATATGTGTCCTTATGAACCTCTTTCACCACATCTTTACAGTAATACGAACATGAAATGATGTGATTAATTTGCATCAAAACGATCACGTGGCTGGGTTTTGAAACTTCATCTTACAGAACGTTTTGGGGAATGTCAATCTTTTGCGGGAATGTAAACGTCATGTGTAAGTATGTCCAAATCGGAGGCAGACTGGCTCCAGAAAGAAAAGCTCGGACAATTGTTATATCGACCTTCTTACATTAGTAACGTGTCAGTTCATAAGAGCGAAACTAAAACGAAAGGAGAGGTACTATTTGTTTCTTCAATTTCTGCATCCAAAATATAGCTTAAAACCTCTTAATGGAACGAGCTCGTTCCAGTGAGAGGTCATAGGCTAATGTTTTTGGTAATAAATGATTTTTTTAGTCATTTTAGAACTTATTCGACAAGTGTCGTCTGCTATTCATGTGAGGCAAAGGCTCTAATAATAGAAAGGAATTAATGTTGAATAAAAAATTCCTTTTCAATTTTTTGTTTCTTACAAGTGTGGGCGGAAATATATATAGCCAAATGGCCATGGACCCCCCCCCCCCCCCCCCCCCCCCCCGCGCCACATATCCCTTTCCGATCCACTGTATCACTAACCTTCCATGACACAGAAGTTGTTTTGACAATTCACCGGGGAGCGTTTTGTCAAGCCCCTTTTTGATTAGTTTCAAGTTCAACCACAACTATTCGATGGCTCAGGCCATTGGGTGGTCGGATCTTCCGGAAATCTCCGGTCTCTCAGTGTGCCAGTCCGCACTGCACAAAATAACCAATCTTCGGTTTTGAAACAACTGCTTAGATCAAACTTTAAAACTAATGTTAAAGCAATTTGTAATCAATTAAATATGACAATAGTTGAGTTTCCCCCTGCCAGGTATTGAGCATGCACATTTATACAGGAATATAACAGCCCAGACAGGATGCTGTACGTTTGAACACATCTTTATTTTTCTGGAATAAGATTACTGTTCATTGTAGATACCAGTACGGTAATTGAAAGTAAACAATGGAAGCTTTCAAAATTATAGAAATAATTGAGCGATTAACAAACTCTGTAGCTATATGCGTTTTCTTAGGTTAACATTAGCTCCGCCGAGTTGGTTTCAGTTCCTTCGATAGTCGGATGGTATGACCCATGTTTGTCTGACCACAGGGATACTTTTACACTTTTGGGGAAAGAGTCCGGGGCCCATGTTATTAGGAAAATTTGCGTCATGGGACTCCAGTTGTGAATTTGATTTGGAGAGGAAGAAACAAACAGAGACTAAGACATCCTACATTCGAATATAACAGAGAACATTGAGACCGATATCAAAGTAACTGGACGTATACTACAAGTAAATTTTCTATCAAACAGTCAGATGGAATCGTGCTCACCCCACTCTCCGTAGTCTCCGTTAAATTGTACTTAAGTACTATTAAAGAAGAACTTGTCATTTGTCATTGAATTCAGGCACTTATTGAACTTCGTTAGGTAAGCAATTAAAATTTAATGCATAATTGATGTCCTGAACTGGATGGTCATAAGGCCTCAGAAAACCAAAGGTTTTCTGAGGCCTTACGACTACCCAATTCAAGGCATTAATTGCGCATTAAATTTTTGCTTGAGTGGGAAATGAGATTGGGAAATTTGAGGTGGAGAATTGGAAAAAAATCATGCGTAATTGCCATTGGTAAAGGGTCCCATATACGGTCCCTGTATACACCCAAAATAATCTCTGGACCATGACATGAATTTGCTCGACGGTTCTAAGGTGCGCATACCCTTGCTTCACTGAAAGCTATTCTGACAAAACAGTCTACAGTCAGCGCGATTAGCCGCGGCAACCGACAATGCCGTGGTAAAGATTATGACAGACATGACTATACAGATAAAATGATTTTTCTAAACTGTTCATAAAAATAGTATGTGGTGATCGTATATGTATCATGCGCCTCAAATAACGAGATCCATATCTTCCGACCTAATATTTGTGGTAATAATTACTTGATTACTTGATTATTGAGAAAAGACTCGATTGTGACACTTTGTCATATTGGTCATAAGAGCTTTAGGCATTCCTTTTGTTAGAGGGTAAGGAAGCGCGGTGGCTCGGTTGTTACGGCATTGGACTTCAAACCGAAAGGTCCACGGTTCGATCCCCACAGGGGGTAAATGCGTTGTGTCCTTGAACAAGGCACTTAATCCTGATTGCACACGTGGGGGCACGGTGGCGCTGTGTACTAAGGGGAACTGCACGTTGATGGTGCACTTGTTTTTTGCTTGCGGGGAGTTAGTACGTTGGTCAGTCTGACAGTGGCTCGCCAGTGCTCGGTAGTTCTCTCCGGATACTCCGGCTTCATCCACTCGTAAAACTGTCTGACATGGGGTGGCCCGGCTGTCGAAAGTGTCGTTAAACCTCAATAAATAAATTAATGTTAGAGGGTAATATGCGACCAAGTGTGTTCCTTGCCAGCAAGTGTTAGCAATGGGACACATTCTTTTCCACTGCACAGATTTTTATCTTGTCAGGCGACAGTATTGTGAGGTCAGATCTCTTCGAGACCATTTAATGACGTATGTGCTCACAAGATACGGTCATTTCTCAAGCAAATCAACCTTTTAATCAATTTTGAACTGTTGTTTATTCTTTTAAGCAAGATTACACTTCCTGTGTAGTGATCAGGTTGAGTTATATAATATTCCATACATTTCTGGTATCGTTTCCTCATTTCTGTTCTTACTTCTTATTTATTCCTCATTTCATGATTTTAAAAACTTTTTTATTTTATGAAAGTTTCATTACATAACTCCTTTATCACCACGATATAGCATTAGATGCTCATGTGGCATTACGCACCATTAAATAAATACATAATTATACGGCTCGGAGTGTATCAGTTTTGAAAACAGTGTAAATCTTAACACTTTCTGCAATATACACGATTAGGTAAAATTGTATGTTACAATGTATGTTAGTTACCATTGTAAAAATGGGTACGTCAAGGACAATACATAAGACCCAGTGTATTCGGTCAGATAATGGGCGACCATTATCTAACCGAATATTCTGGGTCTAGTGTATTATCTGACTTAAAGTCCATTTTACATTAAAGTTTTATTTTAATGCGAAAGAAACTGGGGAGAAATGAAATTGAAAAAAATGTGAACAGTTCGATCGGTGAGTTATCGTTGATGATAACCCATCGAATACAGCAACACTGATGTTTCAGTAGAAATTCGGGATGAAAACTCAATCGGGTCACGTTGAGTGTTTGTATTAGAACAATAGCTGTGTATTATTTGCAAGAATGTGCGATAATTCTTTCAAGAATGGCCGATCATTCTTGGGAAATAATGCGCATTTATTGTTCGGACCAGTTATTCTTTCGGAAAACAGTGAAGGCTAAACATGGGGGTTTGTCGGCGGTGTGTTTTAATAATTGGGCAACAAGTGGCCTGCTTTCTTATTCCAATTAATTTGAATACAAATCATTCAGACCTGTAGAATGTAAGTTTCAAATGATGGAGAATAAAATTACATATGTTTCTGTTATACGAGTGTGTCCAAGAACAGTTAGGAATCGGTTGCGGGCGTTCAATTTAAGGCCACGACGTCCCTACGTTGGTCCGCAACTTACACCTAGGCGACGTCAACGTCGATTGCAATGGCTGCGGGCACATGCACCAAATCGGTTTCCCTCGGCCCACTGGAGACATGTGTTATTCACTGGCGATTCTCGGTTCACGCTTTGCAGGTCAGATGGGCGACAACGTTGCTATCCACGTCGAGGTGAGCGATATTCTTACGCGTGCGTTAAGGAAAACGATAGCTTCGGGGCGGGTCTGTTATGGTTTGGGGGGGGGGGGGACTTCTCATGGCGGGGAAAACACTTCGCGTGGTCATCCAAGGCAATCTTACAGCTATAAGATATCGGGAACAGGTCCTCGTGCCTCATGTCCTTCCACTTAGCCATGCGCGTAACCTTACGTTGCAGCAGGATAATGCGAGGCCGCACATTGTCCCAGTCCTCGAATGGCCACCATACAGTCCAGATTTGTCCCTGATCGAACATTTGTGGGACGAGCTGGACAGGAGGTCCGGGAAGTGCGTCAACGTCCCAAACAACGTCGCTCAGCTCACGCACGCCCTTCTTCAGGAGTGGAATAACATCCCGCAAAGGAACTTAAACAACTTGATGGGGTCAATGGTAGGACGCATTTTGATTTTGATCAGGAAATGGCGTAGGGTACCCACGTTTGAACGTTATCCATGCAAACGCCGTCTGTGTTAAGACAACAAAACTCGTCAAAATTTAATCAGTAATGAAGAAAATACATCAAAATCCAAACAATGAAATAATCATCCATAACACATTTGAAATATTTACCACAGAAAAAAAACTTACGTTTCTTTTTTCCGCTAGTATAGGTAATAATTTAAGCCATTTGGATTCCTTATCACAGATTCTGCTAGTAGATATTAGTAAAGAAAAAACTGCCATCGTTGTGTCAAGGTGGTCTGTAACGGGCATCGACTGGAGTTGACTTAAAGGTTGTTCTACCATCAAACCCATGATGTCTATTTGCTACCAAATCTACCTAGTTCCAGTTTCTACCATGGTATTTATCTATGATATTCTGCCCATGTAGGGTATGATTTAGTAACAGTTTGACATTGGGTTGTGTTCATTCAAGAATTTTCATCTTCACCCACGTTAGCAGCTAAATATACGAAATAATAACACTTTGGTCGGCCGCTGATTTGTCGCAGTTCTCATGTGAGAAGGCTTTGGTTACTCCTGTGCTCCCAACTGCCTCATTCCCACGCCTCTTCTCTCCTCCCAACACTTGGAGACGAGCTGGTGACATCTCGTGTCCCATTCTTCCCAATCTTCCATATAAGCATACTAACCCTTTCCTTTGTATCTCCTACTAACCGTGTGTCCTTCATTCTCCCACCCACTTCCCCATTATACTCCCAGTGAATCTTATTCTGTTAGACTGGTATTGTGTACAATCTTGGAGAAAGTGTTCCAGGGCATCCTCAACGCCTAAATTACACATCTGGCACTCCTTTTCGTTGTTTCCCCAATTTTTCCCCAAAGCTCTAGCGACCGCGACCTCAACTTGAACAACAGTGACCCCCCCCCCCCCCTAAAGGTGCCATCAAGGTACTCTTCAAAACCTGGATTCTCTTTATCAGGCAGTCCATCCCACGACCTCTTTGATTTGCCCCCTTCTCGCTAATTAAGGTTACCATCATCCATGACTTTTTCTCTGACGAAATTTTTACCCTGGGTTGTCCGTACACTGCAAAAAATATAGGTTCTCTTTAGAACCAAAACTGGTTCTAATCTTGTCCCTGAGATGAAACCAGTTCTGTTTAAACAATATTTATTTCAAATCAAATAAATTTATAAAGATTAACATTAAATATTAACAGAATTAAACATAAATTGAGGGGGTTTCAGTCGTAAGTTCAGAGCTTATACGAGGTTGTCTCAAATCATTATTTAGCAAAGGAGATATGAACAGTTGGCATATGGAACCAGTTTTGGTTTACATTAGGAAGCATAGTGCGACCTGGTTTTTATAATAACTCCACAAAGTAGAGAGTGTTTAAATTTATTGCCACTCAATAAAACTGGTTCGATATGCCAACTGTTCATATCTCCTTTGTTTAAAAATGTTTGGCGACTGCGTTGAATAAGCACCAAGTTTACTTCTGAATCTACTTCAGTTCATGTAATATTCTGTTCAAATTGATTGCTAATCTTGGTAAATTTGTTTGATTTGAAATAAATACTGTTTAAACAGAACTGGTTCCATCTCAGGGACAAGATTAGAACCAGTTTTGGTTCTGAAGAGAACCTATATTTTTTGCAGTGTACTTCTCCAGTGAGTAGTTCTCTATTAACTCCTTCTCACGGATTATCCACTCTGTCTTTGTTTTTGAATTTGAACTACTGAACACGATTTGTATGTTACAATATTGACTGAAGGCTCGTTAGATCCTCTATTTACAACACTGTCACTGAAAGAGAAACTCTCTTTTTCTTCTTGATGTGGAGTATTGAAGTGTTTAATGGTTACCTTTATTCACAAAAAGGAATGGTAATTTTTTAATGTTTCGTGTTCCAATTTTGTAACACCATAAAGTTGAAATTGTCTAAAAACCTGAATACACTCGGAAAGAGAAACCACCTTATTTGAACTATATCCCCATTTTAATTTCTTAGTTTTGGAGATAATTTCTGTTCACAAATTATTCTCACGATTTATGCTATAAGATGAATCCCTTTGTAAGATATTGTTAAGTTGAAACTACCTTAAATAAGAAATGATCGTTGTTTCTGTCTATTTCTTGAGTTATGAACCTCCCAAAAAACTTAGGCCAAACTGTGTAAATGGGCGTAGCCCATTTACATTAGTTTGGCCTTTGTTTCTTGGGGTTCATAACTCAAGAAATAGACAGAAACAAACGATCATTCCATATAATTAAATCTGGGTGGCAATAAATTTAAACACTCTCTACTTTGTGGAGTTATTATAAAAACCAGGTCGCACCATGCTTCCTAATGTGAACTGAATAAAAAAGGCATAGTTTTCTAAAATTCTATTTGGAATGATGACACATTTCACTGAAAAATGTTCTTGTGTCATAAAAAATTTTATCGACCAATGAATTGCGTAAGTTAAAAGGAACGCCATAGACCACATCCACACAAAACTTCAATCTTCTTTTCCTCTTGACGGGAAGGTGATGTCATTCAAAGCATCACTTGGTTAAATTTAATTCTGATTTTGATAATTTCCTGAGAAATTGAAAACACAATTGTTAAATGTGGAGTTTGTTATAAAACCAGATGACATGAAGTTGGCTGAACTTTGTCTCAATAAGAGTTCATTCAGGTTAGTTGGAAATTGGAAAGTTCTGATTGCGCAAGTTTCGTTTGTGGATGCCATCGTCAGTGATGTAGCGGTTTGTTTATGTTGACAATGTCGTGCACGGGGCTGAATTGTCACGGAGGACAGTGTTTGACTGATATTTTATTTCTTTAAAGAGGGTCATTCCCTATTATAACCGCGGACAGAACCTACATTTTGACTCACGTACATAATGTGTCTTAGTTCAAATCCAACATCATGCATCCTCTGGATACCAGTTGCACGTAAACAGAGTGTTGCGTATGTTGTGCTACAATGCCAACATTTTGCATTTCGTGAAATATCAGGCATAAATTTTGAGAACTGTTATTCTTTTATGCTCTTGTCAGTGAACCACATACATTCAGTTGATGGTGAAAGGAGATCACTGCGGAGTGCAGGTAGGTCGTAATTTTATTTAAATCAGATTGATCAATTGTATCATTATGACAGGTTGGTAATGATCATGATCGGCCATTGTTTACGTTAATTTGGGTAAAACGATGAACGTAGACGACCATCTCTTAATTTTAATTGCGTATAAAATGAAAGTGTCAATGACACTGTAGCTCAACTTGTCAAGACAAAGACATGTACATGTATAGTATGTGACACAGCAATGACAAACATCTAGGTAATGACCTGATAACAAAGGTATATATAAAGTATTGTAATGGTCTGTACATAAATACTGACCGTTGCCTGTAACAAATGTATAGGTAAAGTATTGTAAAGGTGGATGACAGTCAGATGCTAAACTAGAAAAAAATCTTTGAGTCCCAGAGTGGGTCTGACTGAACCCCAAAATATTTGTTCTCATAGCACAGTGATAACAAAGGCACCCCAAAACACACTTGTTCCTGTCCCAAGGTGAAAACAAAGGTACCCAAGAAGTTTTGTGAAGATCATTTCATAAATACGAGCTGTATAGAACTTGTGACAAAAAACTGACTGGACCTAATTTCGGTACAAAGTGGCCACTGGCAGCCATCTTGAATTTTGGACAGTACCCGGAAACACTCATTCTCGTCCCAAGGTGATAACAAAGGTACCCAAGAAGTTTTGTGAAGATCGGTTCATAAATACAGCCTCTACCCTGAGCCGTATTGACATGTGCGCTCACATTGTGTAAGTAGCACTGAATAAATCAAAGTTCATCTAATTTGCATAATTTCTGCACGAAAAAAAAACCCTTACAATATGTGATGTATTCCATGTTACTAAACATTCATACAAAAATTTATTCAAATCAGAACTTTCATACAGAAGTTCTGTACAAAAGACTGATTGCACTAATTTTGGTACAAAATGGCTGCTGGTGGCCATCTTGAATTTCGGACTACACCCCAAAACACTCGCTCTCATCCCACGCTGATAACAAAGGTACCCAAGAAGTTTCGTAAAGATGGGTTCATAAATATGGCCTCTAGACTGAGCTGTATAGAAGTTGTGTACAAAAAATTGATTAGACCTAATTTCGGTACAAAATGGCCACTGGCAGCCATCTTGAATTTTAGACCGCACCCAGAAACACTCATTCTCGTCACAAGGTGATAACAAAGGTACCCAAGACATTTCGTGAAGATCAGTTCATAAATACAGACTCTAGTCTGAGCCGTATTGACATGTGTACTTACTGTGTGGAAGTCGCACTGAAAAAATCAAAGTTCATCTAATTTGCATAATTTCTGCACGAGAAAAAAACCCGTATTATATGTGATGTATCCTATGGTACTAAACATTCACACAAAAATTACTCAAATCAGCGCTTTCATATGGCAGTTCTGTGCAAAAATCTGATTGCACCTAATTTTGTACAAAATGGCTGCAATCGGCCATCTTGAATTTCGGACCGGACCCAAAAACACTCGTTCTCGTCCCACGGTGATGCCAAAGGTACCCAAGAAGTTTCGTAAAGATCGGTTCATAAATATGGCCTCTAGCCCGAGCCGTATTGGCATTTGCACTTACAGTGCTGAAAGTAACACGAAAAAAAATCAAAATTAGTCTAATTTGCACAATTTACACACGAGAAAAAAACCCGTATTATATGTGATGTATCCTATGGTACTAAACATTCATACAAAAAATTATTCAAATCAGAGCTTTCATATGGAAGTTCTGTACAAAAAACAGATTTCTGCATCGTCGGTACAAAATGGCGGCTGGCAGCCATCTTGAATTTCGGACCGCACCCAAAAACACTCGTTCTCGTCCCAAGGTGATAACAAAGGTACCCAAGAAGTTTCGTAAAGATCGGTTCATAAATACGGCCTCTAGCCCGAGCCGTATCCAATTGTTGACGTACGGACAGACGGACGACGGGCCATGACAAAAGCTCAAATTTGGCTTCGCCAAAGTTGAGCTAAAAATTAAACACGGAATAAAAGCATGATAAGGATTTCATTGTTTAATTGATTTTATTTTTAAAGTATTTCTAAAATGATGAGATAAATATTAATTACTTTTCATTTTGAAACAATTTGAGCGTGCAGAGGTTCTTTTCCATTCACACTGTGCAGCGTAATTTTAACGACTGGCATTGGGGCGTGGTTTACGGTGGGCCTAAATGCGTTTTTTTACGGTTCATTGTGATATGAACAGAAAAAAGAAAGAATTTAGCCAATCATTTTGCCTGAAAATGCATGAACAGAAAAAAGGTTTAATTATATCTGAATGAAACAGAAAAAGTGAATTTGACACTGGAAGTAAACTATATCACCGTAGAACTTTTTTGGTGAGAGTTTTTGTTTACAAACTATTTTTACGGTTTATCCTGTAAGATGAATCCCTTTGTAAGATATTGTTAAGTTGAAACTAACTTAAAGCTGAATGAATTAGAAAAAGGTGAATTCGACACTGGAATTGAACTATTTCTCCTTTAAACCTTTTTTTAGTTCAGGCAAGAGTTTTTTGTTCACAAACTTTTCGTACGATTTATTCTACAAGATAGATTTGTAAGATACTGTTCCGTTGAAACTGCCCAGAACTGGATAAATAAAAAAAGCCCTCTCTCTCTCTCTCTCTCTCTCTCTCTCTGTCTCTCTCTCTCTCTCCCTGTCTCTCTCTCTCTCTCTCTCTCTCTCCCTCTCTCTCTCTCTTCTCTCTCTCTCTCTGTCTCTCTCTCCCTCTCTCTCTCTCCCTCTCTCTCTGTCTCTCTCTCTCTGTCTCTCTCTCTCTCTCTCTCTCTCTCTCTCATTGGTGTTTGTGAAGCACTCCAACAACCCCCTCTGTCTGTCTCTGTCTGTCTGCCTGCCTCTCTCTCTCTCTCTCTCTCTCTCTCTCTCTCTCTCTCTCTCTCTCTCTCTCTCTCTCTCTCTCTCTCTCTCTCTCTCTCTCTCTCGCGCGCGCGCGCGCATTGGTGTTCGTGAAGCTCTCCATCAGCACCTGTCATTTTAACAATTGAATGTATATATCTGTCTGGTTTTTGGAAACGATCGCATAAAAGCTTTCAGCGTACTGCCGGATCCACAAAATTTGATCTTTGTTCAACCCAAATGCATATTTTAGGAAATAAATATTGTTTAAACCAAATGAGAAGAAGAGAATTTAATCCCTGAAATAAGCTATATCTCCTTAAAACGTTTAATTTTAGGAGAGGGTTTTGTCCCTTTGCAACATACCATCACGCTAAAACTGCCCCAGAGCTGAATAAATCAGAACAGAGGATTTACGCCTGAAGTGAATTATATTTCCATTGCAATTTTTACTTAAGGCAAGAATGGGTTTTGTTTACAAACTATCCTTGTACTTTATTTACCATCCATTTTGAAAACTGTTATGTGAATGTTAACCCTTTACCATTTACCTAACATAGCGTCCGAAAACGGCCAGACAATTAACCAGAATAAGCCTACTACAGCCTAAAATATCTCGGAAGTTTCTCAATAAAACCATACAAATATGGATATCATTAGAACCAGCTCGTTGAGCTGGTTCTAATGATATCCATATTGGTATGATTTTATTAAAAAATTGAGAAATTTGTTTTCGAAAAATGTGAAATTTAATTTATGTTTTAAACATACTGTGTTAGGTAACGGGTTAAACAAAGGCGCCATGGTTGGCATCGTCTCATACGTACTGTCTACGGTGAATGTGCGAATCCATTCTGCATTTATAGGGAGGTTCAGTGATAATTCAATTCTGCAGCTCTGTGGGATTGAATCCGTTCCTAACCTTACTGCGGATTTAGTGTTCGTTGTGTCGTCTGCTCGTCAAATGTCGAATTTTCCATCACGCCAAAAATCTCCGCATACCCGTTGAAAGGGTTAGTACAAAATGTGACCAGTGCGAGTTCTTTTTAGTAACTTCGGTACATTAGAGATATTTTTGTTTCAGACGTTAAAATGGTTAAAATTGTGGGTGTTAGTTACCTGTCAACTTTAGCCTACGGCTCTTAAATTTTATAAGTAGCTATGGGATTTATGACAACTCAAGAAATAGAAGTGTTTTATATTTATAAGAATGTATCTGAATGCATTCTTTGACCTTACACCCTTCAATCATAAACTTAATATTTTATTGCAGAATTCGCTCAAAATGATATATCGACAGCTCGAAGCTAAAAAGATTTTTTTCTTGCACAAAATTGCTGATCCCCTCTTAAGTATTTACCCCTTTGCTTCGAAAGCTAGCGTCCAGTTATGGATGTCAGAAGTCAGAAAAAAGGTACAGACAAAAAATCGAACACCCTGACAAAACAATTTAATATTAACCTTCAAAGGGAAAATATTTTATCATATGACTATGACATTTTTACCCTAAATATCACTACAGTTTGACGATGTTTTCCAAACTGTTGTATCACACCGGGTGAGATTTTTCCGGATCAAAAGTCCATATCACACTCTTACGGAAATCAAAAATCCATATAACACTCCCACGGAAATATCCGAGAGTTTCCGTGAATAGTTTTCGTAACTAGGGAAGTCGTTGTTGTTTCGTCTGCTATTTTGTAACCGGCTTTTCACCGCATATTAATTAAAATGGCAAATTTGGGTGAATTTGACATCGAAACAATGTCATATGATAAACATATCATCATAACAGTGTGTTGATCCGTGTCGTCGCATCAAGTCTCGTTGAGGTGGCCAGATTTTCGGATCACACGAGCTGCCTGCGGCAGCTCGTGTGATCCGAAATCTGGCCACCTCAACTCGACGTGATGCGACGACACGGATCAACACACTGTTATGATAATATCTATATATCGTATTTCTACACACGCAGTATTCGACTTGATCAGGAAATCCAAATGGGTTGAAAGTCAAAGATATCACGGAAGTGAAGAACGATACTAAACGAAAAGTAACGTTACAAGCCTTGGAAAATAGCTGTGAATCTGTTGAATATCACTCACATACCGCTCAAGATTTATGACCTAGCAGATGTTTATAGTTAAGTGTCGTCTGCTTTTTAAGGCAGACGACACTTGACTGCAAACGACTGCTCAGGTTTCGAAGACTCTGTATTCTCATATTGTCCCAACCGTCGGTTCCGGATCACTTCTGCATTATATCAAGGGCGAAAAGACTCGACTCCAGGTTTACTGGGTAATAATACAAACTTATCCATCCACTCTCCTATTTTGTGCTTAGTTAACTCAACTATACTTGCGTACAATGTAAAACGTACGACATATGTTACCATGATGCAAAGAGGTTCAGCTGATGAAGGTTCTTCGTTCGCGTTTTTCGCGAATCAGGAAGACAATATATGTTTTAATTTATTTATTTATTGAGGTTTAGCGACACTTTAACAGCCAAGGTCACATCGTGTCGGTGACTATTTTACGGGTGTAGGAAGACAGAGTACCCGGAGAGTACCACAGAGGAACGACGGAGTAGCTGCCAGCTCCCCAACATCGTACCTCCGCACTGCAGCACAGGCAGGGTTAGACTAGTTGAAGACATGCCCACCATCGACGTGCAGTACGCCTTAGTACACGGCGTCATCGTGCTCCCATGTGGACAATCGGGGTTACGTGCCTTGCCTAAGAACACAACGCGGGCGTCCGAATCGGTCACAAGACAATATATAGCTCATTCTATAAGCCTATAGTGGTAACTAGATGAAATGTTTTTAGTCCAGGTTATTGTTCCTCGAGTCTTCGTTTTTAAGCCAATAATACGTCCCCCGAGTTCCAATGTGTCCTATGTACCTACTGGCATGTAAAACACATTTGAACTCAGCGGATGAATAGACTATCGGGAAAGCAAAACGTTTTATTCAACATACTGACAGACATGAAATGAACTTTTATTTTTTACACCAATTTTGACATTATATGTCGTGTTGTTGTAAATTATAATAATAATTATAATAAGAACAATTGTAGAGGGACCCTATGTACCGGTCACACACTTCGTATAGGTTAACGTATATGAAGTATGTGAACTGTAGACGGGGGTGTCTTTAGCAAGAAGAGAACATATGTTTTATGCAAACAGGAACGTGATCAGCAATTGGTCATATTTTGAAGGGCCTGCAGCAAAATGCAACCAATGTGTTGAGACGTTCGTCACTGGTCTCAAACGGTATTGGATTGGACGATGTAAAAGATTTTAATGTGGCCAATATGTTTTGTCGTACATCAAAAAAAGTGTTGTGAATGGTTATCTTGTCGGGCTACCTATAGCTATGTTCGGGTTTGTGTTGGGGTTCAAAAAATAGACGTTGTACGTTGTCAAGAGAGATTATTCCCGCCTGGAAATTCAGTCGATAAGCGGAGGAGAACGTCCAAAAATAAAGTGACGTATGCGTTTGAAATGTAAAGACACACTTAAACATAAAAAGAATAGGAGGCGTACAGAGCAAAATTAATGGCAGCAAACATGAAGAATAATATAACTTGGTAACTGAACTCTTTCGTGAATATTCGAGTGACGAAATGCTGGAAACATCTATGAAATTTATAGAACGACGCGACAGAGTGTTTGATTATTTTCACTTGGATGCAAGGAAGGCAGATGGCTTAGATTAGGAAATCACTGCACTTGGCGCTTTTGTTTGTTTAATGTGATCACGATAGGTTTCTAGTTTGGCAAATTTGTTATACAGGGCGTTAGCGGGGTACACAATCCCATGTATCATGTCAAAATTTTATGTACCCTTCGCCTGCGACTCAGGTTACATACAATACTAACATAGTACATGGGAGTGAGTTCCTTGTCGAGTACCTGTATGACTAATAATGTTCACACAGACATTATGAACAAATTCATTACAATATTTCACTGTTCGGATTCGAGTCCGATTTTTATCCTCAAGTGGGGTGCAGGGGAGATTATTATGAAATAATCGGCGCCGCCCACGAGAGGATAAAATCGTACTCGAATTCGAGTAGTGAACTTTTGTATTTATTTTATTTTCAACTTATTTTTTTTCACAAAATAACTCTTTAAAAAATTATTCAGCTCAGTCGATTTGTAAATAATAAAAAATGATTCCATCGTCATTGAGAGTGGAATGCGATGTTGAGAGTGGAATAACATTTTAGGCGAGTGGGGGTGGGAATACGATTTGTTATGGGGGAAGAAAAACGAATGAAAATGAAATAAAATGTTTATTCCATCGGGCGAACTCATGCAATGACAGTTTGTTGGGCAGGAGAAAATATGGTGGTAGATGATGAAAAGAACGTTGAGGATGCAACTAATTTTAACTTTTAGAATGTTTAGCACTGTGATTGGTGGAAATTTAATTGAGAAAAGTTAATTTAGTTGACGCGTCTGGACGACAGTCTCCGCATGTAAACTAGAAATATATCAAGACTGATGGCGCCTGTAAACACCAACTCATGCGCAGATAAAATGTGAGTTTTTGTGTTTTTTAACACTTAGAAACCTGAAGTCGAGCCTACTTGCCTGCCATGAAGAACAGCAGGTCCATTGATACTTATGGGCCGGACAAGCGAGTAGGAGAGTCGTAAAATCCGACCAGTTGTTTCTAGGAAAGTGTCGTCTGCCTGAAAAGTCAAGACTTGAACAAAACAGTATATTACAGTACGTGGAGAGTGGATTGTAACTAAATCACCCGCAGAGTGGAGTTATCACCCAAAGTATCACTTTCAAATTCTGTGCATATGGACGTAAAACACAAGCAATATTCCAGCCAATGGACCTCCGGGTTTAACCCGGAGGTCCACTGGCTGGAACTTTGCTTGTGATGGTTATGCTTTGCAATGAATTTGCAATTATTGCTCGGGTGGAATCTCCACTCTGCAGGTGATTTAGTGATAATACACTCTACCCGTACTGTATATGATGGGGGTCATCCAACCAAACTTGTTTTGTGTGAAGAGACTATTTTAAAATCAATATTATATTATGAATCTGGATATAAGATTCTCTTGAAATGTCTTCTGAAAACGCCAGAGTTGACGTCTGATGAGAAAATATTCAAAAATTATATTTATTTCTCAAGAAATCAAAATGTAAACTTTGGGGTCCACTGCAGAAAATGTTTGGTTTGAATGGCCCTTAAAAATTAATTTAAACATTTTCCGGGCGTGTACGAGAAAGTGGAAATGCATGTTTGTCACGGCTTCGCCAATAATGATAGCTGAGCGTGGACTAAAACTGGTGAGAGATAATGGATGCAGTTTGTAAAGCTGGAAAATAATTGTTTGCGTTGGTTTGAGATAATTTTTCATCAGCAGATAAGCGATAAAAAATAAAAAAATAAACTTCATTTCCGTTACAGAGGAAATAATGATTTTGGTGAACACCTAAAACTATTCTTACCTTTTTTTTACTGTTGTCACACCTTCAGCTAGAACGTCCACAATGTTAAGTGATATATATAAAATGCCACCTGTCAAAAATGCGTTATGTTGAGGCGGGAAAGACAGTTGCGTGAAACGAATTAACCTGTTTTTTATTATTCTGGTTTCCTTATCAAATGCGCCAAATAAGTGTGGCAATATCCTGTTACCATATAAGCGAAAATTCACCAAACTGTATTACAGTTTAGCAAGAAGTTTATCAATTATGATTTAACCCATCAAATTGCCAGCACAGATTTTCGTTAATACACCAGCAGGACCCAGTACTATGAACCTTTTACAATTGTATTTTCAAGAAGTGTATTTTCTAGTTATGACTTTAAATGGGTTGAAATGAATCATTAGCATTTTCAAAGATGTGGCGATTTGCCAGTCGGCAAATTGCCATATCTTTTAAAATGCTAATGATACATTTTAATCAGCTATATTAATAAGCAGAAAATACAATTCTAGAAAATACAATTGTAAAAGTTTTATAGCATTGGCCCCTGGTTATATCACTCGTCTGTTTTCACAGAATGATTTGAGTGAGTCATCCAGCGAACGCCACATTCAAATTTTATAATTACCAAAAGGAAACTGTGCAGATGGCTCGTAAGTTTACACGTCTTCCACCTACTAAACTAACCAGAAGTTGACCCCACGTGTACCAGTATTATACGAGGAGTATGTTCATAAATGAATTCTTAAACATCTTAGCCGACATCAAAAGAAAGCATTGTAAATCAGCCACTACAGAGAAGCGAATACTTGTGGTGTCTCTGTATTGTTGGAGCAAGAGAACTAGTTAATGCCTGAAAAGGGAAAGCTGTGTTTGTGCAATCTTAAACATCCAATTATTACCTGCATACTTTCTGTGAAGTATCGGTGTCGTTAGGCCAAGTTATTGCTCGGCCACCGAAATTCCGTTTACAGTCAAAACCATCCTAACTTTTGCCTTAATTGACCATAAAAAACAATCGCACACATCTTCTGAGCAACCAGTTTATCGAATCTGGGATGTTGCACGTGTAAGGAGACTACAAATCTTTCATGGAAACGAGTTGGGCCGGCTGACGGATAGATACATGTTACGAGAGGTATGTTGCGTGTGTTTGGTAAATGTTACGAGAGGTATGTTGCGTGTGAAGAAAGGGAAAGACAGATTACTGCACGAAGAGAAAAGGTAACCACTGCAATACGGTTCTCATTCACAAAATGTTGGAAAAAACATTAAATAACCCAAGTTATTATACCTCATTATAAAACACAATGTTATTTTCCCATGCGCTGCAGTGATTCAATTCGCAATGTTACCCGGCCGTTTGACATTGCCGTGTAACAATTTTCGCAATGTTACCCTCTGAAACCGAAGTGTTCCGAGGAGGCTCGCGGAAACGCACGAAGCAAAAAGAAGTGACGTCATTTGTCTGACAAGAGACGACGAATTCCACATTCCACTGTTGTTTACTTTGTTATACTATGGCTTCCGTAAAAACGTCCGCACAAATGTCTTCAGAAGACATTGATCATTTAGTTTAATCAAAAGATAGTATCAGCACTAAGCGATGCCCCATGTAACTCTGAGCAAAAGCTGATAAATTTTTGTCCCCAGTTTGAGAACTGCAATGTCACAATGAATGTTTATGGTGCTATGTCAAGACTACCAGGACAGTGAAAAGTGGCTGTGAAACGAAGAAATGTTATTTTGTTAACTGCTATTGTTTATGCCTTAAATACTGTTGTCAGACTAGCTTGTTGTTGCAATGGATCCCAACCAGAGAAGTTTATTGGTATTTTATATGTTCCGGAGAAATATCGATTGATTCGGTACAAAAAAAATGATGTCCTGGCCAGAGGGTAACATTGACTTCGCCTCGGAAGACAATGTTTCCTCGGGGAGACAATCTACAATGTTACCCTCTGACCAGGCCATCATTTTTTATATTATAACCGCTACATATAGCGGTGTTACATCGGAACTAATGGACGAACGGGCAAGATGACGACGTGAGGGTTCACACTAATTCACAGCGCTACCGTGCCCCCGTTTGGGCCATCGGGATTAAGTGTCTTGTCAAAGGACGCACCACAGAGAACGCGGGTCATTATCGAGCCATCCACCCGTCCATCCGACATCCAGTGCCCTAACCAGTGAGCCACCTAACTCCACGTTCTAATGAGTGGTCATAACATATGTTTTTGAGACAATAAGTTAAAAATACAATGAAAATTAATTGGCGATTTTTGAGAATAGTGCTGGCCAGTTTTGGCCGTTACGATTGGTATAAGGAAAAGGGTGTACTGAATTCACAGTTTATCCATTTAACCCTTTGAGACTTTAATTATCCTGACGTTCAAACGTCACTGGGAATTCAGTTTCCTCAACGTTTTCAAAATTCGACGTCAAACGTCGGAAATTACAAATAACAAGATATTTTTCACATTAGTGATTATCTGGTAGAGAGCTAGTTATTTTGGTGGTCTGAATTTGCTATTCAAAACTTGTTTTATTACAAATTATTGGAGAGTGCCCACAGGCACTCTCCAATAATTTGTAATAAAAAAATTTATATAAACAAAATATTATTTGTGTTTGACTGAATGTGAAATATAAGCAAGATAGGTGTTGGCTTTTGGTCTGGTATCCTTATTTTCTGAAAGCCCTGATAGTGGCTTCTAGCACTCAATCAGTTAAGAAGTCTTAACTGCGGGATTATATTCGTATTTTAAGCTGTGATACCATTTGACTCAACGGGTGTCACTAAGCACTATTCGGCAGAAAATTGGAATTGAGGTTGAAACTTTAAAAAATCGAAAAATAATAACAAAACAAATGACCACAAAGTATCAACACGCTGTTTGATTTCGTACGTGATAAGACGTACAAAAGTATCAGCACGCTGTTTGATTTCGTACGCGATAAGACGTACAAAAGTATTAGCATGCTGTTTGATTTCGTACGTGATAAGACGTACAAAAGTATCAGCACGCTGTTTAATTTTGTACATGATAAGACGTACAAAAGTATCAGCACGCTGTTTGATTTCATACGTGATAAGACGTACAAAAAGTATCAGCACGCTGTTTGATTTCGTACGTGATAAGACGTACAAAAGTATCAGCACGCTGTTTGATTTCATACGTGATAAGACATACAAAAGTATCAGCACGCTGTTTGATTTCGTACGTGATAAGACGTACAAAAGTATCAGCACGCTGTTTGATTTCGTACGTGATAAGACGTACAAAAAGAATTAGCACGCTGTTTGATTTCGTATGTGATAAGACATACAAAAGTATCAGCACGCTGTTTGATTTCGTACGTGATAAGACGTACAAAAGTATCAGCACGCTGTTTGATTTCGTACGTGATAAGACTACAAAAAGTATTAGTATGCTGTTTGATTTCGTACGTGATAAGACGTGCAGAAGTATCAGCACGCTGTTTGATTTCGTACGTGATAAGACATACAAAAGTATCAGCACGCTGTTTGATTTCGTACGTGATAAGATGTACAAAAGTATCAGCACGCTGTTTAATTTCGTACATGATAAGACGTACGAAAGTATCAGCACGCTGTTTGATTTCATACATGATAAGACGTACAAAAAGTATCAGCACGCTGTTTGATTTCGTACGTGATAAGATGTACAAAAGTATCAGCATGCTGTTTGATTTCGTACGTGATAAGACGTACAAAAGTATCAGCACGCTGTTTGATTTCGTACGTGATAAGACGTACAAAAGTATCAGCATGCTGTTTGATTTCGTACGTGATAAGACGTACAAAAGTATCAGCACGCTGTTTGATTTCGTACATGATAAGATGTACAAAAGTATCAGCACGCTGTTTGATTTCGTACGTGATAAGACGTACAAAAGTATCAGCACGCTGTTTGATATCGTATGTGATAAGACGTACAAAAGTATTAGCACGCTGTTTGATTTCGTACGTGATAAGACGTACAAAAGTATCAGCATGCTGTTTGATTTCGTACGTGATAAGACGTACAAAAGTATTAGCACGCTGTTTGATTTCGTACGTGATAAGATGTACAAAAGTATCAGCACGCTGTTTGATTTCGTACGTGATAAGACATACAAAAGTATCAGCACGCTGTTTGATTTCGTACGTGATAAGATGTACAAAAGTATTAGCACGCTGTTTGATTTCGTACGTGATAAGATGTACAAAAGTATCAGCATGCTGTTTGATTTCGTACGTGATAAGACGTACAAAAAGTATCAGGACGCTGTTTGATTTCGTACGTGATAAGACGTACAAAAGTATCAGCACGCTGTTTGATTTCGTACGTGATAAGACGTACAAAAGTATCAGCACGCTGTTTGATTTCGTACGTGATAAGACGTACAAAAGTATCAGCATGCTGTTTGATTTCGTACGTGATAAGACGTACAAAAGTATCAGCATGCTGTTTGATTTCGTACGTGATAAGACGTACAAAAGTATCAGCACGCTGTTTGATGTCATACGTGATAAGACATACAAAAGTATTAGCACGCTGTTTGATTTCGTACGTGATAAGACGTACAAAAGTATCAGCATGCTGTTTGATGTCATACGTGATAAGACGTACAAAAGTATCAGCACGCTGTTTGATTTCGTACGTGATAAGACGTACAGAAGTATCAAAGGGTAAATCTAATTGTCACCAAAACTTTTCATTTTACGTCATCTTTTTTGTCTTGCCTTTCCTTTTTTATAATTCTTCAAGGAGATAAATAATTAATTACGACTACTAGTTTATTTGGCGTGAACCAATGGCGAGTAAATATTAATCATAAAATTGTTTTGTAAACGTTAACAACAGTCTTTTACATTTTTATTATCCATATTTTGATCATTTTGAGTTTTTTTGCCAACTAAATACTTTATTAATTTATTTATTTATTTATTGGTGATAAACGCCCCATACTTATGCACAATGGCTAATCGTGACCGTGACCCGCAGTACCCGGAGAGAACCACCGAGCATCGACGAGCAACTGCCAGCTCCTCAACACTCTGTTCAAACTCCGCTCAAGCAGGGTTACAGCGGTTGAAGACATGTGCAACATCGAAGTGCAGTACCCCTTAGTACACGGCGTCATCATGCCCCCATGTAAGCAACCGGGATAAAGTGCTTTGGCCTAGGATACAACGCGGGTCGTCCCGGACGAGGATCGAAGTCGGGACCTCTAGCATAAAAGTCCAACAGTCTACCACTGAGACACCGGGCTCCTCTAAAATACTTTAAAGAGCAAGATAATACTAAATTAAAATATCATACACTGAGAGCAACAAGATGTTGCGCTCAAAAGACGTACAATGGGATTCCATTTGGCACTACAATTTTTAATTTTGTACCAAACAAATTCATTTGGCGCCAAATAAAAATTCCACGTAGCACCAAAAGATTTCGGGTCAGCGGGAAAAACTGGTAAAAATACATTGATTCTTTTCATTTCCAAAATTAATGACATATTTTATTTTGGTACAGAATGAAAAACAAAAGTCTGAAAATATTTCAGCTCCACCTTTTTGTTTTCAAAATAGACACATAAAACATATCTTAGACAATAATTACTCAAAAATTTATTTCGACCGCGTGACATATTGAGCTATTTTAACCCCCCCCCCCCCCCCCACCCCCGAATGCACATGCGGGTAAACAGTGGTAAAGATGACAATCTAAATTACTGTAGCAATCTGTGGGAGAAAAATGAAAAACTTTCATTTGCCACAAATTTAATTTTTTTATATAATGGACGGACATATGATCAAATATTTTATAACATACCTTTTAAAATGGTATCAAATTCGTTTTGTTAAAATTAGTTTTTAATGGTTCCATTTTTGTTTAAAATTTTCACTTTTTATTTCATCACCTTTTTAATTTGTTAGAAAAGACTGAGGCGGGTACCTTCAAAGTCCTAAACACGTACTAAATCCTTATGAGAAAATTTGGACGGACATAGATTTGATTAAAGCAAAAAATAATTTTCTTCGTCCTATAAACATATTTGGGATATGTTATTGTTTTAATGGTTCCATTTAACTTTCAAAAGTGGTCTTTTTTCTATATTTATGACCTTGCGACAGAACACCCCTCCCCTCCCCCCTTGGAGATAATTACATGTCAAATATGACCGCATGGATTTGGTCTGTGAAAAATGACGGGAGATAACTCGAAATTCTCGCCCTTCCTGAAGGAGTAGAAATAGTTCAATGTGGACGACTATCTTCTTCTCGGGTGAGGCGACGATCTGTTCAGCACATTTTGAAGAGTGGCCTTTCATTTCGTGCCAGTTTTTGTTTTCCATATTTTCCTTCACACACGACGAAATTTGCCGCTCCTCTGAACCTCTTCTAATTGTTTATAATAGTATATCTGGCAAATACTGTATACTTCTTCCATGTGCTGTGAAATGTTTTTCCATATTGTTTCAGATTGCAAAATTCACGTTTGAAATTACCCTTGAAGAGAAATTCTTGGCGTTCGGCTTGCAAAAAGCGGTTTAAATTTCATTATTTTTGGACCCCGTGAACGACTGACTTTCCAATATCCAAACATTATAAATACCATGTATAATTTTTAAACTCTGGGTTTATTGAAAATTCAGAAAAAGCAACAACTGTTCCAACCAGTCCAACAAGTTTTTTAATACATTTGTGGAAAACAGAGCAGTTCCGTTTTCACTGATTCATTTATAAAGTAAGCGATTGACAGAATCTTATGCATCCGCGAAATAGTTCTGTTCCACGCATCCGCCGAAATGCATCCGTCAAATTATGCATCCGCCAAAACATGCATCAGCCAAATGAGAGATATACAACGCCCATCCAAGGCAGCCACCCTATAATAATAATAAATAATATATACACTTCCAAGGCGCTTTACAAAGATATTAGTAGGAATAAAAATTTAAGTATACAGTCCTACAGTCCTTCCCCCATGTGTTCTTTAAAAATATTTTTCAAAAAGTAATGTTTTCAATTTGGATTTGAAGGAGTTAATGGAAGGGGCAGACTTGACAGATTCAGGTAAGCTGTTAAAAAGTTTAGGACCACTAATGCTGTAACAACGGCCTCCGTATGTTGACAAAGTATACGATTTTTCCTTCAAAAGGGTTTGACCTGCTGAACGAAGGAGGCGTTTGGGTCTGTAAGTTTCAACTAGCTTGGAAATATACTCTGGAGCTTGATTCAGGCATGATTTGTAAGTGAAAAGGAGAATTTTAAACTCTATTCTAGCCTAAATGGGGAGCCAGTGTAATGTTTTTAATTTGTGAGAAATGTGGTCCCTTTTCTTTGTTAAAGTAACGATGCGAGCTGCCGTATTTTGTATGACTTGTAATCTGTTTACTGGTAATACCATAGAGGAGTGAGTTGCAGTAATCGAGTCGTGATGATATAAATGCATGCACAAGACATTCTGAGGCATTTTTCGTTAAGATTTTCCTCGCTCGACCTATGTCTCTGACGAAGATATGGAGGTAGAGTGGACCTTTTCGACTTGGACGGAACCGGTTTGGCAAGACAAGCAACCAATACGGGATTACTACAGGTCGAGATCCTCTCGAACTATTTAGAGTTCTTGTATTTATTTATAAGTAAGTTTTTCTTTATTAGCGTGACATGTTGTCCCCTGGGTTCCAATGTGTTCTATGTGCCAGTAGGCACATAGAACACATTGGAATTCAGGGGACGATTGGCTATATTGTCATAAAGAGAAAAGTGCAATTCTATATTTTCAAGCACCTGGCTCACCGGGCCTGTATGCATCGCGTCATAATATGAAACTAATTTTGCATGCTTGGGTAACACACACACACACACACTCGCTGTCTCTCTCTCTCTCTCTCTCTCTTTCTCTCTCTCTCTCTCTCTCTCTCTCTCTCTCTCTCTAGCCAGCGCGTTCCATTTGAAAAAACACACACAAGCCCGTGCCAGTCTTCGTCTGAGGCCATCCACAGCACTTTCGTCGTACTGTAGCCAGCGCGTTCCACACTTTCATGCTGCTGCCGAACGGAAGATGAACCAAGTAATCATGAGGATTTCATCTAAAAAGCTAGATTCCAGCCATCGTTTTTGACGGTGTGCAATGGTCTAGTGGTTTAGACGCTGGACTCCTGATTGCCAGGCGGTGTTGCCGAGGGTTCTAATCCCGGCGGGGGATCAGAAACGAACATTCAAAATTCCTCTAAAACATGATTGTGTCATTTGAAAAACACACACAAGCCCGTGCCAGTCTTCGTCTGAGGCCATCCACAGCACTTTCGTCGTACTGTAGCCAGCGCGTTCCACACTTTCATGCTGCTGCCGAAAGGAAGATGAACCAAGTAATCATGGGGACTTCATCTAAAAAGCTAGATTCCAGCCATCGTTTTTGACGGTGTGCAATGGTCTAGTGGTTTAGACGCTGGACTCCTGATTGCCAGGCGGTGTTGCTGAGGGTTCTAATCCCGGCGGGGGATCAGAAACCAACATTCAAAATTCCTCTCATACATGATTGTGTCATTTGAAAACACACACACACACAGAGAGAGAGAGAGAGAGAGAAACAAGCCCCGTTATACACTCTTACACATCTTCATCGTCATCATACATCCTCACCCACGCACATACAAGCGCACGTGCCGTCATAACCGTCCAAACACGTGCCCCAACTGAAAATTAAATGTCGCAGCGTTTTCTGTATTTTGTCTTTTGTTGAACCCACACCACAAGAAGGATACTCTGGTAGTAGAGAAGTCTTTCATCCTTGTTGTATCCTGTGATCTCTCCTCGGAATGATCTCATTGGGCACATTCGGAGGTGGCACAGCCATCCACAGGTCAACATCAGTAAGTAGGGTGTGTGAGCAATACTCATAATTGAGGTTACACTATACGCCGCGGCGTTCATAAATGGATAAATGTAAAGTGAAGTCAAAACCTTAACCCGTGATTTCCCATCAAACCGAGTGAGCAATGATTTCCGGCACATGCAGTTGTGTTTGTTTCAATTTTTCAACCATCTCCTGTACTGTTTCATAAAAACATAGTCTTTCTTTCGAGATGGCTATGAAATAGTGCAAGTCGCATTTATCAGAAGAAATTCTTAATCTGGTGTACCGTTGTAGTGTATCATTATTGCTTTTATTTACATGTCTGACGCCCATTGCATGCATTTGTCAAAATTCTTTAACTCTTTACCAACGCACACGATAAAAAAGTTATTATTTTAAACATTAGTTTTTCAAATTTTTCATAAAATTTCAACAAAACCATACCATGTGCCTGCCCCTCATTGGAAAGAACTCTACGAGCTTCTTGTCTCATGATATGCTTTTGTTGAAAGTTTTTTTTTAGAATTCTTTTCAACTGCACAATTTGTATATCACGCGGATGGGTGAGGCCGATGCGTTAGGTAAGGAGATAACACATGAGAACTGTTGAGAAAATACACTCTAAAATTAATTGGGTTATAAATCAACCCAAGTCGTCTGGGTTGAGTGAGTATGAACCCAATTGAGTTCATATTCACTCAACCCAGACGATTTGGGTTGATTTTTAACCCAACTGATTTTAGAGTGATAATCTTCCGAACATGTCTCATTTGTTTTGGAAAAACAATGTGCTATTAATTTTGACAGGGAACTGAACTAAACAAAACTGTGTTGTCTTCACTTATCTTTCTCTAGGGGAGGTAACTCACCCAAAAGTTATTGTGAGTGCTGAAAATAGGGGATGTTAGAGTTAGTGGGTTGAGTGAGTCCAAGACAGCACTCATTTAACGCACTACCTCGAACATCCCATATCCCCCAGCCATCATTACTGGGTTTTTTTAAACTTATTTTCAAAACTGAGGTGAAAAACGGAAAAAGTATTTAAATGCCACTCACCATTTTGAACAGTCTGGACGCTTCGTAATCCTCGCAACAAAAAGTGATTCAAACATGTTCAAGAATGCGAGGCACATCTAGGGTGTGTATACAAAGCAAATGTAAATAATGAGGACAGTGTTAATTACGTAGGACAGGTATGTGTGCCAGGAATAGTTCATCACATAGGTATTCGGACAACAGTTTCATGCGAAATAAACGGCTTTTCACCTTACCCAGGAATATAAATTTTCACCTTGATTATACTTTTCCTTTATAATTTTCGACTAGATAGCATTTCCAAAACTTGAAGTGAACTAGTTTATCGTTTTTTCTTATCAATACATTTTTTCCTCTTTCCTCTGAATTTAGAGATTTTTGCTTCAGAATAAATGTATGTTTGTTAGTTTTGTGCTCTCTCTCTCTCTCTCTCTCTCTCTCTCTCTCTTCTCTCTCTTCTCTCGCTCTCTCTCTCTCCTATCTCTCCCATCTCTCCCATCTCTCGCTTCTGTCTCTCTCTCTCTCTCTCTCTCTCTCTCTCTCTCTCTCTCTCTCTCTCTCTCCCTCTCTCTCTCTCTCTCTCTCTCCCCCTCTCTCTTCTCTCTCTCTCCCCTCTCTCTCTTTTGGTATTTTTTAATTTCTTCTTTTCTTTTTTATGTTTTTATTCTATTTTTGGTGTGGGGACCCTCTCTCTCTCTCTCTCTCTCTCTCTCTCTTAATTTCTTTTTTTCCGTTTTTTGTATTTTTATTCTAATGTGGTGTGGGCATCTTCTTCCTCTTTCATTTTGTTGTATTCTTCGATTTGCGATTTATCTGACCTTTGAACCCATGATCTGCTGTTTATGATACTCCGTTGAAAAGAGACGGAAAATACTTTCCGCTAAGATATCCTTATTGCTTCATCAAAAGCAAAGACATTGTAATTGGTTGTGTCACTAATCAAGTTAACCATTTGAACTCTAGTGAGATCTATCGTGCGAGTTCAATGCCAGCAATTAGAAGAGTCAATATTTATTATTTGGGGTAGGCCAATGAATATTTTCAACGTGTAGCCTCGGGGTTGCACGTTGAAAATATTGATTGGTCTACCCCACACATTTACTGAACAGCCATCCTATTTAATGACGTTATGACAGATCACGTTCCTGGCCGGAAAAGCAGCCGCTCAGGTTCAAATGATTAATACAAATTTTCAAGCACACTTTGGAACATACGAATATTTTGCCTGTAACCAACAAATCGTAGTCATTCTGAAGGTCTAGACGCTTTTGGTTATGGAAGTGTCTAGACCGCATCAACGTAACACAAAAATCTACGACTCTTGTGTGGGGCCTGCTTGCGTTTTCTGCACGCTGTGGAATACCTAAGAGTCAGTTACCACGGTTTTGCTGCGTCGACAAAAAGTCTTTGTAGACACTTCATGATTAAATTTAGAGGCTGCAACTTTATGACGCGCGGTTTTACATTTGTGATGTTTTCGCGTGCGTTTAGTCTTTTAACTACAAAGAATTTAGCTATGTTTGTCATTCACAACACATCTTCAAAAACAGAAGTAATTTACCGCCTTGGTTAAACGCATAATGAATACTATTATTGTCTATTTCCACCTTTATTGACAAAGTATCTGGGGTATAAGTTCGATAAGGTGAGGGATGCCTAACCACAGTTTAGTGTACTGCTCGGGAGGGGGGGGGGGTCTCGATTTGCAGGCTCCTGTTGTTTTCTAAGTAGGAGTAAGTGATGCATGATGATTTATTAAAACAACATTTGCTGGGGAGGATTAAGACGGATTACGGTTATAGTCTCGTTCTAATAAGTACAATAAATTATACGAAGAGACTTCTTTGATGAAAAATTCATTAACCCTTTGATCACTGGTAGTATCTTCTATGACAGTTCAATGGCAGCAATTAGAAGAGTCCATATTCATTATTTGGGGAGACCAATCAATATTTTCAACGTGCAGCCTCGGGGCTGCACGTTGAAAATATTGATTGGTCTACCTCACACATTTACTGAACAGCCATCCTATTTAATGATATTATGACGTATCATGTTCCTGACTGGAAAAGCGGCCGCTCGGGTTCAAAGGGTTAAAATATGCAGACATAAACGCCATAAAAAATCAATATCTAAATTATCATCGGAATTGTTTGGGGGGGGGGTTAATTGGAGCGGAAAGGGGGGGGGGTTCATTTTTTATTATTTATTTTCAATCAAACTGTGAGCCGCAAAGGCCCACATTAACTGGCATGGTGCCAAATTATTCTAGGCCGTCAAACTTTGTTCAAATCTCTTTCTTATTAGGGTTTTCCGACATTTTCGACAGCCATGGTAACCTCGTGTCGGACAGTTTTACGGGTGGTGGAAGCCCGAGCACCCGTAGAGAACCACCAAACAGCGGCATGCATCTGTCATACTTCCCAACACATTAACTCCACACAAGCAGGATTAGCATTGGTTGAAGACAAGTGCACCATCAACGTGCAGTACGCCTTAGTACAGCGGGATTAAGTGCCTTGTCCAAGGACACAATGCATCTGGTCTCGCGGAACTAAATATTTAGTTTAGAGTGATCTGCCTTGAAATGTTGCACTCGGATATTGCATCATAGTCTAAAATAAAATTCCTAGAAAAAAACTTATTGCTTGAGAAAACTGTTAAAGCATTTTATTAGGTTTTTACAACAATACTGAATATTTCACGAGAAAAAAAGACATTTTCTAAGTATTTTCTGGGTCTTTAAAATTCAGTTAACTATTTGTGTATTTTTGTTGGGAATTCCCAGAAAAAACTGAGTTCAAGGACCGTTCTTCACTTCCTGGTACATTGTCTCTCTTATTTGTTGCATGACCCCATGTTTTGTGGCCAGAGGAAGTTGTGTGAAGGTGTGTACTTTATATAGGTATTTAAATATTTAATTTAAAGTGATGCGATCATATTTTTTTATTAAGTGTTATAATGGTCGCCTATGGGAAAATATTTAGTTCTGTGGGGCCAATTACCCCTGGCGGGGATCGAACCGTAGACCTTTCGATTTGAAGTCCAATGCCGTCACCACTGGGCCAGTGCAATCCCTCCATGAAGACAAACTAACATAACTAACTACAAAGATAATATGAAGAACATGGATAGAATGTGAAGCCTTTAAGTTTTGTTATCTATACTCCAGAATAAAGTGTAAATATGTGTCTCAAACGCCCAACCAAACTAACTCCACGTATTAATGTAATAATAGTATTAATAAACAGTAAATATTAATAGTATTATAATGTCCATTTATTTAGAACAAACTATAGTTATACTTTCTATGTGTTGTGGGCAACCCCAGAAAATAAATAATTGCAATTTATTGGTGTGTAAGTAAATAGAATGGAATGGATATAAAAACAAGATTAGTCAATCGTTTATACCTATGGTGCCCATTTTTGAGGACTTCCACCCAAGCATTCATGACTGGATACTATTGTACCACTAAAACGGCATAGGAGTCACTGTTTTTACGGTTTTTCAAGAATGGAAAATGCAAATAAATCTCCGCACAGGGGACTTCTACTTTCCGTCCTCAAACGATGGACGGTACGCTGTTTCAGAGACAACCACACAAGAGATGCTGCCAGAGAAATATTCAAACCCCTCGTGAACTTTTTCCGACCGTGGATTGATCCTGAGACCTCTGGAATGAAAGACCATGTGCATTTATCCCTTCGATCACCATTCTTTTGGCACTGAACCACTGGGCCACCACTGTTGGGTAGACAGTGCGTCCCCTGAGTTCCAATGTGTTCTATGTGCCTACTGACACATAGAATATATTGGAACTCGGGGAACGAGTGGGTATACCCTAAATTAAAAATGAAATGCTTCAGGCATCCCGACCAATCCTAATTTCAATATCTGATCCCAATCTTTTTAATGAGCAATTCACAAAGTTTATATCAATTTAAAAGGACATCTGATGGTACTCTGGGACCAGACTTCAATTATACGTACACCACGGATATAGGCCATTCATTTTAACACTTCACCATACCCAAATAGTAGACATTTGAAAAACATAATTTGGAGTAACTAAAAATAAACATTTTTGCATCTGAAACATAACTGATGACCCCTCATTGGAACGAGCTCGTCCCAATGAGGGATCATAAGCTATGTTATTTAGGGTAACAGTATTGTTTTTACCTTTTGCTCTATACTTTAACCCTGTTTTTTTCGGGTTGTATTAAACACCCGTTCAGTCAGAATTTGGCTTACGGAAACTTTTATCGACACATTTCATTTCTTTCGTCGTCTGTGTGTATTTTTTTTTTTTTTTTTTTTTTTGTTGTTGTGTCTGTACCCTGAAGAGGGTCTTCATCAGACCGAAGCTAGGTGAAAAGGTTTCTTCCCCGTGCTGTTTGAGCTTTATTCAGACGAATATATATATATATGAAACAAACCATTTATTTTTTCTTCGCCTTACAGTACTATCAGTAATGAAGTGTATTGTGCAACCCTGCCCATCAAAGAGATAACTCGTCCGTTATTTCAAATAGGAGTTTAATATTTTTTTAATATTCAGAAGTTTACTTGATAAAAATTGACGGTTTCGCATACACACATATAGAAGGGAGATGTATAAAGGGAGACAATTCATATACTCATATCATATCAACATCCGCACGAAAAATATTTAGTTATCACCATCATCGTCTATCCACACAATCTGTACTGGATTCGAAAAAGTCTGCTTCAATTGTTCGTCCTCGAATCCATAGCCCGCTATGAATTTCATGCTTGAAAACGATTCACTAAAAAGTCTCTGACATCTGGTAAAACGGGGTGATTCACTTCTTCAAGAAATATACACAAAGACAATGAAACATGGTGCACATTACAAAAGCACAGAAGCATGTAAAAATGGAAAGGGATACACGTTAAACATTCAGAATAAACGCGATTTTACAAACTTCGGCGTGTGAGCCGCATAAAAAATAGTTCTCTGGTGACGAATGCCTTATTTAGTGGGTGGAGACAATGCCAGCCCTAAATCACTCGCAAAGCTGTAGGTTACCCCAGCGCGCGGTTGTATCTCCAGCAATTTGAATGCCTTAACTTGTAGAGTGGTAAATTATTTTTGACCATCAAATCTTGTACACATGTCTTTGCCTTGTTACAATTTATGGGAAAGTGCCTATGGGCGTGTCTGTGGGCGTGCCTATGGGCACTTTCCCATAAATTGTAACAAGATAAACCCTTACAGATTAAATAATATGACTTCAAACATAATACAAAGCACATGCATTGAATATGAGCCTTCAAGCTGTGGTACCTGCACTTCAGATAAAGCCCAAATATGGGCTTCCAGCACTCTACCAGTTAAAGGACAATAAAGCCTGATTTTAAAAAAAAAAGAGTTGCCCATTTAACAAAACCACAATGCCCGTTATGCAAAAGTTGCCCTATGTGTTATATACCACTCGTATCCAAAGGTCCGATTCGATTGCATAAATTATTATGGTGGCGAGAGTTTATCGGACATTTGAAAAACGGCAGCATGTAGTTTTTCACCCCGAACTGATTATCCGATCACTCCCGTAAAATCTCGTACAATGGCATTTTACATATTCGTAGAAATTAGCTTTCTTAGAAGGACAACGGTGAAGGTTCTGCTCACTCGGGTCTATTTATGGTGTACGCGTCAATAATATCTATTTCAGATTGTCGTTGTCGATAAACCTGTTGAGGGTTTCATTGCCTACGTAACTGCAATTTATTTTAATGTTACAACGAATTCTTTATCTGATAGTGCCCAGTTATTGCTAAAATAATGCACACTTATTCTTCGTGGCGGTCATTTATTCGAACAGCAGAAAGATAAAAATAAAAATGGTGTATATTCTATCACATACTCGGCATCAAATAATCCTTACGGAAATGTCGTTCTAAACATGTCTAATAAACGCGTGACGTCAGAGGTCAACGTCGACTACCTCTTTCGAAAGTATATTTGTTTTATGAAATGTAAGATATGAATCTAAAAAGTTTTAAAAAGTGCGAATTTCGAAGCTGGCCTACAGTACGGCCGCCGTGGATTGCTTATTTTCCTCGGGTGGGCAATATTTCCACGGGCGTAATAATATTAGATTCCAAACACTAATTATAGGAATAATCATCAAAAATTTAATTAATGAAGCACCAGGTACAACCGGTGTTTCATTAATTAAAATTTTGTTAATGATACTTTTCATTACCTGGAAAACACATGCGTGGACATCAATGCCCACCCGTGGATTACGACCAGTCCACACGGCGACGACTGTATTGTACGTACAGTACGTGGAGAGTGGATTATCACTAAATCACCCGCAGTGTGGAGATTCCACCCAAGCAATAATTGCAAATTTATTGCAAAGCATAACAATCACAAGCAAAGTTCCAGCCAGTGGACCTCCGGGTTATACCCGGAGGTCCACTGGCTGAAACATTGCTGGTGTTTTTTGTCCACATGTACATAATTTGAAAGTGATACTTTGGGTGATAACTCCACTGCCCGGGTGATTTACTTACAATCCACTCTCCACGTACTGTACACCCTTGACGACCACATCGACCAATAAGTAGACCAGTGTAGTGTTTTGAAAATCGCAAATTGACCAGCAACTGGTGTTCATATTGTCGAGTGGCAGTTAAGTTTTTAGCTGTTAAGGGAATTCAATTACACATTTTGCGATAGAAAGACTCTCAAATTCGTCACGATTTGATATAAAATCCCCGAACCTCATTCACTAAGGAGAGCTGTGCCTCGGTAAACCTTGTCTCAAATCACTCTCAGTTAAGTCAGTACAGAAATTTCGGTTCAGAAATTTCATATCCCCTTTATCCTTAAGCTGCAACAAGGTTCTATCTTCAATGCGTAAGCATTGAAGATAGAACCTTGCTGCACTCAAGGGACGATTTATATTTTTTTATGTTTAAGAATGTTTGGTTTATCCTAAAAAAAAGCAAATTTGTCATGATCTCCTCAACTAAGAAATTTTGAAATCCAACAGTATAGGTGGCTTTGCTTGATTACGGCTGAAATCAGTTAGTGATGGAAATGGCCTTTTTATGATTGTAGATCAAGACCACATGGCTTCCGACAGAAATTAGCGAAGTAAAGTGCAGAAAATTGTTCAGTCGGTTCCCTCTTGGCCCAAAGTAATAGAGTGCTCTCCCTTTTGAGTGTTACTTGGAAAATCGCCCTTAATTTTTTTTTAAATATTTGCCTCTACAACATAGCCTATGCTCCATCATTGAAACGAGCTTGTCGGGTACAGGACAATTATAAATTAGCTAATGCAGGTCTCTGTTAAAGTAACATCGACGAAAGTTTCTTTAAATCACATCTGATTTGGGAATATCTCAACGGAATACTCGATCACAATTGTTTGTGCCCTATTCACGTCCAAAGGTAAGCTATCCGTTGTACAGAAAGGAAAATCTCTGTCATGGCAATGATATCCCTGTCCTAAATCGCCATATGTTGTGAACAGAATTAATGTATATATGGTCTAGTCATAATCAGGAAATAACTTTACTCAGTTAATTCTTATTGTATTTCCTTATGTTTTCACACATCACCGGAATTCTTTTCCGGTTCATGCGTTTGTTGTCCATGAGCCAGGGTGGATATGAAGTCATCTATGCATAAGTTGGTGACAGGATAAAAGTTGTTCGAAAGGTTCCATTAAGCGTAGTGTCGATTCCATTAAGCGTAGTGTCGATTCCATTAAGCGTAGTGTCGATTCCATTAAACGTAGTATCGATCAGATGGACAACAGAAACACACACGGCATTTTACGAAGAGCATTTTTCCTTTTAAATAGATTATTTTGGAGAAGACGGTTTGTAATTTCAAGAATGCTTCTCTGAGGAGAAAATACGTTTTGCATTGTGAACCAAAATAATTTTGTAGAGCCTAAAATATTTCGCTTGTTTCTTCCCAGCTCATCGGAATGGAAATCTTGTAAAGGAAGATATTAGAAAGATATGAAACACGAGTAACAGTGTTGAGACGATTAGCTAGTCCTGTAACAAGTTATAACGGGTACCTTACAGATTAACCACTTGTTACTTCGGAACAGATACTACGCATATGCTACGATGTTGACCCGCAATAATGTAGACAGGATCTGAGTGAAAATATGTTATGTTAGTGGATTCAGATGAGAAAAACTCATTTAGACCATAAAAAATAAATACCCAGTTTGTCAGCAGCACCCGCCCCATATTTACGCCACGCCCAGATTTTCTTCATTGTTTTGTTTTAAACTTATTTGTTTCACAAGGATTGGCGAGCAAGTTATGCAGCTCATATTAACGCCTCTCCTTGGCCCAATGGCACAGATTTGTGAGATGACCTTCGTAGCGGCAACTTCGTGGCCTCGATCTTTTCGAAGACTACCAAGAGATATTTAGCCTGCATAGACTGGTGTCTCTCCGCACAGAGGACAGCAAGTTCACATCCCCACTCCATAGGATGGTACGCTGTGACAGCATCAACCCCACAATTGACGCTAGCAGAGAGTGTTTGGACCAATCGAGAACTTTTCCCGACCGAGGATCGATTCCGGGACCCCTGGTATGAGAGACCAGCACACTTATCCACTCGGCCACCATTCTTCTTAATTGGTATCATGCATTCAAAAAACCTAGTAATGGGTCGGTTTGGGTATGAGTTCACCATCACATGTGTATCATTTCACATAAGGAGCATCTCTCTGGGTAATATTCATATTAATAAATACTATTTATTATTGCTTTTATTGCATTGATCCGTGTGGGCCTAGATATTTTCAAACACTTTTGCTACACTCTGATAGTCTACATCGTGTGATTCTGCAGTTGTTTCTAGGCAAGTCTTGGCTGCCTATATAGGCAGCCAAGGCTTACCTAGAAACAACTGCCAAGGTACCCAGAATACTGTTAAGGTACCAAAAATATAATTTTCGAAGTTACCACTAGACTGCATATTGAGACACCTGTTCATTTACAGTAAATGGCCACCACAGTTGAAATTAGCCTTTGAAGGTTATTTACGTA
This sequence comes from Pictodentalium vernedei, assembly GCA_031216915.1. NCBI lineage: Eukaryota > Metazoa > Mollusca > Scaphopoda > Dentaliida > Dentaliidae > Pictodentalium > Pictodentalium vernedei. Next base: position 73,294,355 of record CM062290.1, on the reverse strand, counting down.
TGATTTATTTGTTTATTTGGGTTTAACGAAACTTTCTACTTCCAGGATCATCTCGTGTCTGACAGTTTACGGGTGGTGGAAGTTGGAGTTCCCGGAGAGAACCACCGAGGAGCGACGAACAATCGGTAGACTCCCTCAACGTACTAACTGCACACAAGCAGGATTAGCATTAGTTGAAGACAAGTGCACCATCGACGTGTAGTACCCCTTAGTACACAGTGCCATCCTGCCCCCGCCCCACGTGGGTAATCGGGATTAAGTGCCTTGCCCATGGACACAACGCAGTTAACCCTTTTGGGGATAGAATCGTGGATCTTTCGGTCCAAGTCCAATGGTGTAACTACTGAGCCATGTTAGTGTAATGAACACATAGATGCCTGCAGGGAAAGACTATTTTGGTCATCCTTAATTCCCTGAAAATAAATAATAAAAATTAAAATCCTCCTCCTCACCCCAATGTTAGAAAAACTCTGATCGTAATATACGTATTCAAGTTTTATGGTCTTACGCAATTCTTGCGTAAAATATACGGGCCTGACAGAATCTAACATGCAAATCTTGCACAAAAGACGCGGGCGTATTACTCTCGACCGAGTATTTTATGTAATATTTGCATAAGTTGTATTGTGCGCGTTTCCATTGTCTGAATCCACTAATGCAGAAGAAGTCCACATGTTTTTCATGAGTGAGCGGTTAACCGGAAGCGAAAAAATGTAACCGGAAGAAGCATGGAACCGTTCTGTTAAAGGTTCAGCGTTTCAAACACTAATGATTGGTGCATAGTGTCTGTGATGAAAATGTGATCATAATAATTTGCGAAATGTGTTGTGTCTTTTTCAAAATGGCTCTTTTCGAAATAAATACCGCGATATAATGTTGCCTTAGACATTCATTTTTCAAATGTTGTATTCTTCAAGCAAACTGTTTTCGACTAACTCGCTCATCTCTGTACAGCCGGTCTGCTGGTGCGCTTTATGGTCACATATCGAAACAGGTTTCATCCGGCGCCGTCTTTGGGTGAGCGGATGTCCCTATAAATAAACAATGCTCGACAACAAAAAATTCTCCCTGATGTTCAATTTCATTTTCTAACCGATCGTTTTTTTTAATTCTATACTTTGATGTCTGTACAACATGGATGTGTTGTTGATGTGCACATTTTTCGTGGCAATGCAAATCGTATATTTGAAATATTCTGATTATTTTTGATAAAATGCACGTGACGAGATTGGAAAGTTGATACAGTATTAGTTTGTGTGCTCGATAAACATCCTGACGTTTGGTGAAGTGAAAGTTGTTAGGCTGTGAGTACAGTCACAGCGTAACAGCTACCACGTCATCAAACGTCATGAATTTTAGAGGAGGTACCGCATTGTTTGACTTGACGGCATCTTAGGAGAGGTAGTTGCGATCTTTTTGGCTGATATTTCAGCAATCCAGTTATATAGAGACCAGTGGGGTTATTCCCTAAAGATTTTATAGTAAATATCTAACGATTTATACCGTGCCCTGGGCAGTCTCTGGGTCTTCTGTCCCTTATCAAAATGTTGCTGTGGTGTTACCAGTGCCTCTTGTCCAGAAATGCCATTAATTGTCAATGATTCATTTAAAATAATGAAGCCCAAGTGAATTTCCCTCACCCCTTTGCTCTAGGACTGAAGGTACACCAACTAAGTCCGACTTAAAAATATAAAATTGATATCTGTAACGGTTATATTTTCCGTAGAGACAGGTTTGCTCAGAGTGGAGCCAGGTTTTTCTTATTCGATGTGGCCGTTGTCGTATACTCCAGCGACGGTCCCATTTGTAACTGGCAGTATGGCCCACTGGATGAATTCCTTTCTGGAGTGGGGTCGTAAAAGGGACTCGGTGATCTTCCACGGACATCAACTCCATTATGCTGCGTGAAGGACCCCGTTATGGGGACTAAACGCACCCTAGACTCCAGCGCCTTGTCAGTGTTGTTGTTTATCAGTCGTGCTTTGTACTTTCCTGGATTACCAGTGGATCGGCTTGGCGTTGGCTTTGGAACGGGAGATGCCGTTTTGTGTTTAGGTTCAGCCTGAATCACAACTAGACGGTAAAATAGTAATATAATTACCAACGAGTTTTTCGATGTAAAGAACATGTTTGTATAACTGACGACCTTGTAGTGAAATATCAACAAGAGACGTGTAACCAAAAATGGACAATCCTGTAGGAAGATGGAGATCAGGATCCCGTATATCTCAGTGTTGCAGCATCCTATTTTCTCCTTCTCTTGCGTTCCATGTCCGGCGTGTTCTTTCGGACCTCTCGTGGCGGTCAAAACTAGGGTGAACTGCAACAAGCTACCTGTCCAAATGCCCAGAATTATGTAGCATAGCATACGGTTATATTTCACCTGTAAAAAACACAAGAGATGCATTAACCGCTTGGGACTTCAATTATCTTGACGTTCAAACGTCACTGGGAATTCAGTTTGTTCAACGGTTTTCAAAATGCGACGTCAAACGTCAGAAAGTACCAATAACAAGATATTTTTCACATTAGGGATTATTTAGGTGAGGGTTAGATTATTTTTGGTGGTCTGAATTTGTTATTCAAAACTTGTTTTATTACAAATTATTGGAGAGTGCCTGTGGGCACTCTCCAATAATTTGTAATAAAATAAATTTATAAAAACAAAACATTATTTGTGTTTCACTGAAAATGAAATATAAGCAACGAAAGTGTTGGCTTTTGTTCTGGTATCCTCATTTTTTGATAGCCCTGATAGTGGCTTCTAGCACTCAGCCAGTTAAGAAGTCTTGACAGCAGGATTATGATAGTATTTTAAGCTGCGATAACATTTGGCTCAACGGTTATCACTGAGCACTATTCAGGAGAAAATAGGAATTTGAGGTTAAAACTTTAAAAAAATCGAAAAATAATAACAAAATAAATGACGGCAAAGTATCAACGTGCTGTTTGATTTCGTACGTAATCATACATGCAAAAGTATCACAGGTTTAAAGATACACAAAGGGGTTGTTCGGAATTAATCGCGAACTCGACAATAACCTACACGGCAACTGTTATAAACAAATCAATACCAGCAAAGATGGCGGATGCTCATCGAATATGAGTCCAGAAAATAAGGCATGCCGTAATAGTTTGTAATGAATTGGAGAGAAACTCGACCAAATAAGTGTGGTTGGCAATGAAAATAGATTGAGTACAAGCCTGCAAGTATTTTTTGTTTTGTTTTGGTGGATGTCATGACAGGCAACGATGCTTTCTTGGGGAACGCGGAGGAAAGTCGTTTCCCTACTTTTTTTCTGATGTGGGACACCGTTCCTGCACTTTTTCACACTGGAATTACTTGATCTCAGTTAATTTAAACAATATTTATTTCCATTTAACTTCAGTAGTATATACATAGGTACAATAAATTGGATCCGACGGAAAGCTTGAAGCTTTTTCGAGGTCGTTTCCAGATACAATACAATTACAAAAATAGTTGTATGATGACAGAAAAATCAGGTATGTACATTTCTCTTCTGCGTGTAACATATTGGTATGATGGCAACACATACTGATGACAGAGATCTATGGAAAAAATATACGTCAAACTAAATGCTTGATAAAGCAGGGAAAAGAGAGGACGAGTCGGAAGCTGATAAAAAGAGGATTGTCACAAGGTATTGGTTGATCTTGACGAATATCCAACACGCCGTGCAGCTAGCAAGACGAAGGGGTGCTCGCTGTGTTCAACACAGCGAGTACCACTTCGGCTTACTAGCTGGATTAAACCCATTTTAGTACTTGATAAGTTACTCGCCTTTTCGTCACGAATTTCACCCTTGGTAAGTTGTTGTTGCGTTTGTTTGGCTTTGCAACTCATTCATATCTCACCAGAGCGACATTTCCACATTCTAATAAAATAATCTTGATTATACCAGTGTGATGAAATTCACTGAGAAAAACGAGAATGTCATTCTTCAGAAATAAATTTCAAAATTTCCCCAGGAAGACTTTCGGCAAATCGTCGATGTTTCTGAAATGATGAGCCCCCCCCCCCCCCCCCCCCCCACTCACCCTTCCACAACTTCTTAATTTCGGTAACCATCACTAATGACAGGTGGACGATCTGTGATTTAAGGCTGTAGTCTTGGGTTGGGGTCATAACACATCCTCGATTTACGAGCTAGCATCGTGTGAAGTATGAACAAGACCTGTCCGTTAAAATATTGTTGAGGACAGAAAAAGGTTAGAGCAGATGCATAACCAGTGTCCTTGACCTCGGAGTTATGACTTCAGGTTATCGCCATGACACGTCATGAGCAACCATTGCATTAAGTATGAACAGCATTTACACATTGAATCACTGTGAACCAAACAAGGTTAGATGGATGAACGATCTGTGGCCCTGATTCTAGAGAACATGGCGCACTATTGAGCAATAAGTAATTACTGTGTGAAGTTTGAACAAGATCAATTCATTGAATGATTTTTATAGACCGGTCAAAGTTAAAATGGAGGGCCAAACAAACACACGGTTTGTGAGCTTTACCCTGTAGTAATGATCTTGTGGTAAGTTAATGACACACCCTCGAGCTATAAGGAATCGTTGTGTGAAGTGTGAGCAAGATCGGTCTATTGAATATTTTTTTATGGATCTGACAAAGTTCAGAACGGACAAATAGACGAACAGACGAATGGGCGGACGGAAAGGCGGTCAGAAGTACACACAGATGGACCCCTAAATGGGTTTTCTTTTGTTGTACACTCAACCCTTTTACCACTTGAAGGCAAGGAGATATTCACTCAAATAAATAATACCCAATATTACACAAGAGAATTCTTTTGTATCAGGCCACACGTCCTACCAGTGAAGATAGTAAATATGAGCCAGACGGACAACGCCGCTACTATATGCTTCCCGAACAATTTTTGAGAAGTATAAAAATAACCTCTTGGTGGACAGTCCGACCAGCTAACCAAATACCCATAAAATTCTCAGTGAAAATTGAAGAAACTTAAAATCATCTATTTCAATCGAATGAAATAACCGTATACACAGGGACGTGGTGACAGGGTATGTGGGGTGTTACCCCCCACCCCCCATCCCCAATCCTGGCCAAAATTTCCTATAGTTGGAAATTCTGAGGGCAAGTCATGAGCAGTTGGAAATTCCATCTATCTCGATTTTAGAGCTTTACTTCTCAAAATTCCAACTCGATTTCAAATCGGCAAAAATTCCAACTGTTACTATTTACAGCTCCAATGTACGCAATATCGAGCTTCATGAGTATGCATGATGTCAATCGGTATTAGATTTCTATAGTACGTTTACCTATCGTAATAAAAAAAAATCCTCGGAATGCACTGCAAGAAAATCACATCATGGTTGAGCTTGAGCATTTGTTTAGCACATATTCAATTCTCAAAAAAATACCAAATAATAAAAACCTGATAATTCTATCATAAATGTGTTGGCATTTCAGTTACTAGAAAAAATTTGATGCCCCCTTTCAAGGTTTTGTTTCAAAAAGTTTTCTCAGTAGTGAATTTCCAACTAGGGGGAGGGACCGGGAGGGGAGTTTTCCCCCTCCCGGTCCCTCCCTCTAGTTGGAAATTCACCACCCCCCCCCCCCCCCCCAATCGGAAACCTCTAGCCACGTCCCCGCGTATACACTACTTTTCTACGCATTAACGAGAATCTATTTTGCATTGGAAAAGAGAAGAAAAATAATTTAAATTACTTATTATCCAAAAAAAGAGGATTTCACAATTTCTAACGTAGGGTACAATAATAAGCAGCGAAACTTTAGTTCATGGACAAGTTTGGTGAAGCTTCTGCTACCATTAATTACGTGTCGGGTAGATATCTGCCCCCTGGTGTATAATAGTTATTCAATTATTAGGAATAATAATTAGAGGTTATTACGTGGTTAGTTTCATATCGGCCGGGATATCAGCCTGGGGTAACTTCATATCAGCTTGAGACTGAAGGTCGAAGGCTGATGTGAAGTTACCGAGGGCTAATATCTCAGCCGATATGAAACTAACCACGTAACAACATCTTTATTCATTAAACCAAAAACAAATAATCCCGAAATGTTCTCAGATCTGTTGCAGTTATATAACACGCCTGTTCTGCATTGGAACTCAGGGGACGATTTTTAACTATCGCTAGCGATTCATATTGCAATTGCGTTGCACGATTTGTACAAAATTCCAGTGAAATTTCTCTTCTATTTAAAAGTAGTCCGTCAACGATTTTCCGTTCCGGATTTTCATTTTCCGTACGGTTTAGTGTTGCTGTTGTTGAGGATGACATAGAAGAGGCATGTAATAAATAATAGATTAAATGCCTATATTGAATGTTTTGAGACCAAAAATATGTATAAATATGAGGACTTCAGAGTGAATCTTTAATAAACAAAATTATTTTTATTCAATTAACAGGAGTTTATTCTATAACCTAACACTGAGAGTATCTAATCCCGTATAACAAGTACAGCGAAAAACGAGGAAAGTAAAGCCAGGCGGGGGCTAGGTTAAGTCTCTACCCAACGCAGACGATATCAACATTTATTATCTTAAATATCATTTTTTTAATTTTTCTAAAAATTTCAACAAAACCATATCATGTGACCCCTCATTGGAACGAGCTCGGCGAGCCAGGGGTTTATTCTATAACCTAACACTGGCAATAACTAATCCCGTATAACACGTACAGCGAAAAACGAGGAAAGTAAAGCCAGGCGGAGCTAGGTTAAGTCTCTACCCAACGCAGACGATATCAAAATTTATTATCTTAAATATCATTTTTTTAAATTTTTCTAAAAATTTCAACAAAACCATATCATGTGACCCCTCATTGGAACGGGCTCGGCGAGCTCGTTCCAAAGAGGGGTCACGTGATATGGTTTTGTTAAAAAATTTAGAAAAATAATATTTTTTCAGATGCTGAATTTGCATTTTACACGGGTGGATGTGGCCGATTCGTTGAGTAAAGGGTTAAGTCTCTACTACCGAATTTAAGAAGTAATATTAATACACAATGATTTTAACATGGACGTTTGTTTAGTTGCATTCATTTCCCAAGCTCTGTTCAATGCAGACATCACAGTACTAAATATTTCCCTAGGCGACCATTATAAGGAAAAAAAATATGCTCGCATCACTTTAATATTTGCATTCAAATATTTTTGTCGAATATAGCCCTTCAGACAATTTTTTCTGACCCCAAAACAGGGGGGCCATGCAACAAATAAGAGAGAAAAAATGAGAGCAAGGGAAGTTCTGGTCACGTTCACATATTTTTTCTGGGAATTCCCCAAAAACACACACCAATAGTCACTTGCATTGTTTAGGTCCAAAAGTCATTAAATCACCCTCTTTATTTATCCTGGAATATTGAACAATAATGCAAGATGCCATTAGAGTGTTTCAAATGTTTATTGAAACAATACATTTTGCCAAGGCTGCTTAGTTTCGGAGATTGCATCTTTTCCAATGCCCAACATTTAAAGGTGGGTAACTCTAATTCAAATATTCAGTACCGTCATACCTGCAGAGCGAACCAAATTGCGGAGGCAATAGAAAACAGGTTATGTCCCTTAGACCGTAGTAAATCAACAAATTGAGTATTTCGTGATTTTTGTGCTTCTTGGTACAACAACCAATTGCCTGTACTCTTTAATTTCATCCTGTTTCTTACCTTACATCACTGATTTCAACTCAACCATGTGCCACTTTAGAAATATTTATATTTCTCCATTCAAAAAAGTTCCATGGGATTGCTCTACGATACCCTTGTATAGCCACATTACTCGGACGAGTTCGGAAAGTACGCCGTAGTACTGGTGTATCGTAATACAACGTGCTATACTTCCAGAGTACCTGCCGACTTGGCTCCATTATTCGAATTTGGAGAGTGGTGTGTTCGACCGATACGCCGGAGTGCTGCCTCACGATCATAAATTCCCGTTCTCTTCCCTCGGGGTATCTGCCCAGCTTGACTCATTGTCCATATCAGTATTCACACATCCGGGTGCCAATTGTGGTGCTAACTGCACTAAAAAATAGAGATGGGCAATATACTGAAAAACCGAATCGATACCGATACCATGGGGATACCGAAAAACAGAACCGAGCCAATCGTTGAATATCGAACCCGTCTGAATTTTCAAATTTTCCAATATTCGCTATTAATTTGTGAGGCTTGATAACAGTTGAAAGGTTCAGTTTCATGAAAGAAGTGATTGATTTTCTTTTCAGTTTTGTTAACCCTCTGTGGACTGGGCAAACTGTCCTGAATTCCCACTAGACTACAACCTGTTCAACCAAATGCTTAGCAGTGATTTCTAGCCAAGACCCGACTAGAAATCAGTGCGCAGGAGTTTTGCCTTTTGTCAGCAGGACCTCCTAAAGATGGCATGGTCGGGGCACATGCTCGGAGATTGCAAAAGCCTGAAATAGGACTTTAAACATTGAGGTGGGTTTAGAACAAATCACACAATTACTGTAGATATGATTTGTGGGCGTAAAAGAATGCCACTGATGAGCTCATTGGCAGTGTCATTAAAAGCGTTGTGGTAGAATGATACATAGAGATTATTATCATTATGTGGATGTACAAAATGTGTATCCGAGTCGAGCTCCGGGTTCTAAGGGCAGATCACGACGAGTCGAAGACGAGTTGTGATCTACCCTTAGACCCCGGAGCGAGACTCGAATACATATTTTGTACATCCACATAATGGAAATAATCATTTTATCTTACAATATTATGGGGATAAGTCAAGAATGTAGACAAATATATAACGAACTATTTATTCGTATGGATTAACAAAAAGACAAAAAATGGAACTCACACGAAAGGAACGTGCTTGTATCCGACCCCCGATACAAACATCTGTATCAGGGGGTCGGATACACGACAGTTGCGGAGTTAATACACACAAGATACATGTTGATTGTAAGATAAAACAACTTATTGTTTTTCCTGTTGTGAATTCCTCTTTGGTGTTATCGGCAAATCTCAGTCAAGTTAAATACCGAATACCGATACCGAAGTATACCCCCTAAAAATAGCGAAACCGATACCGAATTCAAAATTCCAATACCGCCTATCTCCACCAAAAATACAGTTGGCACCAAAAATATAACGTTTGGCACGAACATTTGACACTAAAATATGCTTCTGGTCGGTCTCAAAGGTTTTGTTGTTTGTTACTTCAGTGCGTCGCTTTTGATAAAATCGCAGTCTGAGGACAGAGGTGAGAATGAATTCACGCCTGTCACGTAATCTATAGATAACGATGTAATCAGGGTGCAATTACAGTGCAATCAAGACGCTTTGTTATAGGTCGACTGAATTAACAGTGTATCCATTTTATCCGATTCTTATCAAAATATTTGTTTGTTTCTTAATCTTTTTTATCTTACTCAATTTTTTATAATCCTTCTGGACGATAATAAATTATTTGGTGCTCGTGTATTTTGAGTGAATAAACAATGAGTAAATAATAATCATAAAATAATATTGTAAATGTGAATAATGACCTTTCCCTTTATTTATTTATTTATTTATTTATTTATTTATTTATTTATTTATTTATTTATTTACTTTAGTTTTTTTTGTTATCAATATTTTTATCATTCGTGTGTTTTCTTGCAACTAAAATACTTATAAGAGCCACGTAATACTAAATTAAAATATCGCACTTTGAGTGCAACAAGGCGTCATCTGCAATGCAGACGGCGTCTTGTTGCACACAAAGGGTGATGCATGATTAATTTGTTCTGATTTACAATCAGATTCCATTTAGCACTAAACTCTTTCATTTATTTATTTATTTATTTATTTATTTATTTATTTATTTATTTATTTATTTATTTATTTATTTATTTATTATTTACTTTAGTTTGTTATTATCAATATTTTTATCATTCGAGTGTTTTCTTGCAACTAAAATACTTATACGCGCCAGGTAAAACTAAATTAAAATATCGCACTTTGAGTGTAACCAGGCGTCATCTGCAATGCTTTAGCATTGCAGATGGCGCCTTGTTGCACTCAAAGGGTGATGCATCATTAATTTATTCTGATTTACAATCAGATTCCATTTAGCACTAAACACTTTTATTTATTTATTTATTTATTTATTTATTTATTTATTTATTTATTTATTTATTTATTTATTTATTTATTTATTTACTTTAGTTTTTTTTCATTTGTGGGCTTTTTGCAACTAAAATACTTGAAAGAGCCAGGTAATGCTAAATTAAAATATTGTACTTTGAGTGCAACAAGGCGTCATCTGCAATGCTTTAGCATTGCAGATGGCGCCTTATTGCACTCAAAGGGTGATACATGGTTAATTTGTTCTCATTTACAATCAGATTTCATTTAACACTAAACTCTTTTATTTATTTATTTATTTATTTATTTATTTATTTATTTATTTATTTATTTATTTATTTATTTGGATTACTGCCACTTTCGACAGCTATGGTCATCTCGTGTCGGGCAGTTTTACAGGTGGAGGAAGCCAAAGAACCCGGAGAGAACCACCGAGTAGCGGTGAGCAACTGCCAGACTCCTACCAAAATACACAAAAGGAAAAGACAGATGTTGCTACCTAGATAGTAACTCAAATTCTTTGTGCAAAAACATAAAACTTACAACTTTTTGGTTGTGCCTCCAGGGGTGAATCAGGATGCAGGTTAACAAAACTTGCTTTCCTTTTGTATCTTTTTTAAAGAATTAAGAATTTATTGTCTTAATGGAAACTTACCTCCGTGTGTACAAATGTTTGATAGGTCCTAGTTGTAGCATTCCTGGACATCATTCTGCTCAATAGTTGTGATGGATACTGATAGATACAGATTTTTTTGAAGATGCTACGAAGCAAATTTTGGGGAGTGGATGACCGGATGTATACTCTCACCGCGTGCAGCCGTTACCAGAATTATCTCCCTATCTTAACCTTACCCATACCCTATCGTAACTAATTTTATTACTACTACTATCATTAGGATTGCTATTTACTGCCCAAACCTATCTGAATGCATCCAGCGAAACCTTTTGTTGGTTACTGCATCCCCAGAAAACATCACCACCCTCCCCATCCCACCCAACTTTCACAAATTGCTCTGTACCTGCCTTTTTTCAAAAATACAAAAATAAGGATCGAATATGGTAATAAACTAGAAATGTATTTACTTAAGAATTGAATGCAATTTTTATAATCTTTATTGGAGTATGAACGTGTGGGAATGGGTACAAATTATGTATGAATCCCGAAGGGATTCATACAATTTGTACCCATTCCCACACGTTCATACTCCAATAAAGGGATCATACAATTTGTACCCATTCCCACACGTTCATACTGACCAATGGGAATTGAGTATTTGGACCCAAAACGTATAACTACATTAACAATGTAATTATTATATATTGTACTCAGTTTGAATACCTTTTGTACATTGCTTTATTATGTGAATAAAAAATTTAAAAAAAGAAAAAAAAAGAATTATCCCCTTACCTTATCCCTACCCATACCCTATCGTAACGATAGATGCATGGCTTGTCTACTCTAATTAAAATTTGTAGGAATGTTTAGTTGTTGCAGCTGTGCGCAATACACCTACAGAATGTTTTTGCATCTCTTCTACTCATCTTCTGTGTTGCAGGAAAAAATTAAGGCGAATCCTCGAACCACGTTAAGCAGGTTTATAAAAGAGGTTATTGCCTCTAACATATGTCTCCTGTTGGGCTATTGGTCTTTGGCAATCACCGTTCGGGCGGTAATAAATCGACTTATCTTAGTAATATTTCAGGTACACGTTGGCCATTTTTTCCGGGCTCCGGTGGTAGACTGACGAAAGGTAGGATAGTATTCCGGATGTAAGAGATGAGGAAAGGATGAGTGATGGGTGTGTGGAATATCATAGAAGGATCTGGCTCAATCATCAAGCGATCTGTGGATGTTATGCTATATACTGTCCTCACTGTGTGTTCCATTAGATGGTTATATTTCGAATCAGCGGAAAGACACAACTACTCAGAATCTCTAGAAACAACAGCATCAGCAAATTCACCCTCCGGGGATGGTCATTCTGCAAATGACAGATTGCCTATTTCCGGGGTTGCCTACAGCTTCTGTAATGTTGTAAGTGCTAATCTGTTGGCATATAGTGTTTAAGCTGTACAGAACATTCAACACGAGCGCGCAAGTGAATATGAATTGTCAGTATGATGTAGAAGTGTTCACAAGGATAATGATTATAGGAGGAGTTTGTCGGAGGATGATTGTGGGGTAATTTCGTGTGGTGGCATTGTTGTTGAATGAAAAAAGACCGTGTAAGCCAGTGGCGTAGCCATAAGTGGCTGGAACCTGGATCCCAAAGTTTTATTGGTGGCTATTACTGTAACTGGAAAAGCTCTTATAACTGGGCCTCCAAACACAGGTTTTTATCCCCGCGGCCCTCGTTAATGTGCCAAGTAGGATTGTATCAATGAGTCAGAGCAGTAGCGGCGCTACAAGGGTACTTTGGTGTTTAACAAAATGGGGTTACCCAACTTGTCCCTTCTAATTCCTCCCACACCACACGGCAGCTATATTAACTTTTAACTCGTTATCGAACATAACGACAGGCCAGAACAGGTCACGCCTATCCCCCAACCTCCCAAAAAATCGTCTTTCATTTTTTTTCTCCACCTTTTGCCAGGAATTGTTTCAACGAAGAAAGTTTTCCCAAAAGACAAAATATTGCATAATAACTATTGACAATAATAGTAACATCCAGCAGCTGGGCGTACTCCATTGTAGTTGTTGGTTACGCCGGGAAATCGACGTGTCTATTCATTAAGTAGGATAGCTGCTAAGTGAATGTGTGGGTTAGACCATTAAATATTTTCAACGTGCAGCCCCACGACTGCACGTTGAAAATTTTAACTGGTCTACCCCCACCCCCCCACCCCCCCCCCGCCCAAATAATGAATATGGAGTCTTACAACTGCTTTCATTAAACTGAAATGGACGATACCATAAGGGTTCAAAGGGATAAAATTCAAATAAAATAAACCCTATTATTTCACCTCACAAAATTATTATATGCAGCAACAGTTGATTCTATAATAAAGGCATCATCATCATCAGGTGCATGACCAGCGGTCTGAATCAGATTCCGGATCTTGTCTAGAAGCAATATCAGCTACTTGTCGCCAAAATATATATCGCCGCCTGAGTGCTAGAATGTTCTATGTCCCATAGGGGGACCCCCCCCCCCCCCAATCCTGTCCCATAGGGGACATAGAACATTCTAGCACTCAGGCAACGATATAACAGGTGTCCTATATAGAAACAAAACAGGTTATAACAGAAAACCCTCACGGACTTGAGTGTTCAATACGCATGTATTAGAATTATAGACTAAACTATTCAAATATGGAAGTGTGGTACAGTTGTTATGGAAATAGAATGTAATCTAATTTTAAGAAATGTTCGCTCTCATTTCTCCCTTATAATATCCCGCTAATGAGATATATATCCGGAGATTTCTCGCTGTGAGCTATCCAGGAATAAATATCATGGTTTGTGTCTATCAAAGTGAGAAAATGAGAGATTTTTGGGGATAACCATATCACGTGTGCCGTAAGACTGTGATTAATTACGCAGTGTTTCTAAATTATGCTGTTATTTAATAGAACCCGATAGAAACCCGGAAACAGTTTTTCTTACCATTTTGAAATCGAGACAGACACCGAACCTCAGCATCAGGATCGCAAGGGTGTAGCCGTGAATAATAAGGGTAATGTCAATCCGACCCCCCCCCCCCCCACCCCCACCTCCATTAAATTCAAAGCGGTCCGCTTGTGGCAAGCATTCATCCAAACTTGGACCCCAGAAATTATATTACGACCTTTTGGTCAAACTTTGGACTAGATATATGTGGGTTAAGGTTCCCCTGCTGTGGAAAATCAGCTGGAGTTTATTTCAGTCAACAACAGCAAAAGTTACCCATTCAAATTCCCTAAAAAGTAAACCGGGTCAAAATATTCACTCTCAATGGCTCGGAATTTAACACTTTACCTAACACGAAAAGCAGACGACATTTGCAAACAAAATTCTTGAATAACTAATTTTTTCAGTTTTTGCGTCAAAAACATATCTTATGGCCCCTCATTGGAACGAGCTCAACGAGCTCGTTCCAATAATGGGTCATAAACTATGTTTTTGAGACAAAACATGAGATATAATGAAAATTGATTGGTAATTTTTGTGAACAGTGCTGCCCAAGTTTGGACGTTATGTTGGGTAAAGTGCTAAAAACATTTCCTGTGATAGTCTCTCAGACGTCCACCAACGAGAGGGAACATCGTGCTCTCCTCAGCTTTTGTCCGTGGCAGTCGTGGGCGACCTTCTGTCGTCGAGGGCCTAGCAAACCCAAATCATTAACACCCCTGAAAAAGTCTGGCTACATCCTCACACTGCAAAAAATATAGGTTCTCTTTAGAACCAAAACTGGTTCTAATCTTGTCCCTGAGATGGAACCAGTTCTGTTTAAACAGTATTTATTTCAAATCAAATAATTTATAAAGATTAACATTAAATATTAACAGAATTGAACATAAATTGAGGGTGTTTCAGCCGTAAGTTTAGAGCTTATACGAGGTTGTCTCAAATCATTATTAAGAACGGGAGATATGAACAGTTGGCAAATCGAACCAGTTTTGGTTCTATACAGAACTAAAACTGGTTCGAGATGCCAGCTGTTCATATCTCCTTTGTTTCAAAATGTTTGGCGACTTCGTTGAATAAGCTCCAAGTTTACTGCTGAATCTACTTCAGTTCATGTAATATTCTGTTAAAATTGAATGCTAATCTTGGTACATTTATTTGATTTGAAATAAATACTGTTTAAACTGAGCTGGTTCCATCTCAGGGACAAGATTAGAACCAGTTTTGGTTCTAAAGAGAACCTATATCTTTTGCAGTGTAGGATCGCACAGATCTAGATCAGTTTGGCATTGACAGACATGCGGACTGTGACAGCATCTGAAATTTCTTGTTCAAAAACGTTTTTGTTGTTCTTTATATTAATTTTCTTGTTTGATCACATCAGATGAACAGTACATATCATCGACTCTCATAGCATTGCTGCCAATAGATTCCCGTACACGTGAGGGTCTCGAAAACAATGGCATTGGAACTGTTTACAAGACAGTATCTAAACGATGGCTGTGCAATAAATGTTTTCTTCATCATCCAAGGCCCTTGGTCACACCGATAAATACTCCTTTACAAGTGTTGATGATTCTGATCCGGGTTCTTTCATAGTACGGTATGGACTCCCAGAACTATTCCTCTCAGGTGTAGGATCATAAAACGGACTGGGTGACCTGCGACTCGGATCACTTATTCCATTTTGTTTTGTTAACGTCCCAGAAACAGGAACGAGTCTAATTTTAGCCTGTATTGCATTATCGGAATTATTGTTCACCAGGTGGGCCCGGTAAACAGCAGGATTACCGGATACTGTTCGAGTTTGTTTAGTTGGCGCTGAAGGCTTCCAGTTTTGTTTGGATCTTGACTCTGCCTGGACAACAATAAGTCGATAAACTAATAATACTATAACTAATGAATTTTTGGATGTGAAGAACATGTTCGTGTAACTGACGACTCCATAATAAAATATAAGAAGTAGTCGAGTTACCAAGAACGGACAATCCTGTAAACAAATGGATATTAGAATTCCGTAAATTTCTGGGTTGCAACAGCCGGTTAAATGTTCAGATTTTGCTGACGACACTCCTGCCTGGTCCCGTCGTGCTCTCGTTGCAGTGAGAACAAGTGTGAACTGCATTAAGCTTCCAGTCCAGATCCCAAGAAGAATATAACACAACATCCGGTTATACCTCACCTGAAAACAGAGTAGATTCTGTACAATGAGTGTGGTCTTGGTGAAGAGTGTTATTTTTCCAACTGATTCTAAGGCATTCAGTATTAACCCTTTACCCAACGTAACGGCCAAAACCGGCCAGCGCTATTCTCAAAAATCGCCAATTAATTTTCACTATTTTTTTCATTTTTTGTCTCAAAAACATAGGTTATGACCCCTCGTTGGAACGAGCTCGTCGAGCTCGTTCCAACGAGGGGTCATAGCCTATGTTTTTGAGACAAAAAATGAAAAAAATTAGTTATTCAAGAATTTTTTTTGCAAGTGTCGTCTGCTTTTCACGTTAGGTAAAGGGTTAAGCTACATGCATCTACATATCTCTGTGTACCTTCTATAGTAAACATTCTTCCCCGGTACCATATCAGCCCTTTTGGTAGTTGTGTAATTTAAAATTATCGCCTTTGTTTGACATAATCAGCCTCCCATTATCCAGACAATACCTCGATAAGATTCTAACATTTCGTTTTGTATAATTGTGCCTTCGGCTGATATATCGTCTTTGATTAACGAGAATAAATAATGTAGTATTGGTTCTTCATAATCTTTAGACATGAGAAAGAGTGGTGCTGACAAACGAGCACTTGTTATTTCTTTGGAACTTTCGTTGAAAGGTATCAAATATGAAGAAAGTATGTCAAAGGTGGATCCATGGAGTCCTCTTTCTATCTCCAAACCGTAAACTGCTTACCAGGGTTTTTTGCCGTTATGGAATTTCAGTCAAATGATACCACTTCGGCTGTCCATGCAGAGTATCTATCGCGGGGTGGTGGTAAACTGCACATAATATAATAACAAGAATTACTCTATTGCCTCAAACTTGGAAAGTGCCTTTGTCCATGCATATCCATGCCAAGGAGTCGCCGTTGTTCGACATGTAGCGGTCTTATTACAGTAACACAAGCTTATCGTATTGTCGTAGATTAATACACGATGACCCATGCATTCTTTGTTAGTAATTGAATTACTGAAAGCACGTTAGACATATTGTCGAAAAGTAATTCCTTGTAGGTATTTGTAATCATGCTCTCTGTACAAGCCGGATAGATCTACTGTTTATTACTCCTTCGATCGAAAAAAGATATATCCATTCCTTCCTAATGTCTAGAGCCATCAGCGATCAAACATTCAGTGTTATTCCACGAACATGCATTATGACATATTAAACAACATATCTAAAGCTTCAGTCGATTCATTTGTAAGAGGCGTCATTGAACTTCCTGTTTTTAAGACATCGTCTTTTTTTCTTCATTTGGTCCAATGCATTCTACAGTTTTTAATTTAGTGGAAGATTTGCAACAATCGACTTAGGTAATATCACTTTACCATCGAACAGTCGTAGATCCCGACTATAATGCTCCTAATGTAAGAAAGTTTACTACAGCTAATTTTTTCTCATGCATCTACATTTTTCCTGGCAATACACTTACAATTCTCTAGTATCGTGCTACTAGGGCGTGCTGGGCCAAGAAAAGTTACCGGGAAAGGCACCAGAGTGGACCGGGGTCACCCGGACTCGGAGAGAATTTTGATTTTTCGTACTGAAAGAATGCTACTTCCTTGCATCTGGCCGATCCATGACAGATCACGTAGAGGACATTTCGCTGACAGTTTTGTATCATCTTCAATGCAGATTCGGCAAAATTGGTTTGATAAAGGGGGTGGGGTGGGGGCAGACCCTCGGACCGGGCATAGTTTGGTCCAAATGGAGAATTTTTTTATTTTTAAAACTGAAGGAATGCTGTTTACTTGCATCTGAGCGATCAATGGGAGACTAGACTATAGTATATCGAACTGTTCTTTATGTGGACTGCCAGTGGCAGTCCACATAGAGAGCATTTCTTTATACCGGCAGCCTATTCGATCAGACCCACTTCGCCTTTTGGTCATTTTAACGAATTTTCTTGTACCAAGAGGTGCTGGGTTGCACCAATTTTGAGAGTCCATAGGGGCCCACTAAAGGGGTACACTAATGGAGGCCACCGAGAAATTTCCTTTTTGACCATATGGCCAGTCCGCCTCTGTCGTGTTACTTTACACCCCGTTTCTCGTTGACGCTTTACCAAAATATTTTTAACAGCCTTATCTTATTATTACACGTTCATTGTGTGTTTGTTTAGTGTAGTTTAACTATACTGTCAACAACCAGGGTCACATCGTGCTGACACTTTCACGGGTGACGGAAGCCGGAGTACCTGGAGAGGACCACGGAGCAGTGGCAAGCAGCCGTCAGACTCTACAACTTACTAGTTACAAGCAGAGTTTGCAGCGGTTGAAACAAGTACACCATCGACGTGCAGTGCGCCTTAGTACATACGAACAGTCGGCCTTTCGTTTTAAAATCCAATGCTCTAACCAATGAGCCATCGCGCCACCTCATAGACTGCACCCAATTGCGAAAAGTTGTACACAAGATGCACTTTTCAGAATCATTATTTTTAATTTTTCGTTTCAAGACAAAGCTTCCGACTCCTTTCTGGAACGAGCTCGATGAGCCCGTTCCGATGGGGAGGGGGTCATCAGATGTGTTGTGTAAGGGGAACGGTGAGTCCATGTACGTTGGTTCATACTTTCAGGTGTGTTGTGCACAGATGTGTTTTACTTTCGGTAAAAGATGAAATGTGCTTGTTGTTTTGGTCTAAGTCTAAGCGGACACATTCATGCGATATTGTCATGCTGTATCTAAGATCAAGTACTGACATCCTGAAACAGAGTTAACAAAGTAATGGGGTATCTATCACTACCCGTCACCCCAAACAGGATAATATTACTCTTTTACCAAAAGTTATAAGTGCTTACCAAATGTGTGCTATTTTCTAATTCCTGCAATATATTAACCCTTTAAACCGATGTGCATAAATTTTTACCTGAACAAAAATTGGTAGTGGACGAGCAGACGATATAAAGAGGAAAAATTCTGAAGCGAGTCTCGGTAATAATTTAATCTAACCACTTGACAGGGCTGTTGGATTAAATTATTACTGAACCTCCCAATAAACCCGGTTGGTTTCACGAATTTCGCCGTTGACAGTATTGACTGAAATGATACTTTCCAGGGCGCCAGTGTTTAAAGGGTTAACCCTTTACCTAACGTAACGGCCAAAACCGGCCAGCGCTATTCTCAAAAATCGCCAATTAATTTTCATTATTTTTTTCATTTTTTGTCTCAAAAACATAGGTTATGACCCCTCGTTGGAACGAGCTCGTCGAGCTCGTTCCAACGAGGGGTCATAACCTATGTTTTTGAGACAAAAAATGAAAAAAATTAGTTATTCAAGAATTATTTTTGCAAGTGTCGTCTGCTTTTCAGATTAGGTAAAGGGTTAAGTAAATGCAGCTACTATAGACTGAACAACGGCGTGATACAGATGTAGTCGTTTTGAATAGAGCTCTGCGAGGCTTCAAAATTCAATTCGATTCGGACAAATTCGGAAGTTTTGAAAGATCGAAGATGGTCTCAAAAGCCTACCAATTGTTCACCCTTGGACTTTTCTTTAATCATTAGGGACCAATACTTTTACAGTTGTATTTTCCCCGAAATGTGTTTCCAACAAGTAAATATAAATGACGGAAATGAATCATTAGCATTTCAAAAGATATGGCAATTTGCCACTGTCAAATTGCCACATCTTTTAAAATGCTAATGGTTCATTTCAATTAGTTATTTCCATAAAAAGAAAATACAATTCTGAAAAACACATCTGGCAAATTGCCACATCTTTGAAAATGCTAATGGTTCATTTCAATTAGTCATTTCCATAAAAAGAAAATACAATTCTGAAAAACACATCTGGCAAATTGCCACATTTTTTGAAAATACTAATGGTTCATTTCAATTAGTTATTTCCATAAATGGAAAATACAATTGTAAAAGTTTTACAGTATTGGCACCAGGTCTCCTTTACAGAAGACCTGATGATAGAAGGAAGAGTTCAAGAAGGTTCCGCGTCCTACACTCCCGAGATTTCGTTTCTGGAAGATTCCACTTTTTCATTCACAAACACAAAATAGACGAGTCGCCGTCAAAGGCAGTTCTTCAATATATATTTGTTATATTTCATGATTCTTAGAAAGTGTAATATCCACAAGTTGGTACGCAATGGGATTTGATTCTAAAGTCTCTGCCTCGTATCCATTCGACTTGAAATTTGAAGTCGCGGGGCTTTTACTTTGAAGTCGCTGGAATAGTTTTACCATGAGGACAAAACCCTTGGGCATGTGTAATATGAAATGAACGCCAGCAATGTAACAAATGTAAAAAAAACAGACTAAAGGAAAAGGGGTTTCACACCCTTGCAAATTCTTATTAAGTTATGAAAAAGTTAACTAAAATATTATAAAACCTCAGGATGAGTGATGCGCCAAAGAAATATCAAAAGTTTAAGACCATTCGGTAATGTCTTTGTTTCTATTTTATTTTTTCTATTGCTCTTCCATTAGGCCTAAAGAAGTTTTAAAAATCTGTTTCTCGGGCCCTCACGTATAGTCCTTGTGACTGCCCATGCTCTCTTTTTATAACTAATGCAAACTTAAAAAATAAAAGCAAATTATTTATGTCTGATACTTAACCCAAGTAAATAAAATTGATAAATTTGTCCCTGGAGTGCAACAAGGCTTTGCAATGCTTTAGCATTGCAAAGCATTCTTGTACTCAAGGGATAAAATACACCACCACCACCCATGCTATTCTGTAGATTATGAAGCCTAAAACATACAACAAACCAAGAGCATGAACTTTTAATGGTAAAGAAATAATTACAAAAATAAAAAAAATGAAATAAAAAACCGCCCGCCCACGTGAAATTTTATTTTAAAAAAAATGGCTTGAGAAACAGAAGATCTACTTTGTGGGCCCATATATCTGTTAATTACATATGATCATTGTACATCCGTGTATTTTTCTGACCATTTACTTCATGAAAGTATTAATAGAAACAAAAAGATGACGAATATCCCGTGGTGATGGTCTCAAAGGCAACTTTGTCTCAATAAGAAAACTTGGGTATCTAACACAGTTTTCAATAAAAATATCAATTTGAGAATAAATTGGTGAATCCCTAACAAAACATGACCCTCCTATCGTAACGATCTCGACATATGGCGGAGAGGGGGGGGGGGGGGTGGCATATTTTACATGAAGAGAAAAGATCGTGCTTGTGGGGTCAGCGATAATTTGGAACTGATCAGCTAGGCGTTATCCTTAACATTTACGCTGCCGAAAAGGATTTTTGTCACCTATTTTATGATGATTATCTGTACGTTCTGGTATGCGCAGGTCAAACCTACCATCTGATTAATTGTTGGAAAGGGCTCAGAGAGCCCTTTCCAACAATTAATCAATTGAAAGAGTTTCAAGTATGTCATAAATTTTATGAAACTTCCTCGCATACAGGCTTGCATAGAGGTCCTCCATATACTGATAAAGTTGGCGTGGCAGTATAAGGATTAAAACATGGAATTCATTCTGGAACTACACGTTGTTTTTTTACATTACCTTGTCTTCATTGAAAGCTTCGTAAAATTCGACAATATCCGCCGCGGTACCGACGTACACCAATAACAGCTGTGACAGCTGGTCATGTGACAGGGCTCCTTTAGGTAATATCCATCGACCAACAATCAGCATCAGAAGTAAGAACTGCTCTATAACTCGTAGCCATAAGTCAGCTGACAGTTTGATAGGAATTCGAAGATCAATCTGAAAAAAAAATACACAAAGTATTTTACAAGGCCAGCAAGTCCGTAGACGCTATCAAACAGGATGGCTGAGGGTGGGTTAATACTAAAACAATGCGACTGGGTCGGATTAAGAACTTTTCTAAGGGAATTGGGGACTGCTAAACGTAGAAAGACAAGAAGCAGTTTCTTAAGTGTATAATTTGATATCTTCGAATATTTTCCAATTTGCTTGACAAATGATTCGAGATGAGTTTTTTATAACGCGATGAACGTTTTTCCAATCGTGTGAATGTTTTTGCTTTTCCCCATATATTTGTCGAAAACAAAATTGTGGGCGTATCTAATGATATAATGAAATTGTGACTGCATCATCTGGGCTGAGAAGTCGTTAAATTTCATTCATTTGTTACCCCAAACTAATCGTAATTGTTAAGGCATTCTAAAATCATTTGGGTTAAAAAGCAACCCAAATCAGCTGGGTTGAGTGAATATGAACCCAATTGGGTTCATATTCACTTAATCCTGCTGATTTGGGTTAATGTTTAGCTCGACTGATATCAGATTGTATAAATGTGAATCGGTGTTGAAACTGACAAAGGCTGCATTCGCTGTTAAACTTAATTTACAAATTAGCCTTCACATGGTTTGTTTTCGCTTGAGTTTTCGGGACTCTGAATATGAAACATATGTTGAAAACTATCAAAAAAGGTCGTCTGCACAAATATTACTGCGACTGTTCCAGAGTCCGTAACATACTTCATAGTTTGATATTTCGAAGGTAAAATGTTGGAGAGATCGCCCACCGGTCACATTATAGTGCAAGTAACTACTCTAACATTAAATTATAAGTATTGAAATGAGTATCTGACGCGTTCTAGAGGTATGAATCTGGGATTCAGGGGTTGTATTTCGTCGAGAATCCGACAAGTGATTCACGCAAAGATTCTACAGCAAAACCAGTGAGGATACATGTAGATTCTCACTGCACCTCTGCTAGGATTCACGTGAAAAGAATTGAGTTAATTTAATCCTTCACCCAACATAGCAGAAGCAAATTGACCAATAATTTGATCTGAAATATCCTGACACTTTGTCAATAAAATTGTACAAATGTGGCTGTCAATGGAAGCAGCCCAATGAGCTGGTTCTAATGACATCCATATTTGTAAGGTTTTATTGGTAAATATTGTGGGGGGGGGGGGGGGGGGTCTCCTTTTTTTGAATTATCAAATTCACTTTATGTTTCAAAAATTAAAAAACCGTGTTGGGTAAAGGGTTGACATGTGTTATCTGTATACAACAGATGTTCAACCATGGTGGCCTCGTGGGATCCTGGAACACCCATAAGCAGGTATGGATTCTCGCAACCATGAAACAATCCCTGAGATTGGTATATTTGTTCACAACATGAGTGAAAAATGGCAGAACATTTTTTTCAGCAAAACCATCAAATAATATGAGTATGTACTGGGCGTAATTTGGGCGCAGTATTTACGATCGCTAATTTGAGGAAATATAAAGGTCCGATTTCCGCTAACTTGTCTTAATAATACGGGATTTTCTTTATTGCTTTTGTTCATTAAATTGTTACAAATTGATGCATCTCTTTACATTTGCATACAATGCAACTTCCCGTCCCTCATTTACCAAGGGAGCTAACTTTCTCAAAAATCATTTTGAATCATGAAAATGGTTGTGAATGGCTGAAAGGGGAAATGGTATGTCCCTCCACCCTTTATACCCCCACCCTCCCGCAGTACATCTCTACTTACGCCAAAGTCTTCAATTGTCATACTGAGATCCTCTTCGGTTATATTTTTAATTGCTGTTGAATTGTTGATATTTTCCTTCAAAGCAATTCTATTCTCCATTTCGTGCAACTCGAGAAACCATATTGCAGGCACAACACTGGCTAAATAGAAAAAGACACTTGGACAAAACCTGAAAATAAAGAAACACAGTCACAATCCTGTAAAATAAATAGGGCTGTCACGATGAATCGATTAATCGATTGTCAATCGGTCACGCCGAAATCGATTAGTATTTTACGTTTTCGAAGAATCGGTATATTTTACACCGTTTAATACATGAACAAAAATTGGATGAAGAAACTATTGCTTCTAGAGGAAAAGGGTCAAGAACGTCGACTTTAGGTCCCAAGAAGCCATTAGAAGAATTTGTCTGTTAGGTACATTCAAAGCTTTGATGTTCTGAACTTTTGAACCGTCAGAGTGATAATCAAGACCGGTCATCAGTTGCGAACTTCGCAAGTTCGCAACTGATGACCGGTCTTGGTTATTACACTCTCGGTTCAAAAGTTCTGTACCTCAAAGCTTTGAATGTACCTAAAAGAGGATCGTCTTCGTTGTTTACTTGAGGTTGGCCAACTGACTTGAATTTTACTTTTAACGACTTCAAAAAGAGGAAGGGGGTCATCTAGGTACGATTAATCGATTTTTGTCGATTTTTTGCGACGATTAATCGATTCCAAAATTCAAAAATCGTGACAGCCCTAGTAAAAAATATCACTAAACCCAGTATTTAACTGGTAGAGTGCAAAATTAGTTTTGGTTATCAAAATGTAGTCATAAGTTTTTGCCTTGTTACAATTTATGGGAGAGTGCCTCTTGGCACTCTCCCATAAAATGTAACAAGTCAAATACATAGAAGTTGTTCATGGATTGGTTACTTTTGGGGGGGGGGGGGGCGGGGGGTGGGGGTGGCGTGATTACACATTTGTAAAATAAATTGAAATCATATTTGTATAGAGAGAAGGGTTTCAAATTCAAACCTATGTCCCCATGTAGATGTAATGCTAGCAGCAATTTAATTCTTTCAATTTATATGAAAATGGTCTGAAAGACCATTTTCACGTAAATTTAAAGAAATAAAAAGCTGATAGTTGGGCAAGAAAAAACTGAAATCGGATTTTTAAAAAACCTGCAAAGTTACACCCCTATCTACCCTTTATTGGAATAGGCTCATTGACTTTTTTCCGTAAAGGGGCCACAGTCTATGAATTTGAGATAAAACATGATTTTTTTAGTTTCTTAACAGAAAAATAAAGCATAAACCTTCTCTCCCTGGTAGAGAACCTTTCCATCCATTCTCCTGATCAGTTGTTTCATGGACTCAAGAAGTGATCGATGCCTCTACCCACACCACTCTGTCATTGCCTCGGGCAGGTTCCTTCCACCTCTGCACCATATTAAATTGACACAGCGCGGAAATAATATTGGCTCTGATCACAAGATTATTAGAGGAATTGCAGCTTTATCATTTTCAATAATTACAGAAAAAATGTTGAGTAAATTTGTACAACGCAGAAGTGCAGGAAACCAGCTAGCGCCGGTATTATAATGAACGATTTCGGTGGCGTCAAGAAAATGAATGAAGCGTTGCTTCTACATCCAAACATGAAAGTCAACACCCAAGTTCAACACGTTGACTGCTATCACATCTCAGGGCCGTGGAAAGTAGTCTGGATGTAAGGGGCTGAAGCCAGGGCCAGGGGCTTAGCTAGGCTAAATAAAATGGAATGCTGGACATTCTTCTGCCCTCCCCGAACCTTCTTCCTTTCAACGCGTGTTGAGTATAAGAGTGTGTAACACTGAGAGCTGAAGGTACACGCAGTAGGACTTCCTTGGGTGGAGAATTAACTTTTCAAGCCAACTGAAGTGTTTTTTTCAGGTTAAAGTATCTGAAAGGTGAAGGAATAAGGTATAAACAGAACTAAATACTTCCACATTAGCGAGCATAACAACGTTCGTGTTAAAAAATGTGATCGCATCATTTTACTTTGGGTATTCAAATATCTTATATCTTTGCCAAGTATAACCCTTCGGACAACGTTTTCTATCCTCAATACTAGGGGTCATGCAACAAATAAGACAGAAAAATTTACAGGAAGGAATGTACTGGGCACGGGCACATTTTGTTCTGGGAATTTCCAACAGAAGCACACCCAAAAGTCAATTATAATTTTTAAAGAAGTCTTTCTGACATTTAATCAGATGGTAGATGGATGCATTCCTGGAAAATGTGGAGGAACGTCGTTCCCCAGCTTTTTTTCTGGGTGGGGCGGGGGGGGGGGGTGGGGGGAGGGGTTCGCCCACATTTTCAAGACTTCCAATTGCTTGATCTGTATCCATGTAGCTAGCAAGAGTCCTCGCTGGAAACCCATTCTAGTTATCTGTGAGTAACTCGCCTTCTGAACTATAACATATATAGAATGACGCCACGAAAGAGAATCATTGATCAGTTTTGGGGTTTTTTTGGATCGGGTGGTGTTTTGTTATTTTTTTGTTGTTGTTGTTGTTGTTGTTTTATTTTGTTTTTTGTTGGAGGTGGGGGTAACTCAATCACGTCACACCAGAGCGACATTTCCACGCTCTTCTCAAGAAATGGAGGAAGGGTGAATCATCCGGATTAATTGGCTATCACAGTAATGACGTTCACTGCGGGAAATCAATGAGAATTCGATTCATCAGTAATAAATTTCAAATTCTTTTTCCTGCGACGATCCCTGAACCCCCTACACATAGAGAGGGAATGCCCCTCTTCTCTGATTTTCCATTCAACAACGCAAATCGTCGATCAATGCAAAAATGTTGAGCCCTATCGAAAAGTAGCACTTTTTTATAGGGTTACTTCTGTACTATAAAGGAGACGTAACAACCGTTATCGGTTGATAACGAATCGTCTCCCGAGTTCCAATGTGTTCTATGTGCCTACTGGCACATAGAACACATTGGAACTCAGGAGACGGCATGTCGAATAAGGAACTTGGAATAAGTAACGTTTGTCACGTCCCCATTATAAATAGTATAACACTTCCTCGTAAATAAGAATACATAAATACACCCCAAAGTGTCTGAACAGCGAGTTGTGATGTGATGTGTGTGTGTTCGCTTGATCTGTTCAGATCAGTTAGCAACATAAGGGAGACAACTCAAAATGCTCTTGTCAACTCACAATTATCTTTCTTGGACGCTGCGTCCTGTCGAGTTGATGTGTTCTTGGAAACAGCAACAGGAGTTCCAAGAAGGTTGTCCAGGATGGAGGAGAAGGATACTCGAAACCCCCTCCCGTCGGGAAGGACTACCTCCGAGGTGTACCCCACCATCCCATTGGGGAAATTCCCCATTTTTGTAAAATTTTACTCGGAAAATTCTAGCATGCCACCCTGTTTGGGGAGTAAAAGAAAGGGTAGTGCTGGGGTATGAGAGGGGCCTACAGCTACCATCACCCGTCGGGAGGAATAATCGGCCCCTACGGGGGAAATTGCCTCCTTTATCGCATGGGAATACCCAAGAGTGGCGAAGCGCACCCCTCCCCCCCCCCACCTCCACGCACCCTCGGGGAAATTCTGGCGCCACCCCTGAGTACATGTCCCCTTGTCGTGGAAATCATGGAGCCAACTCCAAAGAGCAATGAATGTCTGAACCCCAGGTTCATGAAGTACTCACGTAGCTTATATAATGTTCCAGGTCGATCAAGCGTAGTGAAATAATCCCCACCAATCCCACCACAATTAATCAAATAAACATGTGTTTTGAAATTACATGATGATTTGAACAGTGGGTAGATGTCTCGAGCTGGAGATTGACGCAAGATCTCTGATAAAGAAAGATTTATACATTTCCAAATTCTTTTTCTCCGAATTATTTATGATTAGACCCTTGTGCGGGCAGCTGTTCGAGAGAAGTAAGTTCTGGAGCCAAAGTGACAAAAGAAAAACTATTCAGAATATGATCAGGAGCGTAGCCAGAGAGGTGCGACAGGTGCGAACGCCCCCACCCCACCCCCACCCCCACCCAACACACAACAAAATTGGTATGTCACTTGAGAACTTGAGAGACTACCTCCAATGTGTGATTTGAAAACTTTGATAAAATTGGGCGACCTCACTTATCCCGATACATCGTATTCTCTGAGGCTTAGCCACAAAGTACGATATAACGGGGTAAGTTGTTTTAAAACCTAAATGTTCTCCCTTACATGTAGTTGCTGTGGAATGCACAGGCATAATTTTGATACTTTTTTATAGTTGTGGGTAAATCAGCCTTTTGCTTGACTTATTATTCACCGAAAATTACATTCAATACATATCAAAAAACACAGAATGAGGAACGGAACGGTATCGTATCGTATCTCAATAATCGTCCGGGTATTCCCGACAATAGTCTCGGCTGTAAAAAAAGTATATCAGAGTGTCTCGGCGTTTCACAGAACTTCGTTGCACGATCCTGGTGTTGGGTTATAATACAGTGTTTTCGTACAAACAGTGCATCTAGTGGTTCTCACCCAACCTTTAATGGGGGATAAAAGTTCCTGGAATTATCCGATTGGCGGAAAATGAACTGAGCTTGTAAGCGTGAATAAAATTTTAAAGTGCCTGTTTTGGAAAAGATATAAAATATTGGTTACTATTGTCTTCTGAAATGTGTGAGAGAAGATTAAAATTGGATGAGGGTAGGTAAAGATATGTCTATTTCATTCAGTGCGAAACTGGACAGGAGTACAGGAAGCTCCAAATTTAAAGGTAAAATTCACATGGCGACCTATATTTTTTTTAGTATCTTTTTTTCATGAGATGATAAATGGATAGATGGTTGTTTTTGCCCAAATCAGCTTGATAAGATGGGGAGAGGAGGAAAGATTAGTACTGTCGTCAATGAAAAAAACACTGTATTGTAACCTATTACAGGCCGTATATGTTACACACAGCTTATCGCTGTTTAATTTCTTCCATAATTACATATAGCTGAAATATATACACAGAACGACATACGCGTGTAAATGGGTTAATCGATGTGGCACGAGTTCCAGTGCGGAAGGATAGAACGAGAGACCTCGTGTTTTATCCTTCCGCGATGGCAAAAGTGCCATATCGATTAACCCATTCACACGCGCGTGTCGATCTATGTTTATTACACGCCTTCACGTCTATAAAAAAAAATTATTAGAACATTCAGCTATTCATTTGACAGCTATCAACAAAGACTGTCAAAGAAAACACATTTTATCGCCAGCCAAATTTACGAGGGGAACTCGTGTTACTTTTTCGCCCCCTGAGTTCCAATGTGTTCTATGTGCCTACTGGCACATAGAACACATTGGAACTCAGGGGGCGATTTTCAGCTATCGCTAGCGAGCCAAATTGTAATTGGGTTGAACGATTTGTAGAAAATTCCAGTGAAATTTCGCTCCCACTAACCTCGGAAATGACCTTTTAATAGGAAACGAGACCTTAAGCCCGATTGCCCCCGTGGGGGGGGGGGGGGGGGCATGGTGGTGCTGTGTACTAAGGCGTACTGCACGTCAGCCAATGCTAACCCTGCTTGTGTGAAGTTAGTACTTTCGGGAGTCTGACAGCTGCTCGCGCCTGCTCGATCGTTCTCTCCGGGTACGTCGGCGTCCTCCACCCGTTAACCCTTTACCCAACGTAACGGCCAAAACCGACCAGCGATATTCTCAATAATTGACAATTAATTTTCAAAAGTTTTTGTCTCAAAAACATAGGTTATGACCCCCTCATTGGAACGACCTCGTCGAGCTCGTTCCAATGAGGGGTCATAACCTATGTTTTTGAGACAAAAAATGAATAAATTAGTTATTCAAGAATTTTTTTTTTTTTTGCAAGTGTCGTCTGCTTTTCATGTTAGGTAAAGGGTTCAACTCTCCGACAGGGGCGCGGTGGCTCAGTAGGTAGAGGTGCAGGCTGCAAGCCGAGAGGTCCTCGGTTCGACTCCCACCTGCGGCAACCGCGTTGTGTCCTTGGGCAAGACACTTCACCCCACTTGCCTACATGGGGGCACGATGACGCTGTGTACTAAGGCGTACTGCACGTCGATGGTGCACATGACTTCAACCAATCTAACCCTGCCTGTGCCGCGGTGCAGAGTTCAGAGTTACGATGTTGGGGAGCTGACAGCTGCTCGTCGTTGCTCGGTGGTTCTCTCCGGGTACTCCGGCTTCCTCCACCTGTAAAACTGTCACTGACATGATATGACCCTGGCTGTTAATGTGTCGTTAAACCCAAATAAAAAAAAAAAAAAACTCTCCGACACAAGGTGACCCTGGCTGATGAAAGTGTCATTAAACCCCAATAAATAAATAAATAAATAAATACGAAAATTGGTAGTGCCTTGGCAAAAGGCGTGGCACACTGTCAAGCCTTTTCCCATGTCATTGTCGATTGGCGTGGCTCATCTTTCTGGGGCTGGTCCGACTCACATATCGCCAAACTGCAACCATCTGTGCAGTACCGGGAACTTTGAACATTGTCGGGCAAAAGCCTTCTGTAGGACTAGACAAAGACTGAGGTGTTGGGGGGGGGGGGGGTGGAGTGGGCGGCTGCTCATTGGATTTTCTGTTTCTTTTCACGATGTTTGCAATATTCAGTTTAATCGGTTAATCATTCTTCCGTCTTCTTCATCAACTCCCATTCGCAATGGACTCTCAGTTGGCAGAGGTCAAGATCGACGTTTCACCCCAAAGTCAAGATCTGATGCCTGATAAAGATAATTGAACAATAATTATAAGGAGAATTATGGGGGGAAAAGAAGGGTCACTGGCCGTTGGTTCACTCCATGGCCGGCTTGGAAAAGAACGGACTGAAATGGAAAAAAAATTTACGACCAGTCTTGATGTGAAAAACAAATGATGAAGTTTAGAGTTAGCATATGTAGAGTTTATTTATCTATTTATTTATAGAGGTTAACCCTTTACCCAACGAATCGGTAGCATCCGCTCGCGTAATATGCAAATTCAGCAGTTGAAAAAATATTATTTTTCAAAAAATTTCAACAAAACCATATCATGTGACTCCTCGTTGGAACGAGCTCGTTCCAACGAGGGGTCACATGTTATGGTTTCGTTGAAATTTTTTGAAAAATTTGAAAAAATGATATTTAAAATAATTTATTTTGATATCGTCTGCGTTGGATAAAGTGTTAAACGACACTTTCGACAGCCAGGGTCACCTCGTGTCGGACAGTTTTACGGGTGGAGGAAGCCGGAGTACCCGGAGAGGACCACCGAGCAACGGCGAGCAACTGCCAGACTCCCCAATGTACTAATTCCACACAAGGAGGGTAAGCATTGGTTGAAGACAGGTACACCTTCGACGTGCACTACGCCTTGGTACACAGTGCCACCGCGCCCCCACGAGGGCAATCGGGCTTAATTTCCTTGCCCAAGGACACAACGCAGTTATCCCTGACGGGAATCGAATCGTGAACCTCTGGGTTTGAAGTTCAATGCCGTAAACACTTAACCACCGCGCTTCCTCCTTGTTATTATATTTATTTATTTATTGGTGTTTTAAGGTCACATATTTCTGCACAATGGCTAATCATGACCTCGACAGTTTTATGGGTGGAGGAAGCCGGAGTACCCGGAGAGAACCACCGAGCAACGACGAGCAACTGTCAGCACCCCAACATACCAACTCCACACAAGCAGGGTTAGCATTGGTTGAAGACAGGTGCACCATCGACGTGCAGTACGCCCTAGGACACAACGTCACCGTGCCCCCACGTTGGCAATGGGGGTGAAGTGTCTTGCCCAAGGACACAACGCGGTTGCCGCAGGTGGGATTCGAACCGAGGACTTCTCGGCTTGCAGCCCGCACCTCTACCAACTGAGCCACCACGCCCCCTTCCTCCTTGTTAAGTTAAGGTGTTAAAGTGGTGTGGGTGTTATAAGCACCTGAAAGCGATGACAACAATACAAAGACATTGCTGGTACAAATTTTGGCAATCGCTCTGTGCCATAAAGCACAACAGTCATAATTGCTGACAGAAGTAGGAATCTCAACGGCTAATAATGTTCACAAACCGAATAAAAGTCACTAACCAGCCATAAATTAGTGAATTCCTCTTGTCACGACATATGCTTGGCGAGAGTGTGCTTATCCACATCACGTGCCTCGGCGTAATGGCTAAAACAGTTATTCTTACCAGAAGGAAAAAATCGCCGTGATAAATGTAGAAAATGCTATCATTAGTGTTGGCATATTGATAATATATTTAACATGAAAGGCTCGTAATGAATAAATCTATCAACGAGTTAAGAAAAAATGTTGGATAGACAGAACAAATTAGTACAGAATCGTTGTCTGTAACAATGCTGAATACCTGAGCTTGCAACACGATCTTCTAATGGATTTTAAATAGTTTTTAAGATTTTTTTCAAAAACTTATCTATATCTTCGGTAAAAAAAAGATCCATTTGTCTTGTTTTCATCCATTTATAAAGATCCTTCTTGCATTGTGAAGTATCTAGCTGGGTAAATGGTAGCAATTGCCATATCGAATGGCATCCAAAGCACGGCAAGTTCTCCTGGTTACTCATAGGAAACATAGGCAATGTTTCTGCCAATGGACCTTCGGGTTACCCGGAGGTCCATTGGCTGAAACATTGTTTGTGCACAGGCCATATGTACAGAATTTAATAGCCTTACTATGGTCATAACGCGTAGATTAACGCGTAGATCGACGTGCTATTTGTTCGCATGACAGAACCACTAGTTTTAACTGTACCAAACATGAAAAGCAGACGACAATTGCAAATAAAATGATTGAATAACTATTTTTTTCATTTTTTGCGTCAAAAACATAGCTTATGGCCCCCTCATTGGAACGAGCATTATTAGCCGTCCAATGAGGGGTCATAAGCTATGTTTTGAGGCAAAAATATGAAAAAATAATGAAAATTGGATGGCATTTTTTGTGAATAGCGCTGGTCGGTTTTGACCGTTACGATTATGGTTTGCCACTTCAGTGAAGTTGATGAAATTTGATAAACCATACGTACAGACTTCATAGCTTTGAAGATATTTACATACTCTGATGTTAAGATATTACGATTTGCAAACAGTTCACTTTCAGGACTTAATCTTACCATTTAGAAATCATTATTTATTTGAGTTGATTTATCCAAATTAGACCGAATACGTCCAGAGGAGGGAGTCCAATGGTGGTGCGGTTGCGGAGGTTAGCTTTGGATATATCACGATTATCCCCGGTGGGGAAAAAGAGAAACTGATCCGCAGAAATATCATTTCCTTGATTTTCAGTTACGGGAGGTGTTAAAAAGTGTG
Organism: Pictodentalium vernedei; assembly: GCA_031216915.1. Taxonomy (NCBI): domain Eukaryota; kingdom Metazoa; phylum Mollusca; class Scaphopoda; order Dentaliida; family Dentaliidae; genus Pictodentalium; species Pictodentalium vernedei. The sequence goes on along the minus strand of CM062290.1, from coordinate 73,261,630 downwards.
CGAGGAAGGGGTGGTGGGGGGGGGGGGGGTGCGAATGCATCAAAATTCTCTACTTTCAACACCGATGACGTCATTTTCTTCCACGCCATTTATAATCTTTTATTAGCATATACATACAAATACCAGATGGCTATTCATTTGTGATGCGTATGCCTTGTGATATGAACTGATCATGTTTTGGTCTTTTTCTTCTATATCAATCATCTTTTCAATCCGAAGACTAGCCTTCGAGTTAAATTTGCAGAAAACGTATTACAGCATTGTGAGAGGTGTTTCTCACACTCCGTTTGAGTGCAATGGATAGTCTCGCGAGAGATCTAAATGGTTAATACCGATGCCATCTCTACAGATGTGTTTTGGAAGAGGCTGCCCTGCCCAGGTACGGACGCTTAATTTCCGGGAGATGGGCTAAAAATGTCACAGACCGGTTGAGAAAAAATGACCTTCTGAGAGAGTCTCATTGCGTCTTGGGTCACCGATACCGGGCGATACCCGGAAACTGAAAAGGCAAACGTGACGTCGAAAATAAATGTGTTGATTACTTGAGGTGGCAAGCCAAGGCCTAATGTATTTGATAAAGATCACGAAGACTGTACCCAGGCCTGAATGAAGTGTGTGTATGTGTGTGTGGGGGGGGGGGGGGGGGGAATATTGCCCACACATCACTTTACCTCCTGATGGAGTGTGTGCCCCATAGGCGAAGAACCAGGGTCGGGAGTCTTTCCCGAGAAGAAGCCTAGCGTGTTTCAACCCTTTACCTAACATGAAAAGCAGGCGACACTTGCAAACAAAATTTTTGAATAACTAATTATTTTTCATTTTTTTTTATCAAAAACATAGGTTATGACCCCTCGTTGGAACGAGTTCGACGAGATCGTTCCAATGAGGGGTCGTAATCTATGTTTTAGCGCAAAAAATTAAAAAATAATGAAAATTAATTGGCGATTTTTGAGAATAGGGGTGGCCAGTTTTGACCGTTACATGGGTGAAGGTTAAATATAATCCTGATTGACTACTTCCAACAGCACTATCAAGGCATGCCTTCAACGATGGTGTAGTTGGAATCTTAGACAGACAGGACTTGAGCGATCACAATCTGGACAAATCGGGTTTACACCCACCCCACCCCCAATCGGCTATACTCGCCCCGCCCCTGGGGTACAATGGTCTCCCTGGGAACATTTTAGCGAACGAGCTCCTAAGCTCTGGAGCTGTCCTTGCCATCTGTTTGTCTTATTTTTGAAATGCACTTCAGAAACTTTATACAGTTTCTGCTGAAACAAAATGCAGAATAAGCACAAGAAAATTTCTGTTAATTTTTGTCTTCATTTCGTCCCCTGAGTTCCAATGTGTTCTATGTGCCTACTGGCACATAGAACACATTGGAACTCAGGGGATGATTCGTTAATAATTCCACGTCTTGGAATTATTTTTTGGGAAGCTCTATCGGAGTATTTCCCAAGAGAAGAAATTATGTAAAGACTAGGAATTTTCATCTTGGCAGACATAGAATTATCAGAGTTTGAAATTATTCTTTGTACATTCATACTTTTGATGAAAGAGTGTTTATAATGAAAACACCACGGGAATGACGACGTTACGACAGAGGCTAAAGGAGTTCAGTTCTTTTGAACAGTACAAAGCTTCCGCTAAAAAAAAGTAGAAAAAAAGAAAATCTAATTGAACTTAGGTATGGCATGATCTCTTTTATTTATTGTCTAATTTACATATTCTTCTGTGCAAACTTTTTCTGTCAGTCACACTTCGTCTCCTGAGTTCCAAGATGTTCTATGTGCCAGCAGGCACATAGAACACCTTGGAACTCAGTGGACGACTTGTCCTCCGGTCTTGTAACCCTTCTCGAGACACTTGACTTGTGGTATAGTATTCTTTTACGGTCTAAGCTAGCCATAGTTGTTTGTTAACCCTTAGTTTCATTATGCGGTTCCGTATCCTTAATGTTAATGGCTTGGGGTCTTTTAACAAGTAGCTGTCTCTGAAGAATCTACTTGAAAACTCTCGGTGTGAAGTAGTTTTCTTCAAGAGACACATACTGCATCTCTTAATCGTGGCAAGGAAATTGAATCTCTCCTTGGCATTTTTATGGCTTTTTGGGCTTTGGACACTAGTCACAGTGCTGGTGTAGGGATACTGGTCTCTAACTCCTTGCGCTATGTTATTTAAAAATTCCATTTTAGTCCTGATGGTAGGTTTATTGTCTTAGACATTTCGTTTGATAAAATTACTTATCGTCTAGTTAACATTCACGGTCCGAATTTTGAAAAAGACCGTAATATTTTCTTTGAAAGTATGCTTCCTTATTTTGCATCATCTTTACCTATAGTATTAGGCAGCCCCCCCCCCCCCCCCCCCCCCCCACCACAACCCAATCCAAATTTGGGTCTGGTTACTGGAAATGTAATTCGTCTATTTTTTCGGACTCAAAATTCTACGAGAGTTTTTTAGATTTTGGGGAGATTCAAACTTCAGTCCCCGTTACTAATATTTCGACATAGTGGGAAAATATTAAATTACAAATCAATATTTTTATCCAAAATTATTGTAAAAATAAAGCAAAAGATGACCGCTCTCGTCTTCCTGATTTGGAATCTATTTATAAAGAATTACTTATTATTGAAAAATCCAATCCGGGACTTGTCTCGGATGAAATAGTGACGATTCGGACTCTTATAGCTCGTGGAGCTATTATTCGCTCTCGTGCTTCGTATGTAGATAACCAGGAAAAACTTTCTAAATATTTTTCTCAATTAGAATTTCGCAGAGGAAAATCTAAAATAATTTATCAGTTAATTGTGGATGACCCCACCTTAACCCTTTACCCAACGAATCGCCTGCATCCGCCCGCGTAATATGCAAATTCAGCAGTTGAAAAAATATTATTTTTTCAAAAAATTTCAACAAAACCATATCATGTGACCCCTCGTTGGAACGAGCTCGTCGAGCTCGTTCCAACGAGGGGTCACATGATATGGTTTTGTTGAAATTTTTGAAAAATTTGAAAAAATGATATTTAAAATAATAATTTTTGATATCGTCTGCATTGGGTAAAGGGTTAAAAGAACCCATAGAAATTTCCCCAGGCTTTTGTATCTTTTTATTCTGAATTGTTTTCGGGCGAACCAATTGACTCTGCGACTGCTTCGGATTTCTTATCTGATTTGCCCCAGGTATCTTCTGCTGACGCTGAAGTCTTAGATGAAGATATCAGTGTGGCTGAGATTGAGAAAGCCATCGCTGGTCTATTTAAAAATAAAGCACCAGGATCTGATGGCTTAATGGCTGAGTTCTATCAAACTTTCTCTGCAATCCTAGCTCCCTGGCTTCTAAGATTGTACAATTTTTGTCTTAAAGAAACCCTATTGCCCTCCTCTCAACGTCATTCCTTAATCACACTTATTTTAAAAGATTCTGCTCATCCCGAAGCAGTATCTAATCATCGTCCAATTAGTCTCCTTAATTTTGATTACAAAATTCTAAGTAAACTCCTTACAATTCGATTGAGAGGGGTAATAGCTCTGTTATTCACCCTGATCAAACGTGTGGAGTTCCTAGACGTACAATTTTCGATAATTTACATTTGTTACGACATATTTTTGACTGTGTCGAGCTGAAGGATTTGTCCTGTTCTTTCATTTGCTTAGATCAGGCCAAGGCTTTTGACCGAGTAAGTCACGAATATTTGTTTCAAACTCTAAAAGCATTCGGATTTGGTGATTCATTTACACAATGGGTTCAACTGTTATACCGAGACATTTCATCTGGTGTTATTGTGAATGGTTCTCCTTCCGAACGCTTTCCCGTCACCAGATCAGTTCGTCAAGACTGCAGTTTATCTCCCTTGTTATACATAATGTACCTGGAACCTTTTGCCATTCAGGTCAGGAAGGACCCTGAGGTGATCTGCTTACCAATTCCAGGCTCCTCTGATGAAGTTAAAATATCATTATAGGCCGATGATAGCACTTGTGTTTTAACATCTGATACTCCTATGAAACGGTTGTTCCATTTATGCAACCGTTTTAGTTGAGCTTCAGGTTCAAAATTAAACATGGTGAAAACTGAAGGTTTCTTTTTTGGCAAATGGTGTATTCGTGAAGTTCATTCCTATGGAATATCGTGGGTAGACAGTCTGAGGATTCTTGGAATCCAATTCGGTAGGTCTCTCACGATGGACGATAATTATCACTCTTTATATCCAAATATTACATCATCTTTTCGTTTATTTCAAACAAATTCTATATCTTTTTTGGACGTGTCGTTTTGGCTATTTTTTATGTTGCTAGCAAGCTTTGGTATGTACACTGCAAAAAATATAGGTTCTCTTTAGAACCCAAACTGGTTCTAATCTTGTCCCTGAGATGGAACCAGTTCTGTTTAAACAGTATTTATTTCAAATCAAATAAATTTATAAAGATTAACATTAAATATTAACAGAATTAAACATAAATTGAGGGGGTTTCTGCCGTAAGTTTAGAGCTAATACGAGGTTGTCTCAAATCATTATTAAGCAAAGGAGATATGAACAGTTGGCATATCGAACCAGTTTTGGTTCTATACAGAACCAAAACTGGTTCGATATGCCAACTGTTCATATCTCCTTTGTTTCAAAATGTTTGGCGACTGCGTTGAATAAGCTCCAAGTTTACTGCTGAATCTACTTTAGTTCATGTAATGTTCTGTTAAAATTGAATGTTAATCTTGGTAAATTTACTTGATTTGAAATAAATACTGTTCAAACAGAACTGGTTCCATCTCGGGAACAAGATTAGAACCAGTTTTGGTTCTAAAGAGAACCTATATTTTTTGCAGTGTATGCTCGGTTATTCCAATGAGTGTGCGATACCTTAGGTTGTTCCAACGTGCAATTTTTAAATTTATTTGTGGTATTCAAGACCGTGGTGTTGAGCCCCTTGCTAGGTCTACCAAGTATCTACACAAAAGTGAAGGGGGTGCATGGGTTTGTAATGTAATAGCCAAAAGTCGGGATCTCAGATTACATCATCTACGATCCTTTTTAGATACCGAATGCATGGCCAGATGGAAGTATTTTACCGAATACTGGATGGGCCTCCATTTGCGCCATTTCAATTCTTCTTTGGCATCCAATAAGATTCCCCATTCCTTTTGGAAGCCAGTATTCTATACTGAATGCTGTTTAGCCTTCAGACTTTTTACGTCTAATAGTAATATTAATGAATTTCTTACTAACCCTAAACGTCAGATATATTTGATTATGCTCTCCCCTTATACTATTACTCCTCGAGTTGTTGCAAAAATTCGATTTGTAGATTATGCCTCTCTTTGGAAAAAACTACATCATACTTTCATTGACCCTTTTCACGACTAACCCTATGGAAGATTGCCCATGATATTCTTCCTGTATCTGCACGTATGGTTTGGTTACATCTCTCAGCAATAAATGCTATTTATGCCACGTGCTGCAGAAAGTAACAAACATCTCTTTTGTGACTGTGATTTGGTTCAGCCCTTGTGGGATCTTGTTTTCCGCTGGATTTCAGGTCTCACTGGGGTTGCCGTTCCTCCAAATCCAGTCACAATCTTGTTTTTGACGCTCCCCCCTCCTACTCATCCTTTGCTAAGGCGTCTTCATTTTGTCTCATTGCCTAAGCCATTAGGGATATATGACGAAATGACCTATTACACAATAAGTCTGTTGTTTCAATCAATTCCCAGGTAATACTTTCATTCTTCCTTGGAAGACTTCGCTTTCGGCGATTTTTGTCGTCTTTCTCGGGAGGTCTTTGCCGTTATTGGACTCAGACTCATGATATTTGTTCTATTTCGGATAATGATAATGATAATTTAGTTTTTTCGTTCAGCTAGTGCCTGGTAAACATTTTTTCTACCATGCTCAACTACGTCACTACCTGTTAAAAGCCTGCATGTTAAATTTCAGCTTTTAATCCCACTAGGGTTAAAAGCGTCTACTGTGCTTAAAACGTTTTCAATGGGATTTCCCAAACAAAAATTTTAACCTATAGTAGGAACTAAAGTGAACTTGACCTTTGACATGATCGAATTTCCCGACTTCAATACATTCACACTTCACGATGTTTTCGACAATCAGCGTCGGATCAGGTGTCGTTTACGGCACTGGTACGATATTAAATGGCTATTTAAGTATAAAGTTGATTACAATTACACATTTAGAGTATAATTTGAGGGCCGATAATATTAATTTGACTGAAAATACAAGTTCAGTTCAATAAGCATTGACGATGTGCGTAGCTGTCAATCCAACATCACGTGCTGACGGAAGTACTGCCCACAGACGCAAAGATAAGCAAAACTCATGTGTTTCTGCGTCTGCTTGTGCTACGATCTAAAATTAGTTTTAAGAAAGACGAAATTTACTAAATATGGACGATATGTACGGTGATTTTAATATCAGAGCATGGTAGAAATAAAACAAATAGGTACTAGGGACAGGAAACAGATTTAAACCACTCGTAGAATGAGAGTTTTAACCACTCGGCAAGCCTCGTGGTTAAAACCCTCATCCTACTCGTGGTTTAAATCTGTTTCCTTTCCCTAGTACCTATTTATTCTATATTTTTTAGGTAATCATGAAAATGGTCTAAATTCAGTGTAGCACGGCTTTCTATTCTCTATCCCTGTCTAACTCGGTTATCCTCTCTGGAAATTTCCATGGGTTATTAACCCTTTACCCAACGTAACGACCAAAACCGGCCAGCGCTATTCTCAAAAATCGCCAATTAATTTTCATTATTTTTTTCATTTTTTGTCTCAAAAACATAGGTTATGACCCCTCGTTGGAACGAGCTCGTCGAGCTCGTTTCAACGAGGGGTCATAACCTATGTTTTTGAGACAAAAAATGAAAAAAATTAGTTATTCAAGAATTATTTTTGCAAGTGTCGTCTGCTTTTCAGGTTACGTAAATGATTAATGTAATAGCCAAGATTCGGGATCTTAGATTACGTCATCTACGATCCTTTTTAGATACCGAATGCATGGCCAGGTGGAAGTTGTTGCATGGCCTGTTGTTGTCCCGATGTTCAACGCTAACGTCGGATTGCAGTTATACCAACAAGACAATGCCCGATGTCACGTGGCACGTATCTGTCGTGACTTTCTTGAAGAGTAGAGCATCTAACTTCTTCCCTGGCCCCCACTTTCGCCAGATTTGTCGCCAATCGAGAATCTTTGGGATCAATTGGACCGTCGGGTACGACTTCATGATCTTCAGAAGTTAGGCGATTTACGTAATGTTCTAAGGCAGGAGTGGAACGCAATACCACAGGGTGACGTCCAGGGACTTATCAGGTCCATGCGCCGTCGATGTCTTGCCACCCAAGAAGTAAACGGTGGACATACCCTCTATTGACTGCATATGTGATCTTTTCATTTCACCCCAATGTCTGAATTGCGACGTTCTGGCGTGACGCTGGCAACAGCAAGAACATGAAATTATGCAAATTCATACAGCTAGAATCGAAATATGAATTTACAATAATTTGTTTGGGATTAAAGTCGATAATACTAAACAAATTGCTCCTCAAAGTTTATTATACTTTCTTTTTTATATATTTTGTTTTCATACCTTTCGAATGTTTTTTTAGGGAAATTCCACTACTTGGGTATTTTCAGAGCGAAACATTCCATCTCTTTTAAATGCCAGGCTTGCCAAATCAAGCTTTGTCATCGGTCAGTAACAAGACTGATAATAAAAGAGAAAAGCAGGGAAAATACCAGCTGAAAAATACTCGTCTTGAGAATACCGATGCATGCATTTTGATGATGCTACGAGTTTATTTGTTTGTTTTGGATCGTTATTTTTCGGGGGGTGAGAGGTTCAATCTTTTCTTGCTGCTTTTTAAATTGTTCCACCTTTACACTAAGTGGAACTTCAAAGAAAATTAAATGGTATTTCACCATCATAGATTTCTCGTTTTCTGTAATAATAATTTTCAGTTGGTTACACATATACAAGCGTAAGTCTTGTTCGACAAAGGTGTGAAAATATTTACATATTTCTATGATACTGTATTTCAATTTATAAATAATAGTTTGATCTTTAAAGAAATTTTATATTAATTCCAGTAACTAGATTTATTTTGTTATATTAATTGGTTCTATCGGATACATTTATTCGAACCCAGTTAAATTCAAACTACGCCTCTCATTAAAAAAAGAGACATGTAGACTAAGGTTGACCACACATACAATGCCGCTTTGATTCCAGTTCTGCGCCGAGTCTGAAAGTGTTCCAGTAGACATGGTGGTTCATGCTTTGTTACCATACTTAGCAACAGGAGCAGCGGAACAGAATGAGGAGAAACACCCCCCTCCCCCCCCCCCCCCCACCCTCGTTCTATAGCCTACAATAATGATATTTTACCATAGCCTAATTTATGAAAAAAAGCACAGGAAACCTCAGTCATATTTTAGCCAGGGTGGGTGAATGGGCTGAAAAGTTGCTTAAACTTTGCCTATAATAAATATTTGTCGGGTAGAAATACTTCCCCGATGTTTTACTCCTCGATGAAAATATTCCTGCCGAGGCCTTGGCTTGTTTGTTCAGGAAACCTAAAAAACATAGCAATGTTAGCCTCTACTATACTTTTTGCATTTCCTGTTTGCACATTTCGTCCCCTGAGTTCCAATGTGTTCTATGTGCCTATTGGCACACAGAGCACATTGGAACTCAGGGGACGATTTACACATCGTAGAATCACAAAGAATTTTATTCCGTGAGGATCCAGAGAGGGTGGACTCGATGCGCGCGTTCAATACATTTTTGAAACTCAACTCATTTTTTACAGTTTGAGAAATAATCTTCAAAAATCTTCTCCAGAACCACAAGCCAGATTCTTTTGATATATGGTATACAGAATCCTTACAGGTGTCGGACTTAAGTTTGTTCAAATAAAGTCCTTCGGTTAATATTTGGGTTTTATTATTTATTTATTGGTCTTTAAGGTCACATACTTATGCACAGTGGCTAACCGTGACCGTGACAGTTTTACGAGTGGAGGAAGCCGGAGTACCCGGAGAGAACCACCTAGCATCGACGAGCAACTGTCAGCTCCTCAACATACTAACTCTGTTCAAGCTCCGCTCAAGCAGGGTTACAGCGGTTGAAGACATGTGCACCATCGACGTGCAGCACGCCTTAGTACATGGTGTCATCGTGCTCCCATGTAGGCAACCAGGATAAAGTGCCCTGCCCAAGGACACAACGCGGGTCATCCCGGACGGGGATCAAACTAGGGACCTCTAGCATAGAAGTCCAAATTTTAATTTAGTGCAATATGGGGCATAATCTTTAAAAATCTTCTTTCTCTGATCTACCAGTCAGAACGTTTTGAAATTTGGTATACAAGATCATAAAAGGGGCAGATTCATTTTTTTTTAACACTATCGTTGCCGAAAGCGACTATTGTCACCTATTTTATGATAATTATCTATGTGTTCTTGTGAGAGCCCTTTCCGACAATTAATCAGATGATAGAGTTTCAAGTATGTCATAAATTTGATTAAACGTCCTTGTATACAGGCGTACATCGAGCCCCCCCCCCCCCCCCATATATGGATAAAGTGGGCGTGGCAGTGAAAGGGTTAAATCGAACCCGTGGGTAAATAGACAAGGGTACAAGGTATTATCCCCGATCACAGGTGGACATCCACTAACGGGGAGGGGGGGGGGGGTAGTGGAAGTTCATATGTTATCGTGGATATGGGTAATTCCGTACCCCATGCATACACCTTTTGCTCTACACGGATCTCTAGTGAGGCTTTGTAAACTGGCTTTCCGTTTTAAAAATATATGAAATTGTGGGAATAATTTGGCTGGAAAACATTGTGCTCATATGCAAGGAGATCCAGGAAGGCCACACTCATCTTCCATTTTCCAACATTTTCGCCGGGAAGGTCTTCGGGCCTGCCCGACGAGTGTGGAATACCCCTTCTAGTGATCTCCCCCAGCCTGTCGATACGCGTTTCAGATAATCCTTCTTCGCACCATGACCCATCTGAAAAACAAACATTTACAAATTATAATATAATAATTGTATATATAATTTTATATTCTCCTAGCCAAAACAATGAATTTCTCAAGGTGTAGTGCTCGATCTGGGGTTTGTGTGTGTGCTGGGGGCGCATTTTAAACCTGGGCCATGACGCTAGGTTTTATCCAAAGCTCGCAACGGCGAATTGACGCGAGCGCCCCAGAGGGATTCTCCTTTCTTCGGCGGGATTAGAAAATGAAAAGTTATGATGGCGCGTTTCTACAATTGACCATAATATTTTCCAACCAAAATACTCAACGCAATTTTATTTCGACTCATTGGAATTTTGATAAAGAACCCCAAGTTATAATGATTTACTGGAGGCCCGCACGGGAGGTTATGGGTAAAGTTCAATGTCGTAACCAGTGAGCCACCGCGTGCTCTTTAATGTGAATTAATAATTAGTGTACCTCGTAGTTTATTATGGGCGTATCCACGGGAGGGGTGGAGGTGAAGGTGGGGGAGCACATCCCTCTATATTTGTGACTCATTTTTTTCATAAGCCCCAACACCAGGGTACACACTGTTACCCGCGATAACACATTAACCTCCCGTTATACAAATTCTCCAACAGTAGTAGTGTATGTTCCCCTTCACCCCCCATCAGCCGGACCTCGGAAGTGACGTCATGTCACGTGACCCAGTTGCGCCATGTTGTGTTGTCATGGTAACCCGCGTGAGCGGCCATGTTGTGACGTCATCGCCATAGTGATACGTGGTGTTAGTGCGCATGTGCAGCGCGTGTTGTTAGGGTGATACGTGTTTCCGTCGTCCAGTTTGTATACTGGAGGCCGCCATCTTGGTTTCTGTGGTAGCACGTGGTTGCTATGTTACCCAAAGGCCTACAACAAGACAGGGGTATGTTCGGAGGGTGTGTTCGATTGAATCGGAGTATCACGAATTACCACAAACAACCCGACAATCCCTCCAAATCACCAAAAACAACTTTATTTGATATGGATTCTTCAAGAATCCAATTTAGGACCGCCATTCTTTTGGCTTATAATAGTAGCACGTAGTGCTATAATACTGAGGGGGGGGGGGGGTGTTTGATTGAACTAGAGTATATCTAATTACCCAAATAGACCCGACCACCCTTACAAACCACCAAAATCTTCACCAAACCACCCAAATGGACATGTGAAGCCCCCTTTTGGGCATATAAAATAGCACGTAATGCTATAGGACCGAGATATCTCCTGGAGTATGTTCTCTTGAATAGGAGTACAGGACCTGATTTTCCCAGAATCCCATTTTTAATACGTATTGCATATGCTTCTCTATCACTAACAGTCTATCCAGTCCAAACTATCTCTGGTTCTCTCGTCCAAGTCTTATAATCACCAGTGCTTGATTTCCCATAATCTGTATGCAGAGTTATCTCCCTGTGTACAACAAAACCCCATATCATTCCCAAAGCCAATAAGCTATCGAGCAGTTACTAGGAAGTCATTGCTCGAACGACTCGAAGCAGATCGAGCAAATGAGCTATCGAGCAATTGCTCGATCGAGTGACTAGCACAAATTGCTCGAACGACACGAATCTCATCGAGCAAATGAGCTATCGAGCAATTGCTCGTTCGCCTGACTCGCACATACTGCTCGACGACTCATTTCAGAAAAAAAGGATTCCATAGCCACAGGCGTTTTCAAAAAAGGGATTCAACAAATGGGATTCCAAAAAAGGGATTCCATAAGTGGGATTCCGTCTTATGTCGAGTGACTCGCACATATTGCTCGAATGACTCGAATCCCATTGAGCAAATGAGCTAACGAGCAATTGCTCGTTCGAGTGACTCGCACATATTGCTCGAACGACTCGATTCCCATCGAGCAAATGAGCTAACGAGCAATTGCTCCTTCGAGTGACTCGCACATACTGCTCGACGACTCATTTCAAAAAAAGGGATTCCCTAGCCAAAGGCGTTTTCAAAAAAGGGATTCCACAAATGGGATTCCAAAAAAGGGATTCCATAAGTGGGATTCCGTCGTATGTCGAGTGACTCGCACATATATAACTCGAATGACTCGAATCACATCGAGCAAATGAGGTAACGAGCAATTGCTCGTTCGAGTGACTCGACATACTGCTCGGCGACTCATTTGAGAAAAAAGGGATTCCACAGCCATAGGCGTTTTCGAAAAAGGGATTCTTAAAAGGGGGTTCTGTAAAATGACATTCCAACAAACAGCTTTCGAAAGTTAAGGGGAGCTAACTTTCCCGCAAATCTCTTCCAATGCTGAAAATTGTCCGCCATGAGGATCCACGCCAGACCGGTGGTTGTACAAATATCAGAAGAGTGGATCTACTTTACATGCCATCAGATACCAGTACAGAAAATGGCGTTGCTACTTCATACCTTTATTCTCCAATGGAATAAATCCACTCTCAGTGCATCAACATCAAGAGTGTTTCTCTGTTTTTTCCACTGCACGTATTGACTGATTAACACTTGGGCATCCATACAGACAGAAACGACCCCTTTTATATTGTTCTAAAAACGCCTTTTCAATAGTTTTAATAGTTGCGCACCCTGTTTTTGAGAGTGCTTTCATTTGGAACGTCTGCCAAAAACCGTTAACAGTTAAGAAGGAGGCTGTATCGTGAAATGAGTTCTGCACTTGACCGACGGTTGTAATTTTGAACTGCATGATTCTTGAAGTGATAACTTTATTAAATCAACTTGACGTGATAACCTCAAGAATAATAATCTTTACCACTTTTATCGCCACTATATGGGAGCGCGGTGATTCGGTGGTTATGGCATTGAACTTCAAACCGAGAGGTCCACGGTTCTATCCCCTCCAGTGGTAACAGCGTTGTCACCTTGGGCAAGGCACTTAATCCCGATTGTCCGCGTGGGGCGCTGTGGCGCTATTTACTGAGGAGGACTGCACGTTGGTGGTGCACCTGTCTTCATCCATTGCTAACCCTGTTTGTATGGAGTTAGTACGTTGAGTAGTCTGACAGTTGCTCGCCGTTGCTCGGTGGTTCTCTCCGGGCACTCCGGTCTCCTCCACCCGTAAAATTGTCCTACACGAGGTGACTCTGACTGTCGAAAGTGTCGTTAAACTCCAATAAATAAATAAATCGCACGACATAGCCCTTTGATGCTGATGTGTTATAGCGATGCTAATCTCATGAAACTCGTTGAGTCTTGGGTGGTGCTTGATAACTACACGCACCCATAATTATTTTGCCACTAACCCTATCATGGTGCATTGCTACTTATAAATTGCTCAAAACAACCCACTGGATTGATTCCGATTCGTTGAATGGAACGAGAAAACGCAGGAGAAAAATGTATGTATACATTTACTATAATTTTTGTGCAAGTGTATCAATTAAAATCAGACATGCCAAGAAGGTATAATGCGAAATAGGAACCTCCATGTATGATGCTGAAGACTGATGAATTTTCATAATCGCGGCGTTGGTCAGGGAAGTGGAGGGTGGGCTGGATAGATAGCCACTCCTGTGTCATATATAGCTTTCAGACACAGGAATAAGGGGGCGCGGTGGTTCAGTAAGTAGAGGTGCAGGCTGCAAGCCGAGAGGTCCTCTGTTCGAATCCCACCTGCAGCAAATTCGTTGTGTCCTTGGGTAAGACACTTCGTCGTGGGCACATAGAACACATGGGGACGACTTCACCCCCATTGCCCACGTGGGGGCACGGTAACGTTGTGTACTAAGGCGTACTGCACGTCGTACCGCATGTTGATGGTGCACTTGTCTTCAACCAATGCTAATCATGCTTGTGTGGAGTTAGTTTGTTGGGGAGCTGACAGTTGCTCGCCGTTGCTCGGTGGTTCTCTCCGGGTACTCCGGCTTCCTCCGCCCTTAAAACTGTCGTGGTCATGATTAGCCATTGTGCAGAAATATGTGACCTTAAACACCAATGAATAAATAAATTAATTAATTAAATAAATAAATGAAGAAATGAAGAAATAAATAAATAAATAAATAAATAAATAAATAAATAAATAAATAAATAAATCACAGGAATATCAATTAATGGAAGATGCAACTGCTTGAGTTTAATTTTATATCGCCTATGTCAAGCAGGAATTCTACCAGGCATAGTAATGGAACCCAGCACTGAACTGAAAACTAAAGTTTGTTTCGGAAGTTGGCCCCGTAACGTTTTTTGAATGTTGGTCCTGACGGGAGTCGATTCCGGGACTACGACCCCCAAGCGCCTAGCCATAAATGTTCTGCCACCATACCAACTGAACTAACGGCAACCCTCAGAAAGGTTGCAATTATCTCACCCAGTATATATCACTTCACATTGGCAACCCCACCCCAGGTCGATATTCGAGAATTGACAGTTACTGAATTTTTTAAATTGGCTTTTGTGGTGATTCGAAATTGTTTTGACAACGCGACCCCTGATCGATATTCGAAAATTGACAATTATTGATTATTTTTTTTCTTCGGTCATTCGTCCTTGTCTTCGTACCTGTCGTTATTGTGATATTTACCTTCGGATCGTTGCCTTAACATTCGATGCACCTGGAACAGATTACGGTTATATTGGTCTAGGGTCCCAGCTTTTAGACGCAGGAATCTCAATTCATTGAAGATCTGAGAATATGAAACTGCTTGAATTTAATTTTATATCACCTGTGTCAAGCAGGAATTCCACCAGGCATAGTGCTGTGGACGAGCTGCGGAATTGAAAACTGTAAAGTTTTTTTTTCGGGTCGCTTCCGGATCTACGATACCCAATCGCCTAGCCATAACTACCCTGCTACCATAGCAACTCAGCTAACGCCCCTCCCCCAATAGGTTATACTCAACTCTGCTAGTGTGTTAGTTTACATTTACAACCATACCCCAGGCCGATATTCGAGAATTGACGATTACTGAAATTTTGGAATTGTTTTTGTTTTGTTTTTTTTGTGGTGATTCGCAATCGTCTTCATGGCGCCCGAATGAAATACAGGCACATTGAAGACAATTGGGAATTACTACAAAAAAATAGTTGCATGAATGACTCGACCTGGATCTCAAATGGAGTCCAGGAAACATTAACAAATATGAATACGCCCGTATAAACTGTGGGAAATTCTCCAATTTCTATGAGCAATAAGCAAAAAGAAACCAACAGAGAGCAATTTGAACCTTCAAATTTACAAATTTCCACTGCGAGACAGGGTCACCATTCATGCTTGCCCCCAGATCGCTACCACGTCACTCGGCTGAGATTATTACCATTATGTGGATATACAAAATATGTATCCGAGTCGAGCTCCGGGTTCTAAGAGCAGATCACGACGAGTTGAAGACGAGTCGTGATCTACCCTTAGAACACGGAGCGAGACTCGGATACATATTTTGTACATCCACATAATGGTAATAATCATTTTATCTTACAATATATTGGGGATAAGTCAAGAATGTGGACGAATATATTACGAACAATTTATTCGTACGGATGAACAAAAAGAAAAAAAATGGAACTCACGCGAAAGGAATGTGCTTGTATCCGACCCCTGATACAAACATCTGTATCAGGGGGTCAGATACACGACAGTTGCGGAGTTAATACAGACAAAATACATGTTGATTGTAAGATAAATTCGCTGGTCGGGGTGGGGCTCTGTTCACGGGGCACGTGCACTCTTCGGTTGCTATTGCCAAATAAACACAACATGTTACTGAATAAACTAAAGATATTACATACATAGTAAAGTCCCAGATGGCGCTAGTTTAAGGTGGGATTTGCAAAATTCCCCCTAGCGAGGACACAAGTGTCCCGTGTTTCGGGGGTTGACATCAACTCCTCATCCCATCCAAGCGGTGTGCACTTCAGCATTTGGAAAGTAGTTCGGCTCCTTGCTAATTTTTCTGGGCAAGTTTCGGGCTGGGACTGCCAGTCCGCCACTGCTGTTTACCTCAGACAACGTTACACATTTATTTATTAATTGGGGTTTAACGACACTTTCGACAGCCAGAGTCACCTCGTGTCGGACATTTTTACGGGTGGAAAAAGCCGGAGTACCCAGAGAGAACCACCGAGCAACAGGGAACAACTGTCAGACTCCCCAACATAGTAACTACACACAAGCAGGGTTAGGACTGATTGAAGACAAGTGCACCATCGACGTGCATTACGATGCCATCGTGCTCCCACGTGGGCAATGGGGGGGGGGGGGGTGAGGTGTCTTGCCCCCGACACATCACGGTTGCCGCAGGTGGGATTCGAACCGAGGACCGCTGGGCTTGCAGCCAACACCTCTATCTACCGAGCCACCCCCCCCCCCCCACCCCCGCGTTACAAGTTAAATTAAATAAAACAAACAGCTGTGCAGTCACTGGTGCAATCATTTCATGTAAGTGGCGTGATATCTAAAGTTAGAACCGTCTTCTCACGTCATAATTTTGCAGCCAGGGTAATTAAAACCATTGTTAATTGTGTTTTTAATTAAAGAAAAATTGAATTCCCGGAATGCGGCATTTAACACTACGATACTTCTAAATATAACTGAAGATTATTTTTCTTTAACTATGGTGTGATCAGAACAATGAACATCAATGCAACATTTCATACACATGTATGGTGAATTCCACAGTTTGTTTTATTTTCATTCGATTCGCAGTTCTTCCCCCAAGACAAATCGTATTCCCACTCCCACTCTTGTCCGACTAAATGTTTTTCGGCCTTTTCTGTGACTTCTCCCAGTTATCGTGAACAACCCAAGGACACCCAACGGTCGTGTAATACACCACTGTAAAGCTTATTCATTCCCCTTTCCACTGATACCGGGTACTGCTTGATACGTTATGTGAATCAAAATTGAGAGGGGTATAACGAAGGTGAGTGCTATCGTTTTCGAAAAGCGAGTTGTGTACCTTGTTAATATTTATATACCATTATGGGGGCACGTCAGCATCGATTCAACAATGCTGTAAAATATAATTTTTTCATTCGATTTCGCAGCTTGTGTCGAATACCTGCGGATTTTATTCTCTCGTGGGACGCGCGGATTATTACACTCGGTTAACGCCTCGTGAAATAATCCTCCACGCGCCCCATAACGAATCCGAGCAGTGAACTATTGTCTACTTATCAACATCAATGACCTCATTCTTATATGGACATTGTTAGTAGGTGATAGTGTATCGAAACTCTCTATCAACAGTGGGGTGGATATATACTAGAGAACGCCCACACACCATGGATTATTGTCAAACATGTTATGTTCTATAAGGATTGTTAGTCAGTTCACGTTCAATTCAAGTGAGAGTGCAAATGAATGTCATGGAGATATGTCGAAGGACACAGCGGTTTAAAGTCCAATACTCTAACCACTGAGCCACTTCGACCCCGGGTAGTTGGTCAGCTCATGCCAAATTGTGATGAGAGGTGCAAATGAAGGTCAAGGATATAAGCCTTTTAGATATGCATATTGCTTTTAACTCTATGAACCCTCGTTTCCTGGAATGGTATCGCCTTTGAGTACATTTACCGTGAGATGGGTCAGTCCAAATTCAATATACAAGGAGGATAAACTAATAACTGCAGGCTGCAGCCGTCTGGCTGCAGCCTGCAGTTATTATTTTATCATCAATGCTCCGTGTATAGACCTCTGATAATAAAACAAAAATGGGATGCAATTATGTCTTGGCCCGAAAAATCGGTGTTGCCACTTCAATGGGTTATTTTTTTAAACTGAAGGAGTACTCCTTGATATGGGGAGAGGATCGGGACTATACAATTCCTGTTGGAAATCTGATGATCTTTATTTACTTCCCCACCCTCGAATCTGCAAAACAAATCAACGCCACTGATCTTTGGGGATCAGACCAACAATCACTAATTTAATTTTAGAAGACAGTAGACTAGGCGGAGTATTGGCACATGCTGACAAGATGTTACGTTAAAATCAAGACGGCATCTCGTCGAAAGGTTTGTAAAATTGATTTCTTGCATGATTTTTCACAATCCGTCACAGCAGTATCGATTGTTTAAAGGCTATCATACTTTTTTGCTTGTCTCTGGGATGGAACGTTTTCTTACATCAACCTTCTTCGCGAAAATACTTTACATGGATTCTCTCTGGTTTTGTTGCTCGAATCTTTGCATGAATCGATTCTCAGATTCTCGTCGAAATATAAGCCCTGTCATGTAGTTTGCCAATCAGGTGTAACTTAGCGGAAAACCAGAATCTCAGCTTTTCCAACTCCATATCATGTCTATCTCAAAGAATTCAAACGTGACGTCATTGGCGTGCGCTGATAATCGACAATTTTATAAGCGCTAAGCGGAAATTCGAGTTCCTTTGCGCTGAACACCGTTGACAAAATACCACAGTTTTCTTTTTGTTTATATCTGGGAACCTCTGGAAGTGAAGCAGTGCTTGTTTACTGTGGTAAACAAGTCCTGTTTTATTGGTAAACTAGGACCCAGTCACCAATGCTTGGAGTAGAAGTTCTCTAAAATGGGCAACGTGGGTATAAACGATTGACTAAACTTGTCGTTATCTCCATGTTGTGGTCATGATTAGCCACTGTGCAGAAATATGCGACTTTAAATATCAATAAATAAATAAATAAATCCCAATTATCTTATTCATTTTTTTAAAAACTACTGCCGTATAATAAATATATCTTACCTCCTACAAGTATCTGGGAATTTCATTGGTTCAAAGACGTCACATGCAGACTGCATATAAAACCATATACTGCCTGTCAACATCAATATACGCTGACAGCTATGGGTAATCTCCCCTTTGTGCATTGATTATTCACAATGGCGGCAGCCGATAAACGCTTCAAGTTGAAAGATTGAGTGTGGGAAGCCCATATTTGGTCTGAAGGGCAGGTTAGGCAACTTAAAAGGCTTCATATTCTATGGATGTGTGTCTTGTTACCTTCGAAATGAAACTGTTTGGTATGTATGAATTTGCCTTGTTACAATTTATGGGAGAGTGCCTGTAGGCACTCTCCCATAAATTGTAACAAGGCAAAGACACGTGAACACATTGTGAGAATTCTCTCATTTAATTTTGATCGCCCATCACAGGAAATCTCTTTTCATAAAATAAGTAAAATTTGAGCAAGTTTAAAAATAAATATTAGTTCTGTGCATCGATGCAAAAGTCGGTAAGATATATTCGTTACACAGTTTGTTAGTGGCCTAATATGGTATATATGATGTCAGTTAATTCCATATTCGCTCGAGTCCAATATGGAATTAACTGACATCATATATACCATATTAGGCCACTAACAAACTGTGTAACTAATAATATTATTACAACAGTCAGTCAATCAGGGTTTCATATTCTATCTTGTTGGCCGGGAGCGAGGTGGCTCAGTGGTAACGGAACTGGACTTCAAAACGAAAGGTCCACGGATCGATTCCCACCAGGAGTAACTGCGTTGTGCCTTTGGGCAAGGCTCTGAGTCCCGATTGCCCACGAGGGACACGGCGGCGCTGTGTACTAAGGCGTACTGCACGTCGATGGTGGACTTGTCTTCAACCAATGCTAACCCTGCTTGTGCGGATTTTGTACGTTGGGGACTCTGACAGTTGGTGGTTCTCTCCTGGTATTCCGGGTTCCTTCACCTGTAAAATTGTCCATTACGACGTAACCTTGGCTGGTGAAAGTGTCGTTAAACTCAAAAACATCTTGTGATTCTCTTCGGGTACTCCGGCTTCCTACTCTCATAGCACTGCCGGACACGATATAACTTTGGTCATTTAATGTGCTGTTAAACCTCAATAAATAAATTAAATAAAATAAATTAATTTTTTGTCAGATCAGAAATCTATTACCTGGTTTTACACATAGTCAAAATAGCGGAGTTTTCGACTACTTTGTGTAGGTTTTCGGTAATTACGGTTCATTTTAAAATATATCAGTGGACTGAACTCCGACAGACACTGATAAAAAATCCGACACCTTATTTGAATCCCCTAATCCGCGTATGGTTTAACTCCTTACATGCTGTTGCGGTGATTCCTGCCCATCACAGGAAATCTCTTTTCATAAAATAAGTAAAGTTTGAGCAAGTTTAAAAATAATTTTTTTCCCTTGTAAATTGTATCCACTTTCTGACCACTGATTTCTTGTGTTAAAATTTGATAATTTTTTCGTAAAATCTAGTCATGGCTGCGACACAGCAACCATGACTAGATTGATCATTTGATGAAAGATATTTTAAAATGATTTAGCAGGTTAAGAGTTAATAAAAGTTCTACTGGTGTTGTCAATGTTATCCCAGAATGTTTCGAAGGTATTTGAAACTGTTTTTGGAAGTGATTAATCAAACAGTGATGATTTGGAGCTTCATGTATGTCTTTAACCCTTTATCCAACACAACGACCAAAATCGGTCAGCGCTATTCACAAAAATCGCCAATTAATTTTCATTATTTTTTTTTCATTTTTTGTCTCAAAAACATAGGTTATGACCCCTCTTTTGAACGAGCTCGACTAGCTCGTTCCAAAAAGGGGTCATAACCTATGTTTTTGAGACAAAAAATGAAACAAATTAATTATTCAAGAATTTTGTTTGCAAGTGTCGTCTGCTTTTCATGTTAGGTAAAGGGTTAAGTGTTAACAGTTGTTGTAAATGTCCAGCGTGTAGTAAAATATGCACAGAGTCTTTGAAAAAAGGACCATATATTAAACAAACTTACTTTCAGCCGGTCAAAACCTCCGAGATCTTGACTGTGTTCACATCTCTGATGATGAAGTGCTCTCCCCACTTTCACAGTAGATAAACGGAGGTATTGGTTTTGCAGTTAACATAGACAGAGAACGTGTTACGAATAGGGCATTCGTGGGATGTATCGGGTAACGAGTTAATGGCATAGCAGGCATATTGTCAACGTCAACCGTCTAACAGGAATAAGAGAGAAGTGCAGGATCTTAGGTACGAAACCACCACCTCTATTACTCAAAGCGAGCGATTACCCACGAGACTAAGACATTCGGACAAACCATGCTGGCGGGCTAAAAACCTTTATACCTCGAAAGCTACACCACTCTCCCATTTTTCCGAAATTCTGGTCCTGCAAATCCCACCCCAGATTTTTGCTCCGCAATGCCACAACTACTAAGAACTACACGAACCACGAAATGTAACAGCTCGTAAGAGAAGTGTGAGAGCTGAGTTCGAACCCACAATATCTGGCACATAAGGCGATCGATTTACCACGAGACTTAGATACCCGGCCAAATCAGACTGGTTGGTAAATGTCCTTTGTATCAGCTGTCTTTCGAACGGCCGGGCGAGAGAGAGATAAAGGCGAATATATAGTGCAACCGGCCACTGGGATCTCCTGGTTATGTTTGTTACGGCATTTTAAAGTGTAGATGAGGGTTAACGCCACATTCTGGAAGCCAGTAGGGTGGTTTCTGGTTACCGAAAGAGAATTGTAGTAATTAATTGCTGTAAATGTTTCTATTGAAGTTTATCGATTCTGCAAGATTGGAGAACAGCGGGGCATGCTGTCGCATTATTATCGCTGCTCTGCACTGTTATCTATCCGGTAACGGTTGCAAACGTCTAGCGAAATTTGATTACCACAGCCTCCAGAAATATCACTTCCTCCATTTCAACAAGCGTTTTTTAAATATATATGACAATGTTTTTCCATCGAGAGAATGTGGTTAGAATTGTTTGTTCCCAATCTTTGTGACGAGCAACTGTCAGCTCCTCAACATTCTAACTCTGTTCAAACTCCGCTCAAGCAGGGTTGCAGCGGTTGAAGACATGTGCACCATCGACGTGTAGTGCGCCTTAGTACATGGCGTCATCGTCCCCCCCCCCCCCCCCCCCCCATGTAGGCAACCGGGATAAAGTGCCTTGCCCAAGGACACAACGCGGGTCGTCCCGGACGGGGATCCAACTCGGGACCTCCAGCATAAAAGTCCAACAGTTTACCACTGAGCCACCGCGCTTCCAGAGCAGGGCCGAAGCTACGACTCTCTACCTGGGGGGTGGGGGGGGGGGGGCGGAAAGGTGAAAGTTCCCGATAAGGGTACTAAAATGGCACGCACTAGGCATATTACGACGTAAGTAACATTTAGTTGGGGAGAGCGTTCTGGTGACTTCTTGTAAATTCTGGCATAAATAGGGCTACCTCGTGCTATCCTGGGTGAAGTCTTGAAGCTAAACGAACACTGAAACGGTGGAACCAACAAACAAGATGGCCCGTGTGGTTGTTTTGTGTGTTTATTTGGGGGGGGGGGGGGGGCGCTCTTTCAATTGCCGGGATCACAGCATGTCGGAGGGTTGTCCAATGGAAACTCATAGGTGCGGCATATTTGTATATTCGTATGTTGCGTGCTTATCAGTATGTGCATATGTACTCTCTAAAACCAGTTGAGTTCTACATCAACTCAAATCAACTGGGTTGAGTGAATATGAACCCAATTGGGTTCATATTCACTCAACCCTGTTGATATGAGTTAATTTTCAACCCCGCTGATTTAAGAGTGTATATAGGTAGTAGAGTATGCGAGTATATTGGAGTGTGTGTTTGTGTGTGGCGTGTGCGTGTGTTTCTAAGGACACAATAATATTTTAGAGGAATTTAGAATGTTAGTTTTTGATCCCCTGCCGGGAGTCGGACCCCTATAACCTCGCCTGTCTATCAGGGGTCCAACACCTAAACCACTAGACCATTGCACACAGTCAAAAACAGACGATGGCCGGAATCTAGCATTTTAGATGAAGTTATCTTGATTATTTGGTTCACCTTCTTTTCGGCGGCAGCGCGAATGTGTGGAACTCGCTGGCTACAGTCCGACGAAAGTGCCGTGGTTGGCCTCGGACGACGACTGGTCTCAGACGAAGAGAGCGTATAAAACTGCACTGATGTGGTGTTTGCTCATGTCTATCGGACAATTCGAACCAACGCGTGCTCTTAAGCAAAGAATTCCGCATACCAAACGGAAGTAATTCATGTTAGTGTCTACAGCCAGAAGAGTTCATTGAATCGCGCGGTGATAACCTATTTTTTAATAGGGCATATAAGGGTATATTTTGTTACCTTGGTCCAGTTGCATACTGCAATATGTTGCCCGAGTATTTTCGTTGTGGGCAGGAACACTCCACTGGCAGTAGAAGGAGAGTTCGGCCTACCAATTCAAATGCCACACAACACCCCAGCTAGAATTTCAACGAACACTGAAAGAGCTTGTAGGAATTGAGCGAGTTCTCTAAAAACGGGATTTTGACATGACTGTTCAGCGAGCGGGATTCAATGACAATTCCGATTTTCTTACAAACAAACAAAGGCATGTGCCTTGACTATATTTACTCGGCTGTACATTTACGATCCCCTTGTTTGCTCGGCAATCTATATTTTTATAATCATTAGTGACAAAAAACGCTCTCTTTTGCTGGGTGAACTATTTTAATTTTTTCGCTTGGCGAGTTACTGGTTCGTTAGATAAAATACTATATCAAGATTGGTTTCCAATCGCGAAATAGGATTTTACCTAACGAGATAATTAAAATAGTTCACCTACCATGTTTTAGTTTCTGATTTTCTATCTCCAAATAACTTTTTACCTTACGAACAAGTAACTCGTCGACGCAAGCGAGATAATTAGAATAATTCACCTAGCATGTTTTAGTTTTTGGTTAGTTTCTTTCCCCAAAAAACGATCACTTCCTCGCGGGAACAACCCCAGTAAGCTATAGCTATCTCCTGTTGTAATTTCCTTCCAATCTTTCTCAAAATATTACAAATCGATCGTTGGCAATCGTTACCATAACAAAAAAGACAGAATATTTTTGTTAGTCCGAAAACACGTGTAACTTATATTACCACTTCGAGATGTAACAGTCACAAATAAGGTGGGAGCCTATACAATCGTCATTGGTTTTAAGATGTAATTAAGATTTGTGAACCTTAACATCCATTACAGGTTGTCGTTGGCTCTCAAAGCAATAACGATTCTGGAACACTGCAAAAATTCCCAGAGGATCTTTGGTAAGTAGCCATTCAATGTCAACACGTTTGGGTAAAGCTGAGAGATTGTTGGTCACCCTAGAGCTCGGCCGTACTCCGATAGTGCAATCCGGCCTTTGTGTGAACATACCTCCAACCACCTTGCTAAGTTTTTTGGAGTAGATTCGTCATCTGGAGGTGTCACTCACTTACTATTTAGCATATACCCGTTCGGGGATCATCTGAATATGTTTTATGATAATAAAACAGGATTTACCAACATGCCTACAACGAGAATGATCCATGAAAATTTAATTATTCACAACACAAATCAACATGAATTTATCCCCCGACCAAATGTTCAATTTCCTGGTTGATGTTGTCTCCTGGCGTCGCTCCGCTCTACAAGGTATTGTCTATGTGCTCCTACCAAGCACCCTGTGTGCGGCACCCTTCACTATTAACGCTATATATATTCTCTTGTTTCACTAACAAGCACCGTCAGTGAACATCTCCGACTATCTTTACTTGTTTTTTATATTAACCCTTTGAACCCCGGTGGTATCTTCCATGTCAGTTCAATGGCGGCAATCGGAAGAGTCCATATTCATTATCTGGGGTAGACCAATTAATATTTTCAACGTGCAGCCTTGGGGCTGCACGTTGAAAATATTGATTAGTCTACCCCACACATTTACTTAGCAGCCATCCTACTTATGAAATTATGACCTATCATGTTCCTGGGCGGGAAAAGCGGCCTCCTGTGTCCAGAGGGTTAACACTTCGTCGTCAGCTTACCCAATTTCGAGTGTACTTCATAGCCTCGTTTCGATTAAATATCGATTCTTCGTCAACCGTTTAAACATTCAATGTTCATGCATAAGACATGTCTAACTTCCACTCAGCCCACTCCAAATTCCCAGTTTAAGTCGAATCTACGAGCTCTCGATAGTCCACTCTAACTAACTTGACGTCTATATTAAGTTCAATAACTTCCCCAAATGCATTAACAGGCTTCTGGTCAAATAACACTACTTGTAGATCACTCAGCCCAACAACTCATTCCAACTCGCATCTCCAAAAGCAGCCTCTGGCTGGTGTTCCAACCTTTCCTTCAAGCGGATACTGGCTATCTAAATCATTCCATCTTTCTTAAATACCAATAGGAGAGTGGGGGCCGAGTGGATAAGTGCGCTGGTCTCTCATGCCAGAGGTCCCGGGATCGATCCCCGGTCGGGGAAAGTTCTCGAGGTGTCCAAACACTCTCTGTCAGCATTTATTGTGGGGTTGATGCTGTCACAGCGTATCGTCCCATCGGGTGGGGACGTAAAATGGCTGTCCTCTTTGCGGAGAGAGACACACCCCGTGCAGGCTAAAGATCCCTTCGTAGTATTCGAGAAGAGCTAGGCCACGAAGTTGCCGCTATGAAGGTCATCCCACACACCGGCGCCATTGGGCCAAGGAGAGGGGTTAATATAAGTTGCATAACTTGTTCGCCAATCCTTGTAAAACAAATAAGATTAAATTAAATAAATAAATAAACCAACAGAAATTCTTAAAAGGCGGCAACAGAAATTCTTAAAAGGCGGCTGAGCGGTCCCCGTTTGAAGAATGCAACAGTTATTAATGGGTTCTTTGAGTTCCATTAAAACAATAAGTCACAGAATCCCACTGTTTTCACGCGCGTTTTCGGCAATGTTCGTATAGCCGGTTGGTTAAGCCTAACTTGCGTCTTCGTTGAATTCAGGGTGGTCTCCTGTTGCAGATGACACTCCTGTTGCAGAACAGAAAAAATGTCGATGGTCGGACGCCAGATTCGATTAATAGCTTGCCTTGGCCACCAAGAAACCAAAAATATACATTTATTTACTTATCTACATATCAATTTCGAATCGATCTTGACATTCAATACGAAATTTGTGAGCCTAGTTTATTTAACTCGATTGGAGCCGAGGTTTATCACGCCTCAGATCGATTTAGTGGACGAGGTCCGTCAGTTGCTTATAGAATGCGAACGAATTTGAAATCGTTTCTCTCACGAAAACGAAACCATAATTCACTCAGGGATTTTATATGGTGTATATTAACCTGGTTTATTTAATTCCATTCGAACCAAAGTGTACCTCGGCTCGAATTAAATTTAGTGGACGGGGTTGACAAATGTCGTATAAAATCGCGTTACAAATCTGAGAACTTTTCTTAACGTCAATGGGCCGTTGAAAGATCGCAGTTTCATGGCTAGTTCTGGAAATAAAGATGTCTCTTTCATGACGAAAGTACATAATCGTGCGTTATTGTGTAACATCTCTTGTTTAATTACAAATTCAAACGACCTTTTGGGCGGCATTTATGCGATAAATGTCGTAATACTTGTGGAAATTAAGTATGAATTTATCTATATTCGTTTCTATAGTAGAGTTCAATATATTTTCTTGGGTGTCTTCCCACTAGACCAATTCCCTTTAGACCAATTCCCAAAAGACCAACTACATACTGTTATTGATTAAAGGTTGATTAAGGATAATTAAGAAAACATTTATTTACCGATAAACACTTTATTTGATAAAAAAAAGTATTTATATGCGAAACATAAAAAATATAGGTTTATAACATTTCAGCATAGCTCAGAACATATAACATTTTACAAAAAATGAGGTCCTCAGTGGATGAATTTGGTGATACTACCCTGCACAGCAGGGTAGCATCACCAAATTCATCCACTGAGGACCTCATTTTTTTTTCATCCACTGAGGACCTGATACATTATAGTCGTGCAGGGTAGCATCACTAAATTTACCCTCCGTGAAACTCAACCTAAATCAAGGTCCGAAACATAAACAGAAAGAGGTACCCAGAGAATAAACTGGCCCACTGTATGAGAAAGCGTCAGAAAATTCACCCTCTGCGGACTTCATTCTGCAAATGACAGACTGCTTATTTTCAGGCTTGAATATCAATAACATTAAATACATTTATAAACATTTATAAATATATCAAATTATTGATTCAGACTTATTTTAAAAGTAGAACCCATCAGTTGGTCTAAGGGGAATTGGTCTTTTGGGAATTGGACTCGTGGGAATTGGTCTGAAGGGAATTGGTCTAGTGGGAATGAACTATTTTCTTTATAGTGATTGTTGAATGGTGCCAGTTTACCAGCTGAGATTTGTTCCTTCGTCAGTACTGGTTTCTCCAGTGCCGTCAAATTCAAACGACCTTTTGGGCGGTATGTATGCGATAAAATGTCGTAATACGTGTGGAAATTAAGTATGAATTTAACTATATTCGTTTCTATACTAGCACAAAGATATTCTAAACTTAAAATGAATAGTGCTTCTATTTCTGGATTACTGTACTATGACAAACTTAGGGGTGATTTTCGCATGAACAGATTTCTTACATAAATGATTGATGGTACAATTTTATAGGGTAAGTCAAAGGACGAACAAGCATTCATATATCCCGATCCGCTCTCGAAGGGTTTCAAAAAAAAAAATAAATCTTACATTTCTACCATAATCAAATGGAAAGTCGTTGCGTAACACGACAAGCTATTTTCTCTATCTCACGAGAGCGTGCAATAAATTATGACAGGTTCAGCGATAACATTTACTCTCTTATCGATCTTGGAGAGTTTCTTCTCCATCCGGGTGATTTATTACCTCCACAAGACTGATACATTATCATTGAATAGTTTCTACCAGTGGAGTATTGTAGACTGCAATGACGGCCAAATTACATCTTTCTCATTCAATATATACGACTATCCTCCGAAGCTAAAAAACTTATTCGGTTCCGTCATTCTTGGTAATTTGGATTTTTTTCTACTGAAACCAGTTCAAAATCAATATAACAATAATATTTCCAGATTCATTTTATTTCTTTCACTGCCGCTCATCATATTTGAAAGATTCCGCGTAGATGGGGTGTGTGTGTACGACAGTGTTCAAATTGGACACCGTATTAGATATTAATCACACGGCCGCCTTTATTCCTGTTTAAATTTAAAATATGTTTTAAGGTCATTCAAGGAACCTAAAAAGTTGGTTTCGCTTAATCCTGGTGTGTCTGTACAGGGGGTGTTGTATTCGGAAAATAGTCCCAGCCCCCTCTGTGTTGTCGTTTTGGGTTCGTTTTTTTATTTTTGTTTATCTTTCTTCGTTTTTCCTTTTTGTTTGTTTTTTTTTGTTGGTTTGGTCTCTTTATTTCCTCTTTATTATAACTATTGTTTGCTTGTTTGCTTTTATTATTATTTTAACTTTTTCTTTTTTTAATTTCTAAAAATCAATGTTTCTAACGCATGAAAATCGAACATCTCCCAATAGCCGAATATTTTCGCAGGCCGATTACGTTCGCTAAACACGTGCTAATTGTGTCCGCGGGATACAAACAGCCCTAGAACTCATGGCCAGATTTTACCTTCAGATCAGTTCGAAAAACGGTCTGGTTATCTCCCCTGAACATGTCGTTTTGGGGATTGAAAATTAGCATTACGGAGATGGAAAAGTTTTACAACTCCTGACATTAAATAAAATGTTCAAAACTTGCATTATGGAAGCGCATGGCATCTGAAAGTTCTTCTTGGTGTCTTCCCACTAGACCAATTCCCTTTAGACCAATTCCCTTTAGGCCAATTCCCAAAAGACCAATTCCCCTTAGACCAACTACATACTGTTATTGATTAAAGGTTGATTAAGGATAATTAAGAAAACGTTTATTTACCGATAAACACTTTATTTGATAAAAAAAATATTTATATGCAAAACATAAAAAATATAGGTTTATAACATTTCAGCACAGCTCAGTACATATAACATTTTACAAAAAAATGAGGTCCCCAGAGGATGAATTTGGTGATGCTACCCTGCCCAGCAGGGTAGCATCACTGAATTCACCCTCTGTGAACCTCAACCTGAATCAAGGGCTCAAACATAAACAGAAAGAGGTTCCCAGAGGATAAACTGGCCCACTGTATGGGATAGCATCAGCAAATTTGCCCTCTGCGGGCCTCATTCTGCAAATGACAGACTGCTTTTTTCAGGCTTGAATATCAGTAACATTAAATACATTTATAAACATTTATAAATATATCAAATAATTGATATAGAATTATTTTAAAAGTATAACACATCAGTTGGTCTAAGGGGAATTGGTCTTTTGGGAATTGGCCTCGTGGGAATTGGTCTAAAGGGAACTGGTCTAGTGGGAACCATTTTCTTTATAGTGATTGTTGAATGGTGCCAGTTTACCAGCTGAGATTTGTTCCTTCGTCAGTACTGTTTCTCCAGAGCCATCATGCAAAAATGTTTAAAGGCAGTGTTTCTCTCGACTTTTGGCCATCTATGTACGCTTTTTAGTTTGACAGATGACTGGGAAGCGCATCAATTCGAAAACTATGATCTTGTGTCTACTGTCTGGTGGAAATATCTATCAGACACAAGCCTTGACTTTTGTTCCTTTCATGTCAAAAATTCTGTATAATCTGATTACTTTTCTCACACCTTGGGCGATTATCTGTGAAGCAATTAGCTAGTGGGTTCTGATGGTCGATAAGGGGAGATAACCGTCCACTTGAATTGAGAATAGGTCGCCGTCTTGAGGTGAACTGCAGACAGTATAGAACAGGGGTAAAATTTTGTGAATAAATTTTGCCATATCGCCACATAACCTAATTATGTGTCATTTTGTGGGTTGAATTGGAAATCGATGGTAGGGCCAGGGTCATGGAGAAGAACTTGGCATTAAATTTTGCCTTTGAATTAAGAGACTTGATTAGGCAAGCAATTTAATGTGCAATTGGTGTTCTGAACTGGGTGGTCATATGGCCTCAGAAAACCAGGGGTTTTCTGAGGCATTATGACTACCCAGTTCAGGGCCTCAGTTGTGCATTAAATTTTTGTTTGAGCGAGGACTAAGGTTTGGAAATTTGAGGTTGGGAATTGGAAAAAGCATGCCGAAATGTCATTGGAAAAGGGTCCCATAAACGGTCCCTGTAGAAATCCAAAAGAACCCTGTTTCTGGACACAAAATGTCGTCTGGTGGTCTATTCTTGAAAAATATCATTTCAAAAGAAGTTCCTCTGCGCATGTCGAACACACATTTCTAAGAATGTTCTTGGCATGTCTGACTCTAATATTACTTGGAGTATAGGATTCACGTAATTTCACCTTTCTGTTTTTCTTTGAAGATCTGAATCAGCTGGTTTCAATCGATGATTAAAACTAATTGAATTCAACATTCGAAAGCTGTTTACAAACATCAAAACAAATAGTTAAATAGTACTGTTTGTTGAAATACTGAAATCATTAGAGAAGAAATGATTGTCAGAGACATAAGCGTTCTCATAACAAATTTCTCATCATCATCATCATCTGGTGCATATTTCAGGAAATACATTCGTCAACTTGCGTAACTGCTGCGCCATTCATTTATTTACAGTCTGTTTAAGACTCCGTGGAACAGTGGGGCCGGGGTACTGTTTAGCTTTTGTTGGTGGCATGGCTTAGGTAGGCACCTGCCCTTAGTGGGGTTTCTTGGTGTCTCCGAAGAGTAATATTTTATGGAAGTTCAGTGGCGGCGGATAAATGAGGGCAGAAACTTTAAAAATTAGAGTTTTTCTAGATTTTCATTTGGCAATTGTCGCCTGCTATTCGCGTTCGGCAAATAATTAACCCTTTACCTAACATTAAAAGCAGACGACACTTGCAAAAAAAATTCTTGAATAACTTATTTTTTTCATTTTTTGTCTCAAAAACATAGGTTATGACCCCTCATTGGAACGAGCTCGACGAGCTCGTTCCAATGAGGGGTCATAGCCTATGTTTTTGAGACAAAAATGAAAAAAATAATGAAAATTAATTGGCGATTTTTGAGAATAGCGCTGGCCGGTTTTGGTCGTTACGTTGGGTAAAGGGTTAACTCCTTTACTGCCACGCCCACTTTAGCCATACATGGAGGACCTCTGTGTAGGCCTTTACGCGAGGAAGTTTAATGAAATTTATGACGTACTTGAAACTCTATCATCTGATTAGTTGTTGGAAAGGGCTCTCTGAGTCCTTTCCAACAAGTAATAAGATGGTAGGTTTGATCTGCGACTACCAGAACGTACAGATAATCATCATAAAATAGCTGACTATAGTCGCTTTTGGCAGCTAAGTGTTTAGTGATATAATAATAATAAATTAATGTTATTAATTGTCTGTGAGCTGACACACACCGGGAACCGTTTGTGGCGACAGGTATGAGCGCCATTATAGGAAGCAATAGTGGATGAACCTAGCGGAGGTCATTGAAAACGAAGTTATTGGCAGCAGTGATTGGGCTTGGCGATGATAGAGAGAGAAGACTGTAGAAATGGACGAACCCATAGTGGTTCAAGCTGATCATAGGACAGATAGTGGTAACCATGGTGCATATATATTCTCACCATGGTAATGATAGATTTTTCTTACGATAGAGGAATCGCGATGTTGGGTCACGTGGGGTGGGGGTGGGGGGGGGGGTCAAAACAAATCACATGTGGAGCAATTACCAGGCGTAATCCTGGTGAGAAAGGGGTGGATGCGGTCCCGATTCAGAGTCAGATAAATAAATATTGGCATATTACGCGCTTGATCGTTTGTGTTAAAACTAACTTTTTTATTCAGTATCAGTTGTAATAATATTAATAATTTTGTGAACCCGAGTTCAAAACAAAACTTTAGGTTAAGAAAACGTTGAAATGTGACTGCATAAGTTGGAATTGAGTTGCATAACTTCGTTGCTTTACAAAGCGAAACTGAGCTACCATTTCGAAAGTTTAACATTCGAAATGCATTGATATAAATCAAGTATTGTCAATAATTGTGGCATATGTGTTTGCATAGTTGAATTGTACGAAAGGACATCAGTGACATATGAAGCGATTCGCAGGGACGAATTACCCCGGTGTACAAAATTTGAGATCGATCGGTCGAGAAACGGAGGAGTTCACCCGGAGCAAAGATAGAGAGATGGAGAGATAGAGAGATAGAGAGAAACATACATTCGCAGTTATATATTAGATTGTCACATTACACTGGATTTTCAGTCGGGTGTAATTATTTACCACCTTATGAAGGTAAATGGATAGCTTTCCATTCTCTTCTCGCGGAGCTGTTACTCTGCTCCACCAGAAGCAGGACAGCAGGTCTGACTATGACATTTGGTAAAGCCAAAACTAAGCTCCATAAAACCCCATAACTTTGTAAATTAATTGGTGCACGATTTGAGAGAGCTTATTATGAACGTTGCAGAATACTGTTTTCAAATATTTTGAACCTTGTGGACCCCAAAAACGTGTGGTGTTTGAAGTTTTGGCTCCGCCCTGGATCCGCGACACTGGTTCGGACAAAAAGGTTAATTTTTAGAAACATTTTATTCTAGAAAGATTTAAAAATACACTATGGTCGTTGAGATACGAAACACCAAAATTAAAATTTACAAATTTAAATTCCATAAACACAGCAGCCATAGATTCACTCTCATGGGCTTGAAATTTTAAAACATTTCATGGAAGAGGTCGTCCAGATTCCCACCAAAGAGAGGAGGCAACCCTCCTCTCGTGCCCTCCCCAGCCTTCGCTGGCAGTCGTGAGTGACCTTCGGTCATCGAGGCTCGATGAAACCCAAATTATTACGCACGATAAAAATCATACCAACACTCTTGTGCATAAATGGTCAAAGGTAATCTATTGGAGGTATCACTGTAGTAAATATTTGAATCAGAGTTACCCACCTTGAAAAGGTGCACTCGGAAATGTTGCAATCTCCAAAACCAAGCAGCCTTTGGAAAATATATTGTTTTAACTGGTTGCGGGCGAGATTTTTTATGGTGGTTTGAACTTGTTATCAAAAATTTGTTCTATTACAAATTATTGGAGAGTGCCCACAGGCACTCTCCAGTAATTTGCAATAGAACACATTTATATAAATAAAATGTTATATGCGTTTGACTTGATATGAAACATGAGCAAGGAAAATGTTGGCTTTTGATCTGCTACCCCAATCTTTTTGAAAACCCTGATAGACGCTTCTAGTATTCAATCAGTTAATAAACGATTGAAGCATTCTACTGACATCTTTCATTATTGTTGAATATTCCAGATAAATAAAAAGGGTGATTTGATGACTTTTTGGAACTAAAAAGTACAATTGACTATTGGTATGTTTTTGTCGGAAATTCTCTGAAAAATATGTGCACTGTAAATAAATGAACGGTA
This sequence comes from Pictodentalium vernedei, assembly GCA_031216915.1. Taxonomy (NCBI): domain Eukaryota; kingdom Metazoa; phylum Mollusca; class Scaphopoda; order Dentaliida; family Dentaliidae; genus Pictodentalium; species Pictodentalium vernedei. Next base: position 73,228,400 of record CM062290.1, on the reverse strand, counting down.
CTTCCCTTCCTGTCAGTTTTTCTCTCTTATTTGTTGCATACCCCATACCCCCCCCCCCCCCCCCCCTGTTTTCGGGTCAGAAAAAAGTTGTCTGAGGGGCTATGCTTGACAAAGATATTTGAATGCCAAAATTGAAGTGACGCGATCATATTTTCTTCGCCTGAACGTTGTAATGGTCGCCTACAGGGAAATATTTAGTACTGTGATACCTGGAAACTATTTAGTTCTCATAAACCTGTACAGGGACTATAATGTCTTCATTCCACGTGTTTATGTCATTGACGCATTGTATGTTGTAACAACACATAAGTAATAACATGAAGAATTGGTATATAACACAACTATCCATTAAAGATGTTATTGTTAATGGATTGGAAAGTTATCTGCTTAATGGTAGAAACACAGATTGGAAAATTAAGTTACTTTCTGTTGTCAGAGAATTAAAGACTACTCTGCCCTATAAATCATTTTCTGCGGCTGACATCCAGACATGTTGGTATAATAACAGTTAGTTTAATAATATGATGGTGAACACGACTGCTTCTGTCTTCCCGAATTACAATTAGACATCAAGGACAAACCCACATATTTTAGGTGGATCGATTCGTTTTTGTTAAGGTGCTTTTTGAGTGAGGAAAATTTGTTTACTTTGAAATTCCCTACTCTGATATTCCTTAAATAGAAACTAAATATACATAAATGAAACATTAAAATGAAAGTTGTAATGTACAGAACACGAAAAAATAGACACATTAAACTCAAAGAGTTGACAAAAGGCAGCGATGGTTCATTGCAGTTTGCTACCGTATTTCTACTAGAACTGATAATCAAGTTATTGTTCACGAGGACAACTCGTTGCAAATGCTTCAGATATCCAAGAACAAAACCAGGAAGTCAAAAATCTTCGAAATGCAGAGACAGAGCTGCGTGGCAGTAAATTCCAAAACTCTCGGCTTTGTTTTGTTTTCTCTCTATTTAGGTGTAGGTCACGATCAAAGAACCGTTTATTAAAAGTAACAAAAGGAAACTTTTCTTTTTGTGGCACGTTAATAAGAAGAATACACTTATGACATCAGTAGAAAATAAAGCCAGGTTTCCTTATGTTATTAATAATACACGAAAACAACAGACAGCTCCCTGAGCTGTCTGTTGTTTTCGTGTATTGAAAGTAACAAAGGGAAACTTGGCTTTTATGGCAAACTAATTAGAAGCAACTAGTTCACAGATAATCAGTCATTAAGAATATCTATCAGTATCACACCTACCAACACTAAGCGACCTCTTTGGCTCTTTGTTTTGCGAATGGGTTTTTACAGTTATGTGCAAGTTTTTTCTTCCCAGGAAAACAATTAGCAAATCTCCTAGTCTTCTATGGTAATGAAAAGGACAGCGTTCGTATTTTTTTGTCACAATGAACAGAAAAAAGTAGTTACATATACTGGCAGTTTTGGAAGTTATTTATTTCTTTATTGGGGTTTAAGGTCACATACTTATGCACAATGGCTAATGGTGACCGTGACAGATTTACGGGTGGAGGAATCCGGAGAGAACCACCTAGCAACGATGAACAACTGTCAGCTCCTCAACATTTTAACTCTGATCAAGCTCCGTTCAAGCAGGGTTACAGCGGTTGAAGACATGTGCACCATCGACGTGCAGTACCCCTTAGTACACGGCGTCATCGTGCCCCCATGTAGGCAATCGGGATAAAGTGCCTTGCCCAAGGACACAACGCGGGTCGTCCCGGGTGGGGATCGAACTCGGGACCTCTAGTGTAGAAGTCCAACAGTCTATCACTGAGCCACCGTGTTCCCCAGTTTTGGAAGTTAAGGAGAGCTAACTTTCCCACAAATCTCATCCAATGGCGAAAATTGTCAGCCATGAAAACGCCCAGATCGCTTCTTAACCCTTTGAATTGAACCCTGGTGGTATCTTACATGTCAATTCAATGGCAGCAATTGGAAGAGTTCATATTTATTATATGGGGTTAGACCAATTAATATTTTCAACGTGCAGCCTTAGGGCTGCACGTTGAAAATATTGATTGGTCAACACCACGCATTTACCTTGTAGCCACCCCCCTTAATGACATTTTGCCGTAGCGTATGACCCGGCTGGAAAAAACGGCCTCTGGTGTTCAAAGGGTTAAGGTGGTTTTATACGGCCAAGAAACTGCATCAAAAAATTGCATCAAAATATTGCGCAAATATTTTTGTTCTTCACACACAAAAATTGTAGGAGCAGTATTGCACTTGGAATCACTTTGATTGGCTGAGAAGAAAAAGTTTCAGTTGCAATATTATTATGAACTTGCAGAAAATAGAGACAGGTTCTAAATTTTTTCAATAAATTGCATCAATAAATTGATGTAATAAATCCATTTTACATGAGCAATATTTCATGCAATATGTAGTTGAAATAAATTGCACGCAAGAAATTGCAGGAAATATTGCTCGTGTAAAACCACCTTCAGATCACAAATGTTTACATGCTTTTCCTGAGGAGGGTACTGGAACCCAGCTAACATTTCAGCCTCTCCCCACAATGTTCATAGTCGTTCCCCGACCCACCGATTGGATGGGAGTCACACTTGCAGTGCATAGCCCAGATCGCAATCCTTAAACATATGTTACCCACCAAATTAACTTGCAGATAAAATAACGTATTTCAGCAACAGAGGTAGAACTTTTGAATTGAAAATATATCAACAATTACAGTTTCCATTAGTTCCCCATTAAAACATTTTATAACCTGTGATAAACACGTTACAAAAAGGAGTCAAAGGCTTTTTTCATGTAGAGTAAAAACATGGAATTATTCTCAAGCAAATATTAGTCTTGATGTGTATACTTTTGCGACAGCTGAGCGGTTGAACGTCCTCTCAGTATTATTTTATTTATTATTTATTGGGGTTTAAGGTCACATATTTCTGCACAACGGCTAATCATGACCTCGACAGTTTTACGGGTGGAGGAAGCCGGAGTACCCGGAGAGAACCACCGAGCAACGACGAGCAACTGTCAGCTCCCCAACATACCAACTCCACACAAGCAAGGTTAGCATTGGTTGAAGACATTGCACCATCGACGTGCACTACGCCTTAGTACACAACGTCGCCGTGCCCCCACATGGGCAATGGGGGTGAAGTGTCTTGCCCAAGGACACAACGCGGTTGCCGCAGGTGGGGTTCGAACCGAGGACCTCTCGGCTTGCAGCCTGCACCTCTACCTACTGAGCCACGGCGCCTCCCGTCCCCTGAGTACCAATGTGTTCTATGTGCCAATTGGCACATAGAACACATTGGAACTCAGAGGACGCTCTGTCGAATCGATCAAACTGGTCTGTATAATACATAAATGTCGTAGGGTACTGCGATTCTCACATTTCAAGTTGAATCGAAACTCGAAACGAATCTGGTTGGCCATTCGAATCGAATGAATCCCACACATTTCCGCGTTGCACCGTATTACAACCCTGAATTCCGTGGAATAGAGCACACATACTAGGTCTCCAGTATGGTATTCAACGATGACTCCACTGCCTGGACAAGTCAATCCAAAAAAGCTGAATATTCCAAAACTCATCCCAGACTAAAATCGTCATGAAAATCGACATTCGATAAAGTTACCTCCCTTGAAATTATTAGTTGCGCAATTACGAAGCAAGAAATTGTTGAGACAACACCGATGACATTAGTAGAAAACAAAGCCAAGTTTCTTTTCGTTATTTTTTAACAAATACAAACAACAGACAGCTCGCGGAGCTGTCTGTTGTTTTCGTTTATTAAACGTTACAAAAGGAAACTTAGGCTTTTTTCTCAAGCTAATTAGAAGCAATTATCTCGCAGATAACCCGTTACTAAGAATATCTATCAGTATTCCCTTTCTCTCTTCTTTGTTTGTGTGAGTGTTAAAATGTGCATGTGGGGTGCAAATGTGGGTGAATATTTATTTATTTATTTATTTATTTATTTATTTATTTATTTATTTATTTATTTATTTATTTAGTACGGTTTGTCGACACATTCGACCGCCAGAGTCACCTCGTGTCGGAAAGTTTTAGGAAGCCGGAGTACCCGGAGAGGTCCGAGCAGCGGCGAGCAACTGTCAGAATCCCCAATGTACTAACTCCACACAAGCAGGACTAGCATTGCTTGAAGACAAGTGCACCATCGGTTTGCAGTACGCCCAAGTACACAGCGCCCCCGCGTGGGCAGTTGGGATTAAGTGCTTTGCCCAAAGGACACAACACAGTTACCCCTGGCGGGTATCGAACCGTGTACCTCTCGGTTTGAAGTTCAATTCCCAACCACTGAGCCACCGCGCACCCTGGTGGTTTGATTTAAAAGTTTATATGTTTGTTTCCATGTCAGAGTGAAAAGTTGGAAATTTTTAGTGTAGGTGGTGGGAAGGGGAAAGGGTGCAACAACTGAAAAAGCTGAATCACATATAAGCAATATACAGTCTACGAGTTTCAATGCACTTCCTACAATAATGTGACCCATGGGATGAAGATTGATTCATGAGAATTTCAAAAAACACATCATAGAAAATGGGATTGATGAAATGTGTAGAAAGTCATTATTTATTTCATGCTGCTCGTCAGGTATATAATTCCACCTGGATGAACTTGCATACGAGCATTGCTCCTTTGTAAAAGAGAGTGCATGGCATCTTATTTTGAAATTCAATACTTGATATTCCAGGGTGTGTAAGTTCCTTAGACCTAATCTAGTAGTGGTATTCACTATTGTTCAACAAAAAGTACGCTTTCAAAATTATCAAATAGCTTAGCATGCATTTCTGCTTTTGTCAAAAGATAATCTTAAAGACGATGAAATAACTAAAACATAGTTTACACTCTAATATCAGTTGGGTGAAAAATCAACCCAGATCAAATGGGTTGAGTGAATATGAACCCAAGTGGATTCATATTCACTCAACCCAGTTGATTTGGATTAATTTTTAACCCAACTGATATTTGAGTGCAGATCTCCGAGTACTGGTAAACCGTACCTTCAATTTAGTTTAAACAATATTTATTTCCAGTTCTCAAATATATACAATTATATCAGTGAGAGTAAGTGTGGATCCAGTAGTAAGCTGTAAGCGTGTACGAGGTTGTTTCCACAATACCTTTAATTTGTTATGTATTATCCAAGTTCGGGCACTGCAAACCTTTAAATCGTACATGCCAGAAAGTAGAAAATAACAATGCATTCACTGAACAACAAACCCCATCAAGACTTGGCGCCCAGCACTTGTTTCGAGTTGGGCGGTCGTCTGCTTATTCAGGCCTTTTCCGACAGACAACAGTTAACCGGAAACACGTGTCCATGATATATAACGTTTTCTCATCACCATTAACTGGACTGTCAATCTCGGGCCACTTGTTGTACAACAACGCACCCGAGTTCACTCGAATTCAGGCTTTCAAGTTTTAATACTGAGGTTCTAGCAATTTTTATGAAAGCAAAATAGACTTTCAGTTTGACGATTTCGATCCACTTTCTCATAAAGTTTACGCGCTGATGTTATTGACGAATACGTAAGTTAATAATTAAAATAGAACCTTGTATTGTGCTAGATGGAAGTAATTAACTGCTCATGCACATGAAGGATAAAACCTGAAATTATCTGCAGTAACTTTCATAATTTTAAAATCGTAGGAAAACCTGTACTTGAAGCGACGAAAAGAGGCAAACTGTTGTGTTATCCTCGATGTTGTCTCAGGGACGTGGCTTGGGCAAGACACTTAACCCCGATTGCCCACGTGGGGGCACGGTGGCGTTGTGCGCTGAGGCATACTGCTCGTCGATGGTGCACTTGCCTTCAACCAATGCTAACCCTATTTGTGTGGAGTTAGTACGCTGGAGAGTCTGGAAGTTGCTCGCCGTTGCTCGGTGGTTCTATCCGGGTACTCCGGCTTCCTCCACCCGTAAAACTGTTCGACACGAGGAGACCCTGGCTAAATAAATAAATAAATAAATAAATAAACGCATACGATATCAAAATTTATTATTTTAAATAGTATTTGTTCATATTTTAAAATAATTTCAACAAAACCATATCATGTGGGCCCCCTCAGTGGAACGATCTCAAAGAGCTCGTTCCAATGAGAGAGTCAGATGATATGGCTTTGTTTAATTTTTTAAATAATATTCATTCGACTATTCAATGTGTATATTACGCGGCCGGTTGTGGCTGATTAGTTAGGTAAATGGTTAAAATTAGAACAGTTTCTCACGCCCCTCATAGAATCAGGTAATACATGCAGCTTATCCGTACCTTTCTCGTCAAGTCCTGGTTCCGCCTCACACAATATGATCTCAAAATAGGCTGTACACGTATTCCTACTCAAGTCTCGGTTGCTCGTAAAGGAAATCGACTTCCCTGAATACAGAAAGTATTGTCCACCACTTTGACTCCAATGTACACAAAACTATACTTCGTTAAAGACTGGGGCACAAGTGTGGCTGCTTCCATACGACAGCAACGTCAACTAGAGACAGTATTTCGACCTCTATATAAAGAAATAACACAAGAAAACCTGCTGCCCTTAATTTCGATACAGGCAATAAAAGCTTCACCAAAAACCTATGCCAAGCACTTTGTAGGTAACCAACAGTGAGAGTTTCAAGAAACTATTGCCCATATGATGTCTATATTCGCAACCAAGACACTGTTACAGACTACTTCCTAGGAGTGTGGCATAAAAACTAAACATTCAAATATTTTATTTCTTAAATTTTCTTTGAGAGAGCTCTTTGGACTGTGTCAAACTAGATTCACTTGACCAAATTCAGCAGTAAGTGCCATACGTTCCAAGCTTCTGTCCGGTCATGGGCGCTTTGGTTAGCGTAATATGTAAAACTAACGGGGGTGCTTCATAGCGCACAGTGCTTACCATCGGTAACAGAGCCACCGATTCCACACACAATTCCCCAGATTGATGAACAAAGTTTAATGTATCGTAACGAAAACGCAAATTAGTTACAATATCAATCTGATATGATATAATTCTTTTAGCCGACTCTTAGACTTTCTTCACTGGCTCAGAAGATATTTTCTCGAAGGCGATGATCGATAAAGTACTATAGCAACATTTTCTTATATCGCAAATGAGCGTCTCAAGGAGTCATCAAAGCGTAATTCTCGTCAGTAAAAACACTGTTTGAAAGCTGATGCTAATTTTATAGCTATATGATCAGTTAATTGGCGTATTAAACCAGATTATATCTACTCGTAAAACACACTTGTTCGATCAGATGATCTATCGTTGAGTATAAGTTGGTTTTCTTCAATTACTGTCAACTTTCTCTGAAACAACAGTTACTAACAATCGAACACGGCCGTTGAGTACCAGCCACAGATACTCGGCACGGTGTCTTCCCACTAGACCAATTCCCCTTAGACCAACTACATAGTGTTTCTGATTAAGGATAATTAGGAAAACAATTATTTATAAAAATCTGCCCAACATCTATAAAATATCGACAAGCCAGAAAATGAGCAGACTATCATCTGAAAAATGAGGTCCCCAGAGGGTGAATTTAGTGATGCTACCCTGCACAGCAGGGTAGCATCACTAAATTTACCCTCTGTGAACCTCAATCTGAATAATAGTCTCAAAACTAAACAGAAAAGGGTACCCAGAGGATAAATTGGCCCACTGTATCGGAAAGCATCATCAAATTCACCCTCTAGGGACCTCATTCTGCAAATGTCAAACTGCTTATTTTCAGGCTTGAATATCAATAACATTAAATACATTTATAAATATTTATAAATATACCAAATTATTGATATAGAATTATTTTTAAAGTAGAACACACCAGTTGGTCTAAGGGGAATTAGTCTTTTGTGAATTGGCCTCATGGGAGTTGGTCTGCAGGGAATTGGTCTAGTGGGAATGAACCCTGGGCACAAGCTGTGAAATCGAAAGAAAAATGATATTTATAGCATTTTTGAATCGATGCTGATGTGCCCCCATAATGGTATATAAATATTATCAAGGTTCACAACTCGTTTTTCGAAAACGACAGCACTCCTCTTCGTTATATCCCCCCCCCCCCCCGCCCCCCTCAAATTTGATTCACACAACGTATCCAGCAGTACCCAGTGTCAGTGGAAAGGAGAATGAATAAGCTTTACAGTGGTGTATTACACGACCGTTGAGTGTTCTTGGGTTGTTCATGATAACTGGGAGAAGTCGCAAAAAAGGCCGAAAAACATTTAGTCGGTCAACAATTATCCGATTTATTATAAATAATTCGAGGTCCCATGTCTATGGAGGGCAGATTCAAACACTAACCGTATACGGTATACCTTTATCAATTACTAATCTCGGATCCACATTTATTCATGTCACACATGTCCACATGCTATCACGGAACTAAATATTTTCCCACAGGTGACCATTATGACGTTCAGGCGACAAAAAATATGATCACATCACTTTAAGTTTGACATTCAAATATCCTTGCAAAGTGTTGCCCTTCAGACAACTTTTTCTGACCAGAAAACTGGGGGCTCATGCAACAAATAAGAGAAAAACTGACAGGTAGGGAAGAACCGGTCACGTGCACATATTTTAAAGGGAATTATCAACAAAAACACACCAAAAGTAAATTGTACTTTTTAGGTCCAAAAGTCATTAAATCGCCCTCTTTTTATCTGGAATATTCAACTCTAATAGAATGTTTCAAACGTTTATTGAAAGAATATATTTTCCTAAAGCTGTTTATATTTAGAGACTGCATCAACATTCAAGGCGGGTAACTCTAATTAAAATATGTAGTTCAGTGATACCAAATGTGCAGAAAATTTACCACTGATCAGGAACTAAAGATGGTTACAACATGGCCACTACATTTAACGTTTAAATATTTAGCCAGTACAACTCACTATATTTGCTGTTGAAATTGAATAGTTTTTTTTCCACTTTTTATCTCCAAAACAAAGCTTATGAACTCTCATTGGACTGAGCTCGACGAGCTCGGTCCAATGAGAGATCATAAAGTATGTTTTCGACGCAAAAATTAAGCTTTTCAGTTAATAAATTAATATCTTGGCAAGGATCAGCTTCAAGTCGTATTAGATAAGACTTGATACATTATTAACCCTTTACCTAACATGAAAAGCAGACGACACTTGCAAACAAAATTCTTGAATAACTAATTTTTTTCATTTTTCGTCTCAAAGACATAGGTTTTGACCCCTCATTGGAACGAGCTCGATGAGCTCGTTCCAAGGAGGGGTCATAACCTATGTTTTTGAAATAGAAAATTAAAAATAATGAACATTAATTGGCGATTTTTTGAGAATAGCGCTGGCCGTTTTTTTTTTTTTTTGTTACGTTGGGCAAAGGGTTAATACATATGAGCTAGATTCAGAAGAATATAGGCACCAGATGTTATCTAAGGTTTTGAGTTGATACAGAGGGATAGTGAAGAAGGTTTGTAATTTTCCAGTCGGGAAATTAAACAATATACTTCACCAGACTAAACTATTACTACAGGTTGACTGATCAAACACATGTAACCTGGGTTAGACTGATGAGGTATGCTAACATAAACAGCTCCTTCTAAGATGGATGCCATTTTATTCGTCCACACGGGGGCGCGGTAGAGTTGCGGTAACAGGTTCTCGTCAGATCACCGAAATTAAGCAAGGTCGAGTCCGGTTAGTCCTCAGATTGGTGACCGCCTGAGCGATCGATTCGGACTCCGGCGTTGTGTCCTTGGGCAAGGCACTTAACCCCGATTGCCCACCCGTGGGCACGGTGACGCCGTGTACTAAGGCGTACTGCACGTCGATGGTGCGCATGTTTTCAACCAATCTAACCCTGCATGTGCTGCAATGCGGAGTTACGATGTTGAGGAGCTGGCAGCTGCTCGTCGCGTTGCTCGGTGGTTCTCTCCGGGTACTCCGGCTTCCTCCACCCGTAAAACTGTCACGGTCATGATTAGTCAGTGTGCACAAGTATGTGACCTTAAACACCAATAAATAATAAATAAATTATTCATCCACACGGTAAAGTAAAAAAAAAACAATTTTTTTCATCCTTTCAATTAAAGAATGCTTTCAAGTGCTTTGTGATTCGATTATTGTAGTGTAGATTCTGGTGCAACATCAGCCATACTTTTTATGAACATTTAGACACTTATTAACCAACCTTCTGCGAGGAAGGTTTGATGAAAATCAAAAAGCACAATCTTGGGCGAGTTTTATTTGTTCATTTACCATTCTTTCTTATATAATATCATTCTTCCACAATTATACATGCCACACGATTTATTACTTGAAAATAAAATAACTTTAGTTCCTTAATAAGTGTTATTATCTCTGAACACAAATCATATTTTCAGCCATTTTGGGTCATGTGACCATCACTTTAAGCTCACTGGGGGAGGGATACGCACAGGATAAAGCTCTAAATAAAAAGAGACAACTAATTCCTTCATGTATTTATGCTCTCCTAGGCTTGTATAATCGTTATGCAAAATTCTAAATAGAATTATGAATTGGTTCGATTTCGCTACGATTGTTAATCTCTCTTTGGTGCGAAGATTGCTTCACTCAGCTTCGTTTCAATAAATAATATTGCCGCGTCCAGCTTGAGAATATCGATCAATATCAAATTGAACCACTTTGCTTTGTGTGTATCCTTCCGTATCTTATGTGCGTAAAAGATGTGTATTTAGTTTTGGGGCAGGGTTTCGTGACAATTTATTTCTCTTCGCCGTAAGGATCTAATTATAGTACCCTTTTAAAAACAACTCTCCAATAAACTTAGAATGCAGTGAAAGAATATTTTTAGAAAGGTAATGTATAAACCGAGTTTGATTTCTCTTTCCTTGTTGATATTTAAACGAGCTAAAGTATTCTTTTTTCCTGACAGTTTCGAATGGAATTTCATGTCTTCAGATCAATATCGTCCAAAACCGACCAGTGCTATTCACAAAAATCACCATTCAAATTCTAGTATTTTGTCGACTTTTGCCCCCCAAAGCAGTGAGCTCGTTCAAAGACATAGGTTATAGCCCCTCATTGGAACGAGCTCGATGAGCTCGTTCCAATGAGGGGTCACAAGCTTTGTTTTTGAGGCCAAACATGACAATTTTTAGTTCAAGAATTACTTTTGCAATGTCGTTTTCCATTCGTGTAGATAAGGATTTAATTGTTTGAGATATTTAGTTGCGCTAGACAAGGGGTCAATATGCGGAAGGTGAAATGGCAAACAATTTTACCAGCGTCTGTAATTGCGTGCTTATTACTATAATATTGCGGTCGTTACCCGTCTTCCGTAATTGATGCAATAAATCAAGTCGAACAGCCGTGCTTTACTGATAAAAGATTGCCCTCTGCGGTTTTATTGCTCTCTCCTGTGAACTTCAAGGCGACTTAATACTGAGTCGATCGCCGATACTGTCCGTGTTCAAAGGACTAAAGAATTCCGTCACGAAACGAGTGAGTGGAAAACCTTGTACAAATGGTGTAGAAGATTCAAAACAAAAAGATGATAGCAGGCAATTAAACATATTTTGATGATACAGCTTCTAAAGTGTTTTTTTATTTATAAAAATGGAATTGGAATGTACAGCAAAGGCATTTTTAACATCACGGGCAAAGGAACTCTTTTAAATTCTTCCGCATTTTGTTGGGATAGGTTTGAATAGGTTCTCTCTCTCTCTCTCTCTCTCTCTCTCTCTCTCTCTCTCTCTCTCTCTCTCTCCTCGAACCCTATCTCTCTATACCCCCCCTCTCTCTCTCTCTCTCTCTCTCTCTCTCTCTCTCTCTCTCTCTCGACCCTCTCTCTATATCTCCCTCTCCCTCTCCCTCTCTCTCTCTCTCCCTCTCTCTCTCTCTATCTCTCTCTCTCCCCTCCCCCCGAACCCTGGTCTTTGGTTTGTGTTATCGAATTATCCGGATTCTCGCCCGGTCCGCATCCGAAATCCGTTTGTCGTAGTCCGAACAATGTTTATGACAGGGCTTTAGGTCTCTTACTCATCAGGTAGGCCGCTAGTTTCTTTACTGGAATAGCCGACGCTTCGTGTTGACCATATGGGTTAAAAACAACATTTTATGCTAATTTTTTAAAGCTACGAAATAATTTTTATTCTACTCCCTCGGTTTCCCATGAGGCCGAAACAAGTTTTTCCAGCAGTTCATCCAATTTGAACCAAGTTTTTCTTTTCTTTTTTTCAAGATCCTCATCCTGCATATGATTCATATCATTCTTCTGGATAGAAAAAAAGGCAAAACAATAACATCTGAACACGACGTGGCTAGAGGTTTCCGATTGGGGGTGTAGGGTAGTGAATTTCCAACTAGGGGAGGGATCGGGAGGGGGAAACCCCCTCCCGGTCCCTCCCCCAAGTGGAAAATTCACAACCGAGAAAAATTTTGAAAATAAAGCCATGAAAGGGGGCATAAAATTGATTCTATTAACTGAAATGCCAACACATTTATGATAGAATTATCAGGTTGTTATTACCATTTGGTTTTATTCTGGGAATTGAATATGTGCTAAACAAATGCTCAAGCTTAGAACTTTGAGCAATTCACACTCTCCTGACATTAAATCAGATCTTATGCAGGAATGATCCATTTTCGATGTTTCATCATTTTGCAACTCTGAATGTTGGAATTAACTCAGGATGTTCCCAGTGGAATCCTTTGAGCTCCCTGATTTCCAGCTTTTATTTCCATTTATGAATTACAGATTGAAGCATGAAAGTTTGCACTTCACAAACTTTGCATCAGTTCACACTTGTTGAATTCTTCAAATGCAAAATCACTGAGGGATGACATATGATATGCAAAAATCCATGATTCTTTTCTTTTTCTTTTAATGGGGATTAACGACACTTTCGACAGCCACGGTCACCTTGTGTAGGACAGGTTTATGGGTGGAGGAAGCCGGAGTACCCAGAGAGAACCACTCAGCAGAAGCGAGCAGCTGTCAGACTCCCCAATGTACTAACTCCGCACCATAGTGGTTAGGTTTTTTCCTTCCTCTCATTGTCATCAGAAATAATACAATAATCATGTAATTTATATATAAGTATTGATATAACAACTACACAGCTTTGATTGTAATTGGATGCATGATTGTGCAACTGACATGTGGGACATGTTTTTAAATACAAAATATTGAACTTGTTGTTGACTGCTGTTTTAGTTAGAGGAAGTGTCCTTTAGAGCAATTAGTTGAAACAATATTTATTCAATGAAGGGTGATCACTGGTCGACTGTTAGACTTTTATGCTAGAGGTCCCGAGTTCGATCCCCGTCCGGGGCGACCCGCGTTGTGTCCTTAGGCAAGGCACTTTACCCCGGTTGTCTACATGTGGGCACGATGCCGCTGTGTACTGAGGCGTGCTGCACGTCGATGGTGCACATGTCTTCAACCGCTGTAACCCTGCTTGAGCGGAGCTTGAACAGAGTTAGAATGTTGAGGAGCTGACAGTTGTTCGTCGTTGCTCGGTGGTTCTCTCCGGGTACCCCGGTTTCCTCCACCCATAAAACTGTCACGGTCACGATTAGCCATTGTGCAAAAGTATGTGACCTTAAACCCAAATAAATAAATAAATAACAATGAATTTGCTATATGTTCCAGAATTAAACACCAAAAAAGTAACAGTATTAGGAACAGCAGCTCACAAAAGAACATATGCATGTATGTAACAATAAACAAATTGCTAAGTAATGGAGGGATTTGACGGAAAGCTTGGTGCTTACGTAAGTCATCTCCCATCTTTTGGACAGTTCTACGGATATGAAGGTTGGAATTTGAGTGGAGCGGTTGGGGGAGGTGTTTGAACATGTTCAGCTCATTTCAGGAAAGGGGACAGCCCATACAACATTATATTTCGTGGTCTTCAAAGGCAGAAGGGGGGGTGGAGGGGGTGTCAAAACCGGGATGGAAAAAATATGCATGTGATGGTGGGTGGGTCCCTAAAATGTCGGAGGTGGGGGACGCAAAGTGGTACTGTTCATGTCGAAAGTAATCTTATTTTAGAGCAGTCACTTTTAAGGAGATTAAATAATATCCTTAACCCTTTATCCAACGCACACGATATCCAAATTTATTATTTTAAATATCATTTTCTTTTAAATTTTTCAAAAAATTTCAACAAAACCATATCGGTGTCCCCTCGTTGGAACGAGCTCGTCGAATATGGTTTTGTTGAATTTTTTTAAAAATAATATTTTTTAACTGCTGAATTTGCATATTAGGCGGGTGGGTGAGAGCGATTCGTTGGGTAAAGGGTTAACCTGCAGCCATATTGCTGTAGGTTAAAAATATTAAGTGATCTATTCTGTATGAGAAACCTAAAGCCTTCTCGTGTTGTGCTGATAAAGCAAATATAGGTTCTCCGAAAAGAGTTTAAAACGGTATTTTCGTCGTGATATTTTACAGTACGGCCGCCGTGGACTGGTCACTTTCTGCGGTCGGGCAATATGGGGTCTTCCCGTTTCGCCGATGTGATTCTAATGGGGTAGGTGTCAGTAATCCGCAGATCAAAGAAGTGCCGCGATAATTTGTTAATTTGGATGTTGGGAGATAATTTTTATCAATTTAACCCATGTACCACAGGGAAACTCACAAGTAACGACGAATTGATTGAATGTAATGTAATTTTTTTATTGATTTATCAACGCAATAAACGAGCAAGTATAATATAATAATATGAACATTTAAAGACATAAAGCACATTTTTTAAAAACCCGAATTTCGACTGAATGTAATGTAATTTTTTTATTGATTTATCAACGCAATAAACGAGCAAGTATAATATAATAATATGAACATTTAAAGACATAAAGCACATTTTTTAAAAACCCGAATTTCGACTGAATGTAATGTAATTTTTTTATTGATTTATCAACGCAATAAACGAGCAAGTATAATATAATAATATGAACATTTAAAGGCATAAAGCATATTTTTTAAAAACCCGAATTTCGACTGACTCTGTCTAAAAATAACAATAAACGAGCAAGTATAATATAATAATATGAACATTTAAAGGCATAAAGCACATTTTTTAAAAACCCGAATTTCGACTGACTCTGTCTAAAAATGACAGTGCGTCAATCTGACCTTCCCTAAAGAGTCTTTTATAATAAGATAAAGCATTGTCGATGGCACGATACTTTTTTCTTCGTGGGGCCACCTTCCCACCATGTCTCAACTGCAGAATTGTTGATTCTGTGAATGCTTGTTCTTTCTTAATGAAATCAACTAAGAAGAACAAGTTAGGATGGGTTCCGGCAATTGCCTCTTCAACTTGCTGTGCCATCCTTCTACATGATTTGTGGTGCGAGGGCCGACAGTCTCGTGATGGTTCCACACATTGAGGTTGCTACTCTCAACCCAGTTCGTCGTGACGTAGTCTGTGAACTTGGTAACTCTTGGGTCGACGTCTCTCTCCTCCAACGCTTCTTCCCATGCCTCTAATACAAGAAGCCATACGTCGCTGACCATATGTGGTGGTACAAATGGAAGGCCGATAGCACGTCGAACGACCGCATGAATGTTGTCATCTTGCTTGTAATCGTCTCTGAGGCTGCACTTTTCTGTTGCATACTTGTACACTGCTTGGGCGTAGTGGAAGTGACAGCCTTTGATGGTCGCAGAAGAGAAAACTTGTCGTAAAGCATTTTGTGCAGCAGTTTCGAAATCAGTAAAGATTGTTGCTGGTTGTAGGTGAATGTCTAAAGATGAAGCCTTCTGGCGTATGGTGCTGAAGAATTTTATATAAGTTGACTTGGTTTTATTAGGCAGCAAGCCATAGACTAATGGCAACATCTTATTGTCGACGAAAGCATGGATGGTATACAGCTGATAAAAGAGTTTCGGTGATTTCTCAAATGTCCCATCACAGAAAAACGAAGTCGCTTCGTCGAGGAGGTGTAAGTTTGACGCTGTGCTGAAAATGAGGCAGTTGACGTCGCTTGGATCTGACAGTAAAAACTGATCTCCTGCAGTTGTTTCCATGTAACTATCAGGTAAGCTGATTGCTGAGCGAGTTTTCGGAAGAGCCGGTATGGTTTTCGCACGAGACCTGTATAATGCTGATTTGATGCTATAGAATGTAGGAACTTTAGCAATGATGAGTGGGTCGGTATCCGATCTGAGAGAACCAAGCTCCTCTTGGTAAAGTGCGCTCACTGATTTGCTGTCGTGTCGAACGGTTTTCTTTAAATCTGCTAGGAAAGCATCGGCTACAATCTGCTCCATATCTGGTGGATGATTATGCTGCCCCATCGGCGAACTGATAAAATCGTTTTTCGTGTTGATAGTTGACCGACATCCTAAAGAATCTTTTTTAACGCAGTTCCAATGTATATTTGGTTGATTCTGAGACTTCACACGAAATTTATAACCACCATAAACTAAGTGTCTACCACCTCTCTTATTAGGGATGAAAGAAACATTTACTTGTTCACTTGCCATGATGAATTGAAGGAAATGTTGTTGATGTACAGCATGAAGGGTCATATTATATACTATTGAGATGTTTGAAGTTGTTTAGTTGTTTACAGTTGATCAATGTTAACTGATTGTTAATCACTTTGGGACCATGAACTCAGCCGGTGAAGAAGAGTTAATATCAATCAGTGGGATTAACAACTTGTTCACACCTCCACCGGCGATTAGTTTTGGTTTGTTTATTTAACCTCATCGGCGAAACGGGAATAAACCGGCAATATTTCCACGGACGCACTAATATCAGATTCTAAACACTAATTATAGGAATAATCATCAAAAATTTAATTAATGAAGCACCGGGTATAACCCAGTGTTTCATTTAATAAAATTATGTTGATGATATATTTTATTACCTGGTAAACGCATGCGTGGACATCGTTGCCCACGAGGAGATTATGACCAAACCACGGTGACTACACGGTACGGTATAAAAGTACCGCCAGTTGATTGCCAGTGCATTTATTTTAACGCTAATTGTTTATTGTACTGTGTACAGACATCGACTGACAATGAATGTTTATTAATTTATTTGATGGTTTAACAACACATTCGACAGCCAGGGTCACCTCGTGTCGGACAGTTTTATTAGTGGAGGAAGTCCGAGTACCCGGAGAGAACCACAGAGCAGCGACGAGCAGCCGCCAGACTCCACAAGGTACTCACTTCACACAAGTAGGGTTTGCATTGGTTGAAAAGATGCGCACCGTCGACGTGCAGTATGTCTTAGTACACAACGCCACTGTGCCTCCACGTGAGCAAACTGGATTAAGTGTTTTCCCTAAGGACACAAGGCAGTTACCTCTGATGAGGATCGAACCGTGGAACTTTCAGTTTGAAATCCAATGCTGTAACCAGTGAGCCCCATAACAATGAATGGGATGACAAATGGTTAAATATCCACAAAGGAAAGAATCAGCATGAATTGTCCGTACTTCACTTGTGATGATTTTGAAGATCAATCATTCTTGGTACGTCTCTGACAGAATTATTATTATACAAAGTAATAGATATATTGAGTTCTATAAGACAAACAAGCTTAATGGTTATTGTACAGCCACCTACGCTTTTAATCAATAAATAGACGTTTCATGCTGACAGTCAAAACCTAAATAAAGTTAGGCACAATGGCGGATTTAATCTATAGCTGGAGCCTCGAATGTAAAACTTCTGTTTGTATATCTTGTGTCTTCAGGTCCGAGCAAATTTGGAGAGCGATCGTTTTCGTCCTCTTCGTGGTCTGCAAAGTACCGTCGGGTCTACTGCAGTCTGTACCGGTACCGTACTGGGATTCGGAACCGAGAACCAGGTCGGTACCAGTAATGAGAACGGCACATCTGATATTCCGATAATGTAAGTGAAAAGTCGATCGCAGTCGATTCGCGACGACTTGCGTTTCGTTCGTCCAGATTAGTGGACATGTCACCATATAAAAATCGTGAATGTTTGATTATTATTATAATGGCAATTTGATTTATAAATGAATAAACGGATTATCGCATTCGATTATTATTAATTTTTGTAATAAATTGCAACATCCGTTTAAATAACAGGAGTTTCTGCTTGTAGTAGTCATTTAATAGAAACCTTTCGCACAATGAACAACGACTGATGAGAGGTACATCATATTGAAAAAAGTTTGAGAGAGTTTCTCTACCACTTAATGTAGGGGTTCACTCCAAGATTACGTCCTTAAACTGTAATCACCATGAGGCCTACATTTCTGTCTCTTACAGCCAATCAAATCATTCGTCGCCGTGCAACACGAGAAAATTGCGAAACACAAACGGACTCGTAGTCGTCAATTCTACGAAAAGGTTTTTTGACCGTCCGACGAATTTACGACTGCTATTAGCCATTCGTAATTTTTATCAGTCGTCGTTCATTATACGAAAGGTGCTTATTGTTTTTATTTCAATTCGTTACTTGGAATTTGTAGATATTAAATACTGTTAAATTTTGTAAATAGTTAATTCGGATAACCGACTGCAAGGGCGTTTGACGGAGAGTTTGATTACCGAATCCCGTCAACACATCGTTTTACATATTTACATATATGCTGGAGTCCAGTAAATAAATATGTTATCTAATTTTTAAATTTTCAATCTCACTACTTTCTAAAGCGAATTCCCCGGTACGAAATTTTTTCGTCGACCATTCCCCGGGTTATAGACCTCCGACTGAGACAAATATTCAAGTCCTGAAGCCAAATTCTTAAATGACTCTGACGCTGGTGTGGCATGGAACATGTCTAACCCTTATATAGTCCATCGCCTCTTTTTTGATTCAATCGAATGGAATATATCAGTTGGTCGGAAAAGCGAACCTTAACGGTTCGCTTTTCCGAACAACTGAAATATTCCATCGGATTGTATCTACAGTTACCATAAGCCTTCATTGTTTGATCAGTGCAAAAAACGTTTCTCAATCGAGACTTCATTTGACGAAATCTTTGATGATCACACCATTACTATTACACATGTTTGTTTTGTAAATTTTATAAACGAAGACTCTCCTCAGCGGTAGTTTTATGATTATACCGCGTAGTTCCACCAACTGTGTAAATATCTTGTTGTTTTCAATATTTCAAGTTGAATTAAATATTATTAATTAGTATTACATTGGTGCGAAAGAATATTTGTATATTTGTGTCCAATGGGACATCACATTAACAGTATTTTGCGCGCAAACTCCGCGAAAAGCGCATATACAAACAACCCATCTCCACCAACTATATATGAGTGAAGTAAGGACAAAACAAAACACGGGCATATTCGGCAGATCAAAATGCGCGTCGTGGAACACCACAAAAATGGAACGAACCGAGATAATTTTCAAGAATATTGGTTGTATGGGTATCTTCTGTGGGCGGAATGGTATTCTTGAAGGTCATAACATTAATTGTGCCCCACGTATGCCAGAAGTATATAACTGTATTTGACACATGATATATTGTGGTATTCAAAGTACAAACTCGACAAGTCGACTGGATATCTTCATTGTGATGAGGTGACTGGTGACACGTCTTCAGCATTTTGTATTTCCGATTTTTGCGGGCGGGCGGGCGGGCGGGCGGGCATGTCGGTAACTATTTTCAGATAATGGGATGGGGAGGGGTGATTTCCCGACCATCACATGATGTTGCCCGATTTATGTACACATATAATTATGTTTGTTGATGCGCTTTTTAAAGTCATGGAGTCCACTATCACCAAAATTAGCCAGGAGAATCGGCAATGCCTTGGAAAGAGTCGTGGTAGAATGCAACGCCTTTCACCACAGCACTGCTGGTTGCCATGGTTAATTTTTAGGGCTGGTCGGATTCATATATCAGCAAACCTTGCAAGTAAACTGCAAAAAAATACCGCCATAATAACGGTAGACGTATTGACAACTTGTTACCGGTACGTCTGACGTAAATATAACGGCAACGACTGTTACTACTTAAATGTCTCATCATAAGAGATCTTTGAGGGGAAGATTCATGTGCAATAAAGCGAGGGTTTTTTTTTCAGAACGAACGCACTCAACTCTTCAAATCCTGCTTTTGTAAATGGCGCCGTCCATTTAGAAAGTTACCTTGTCATGGAGGAGTAAGTTTTTTAGGTAGACGAATTACTATATTTTACCTGTAGCCACAGCTTGGTCTGCAGGTAATATATATTAATTCGTTTGCTCTGTATGACAAAGCAACAGCCTTCTGGTATAATAAAAAGAAGCTTAATATCAGTTTCTCGGTTTTGCTACAATTGAAAATATACATCGGCGTTGCCAAATGTACTTAAATACGAAATTTTTTACTGTAATAGTTTACAGTAGAAGAAACGACAGCTGATTGCCAGTACGTTTACTATGGTTTTAACGATAATTTGTACAGCGTACTTGGAATGATGCTGATAACAAGAACATTTGCTGTGCTCTTTGAACAATTCCTCCAACAAGGTGAGCTCGGAATGTTGCTTGCTAAGACCTTGTGTTCTAAATTGTGGTATGTGTCCAACTGTTCCAATTAACCATTTACCTAACATGAAAAGCAGACGACACTTGCAAACAAAATTCTTGAACAATTAATTTTTTTCATTTTTTGTCTTAAAAACATAGGTTCTGACCCTTCATTGGAACGAGCTCTCGACGAGCTCGTTTCAAAGAAGGGTCATAGCCTATGTTTTTGAGACAAAAAATGAAACAATAATGGAAATTGCATGGTGATTTTTGTAAATAGCGCTGCCGGTTTTGGTCATTACGTTGGGTAAAGGGTTTAAAATAAGCCTGCCACTTGAACTGAGTAAGTTCGGGCAATAATACTCTACTTCTCCGCTATAACCCGGCGAAACAAACTATTGCAGAGGAGGGATATCTCCCAACGCCCAGGATGTACGCCTTTAAATGATGGTCAGGCTCTCGTGAGGAATTTCCACTGTTACAAAAATATGTTTCATTCCTGCCAAGATATTCGACTCATATACTTTCAAGACAGGTTGGTTACGATGCACTTTATTACCTGTACTAAATAACTCCATAATGATGGCACATCCTGTCGATTGTGAGTTGATTCTCCAAGATAACCGGAACGAACGCACGTTTCAAGACATTCATATCGTTTCACCCGAAACTTTATGATTCCCGCATCACACTAATGTCAAGCACATTACCACATGCGCATGACATAGAAATCTTGCGTTGTTTTGTATAAAACTCAAACTGATGGTAAACAGCTTGATTACTATTCTTTTAACAAATCGCTGATGATACATACTACAAGACGTACCGCGCCACAAAATTACGGCCTCTAAGTCCACTTAATTTTGGACTTGGTAAACTAGTGATGGTTTCCGAAATGACGGGAACGGGGATTCACCATTCTAGAAATCGTCGACGATTTGTTGGGGTTCAACAAGCTTTCAAAATGTTCCGATAAAATTTTTCGTGAGACGGGTGCCAGCACCCGTCCGGCTCCTCCGCTATCTCCGCCTCTCTGTTCAAGTGAATTATCGGCATAAGCGCATTTGATATAATTTTGGGGTGTACAAATTTTTAAAAACTTTTAAAAAGTGATTCAATAAACTTCCGTATGTCTGAAAATGCAGCTGTTTCCGTACAAAACCACTCTAGGCGCAAGCTGGCTGGGAAATCGAAATATGATGTTTGATAAAATACTGTTGATCAGTTTTTAGGGCCCGGAGAACGAGATTGGTCGTTTTGAGCCTAAGAAGATAAGACAAATTTAGTCGGAAAATTCCTTAAAATGTCATTTGAAGCGATATCGGAGAGCGAGTTGCATCGAATTTGGACATATATCGTCCTTGAGTGAAACAAGGCACCATCTGCAATGCTTTAGCATTGCAGATGACGTCTTATTCTACTTGAGAGACGATATTAATTTTTTCGTCCACTTTGATAAAACCAGGTCAATTCTGTCTTTAATCTGGTCCCATTGCGAAGATAACTGCGGGGTTAGTTGTCACCACTAGTATATTAAGAACAGCAAATGTCAAAATTTATTGTGGTAGTGATACATTCGAAGTGATAATATGGATTAATTTGAATGGCAATGCACCAGAACCCATCCTGTATGGGTATAATATTGATGAAAGTGCGTTGATCATCGGGCTCATGTACTGGCGCATGCCGAATTATTTCTAAAGTTAACAAAATACTGCATTTTGATTGGCTGAAAGGTACGGTGTAACTTAGAGTCCCCAGTGGCTTTTTTACACCATGGTTAACCACGGTGTAAAAACAAGAATATACAATAGCAGGCTATATGCCTGAAGAAAAGTATCCATTATTAATTATTAATTCATACCTTCTACTCGGTTATGTCAGAACAAAAATAAAAATACAGGAAATTTAATATTTATGTTGAATAAAATATTACAGATATGGATGTAATTGGAACTGGCTAATTGAGCCAGTTTCAATGACATGCATATTTGTCTGGTTTTACTAAGAAACTTACAAAGTACAAATTTTCTGTCAGTTTTTTCCCACAATGTAGGTTAAAGTATTGAGTACACCAAAATTCTTGGAAATCAATCTGTTATCCTTGTGTTTTCCACAGTGTATGGGAGTTTACATCGGTCTGGGAACTCATACACCCTTCGGCTTCGCCTCATGGTGTATGAGTTCCCAAACGGGTGTAAATTCCCATACACCCTGGAAAACACAAGGATAACTAATAATGTATACACAGAAAACCGTTGGTTGCGTTATGAATAAATTGTTCAACCTTTCAGAAACAAATGATAAATCCATTTGCTTGTATACATGCGGTCTGTAATGCGACATATTCTAGCCAATACGCATACTGATGCTGCGTACACGTGAGAGAGATAGAACTCGTAAGATAATCGGCCAAAATTTCCTATAGTTGGAAATTCGGAGGGCAGAGTGGATGGAAATTCCATCTATCTGGATTTTAGAGCTTTTCTGGTGATGCTGATGTCTCCTTTGCTTCCCAGAATCCCAACTCGGTTTCAAATCAGCAAAAATTCTAACTGTTACGATTTACAACTACAGTGTACGCAAAATCGAGCTTCATGAGTATGCATGATGTCAATCGATACGAGATTTCTATAGTACATTTACTTATCGTAATAATAAACAAAAATCCTCGAAATGCACTTCAAGAAAATCGAATCATGTAAAATCGTTATCCTGGGTTAATTCCATCATTCATAGTTACAAAATGATGAAACATCGAAAATAGATCATTCCTGCATAAAATCTGATTTAATGTTAGGACAGTGTGAATTGCTCAAAGTTCTTAGCTTGAGCATTTGTTTAGCACATATTCAATTCACAGAATAATACCAAATAATAATAACCTGATAATTCTATCATAAATGTGTTGGCATTTCAGTTACTAGAATCAATTTTCTGCCCCTTTCAAGGCTTCATTTTCACATTTTTTTCTCGGTAGTGAATTTCCACTTGGGGAGGGATCCTCTTCGAGGGACGGAGAGGGAGTCCCTCCCTTCCCGTCCCTCCCCGTAGTTGGAAATTCACTCCTACACCCCCCCCCCCCTCCTAATCGGAAACCTCTAGCCACATCCATGATTGAAAAGTTGATTCGATTTGAGATTCGGTCCGATTTCGAACCTTTTGCCCGATTCGATTCGAGTGAAATTTCGTGACTCGCCGTGCCCCTCAGTTTTGTGGTGTTCCTATGGTTAAAATGTTTGTAGAACAAATAACTTTCTTTTTATGTCTAACAAACCGTACTATCACGAGTTAAACGTAATAAGGAGGAACGAAACTCAACAACCACGACGTTTTTTTCGTGTTATCTTTTGGGAGTGGGGAAAGGAGGGTAAATAAGATATAGTATGTAAACTGGTCGATCTAGGTAAAATCCGTGAATAACCGAAATACCCGAAGAACTTAAAAAAAAAACAAAGTGCGGTTAACTCAAGTTAGGCGTGAACGGAGACGACGAAATTCGTTTCATCTTACTCCTTGGGCAAAATTACACCCGATGTTCAATTCAACCCTTTACCCAACGCAGACGATATCAAAATTTATTATTTTAAATATCATTTTTCAAAATTTTTCAAAACATTTCAACAAAACCATATCATGTGACCCCTCGTTGGAACGAGCATCTCTCTCCGCACAGAGAACTGAAGTTGTGTGGTTGATGCTGTCACAGCGTACCGCCCTATCAGGTGGGGATGTAAAATGGCTGCCCTTTGTGCAAAGGTTCAGTTTGGAGCTTCATATTTCGAAACATGCCGTTAGCATCAGCAGTACACTGCAAACAAAAAATATAGGTTCTCTTTAGAACCAAATCTGGTTGTAATCTAGTCCCTGAGATGGAACCAGTTCTGTTTAAACAATATTTATTTCAAATCAAATAAATTTACCAAGATTAGCATTCAATTTTAACAGAATATTACATGAACTGAAGTAGATTCAGCAGTAAACTTGGAGCTTTTTCAACGCAGTCGCCAAACATTTTGAAACAAAGGAGATATGAACAGTTGGCATATCGAACTAGTTTTGGTTCTGTACAGAACCAAAGCTGGTTCGATATGCCAACCTGTTCATATCTCCTTTGCTCTGGGACGTTAACAAAACAAAATGGAATAAGTGATCCGAGTCGCAGGTCACCCAGTCCGTTTTATGATCCTACACCTGAGAGGAATAGTTCTGGGAGTCCATACCGTACTATGAAAGAACCCGGATCAGAATCATCAACACTTGTAAAGGAGTATTTATCGGTGTGACCAAGGGCCTTGGATGATGAAGAAAACATTTATTGCACAGCCATCGTTTAGATACTGTCTTGTAAACAGTTTCAATGCCATTGTTTTCGAGACCCTCACGTGTACGGGAATCTATTGGCAGCAATGCTATGAGAGTCGATGATATGTACTGTTCATCTGATGTGATCAAACAAGAAAATTAATATAAAGAACAACAAAAACGTTTTTGAACAAGAAATTTCAGATGCTGTCACAGTCCGCATGTCTGTCAATGCCAAACTGATCTAGATCTGTGCGATCCTACACTGCAAAAGATATAGGTTCTCTTTAGAACCAAAACTGGTTCTAATCTTGTCCCTGAGATGGAACCAGCTCAGTTTAAACAGTATTTATTTCAAATCAAATAAATTTACCAAGATTAGCATTCAATTTTAACAGAATATCCAGGAATCCAGCTCAGTTTAAACAGTATTTATTTCAAATCAAATAAATGTACCAGGATTAGCATTCAATTTTAACAGAATATTACATGAACTGAAGTAGATTTAGCAGTAAGCTTGGAGCTTATTCAACGAAGTCGCCAAACATTTTGAAACAAAGGAGATATGAACAGCTGGCATCTCGAACCAGTTTTAGTTCTGTATAGAACCAAAACTGGTTCGATTTGCCAACTGTTCATATCTCCCGTTCTTAATAATGATTTGAGACAACCTCGTATAAGCTCTAAACTTACGGCTGAAACCCCCTCAATTTATGTTTAATTCTGTTAATATTTAATGTTAATCTTTATAAATTTATTTGATTTGAAATAAATACTGTTTAAACAGAACTGGTTCCATCTCAGGGACAAGATTAGAACCAGTTTTGGTTCTAAAGAGAACCTATATTTTTTGCAGTGTAGGGATGTAGCCAGACTTTTTCAGGGGTGTTAATGATTTGGGTTTGCTTGACCCTCGACGACAGAAGGTAGCCCACGACTGCCACGGACAAAAGCTGAGGAGAGCACGATGTTCCCTCTCGTTGGTGGACGTCTGAGAGACTATCACAGGAAATGTTTTTAGCACTTCACCCAACATAACGTCCAAACTTGGGCAGCGCTATTCACAAAAATTACCAATCAATTTTCATTATATCTCATGTTTTGTCTCAAAAACATAGTTTATGACCCATTATTGGAACGAGCTCGTTGAGCTCGTTCCAATGAGGGACCATATAAGATATGTTTTTGACGCAAAAACTGAAAAAATTAGTTATTCAAGAATTTTGTTTGCAAATGTCGTCTGCTTTTCGTGTTAGGTAAAGTGTTAAATTCCGAGCCACTGAGAGTGAATATTTTGACCCGGTTTACTTTTTAGGGAATTTGAACGGGTAACTTTTGCTGTTGTTGACTGAAATAAACTCCAGCTGATTTTCCACAGCAGGGGAACCTTAACTCACATATATCTAGTCCACAGTTTGACCAAAAGGTCGTAATATAATTTCTGGGGTCCAAGTTTGGATGAATGCTTGCCACAAGCGGACCGCTTTGAATTTAATGGAGGTATGGGGGGGGGGGGGGGGTCGGAGTGACATTACCCTTATTATTCACGGTTACACCCTTGCGATCTTGATGCTGAGGTGGTTGTCTGTTACTATATTAGTAATGGTAGTTTTTTAACACTTACGCTGCCGAAAGCGACTTTTGTCACCTATTTTAGGATGATTATCTGTACATTCTGGTAAGCGAAGATCAACCCTAATATCTGATTACTTGTTGGAAAGGGTTCAGAGAGCCCTTTCCAACAATTAATCAGGTGATAGAGTTTCAAGTATGTCATAAATGTTAATAAACTTCCCCGCAAACAGGCGTACATAGAGGTCCTCCATATATGGATAAAGTGGGCGTGGCTGTAAAGGGGTTAATCAATGGATTAGTTGTTCAGGGAACAACTTTTTTGTTGTTCAACGTTTTCTGAGCAAATTATCTACTGATCTCAATACACCTTGACTGCTGGGACGTTCAATGGTCATATATACAAAGGTCTCTCAACGGTCGCCTTTTATGCGGGGGTGGGGGGTGTTGCTGTGAATAAACAACGCCCAACAACATTAAAATAAAAAGGTTTTCAATTTTCTGATGCCTCGTAATCGCCGACCGCCTTTTCAGGAAAATACTTTGATAAAATATGAATATGTTGACGATGTGCAAGCCTGGAAATGAGCGGACTGTCATCTGCAGAATAAGGTCACAAGAGGGTTAATTTAATGATGCTACCCTGCACATTACCGCATTTACCCTCCGTGAGCCTCAGTCTGAAGCGAAGTCTCCGGCCTAAACATGCTCAGAAAGAGGCACCCAGAGGATAAATTGAGGGATTCAAATCAACTGTATGGGATGGCATAAGCAAATTCCCCCTCTGGGGACCTCATTCTGCAAATGACAGATGGCTAATTTTCAGGCTTGGCGATGTGCATATTTCTCATGGAAAGACAAGTTACCAATTTACAACATATTTAATTATTATTGATAAAAAACCAAATGCTGAATTTGGAAAATCGATAGTGTGTAACTGGTCTTCGTGTTTGATGATGTTTGATGAATGCAAAGCTGTTACACTGTGACTACAGTCACAGCGTAACAGCTTTCACGTCATCAAACGTTACCGATTGGGAGGAGTTATAGCGTTGGCTGACTTGACCAGTCTTTCGCCTACGTTCCAGCAATCCAGTTGCATAGAGGTCGGTGAAATTATCTCACTGATTTTGAAGAAAAAGTAATACGCGTAATACGCGTACGTTTGATCCAGTTTGAGACTACTTCACCATCTAACCTTCTACTCAACTTTTCACACCAATCGCCACTCAACTTTTATTATTTTTCAATTTTTACCTCAAAAACATAGCTTAGGATCTCTCATTGGAACGTGCTCGTTGAGCCCGTTCCAATGAGGGGTCATGAGATATGTTTTGATGCAAAAAATGATAAATTTTCAAACATTTGTTTTCTAAATGTCGCCTATATTCGTGGTAAGTACTGCAATGAATACAATTTGACAGTTAATGTACTATTACCGCCAAGCCACCTCGTCCCTTGAGTTCCAATGTGTTCTATGTGCCAGTAGGCACACAGAACACATTGGAACTCAGGGGACGACCTTACAAAATCGTTCTTTATTGCTTCCATCCAAAATAAAACGTATTTCCCTCGCAGGGAGAGATCCGCGAGCTGAGCTGGTTTTAATTACGGTTTAAAAGCACTGTCTTAAAAAATGGAAAGGTTGAAAATATTGTTTATTATGATGTGCTCTGAAAATTCGGTTCTTTAATGGTGCATGATTCTAGACGTGATTTCAAACATGGTGAAACTTCGGTTTTGTCACCTTTTCAGAACTACAACACAAAGCTTCATTTTAAAACTTGCGACTAAATCACACACTGGGTGTTTGAACGGGTATGATGTCGTGTGTGGGGAGCATTTCCGCTGAAAAAGACAGGAACGCAAAGGTTTGTATTTTATTTTTAAAAAAACTACTACATCACTGTTCACCGAAACAACCGAAAAAGATTTTAATTCAAAATGGAAGAAAAAAGTCGCATGTCTTCTTAGCAACACGTTAAATTTGAATCATTTTTGTAAATTTAAATTCTTCAGATAGAGACAAAATCATGCTGTTTTTGAATTAACGTTGTTTTTTTTGTTTTTGTTTTTTTTTATTTTCTTTCTTTCTTTTTTTTTTTTTTGTGGGTTTTTTTTTTTGTTACTGATGAGATGCAGTTATGTGAAACACCGTTGGAAAAAGCCCTTTCCAACAGTGTATCACATTGCAGCATGCTAGTCATCGAGTTGATTGGGGGATGTTCTGAGCCGTCCATACTGCCTTCAGCACTTTGAAAGAGATTTTAACAAAAGTGCTACTGATTGAAGAGTTTACGCCCAACGTCGCCGAACCAGAATGCCTCATATACATAACAATCCAGGGCATTGGGATAAAATTCAATGGTATAGCTCCTTGCCAGTTTATTTAATGAGGGTAAACTCCTTACATGCTGCCGGCGGATATTCTTGCCCAGGACAGGAAATCGCTTGCCACAAATAATCTGGGCACCTTTAACTTAACTGCAAATTGAATTTACTTTGTGGCCAATAATTTCTTGTGTTGAATTTAGATGAATTTTTTTTTATCAAATCTAGTCATGGCTACTTCACAGCAGCCATGACTTGATTTGATGAATTTTTTTTTAAACACTCAGCGGGATAAGGGTTAACGTCATTGTCAACAGTCCTGTATGTATCGTGTGTGACAGTTTTTAGTGTAGGGTACCAATAAAAAAACCCTAACAGTTGGGGAAAAACTGCCAGACCACGCAATTTATTAACCCTTTACCCAACGTAACGGCCAAAACCGGCCAGCGCTATTCTCAAAACTCGCCAATTAATTTTCATTATTTTTTTCATTTTTGGTCTCAAAAACATAGGTTATGACCCCTCATTGGAACGAGCTCGTCGAGCTCGTTCCAGGGAGGGGTCATAACCTATGTTTTTGAGACAAAAAATGAAAAAAATTAGTTATTCAAGAATATTTTTTGCAAGTGTCGTCTGCTTTTCAAGTTAGGTAAACGGTTTTAACCGATCGGCAATAAATTCATATTGATCGAGGACATATGTACCTAGTGTGTTATACCCTAATCACAATGCGGCACCTCCTTTCGATATGAGAAGGGGGGCTGATTTTTGGAAAGACGCGCCACAATTGGGCAATGTAGGCTCAAAATATCCCGGATGCTAACTATTTGTGACACGTGTCACTGCTGAACAAACGGACGGAAATCAAACGGAGAGAAAATGATCTGCTTTGTTTTGGGATTTTATTTAAAATTTTGGTCTTCAAAGTGCTATTTCCTTGCAGAAACGGTCCCTTCGTTTTAGTGTCTAAGATAACTAGTCATTTCCGACCGAAATATCCGGGACTGTAGTACGGAAGAACAAACAGCTCCATCTCTTAACAGCAGACAGGCCCCAGTTCTCCTCGATCTACGTATATGGGAGATATTGGACAAAAAAGAGTCAACACCTCACCTTTCCCTCACTTCCACCGCCACCACAAACCCATGGCTATCTGAAAAAGTAAAATCTACAGATAGCCATGGGTTTTCTTTCGAAGAGAAATCATTTCTCATCTCACTAAGGGAAAATGTTGGAAATGTCGTCTGCTACTTTTCTTCTGTATAGAGATGGTAGTTCAAACTGTTACGTAAAAACCTCCAAAGGCAACGCTTCAATTTTTTATAGATTCAACGAGCTTACCGAGCTCATTCCAATGGTCCGTGCATTAGAATGAAATTGATTTTTAGTTACTACGAAGAAAAGAATATACCACTGTCGTCTGCCATTTTTGTTATTAACGAGAAGTGTTCCAGTACTTAAGTAAAAAGTCCGATAGGTAGGAACGTACAATTTGCGAGAAGGCGATGAAGGGGACACATTTCCGTCGCCTCAAATGTTGTTCTTCATCCATACGTTTACAAGTGTCAGACAGGAGCTATACTATTCAAGAGGTTTGACACCATTCGTGGCTAATAATTAATTACGCATAGCAACAGTGGTTCCGAAACAAATTGAACAGCCTATCAAGATGTTAAATAAATTTAACCTCTCGTAAATACTGAATTTAAATATTCTCCACACTGTTCACGAATGGGTATAGGAATAAATGTATCTTTCTGTATCGTTCCTTGGGTGGAACAAGGCACCATCTGCAATGCGAAAGCATTGCAGATGGTGCCTTGTTGCACTCAATGGACGATATGTTATTACTTTATCGTTCCGTGAAGTAGCGCGGTGGCTCAGTGGTAGATTGTTGGACTTCTATGCCAGAGGTCCCGAGTTCGATCCCTGACCGAGCCGACCCGCGTTGAGTCCTTGGGCAAGGCACTTTATCCCGGTTGCCTACATGGGGGCACGATGACGCCGTGTACTAAGGCGTACTGCACGCCGATGGTGCACATGTCTTCAACAGCTGTAACCCTGCTTGAGAGCCTCCGGGAACTTGAACAGAATTAGAATGTTGAGGCGCTGACAGTTGCTCGTCGATGCTCCGGCTTCCTCCACCCATAAAACTGTCACGGTCACGATTGGCCATTGTGCATATAGTGTGCATACTTTAAACGCCAATAAATAAATACATATCACTCCGCAGAGTCACATCTTTGACAATCAAATACATAAAAACTTACTTGTCCCTGAAAAATTTGATTATGCGCCGCCCTACCCATGGGTAAGATTTAAAACATATGTTTACTTACCATTTCCATTCCTTCCCTTTGTTTGCGCCCAGTGTGAACAAGCTCTCAATTAGCAAGCCAGCAAGAGTCGCTGCCAGGTACCAATACTTGAATTCCTTCGTCACCATAAATAATCTCCATATTGCAATAAATCCGTGTCCAGCAAACAACAACCGGACCAAAATCGCCCGAATTATCGTCACACAACGCATTGCTCTGCTTGTGCGCTACCCAGAACGTGTTATAAATGCTAAATCATCAGAATTCGCATCCGCACATTATACAAGGCTTGTTAAAAATCCCAACTTATTTTCTTCAAGGCGAACATTCAAAAATGCTTTTTATCTTTCAAAAGTCGCTAAATTTTCTTTTCCTTAAATTTATATTTCACGATTCCTATCCATAACGGAAAGTTCAGAAGAATATTCCTCGCGCACAAAGGTTCGATAAATCTAAGTTATTGGATCTGTTCCTCAGAACAGAAGCGTCCCGTTATATACAACCGCACCGACCCGTATCTAACTGCAGGTTCGATAAATTCCCACCGACGCTCGTAGAACAGTTGCGCGAGTCAGTACAACGAACCTTGTAAAGTGCCCGGAACAGTATCAACACCTTCTTTTAATAAGCGAAATACCATGAAAACCGTTCCGTTCAATTACTCCGCTTCCATGTTTTTATTGGCAATACACTTTTATTTCTTCCCTCTGAAAAAATCTGAGAGTTAATTGGCCTCTGCTTTCAGTTAATTACTAGACAATAAACTGGAAAGTGAGATGCGAGATATTTTAATGTTTTGTGACGTTATCGCTTACAAGTGTTGCTGGTAAAATATTCCTTATTTGTTATGAAGTGGAGAGAAAACATGGAGTTGAAATTGACTGACACTAAACACCCGCCGACTGGATTTTCCGCTCATACAAAAGTAACGTTTAAGTCAATGGACCCCCGGATTCCCCGAATGGGTGGGTCGGTGTGTGGGTAGGGGTGTTCTTTTTGTTTTGTTTTTTTTTTGTTTTTTTGAGGGGGGTACGTATTTGTTCTTGCCTTTCGTCGGGTGGGTGAGTAGGTGGGCGGATGAGTGGGTGTGGTTCTGTGGGGAATTTATGCCTCTATGATTTCATCTCTTTGGATGTCGTGTGAAGACCCCCGAATTGCCCGGATGGGTGGGTCATTGCGTGGGTAGGTATTATTTTTATTATTGTTTTTTTTTTTTTTTGCCTTTGGGCGGGTGGGTGAGTAGGTGGGCGGATGAGTGGGTGATGGTTCTGTGTGGATGTTTGTCTGTGTGATTTCCCTTCTTTGGTTGTGGTGTGAAGACCCCCGGACTGATGGGTAGGTGCATGGGTAGGTGGGTTTTTTATTGTTTTGTTTTTGTTTTTTGGGGTTTTTTTTGTCTTTGGACGGTGGATGAATATAGGTGGGCGAATGTGTGGGTGTTGGTGCTGTGTAAAATGTATGTCTGTGTGATTTCCCTTCTTTGATTGTGGTGTGAAGACACTATGATTGTGGGCACATTTTTACAATCTTTCGATGCCGACCTTGTTTTTTTTTTTTTTTGAATTTTACAAAAATGAATCAAGAAATATGCCATCTTTCAGTATTCAACAGTTTGGTCTAAAAATGGAAAGAGGCTACATTAACCCTTTACATAACGAATCACCCGCGTGCACCCACCCGCGTAATTTACACAAATTTATTTTTTCAAAACATTTCAACAAAACCCCATCATGTGACACCTCGTTGAAACGAGCTCTTTAAGCTCGTTTCAACGAGGGGTCACATGATATGGTTTTGTGGGAATTCTTTGAACAAAAATTGAAAAAAAAATAATTAAATTAATAAATTTTGATATTGTGTGCGCTGGCAGTTGTTGGTAGGTGTGAGAATGAATGACGGTTAAAACTGAATCAGAACAAAGTAAGGTAAAACCCGTGGGTTATAAGAAAGGGTTGACAAGAAGGTGGATATTGGGGAGTTCTTTATTCCAGACGATCGAAATGTGAAAAGCTTACTGTGGGCGAAACGGGGAACCTTGAGGTTATGAACAACTAAATAAGTGAACACGTGACTTGGAGCATTTGACACCCAATGTTGTGAGTGGGATTAAATAGGGCTGATCAGCTGATTGGTTAAATATATTTTGACTTTGAAACCATTAATTAAAATTTTGCTTCGTCCACTTTAGAAAGAATTAATAAATTTGTTTGTAATTTGGTGCCGGAATGTGTGAGAATCTCTCAAAAACATGAGGCATGGGAAAAAAGTGTGAAGGTCATTCAATGCAAGACCATACGGTAGTTGTGAAAATTCGAAATTTAAACTGAAATTTCATGTGGCAACATATATTTTTTTCCAGTTTAATTTTTTCAAGAGATGATGTACTTTGTAGATGTATAGGTATTTTTTTTTCAAAACAACTTGATGTGTTGTACAGAGAGTAAAAGGTTAACACTATGGTCAGTGGGATTTATTTAGTGGTTCATAACCTTGAGTAATTAAGGATCGGCAGGGCTGTAAAATGCCCAAAACGTTGAAGGGGTGTAACTCTTGCCCAACGACTAGATTAAATTGCCTGAGAGACACCATTAGCATTATAGCGTACAGTTCCGTTCACCGGAAAACTGGCTTGAGGGCATGAATTTTACTAAACGCGTGAGAGAATGGTATTGTTTTATGGATGTAAGTCAACATGTAGTTCAAACTTGGCCCCCACATGGTCACCATGGTGAGCTCCTAGTGATCGCATTTTACGGATGACAACCGTTACTTATTCCCAGTTCCTTATTCAACACTAGTTATCAACCGATTTTATCGGTTGATAACGAATATCGAATAACGAACTGGGAATAAGTAAGGATTATCACGTCTCTTCACATTTTGATGTCTTGTATTTAGGCCCAGGCCCCAAATGCACTCGAATCCCAAAAACAAGTGGCCTATTTTATGCTCAGTTTAAAAATCATAGGTGAACTTATAGAGAGCTCCCTGGCTGTCAGGTATCCTAAATCAAATTTGACACAGCAGTGGGATATAGCATCGTGTATGCGCCATTTGTCCAAGCAGGGCAAGCACATTTTGGAAAGAAAAAGAAGATTGCCGGGGATTAACAGTAATTTGCGTCATGCAATCACACTTCAATTGCAGGGCAACTGTGTCATGTCTCCTGGTCGGTCGTTGTACAGTACAATGCCGAACAATTGCCCGTCGAAGGCCCACGAAGTCCCCTTCCAAGAAAATATTGTAGGGGTGATACACCCCTCCATATCCGCCATCCCTGGGATTGACGGCCATGTGGATAGGCAAAAGTGTCTCGGATAGAGCTGTCTACAGAAATCACACAAAAAATCTATTTTTTACGAATGAGAGTGTGTGATTCCGTGCCGCAGTGATTCGTCCCTGTGCAGCTACAATTTGATATGAATGCAATTTGTTGCTAATTGAGGTTGAAGTACATAATAGACTGAACAAACAATACACAGGAACAGCTTCAATACAAAGTGTACGTGGAGAAACAGACTTGGTGTGAAAAGTGTAACATAATGCCATGGGCGTGATCCCTCTAAACAGACGGACAACTTTGGGGAGTTTACAAAATAATACATGCAGGCGAATAACGATACGGAACAACAATCCAGCATATGAACCACTCGCGGGAGAGTTTGGGTGGATAAGGATTAAGGAAAGTGTAGAAACTGTATTGACTTAATTACGTGATTACTTGATAAACCTTCCAAACGGTGATGGTGCAAACTGGACATATCCCAGTATTTAGGACTAGACTAAACGGTCACGACAGATCACAAAGTCAACCCTTTACCTAACATGAATAGAAACCGACATTTGCAAAAAATAGTTTAATAACTTGGTAAGGGGAGGGGGGTCTGGAAAAAAATTGCAGGTTCCCCTTTGGACACCCACCACCACCCGTTGATCGAGAAAATATTTTTCCTCCAGATTTTTGGACACTTACCCACCTGTTTATTTATTTATTGGGGTTTCAGGTCACATACTTATGCACAATGGCTAATCATGACCTTGGCAGTTTTACAGGTGGAGGAAGCCAGAGTACATGGAGAGAACCACCGAGCAACGACGAGCAGCAGCCAGCTCCCCAACATCGTAACTCCGCACTGCAGCACAGGCAGGGTTAGATTGGTTGAAGACATGCGCACCGTCGACGTGCAGCACGCCTCAGTACACGGCGTCATCGTGCCCCCATGTGGACAATCGGGGTTAAGTGCCTTGCCCAAGGACACGACGCGGGAGACAGAATCGATCGCTCAGACGGTCACCCATCCAAGGACTAACAGGGCTCGACGTTGCTTCACTTTGGTGATCTCACGAGAACCGGTTACCGCAACGCCACCGCGCCCCCACTCACCAACCGACATCCACCAAAGTTAAACATAACACTGTACAATGGGTGGGTTTTCACCAGTAAATAAGTTTTTAACCCTTTACCTAGCCTGAAAAGCATACGACACTTGCAAAAATAATTCTTGAATAACTAATATTTTTCATTTTTTGTCTCAAAAACATAGGTTATGACCCCTCGTTGGAACGAGCTCGACGAGCTCGTTCCAACGAGGGGTCATAACCTATGTTTTTGAGACAAAAAATGAAAAAAATAATGAAAATTAATTGGCGATTTTTGAGAATAGCGCTGGCCGGTTTTGACGGTACGTTAGGTAAAGGGTTAATGATTAACTGTAATCCATATCCATTTCCAGTTCTCTCAACAGGTGTAAATTCGACAACACCGTATGACTAACTGTATTTCGTATTTGCTGGTTACATTCCAAATATTTATTTATTTATTTATTTATTTATTTATTTATTTATTTATTTATTTATTTATTTATTTATTTATTGGTGTTTAAGGTCACATACGTATGGACAATGGCTAATCGTGACCGTGACAGTTTTACGGGTGTAGGAAGCCGGAGTACCCGGAGAGAACCACCGAGCATCGACGAGTAACTGTCAGCTCCTCAACATTCTAACTCTGTTCAAGCTGCGCTCAAGCAGGGTTACAGTGGTTGAAGACACGTGCACCATCGACGTACAGTACGCCTTAGTACACGGCGTCATCGTGCCCCCATGTAGGCAACCGAGATAAAGTGCCTTGCCCAAGGTCACAACGCGGATCGTCCCGGACGGCGATCGAACTCGGGACCTCTAGCACAGAAGTTGAACAGTCTACCACTGAGCCACCGCGCTCCCAAATATTTGAATATTTAAGAAACTATACAATCGGTGGGGTGATTTCTAAAGGTTTTTATCGTCCCTTGAGGGGAACAAGGTGACATCTGCAATGCTTTAGCATTGCAGATGGCATCTTGTTCCTCTCTGGGGATGATATTTATATATATAATGTCAGTACTGTTGAGTGTCACATTTCAATATATGATACGGTGTTAACTCCCGGTATTTATTTATTTATTTATTTATTTATTTATTTATTTATTTATTTATTTATTTATTTATTTATTTATTTGTGTTTAAGGTCACATCAGCAGCTAAGGCTGTATCGCGGCGAGAAAACGCAAATGTCAATTATGAAGTAAAAAAAAGATTAAATAAATAAATGAAATAATTACAGAAGAAATCTCAAAGACAAGATTGGTCTGAACAGTAATGATACAAGAAAAGTGAATACTTATAAATCAACCTGATATTTTTAGACTTGAAGAGTCCAGTTTAAAAGAATAAAAACAATTTTAAAATTTACTTAAAAAGATTTCAGAAATGAGAGAATTTTGTGCGGGCTCGTTTGATAAAAAAGATCTCTAAGAGATCCTACGGTGAAATACTGCTCTCTGGCATAATTGAAATGAGAGCAATGTAAAAGAATGTATTCCACTGTCATCGCCTGATGGCAAGGAAAACACTCTGGTCGCACAACACCCTCTTGCAAAAAGGAAAGTGTAAGTCTTGTATGACCAACATGGCATCGTGTCAAAACTACATGATCTTTTCTACAAAGGTTACTAGACGGGTGGTAATCAAAACTATTTGGTCGGAAGCAAGTTATTTGTCGCTCCATACCATCCCACCCGGCCTTAACTCATACCCAGAGTCGAGTGTCCGTCTCCATGCCCCCCCCCCCCCCCCCATCTTTCCCTCGGATGCTTTAATTATTTAATTGTATGTTTAAGAGTTTTGTTTTCTCATTTGATTTCATTATAATAGTTCCCTGA
The DNA here is from genome assembly GCA_031216915.1 of Pictodentalium vernedei. Classification (NCBI taxonomy): domain Eukaryota; kingdom Metazoa; phylum Mollusca; class Scaphopoda; order Dentaliida; family Dentaliidae; genus Pictodentalium; species Pictodentalium vernedei. Next base: position 73,191,229 of record CM062290.1, on the reverse strand, counting down.
GTTCCAATGTGTTCTATGTGCCAATAGGCACATAGAACACATTGGAATTCAGAGGACGAAATGACTATGACTGCTGTGAAATATCTTATTTTTGATGATGGCTTGTGTCATCCATTCAATGAAGTTGGTGAAGACTACCCGAGCTGAGGGGTGAATTGGAATGGTACGGGATAAGGAGTGCCATACATGAAACTTGAGAGTAACGGATTCCATTTAAAATGGGCAAATTATCTGTTCAATGGAATAAAATACCATGGGTGTAGAGGGAATAAATGGGAATATGAATGGAATGTAGGTAAGGAAGGACAAGACCGAAATGCTTGTCGAGAAAATGGAGAAGTTGGCAGTAAAGGGTATCATTAAAGCGGGTTGCTTTTGAATACTGTAAGGAGGCCAGGAGGGGTTGGACGCAGTTCTTTGGGTGCAGCATCTGACCTAAATGTTATTATCCGACGTCAGGATGAGGAGTTTGATGAAATGTAAGCAATCATCAAGCGTTTTCAATAATGGTGAAAATATATAGAGGATATATACGCTATTTTAGTGAATATCGGAAGTTATCTCATGAGTGTGGAGCTGAAAAGTTTATTTTTCACGCGCGCTTGCACGTGTGAAAAATAATATTTTCAAGTCCACGCGAATGAGATAATTCCCGATATTCACTTAAATAGCGTAGATTTTCTTTTTACTATACGTTACGTGACATTTTACAGCGCACTATTCAACCCATGTCGACTGCAAACACGTACGTTTCAAAGCAATAACAAAGATCAGCTACTAGCCAAATCACCCAAACATAAAAAATAGTCCCACTTTCCCACGATAATTTAACCAACTAATTGTTCAACTCACAGATGAAATTTAATAATTATAATACTGCAGACGAGAATATTCTCATGTTTTTCATTAATGTTAATTTTTAGAACATTTTAAATGTCAGTTTAGAACAAGGAATTTGGAATTCAGTGCGCCGACTCATCGGGAAAAAACTTCCTGGGCGAATCAGTCAACAAGTTTTTTTAGGAAAAGTTACCGAGTTCAGGGCTGAATATCACTCTCGGAGACACTTTCTATACATCTAATTATTTGAGTTTATCATCATTATATATCTAATTTTTCAGACATAGAATCACCAGAAGGGCTTGGAATAACATGAACTTTTGGTACTGCTGGTAAAGCCGGCACTGAATCGCTTGTAACTGTATCGAAGGCGAAGTGATGCGCGGAAGCGTGACGTCATTCAGAAAGCTACTGAGGGATATTCCTCGTTATCCATCAAGACGATAGATGTCGAGAAATATCTTTTAGATAATTTGAGATAATTCACAGGCTAGTATATATAAAAAAAATACATTTATTTATCGTATATGCTGCTTCCATCTCGGTGCCTTTTCCCCCTTTCCTCATTTTTTCCTCATTTTTACAGCCGGGGCTAAATTATTATATCGAAATTTGAAACTGGAAACGAAAATCGTAAAATTATCACCTTAACACATCGGATACAACGCTCGTATTAAGTCCGACTGTGACAGCCTAATTACGTGGCACAGTTTCAGAACGTGATATTTACATTAATTGTTTCATGTTTTGTTCCACTTATATAATGTTATGAACATGCGTACCATTGAACTGACAGTATATTAATTAATACATTCTTTTTAGTAATGTTTTCAAACTACTTGACAAGTCGATATATTTTTTGGTGGGCGTAATCCGAATATGAGTTTAACCCTTTCCCTAGCACGAAAGGCAGACGACACTTTCAAACAAAATTCTTGAATAATTATTTTTTTCAATTTTTACCTCAAAACCATAGCATATGGACATTCATTGGAACGAGACCGGCTCGTTCCAATGAGGGGTCATAAGTCATGTTTTTGAGAGAGAAAAAGTTAAAAATTGTGAAAATTGCTTGGTGGTTTTTGAGAATTGCGCTTGCCGGTTTTGGTCGTTACGTTGGGTAAATTGTTAATGGTTTTACGCCACGATGTTTGATTTATTTATTTATTGGTGTTTAATGTCACATACTTATTCACAATGTCTAATCGTGCCCGTGACAGTTTTACGGGTGGAGGGAGCCAGAGTACCCGGAGAGAACCACCGAGCATCGACGAGCAACTGTCAGCTCCTCAACATTCTAACTCTGTTCAAGCTCCGCTCAAGGAGGGTTACAACGGTTGAAGACATGTGCACCATTGACGTGTAGTGCGACGTCATCGTGCCCGCATGTAGGCAACCGGGATAAAGTGCCTTGCCCAAGGACACAACGCGAGTCGTCCCGGATGGGGATCGAACTCGGGACCTCTAGCATAGAAGTCCAACAGTCTACCACTGAGCTAACGCGCTCCCACGATGTTTTAGAAAATATTGCCAATATCAATGAGGCAACACATACTTTGTGTTGCATATTATAGGCGAACTATCAGCCTTGTGGAATTAGTCCCTCAATCAAAGAATATTACTCAGATTTAAAGGTCAAAATACAGCGATAAATGGTAACGACGTGAAAGTTATTCGTTGCACAAGTATGAGTAATTGGTGTATTATATGGGTTTAATAAATGTGATAATAATCTGTATGGAATATACATAATTTTACGTATGACTATATATAATTATGCGATTTAATATATTAACCCCATCCTCTGTCGTGTTATTGTCTTCCTGAATATTGTTTTCCCGAATCGTATTGTACAAATGTTGTTCTTGTCACTTCACGAGGAATTGCTGTGGAATTGTTTACGCTTTCGACTTTTGGGTTACCTCATATGGTATGCGCAGTTTCAGTTAAATTGATATTGGGCGACGGCTTCGCTCTCGCCCAATACAGAAATAACTTTTACCATATATACACACTAAAAACTAAAGTGTTAAAACTGACACTTTTAAGGTGTTAAACCCATTCTAACTCTTAGGGTTTGATTTTAACACTCAAAGTTCAATGCTTTAAGCACTTAGACATTACAATCTTCAGACATCTGAAACTTGAATGGATGGCACTTCCCATGTGTCTAGCATTGGTGGTTCTTCCAGAATCGTCCATAATTTGATTTGCGCTTGGTGGGTACATAATTAAAAGGACACAACGCAGATGACGCGGGTCAGGCTCGAGAGTTCGAGCCTGATCCGCGTCATCTGCGTTGTTTCCTTTTAAGTGTCGCGACATTACATTTGTCAAGTGGTATTACTGGCAACACCTGTCAGCTTCTTGGATATATACACTTGAACAAAGTGCTAGTTCAGCACTTAGTAAGTGTTAAATACAGCACTTCAAGTGTAGTTTTTAACACTTTAGTTTTTAGCGTGTACCATTTTGGGTCACTGACAAACCGCTAAACGATATGTCGGGGAAGACCGCTTCCAGGGCCGGGAGAGGGTGGGGTTCCGGTACTTTGCGGCCCGGGCTTGGCCCAGGAGTCCAGAATTCTTGTGTCAGGCATGGGACCCCAAAGTTCTGATTCTTGTGCCAAAATTTAAGAAGGGAGCTCTCTCGGGAATGGAGCTCTGCACTTGACCAATGGTTGTAATTTTGGGCTGCATGATTCTTGAAGTGATAACTTACTAAATCAACTTGACGTAATAAAGTTATTTCAAAATTTTCTAACGAAAGACAACCCCCCAGTCCCCCCCCCCCCCCCCCCTATAATCGCTCGTGCATTCGGCATCGGCATCAGTATCCCGACACTTCCGAAAGGGGGCCCGTCACAGAAATAATCCTGGGGCCCGAATACCTCCCCCCGCTCTTGTCTGCTTCTACTGACTGACTGACCGACGATTTCAATGTAAAATGTACGATAAACTTCTCACTTGTTTAACATGAAGTGGTTATCGTCTGTCGCCGTTTTAATAGATGATGAAATAAATGGGACATTACTCTGAGTGTTGGACGTGTTTAGATTTGAACAAACAACCTGCGTACATGATATAGACACCTTGCATCTGACGTTTAAAATCCAACGATAAAATCTGCATTTTGTAGGAGTTAAGATGTAAGACTCATCTGTCGGTCACTTAACCCTTTCATAAAAATGCACGGTCCATCAAGCACCGGAGAATAAGAAATAAGTAAAACGGAAGACTTTCTTTCCTTTCTAGAAAAGACTATGAAAATTAAATACCACGAAAAGTAAATATACAAATTCTGAAACCAGTTGGGTTAAAAATCGACTCAAATCAACTGGGTTGAGAGAATATGAACCCAGTTGGGTTCATATTCACTCAACCCAGTTGATCTGAGTTTATATTTAACCCAACTGATGCATGCACAAAGATGTTGTTCCAGCACTAGAATAGAGTATGGCATCAGAAAATTAACAAGAAGATGTTGTACCCATTCTAAGGGAACAAAACATGTTGACTAATGTTCATGGTCACGTTTTCATTTCGCCATTCACACTCCTGCCCCTGATCTAAGTCCATTACATGATTTGTGACCGGCGGACAGACAGGCCAGTCTGGACCACGCACGGGTGAAATGATAGGCGGTTATACCTTTATGCCCACGCATATTGTGTTATATAAAGCTGAATAGGTTCAGTTACACAGTAATACAAAGAAAATGAGAGACATCGTGGCTGGAAACATTTTTCTCTGGAAGTGATATTGGTAATGTTTGGAACAGAGAAAAATCCCATGTCGTAATGGACAGTCGCGTGGCGTCATTATCTTAAAAGTATTGGCGTCTAATACTGGTAAACATAAGAATAATAAAATGCCAATTCATTTGTGGGTCAGCCATGTCACCATTAATTAACGTTAGAAAATTTACTTACGACATTAACGAAGAATGTAATCTTAGTGGTCAATAGGACTGTTTTTTGATTTAATAAAGTTTAGAGTTGTGCAAAATAACAATCGCCTAACCAATAAAGAAACTCTATATTAATTAACCCCTTGAACCTTGTGGTATCTTCCATGTAAGTTCAATGGAAGCAATTCGAAGAGTCCATATTCACTATTTGGGGTAGACCACTCAATATTTTCAACGTGCAGCTCCAAGGTCTACCCCATACTTTACTTAGCAACCATCCCACTTAACGCACGTATGGCGCATCCTGTTGCTAGGCCGGAAAATGGCTTCTCGGAGTCAAAGGGTTAAGTTACCGAGAGGGGGTATTAAATCTCCATACACCATACATGTTAGCGGAGATAACTTATAATATATCGCCAACGAGAACATTCCAGGTCATTCCATAAAATTCTTTCATTGCGCCGTTGATATGATGAGATGAATTACGTTGTTGGAAAGGGTTCCGATATGGTGCGATGTAATACACTGTTGGAAAGGGCTCGCCGAGCTCTTTCTGACAGTCTATTACAGCACTACATTCCTTTTTCCACAGTCAACAACAGTAAGTTTGACAGTGAAGAAAATCGTGGTTTTGGAAGAGTTGAAACACGAATACCAAACGCCCTTCCAGGAAACTAAGCTCGAAAAATATATGCGAACGACACATAGGTTGCCCTATTTCATCGGGCCGATCGATAGGCGAACGAAATTATCGTTCGCCCATTTTGTACTGGTCTCGAGCTGTGCTATTTTGTGTTATCCGATGCCAATTCAGTTGTCTAGGAAGGCTACTACAAGGATCTCTCTTGGTGTTTGGAAGACAACAAATTGATTGTGGTAACATTCTCCCTCCACCCTGGACGAATTTATTTGTTTAGAGGTGTTTAATGTCACATATTTATGCTCAGTGGCTAACCGTGACGACAACATGGACATAAACATGGACATAACGACAAGTTCAGCCAATCATTTATCCCCATGTTGTGCATTTTAGAGGTCTTCTCCCAAGGCATCGGTTACCTCCTATTTTACGAGTAAAACAGAGTTTGTTTACCACCGTAAACAAGCACTGCTCCATTTACCGAGGTTCTCTGTACTAAACCTGTTCTTGAATAAAACGCTAGATACACCCCTAGGAATGGGTTAAATGTTCTTCAATGCACTGACCAATTTATTGTTGTTATAGTAAATTAAACGAGAAAATTATCGACTCCATTGACTTGGTACATTGTATAGAACGTATTTATCATTGATCTCTGTCACGCGGGCCAATCAATAAGTCATTTGTCAATGGCCTTGGTGTTCTTGGAAATTTTCAATTTCTTGGTTTGTGGAGCGAAATACACCATCTGAAACATAGTCAGCACACGCAGAAAAACGGTCTGACCAGGGAACAGGAAATTGTTTTAAATACAAGATTTCCAGAACGGACATGAATGAAAGGTTTCAATTATTGAGTGTACACACATCGTCCCCTGAGTTCCAATGTGTTCTATGTGTCTACTGACACATGAAACACATTGGAACTCAGGGGACGAAGTAGGCACATAGAACACAAAAATCTTGGCCTCGCCCATGCACATGGTACAAATAACGCAATATCGGGCGCGACAAAGCTTTGTAACTGTGCTAAATTATATTCATAGGTCATAATTTATTCATGAGGGATGATCATTTTGTTACAGTTTATCGGAGAGTGCCCGTGGGCACTCTCTCATAAATGAAATCAAAACGAATTCACGTGAACAATATAGTTTTACTCTTAATTAAAATTTAGCAAACCAAAGTACTTTAGGTGGGTTTCATACGGTTCAAATTTCGGATTCCAGTACACATCCAAATAAAAGTGTGTAACCACAGGAGTGGTGCTTTCTCTTTCGTCCATTAGTGATTTTTTGAAGTGTCACTTATGAAACTGATATTTTGCCTGTGACAATGCTCGTGTAATTCTCGACAAGCAGTCGTTTTGTCTTGTCAAAATTTGGCCAGGAAATGCCGCGCCGTAGTGTTTAGAATTTAGCTTATCAAATGTAAGGAGTTCTTCGAAACGGTACTTCTTTAGTTTTTGCATTTATTAAAAAAAATAGATTAAAGATAGGTCCAGTTTGTTCGCCAAACCCGGTTTGAAATGACTTAAATAAAATTTTGTTTAAAAATAATTTATGAAAAAATGCAATCGGCATTTTAACTTTACAAAATATGTCGTCCTCGTGTTAATATAACTGGAGTTTACCTTTTTAGCCGTTACATGGCTTCTTGCTATTTATTTATTTATTTATTTATTTATTTATTTATTTATTTATTTATTTATTTATTTATTTATTTATTTATACAAAATGGCAAATCGCGACCTCAACATGGATATCAAATCAAATCCAGCCAATCGGGTATACCCATGTTGCCCATTTTAGAGGACTTCCACCCCAAACATTGGTGACCGAGTCCTATTTTACCAGTAAAACAGAGCTCGTAAGCAGGTTCTGTTTTACTGACAAAATAGGACCCGGGCGGAAGTCCTCTAGAGATTGCAGCATAGGTGTAAACGATTGGTTAAACATGACTGCATACCAACAGTACGTGGAGAGTGTATTATGACTAAATCACCCGCAGAGTGGAGATTCCACCCAAGCGACAATTGCAAATTTGTTGCAGAGCATAACAAGCACGAGCAAAGTTCCAGCAAATGGACCCCCGGGTTGAGCCCGGAGGACCTTTGGCTGAAACAATGCTTGTGTTTTTTTGTCCATATGTTCAAAATTTGAAAGAGATACTTAGGGTGATAACTCCACCACATGGGTGATTTTGTTACAATCCACTCTCCACGTACTGTATGTTGCGTTCATGATATAGTCAAGGATGCTGAAAGTAACCTTACAAATAAATAAATAAATAAATAAATAAATAAATAAATAAATAAATAAATAAATAAATAAATAAATAAATAAATAAATAAATAAATAAATGAATAAATAAATAACTTGGCCCATCAAGCAAACCTGGACTTCAGACCAGAGTACAGAGGGTTATAAGATTGTGGACGAACATTACACTTGATGTAGTACACCTTTTTATCTTACAATCAACATGTATTTTGTCTGTATTAACTCCACAACTGTCGTGTATCCCACCCCCTGATACAGATGTTTGTATCAGGAGGCCGGATACAAGCGCGTTCCTTTCGCGTGAGTTCCATTTTCTTCCTTTTTGTTCGTCCGCACGAATAAATAGTTCGTTATATATTCGTCTACATTCTTGACTTATCCCCAATATATTGTAAGATAAATTATTTTTACCATTATGTGGATGTACAAAATATGCATCCAAGTCTCGCTCCAGATTCTAAGGGTAGATCACGACTCGTCTTCGACTCGTCGTGATCTGCCCTTAGAACCCGGAGCTCGACTCGGTTACATATATTGTACATCCACATAATGGTAATAATCTCTATTTATGTTGCTGCACTTCCTGTACATATTCTTTGATTTGTACAACTTCTAAAGTCAGTCATAATAACTGATGCTTTAGTAATTTGAAGAAGATACTTTTGGCTTTTAGAGTCAGAGGACAACGATACTTTATTTTGATAAAAGCAAAGAAACAAATAAACGTTCCAATGAAAGCAGCCAGCTTTGTTTATAAATGCTCGAGTTATGTTCTAGTGGGATATTAAGCATTACAGTTTATTTACAGTTGTTGTGTACCAGCTTTTTGTGTTGTAACTTTTATTTCCTTTCTGACTTTTCCGTTAACCATGTTATTTATTAAAAATTCCCACACATTGCTAACATCAGGGGTGAGAGAGTTCAGCTAACACACTTAAAGACTTACAAATTTCCACTTCCAAGACCAACTGGAGACCATCGTTGTCAATTGGAAGCCATTTATCGCATCCTTCAAACTTGAAGTGCAAATATAGCGGGCGATCGATTGCTCGCCTGAAATAACCGATTTTTATCGTCTTTGACACGACAATCACACGTCCAAGTTTTGTTGTGTTTGTGTTAATCTTTGTATGCTTCTGGTGGTATGATTCAACTAAATATTTGAATTAGTGTTACACGCCTTGAAAAGTTGCACTCGGAAATGATGCAATCTCCAAACCTAAGCAGCCTTGGGGAAAATATTTAAGAACTGAATGCAATTTTTATAATATTTATTGGAGTATGAACGTGTGGGAATGGGTACAAATTGTATGAATCCCCTCGGGGATTCATACAATTTGCACCCCTTCCCACACGTTCATACTCCAATACATATTATAAAAATTTCATTCAATTCGTATAATTACATTCCGTAACTGTTTAAACTACTTTTTACCAAACAACAAAGCAGAAAGACGGAATAAAACATGTACGAACGAACGAGGCGAAAAAACACCCTCACACAAAAGACAAAGCGCACAACTCTGAGTTGAGCGCCGGTTCCGTCTAAATGACATCCCAAAGGCAAATAAGATTTAATTTTCACAACTTTAGAAATGGAAACGAGTATTTTAGTAACGGGCTTTATGCCACAGTTGGGAAATGTCACCAAAGAAACAGCAGCGGAGTTGATCACTGCGATAGGCGCTAAAAGTTAAAACACCGCCCAAACACCGCCCGAATTACATTCTGTCAACTGCGCTCTACCGTAAATGCGGGTCAAAGTTCGACCAAATGTATTCATTGGAAAATGAATTACATTTGGTCATGATGTTTTCATCCAGCTGACCAATGGGAATTGAGTATTTGGACCCAAAACGTTTTACTACATTAACAATGTAATTATTATTTCAATAAACGTTTGAAGTACTTTACCGACATCTTGCATTATTGTTGAATATTCCAGATAAATAAAGAGGGTGATTTGAAGACTTGTGAATGTAATCACTACTTCCCTTCCTGTCAGTTTTTCTCTCTTATTTGTTGCATGACCCCATGTTTTCGGGTCAGAAAAGTTGTCTGAAGGGCAAAACTTGACAAAGATATTTGAATGCCAAAATTAAAGTGGTGCGATCATATTTGTTTTCGCATGAACGTTACAATGGTCGCCTATGGGGAAATATTTAGTACTGTGATACCTGATACAGATGGCAATATAAAACAATCGCACAATGAAAGGAAAGTGAAATGAAAGGATATGGCCATGATACTGGCCAGTTATTGACCGGTCAGTATTAGGGACGGTGATACCATTTTCGTTCCGCCTACCTTAGTTCGCTGCGTTTATATTTCCAGGCACATAATATGACATGACTGTTAGCATCGAAAGACAAGTCCAACATCAAGACACCAGGTTGCAACCAGGGATGTGGTGACGGGGGAGGGGGGGGGGGGGGTCACCCCCGCCAATCCTGGCCCAAATTTCCTATAGTTGGAAATTCGGAAGGCAAGTCATAAGTACTTGGAAATTCCATCTATCTGGATTTTAGAGCTTCTTGGGCGATGCTGATGTCTCCTTTACTTCCCAAAATCCCAACTCGGTTTCAAATCGGCAAAAATTCTAACTGTTACTTTTTACAACTACAGTGTACGCAATATCGAGGTTCATAAGTATGCATGATGTCAATCGGTACGAGATTTCTATAGTACGTTTACTTATCATAATAACAAAAATCCTCGAAATGCACTTCAAGAAAATCACATCATGTAAGATCGTTATCCTGAATTAATTCCATCATTCACAGTTACAAAATGATGAAACATCGAAAATTGATCATTCCTGCATGAGATCTGATTTAATGTTAGGACAGTGTGAATTGCTCAAAGTTCAAAGCTTGAGCATTTGTTTAGCACATATTCAATTCCCAGAATAATATCAGATAATAATAACCTGATAATGCTATCATAAATGTGTTGGTATTTCAGTTACTAGAGTCAATTTTGTGCCCCCTTTCATGGCTTCATTTTCAAAATGTTTCTCGGTAGTGAATTTCCGACTATTGGAGTGACCGGGAGGGGGTTTCCCCCTCCCGGTCCCTCCCCTAGTTGGAAATTCACTACCCTACACCCCCAATCGAAAACCTCTAACCACGTCCTTGCAACACCAATTCATTAATAAAATATTGCAACACCAATTTGTTAACAAAATATTTTATAAATTATATTTAAAATACCACCAATCATGAACAGAGTTTCTTATGATTTGGGGAGAATTGCCTTCAAATTGACGAGAGAGAAATAAATGAGTCTCCTGTTTTTATTCCAGGGTATAGGGGTGTCCACTCTTGTTTGAAGATTATACCTCCCGAGGCAGCACAGAAGGTTGTGTATGGTTTCAAACCAGTGTAAATTTCCTTATTTCCTGACAGACTGTAATCTAACGATTTCACTGGCTGGCAGGTACGATGTAAATAATACTCTCACCCACCTGAAATATTAACACATTGATTTTGCCCGGTGTAAAACCATAAATATGCAGACAATGTGATTTTTTTCAAAGTTCCTAAAATAGTTTGCTGTGGAAAATGTATTAATATTAACAATGTTGTTCATTGAAAAAAAAATTATCATAAGAATATCTTTAATTTTGTTTTATTCACGCCAAAAATTAGGATATTTATGAAACTATATTTTAATGTTGAGTTATAAATTATTCTTGTTTCTCTTTTAAAATGCCATTTGGACACTATTTGTTGTCTTTGTTCTTTTGTTACATTGTAAAAAGTCTGAGTATCTATTTATACCTTTTCGATCGCAAGGTACTCGCTGATTATTCTGACGTGCATATTAATGACCGATTCATTTATCTTTGATACATCTAATCATGAAAATAACTACTGTTCTGTAGAATTGATTGTTTTTCTTCAACTTGAAAGAGCTTAGCGAGAAAATAAAATCGTTATCCATGCATATCTCAGGGTGTATGGGAATGTACACTGGTTTAAACCTCGCCTGGGCCTCGGGGTGTATCAGTTTTCAAATTGGTGTAAATTTCCATACACCCTGGAATATACATAGATAACTGATAATACACCTAGGAGAATTCACAAATAACTAATATTATATCCTGTTGGAAAGAAATCCAGTTACTTGATTGGCTGTAAGATACGATGGAATTAACGGCTCTCACTCTTGGAATATTTACACCGTGGTTTAACTCCGTGTGTGTGTTTGACAGTTTCAATCGGTTATTAAGTCCATTCATTAAAAATGGTAATTCATGGCCCACCAAGCGCGAGAGAATAGTCGTAGATTCAGACACGATGGACTCGGTATGAAATAGCATTTCTTTCCTGTAGCAGTAGTTGATGTTATTTGAATATTATTTCATTAAATTTGAGTTTTTAAATAAATCTCAATCTGTTCCTTGCCAGGGATTATTTCTTGATGCGGACACTGCGGACAAACAACGCAGCTTAAGCTGTAGTATAATCGCAGGCCTTATAAAAGTCGCTGCTTCTTTCTCATTGCACTGAGTGTGTTTTGTGAGGTTTTCATATAAACATAGAATATTGAACGAGTCCCCAGGTTATGTAGAAATTTTAAAAAATCGTCAAGTACATTAGGTCTGGTCCGAGCTAAAGCTCGGTATATTGGCCATCTCTAAATTTCGTTATAGGCTACATACAATAAGGAAATAAATTCGTTATCCGAGTATGTCTCTGGGTATGGACATTAATAATGGTTTGAAAACCGATACGCCTTGAAGCTGCATACAAATTGGGCGGAAAACAAAATGAATGGGTACAGATTTATCCGGTTTTCCTGCAACTGTGCAATGCGTCGCCTGAGTGCTAGAATGTTCTATGTCCCCTATAGGACATAGAACATTCTAGCACTCAGGCGACGAATGAGGCAGCCAGATAAGTCAAATAATCCGTTGATATGACATTGAACTATCGTGCACTTATACCTACGGCAACAGCGACGGAATCCGGCAACTATTATGCTGCTATTTGTCTTATCGGTCTGTGGTCGATTTTTTACAGTTGCCGGACATACACTTTACGGCAAAATTCACCCCATACCGTAGAGGGAATATCGAGTGAATGTGTACAAAACTTGAGACTGCAAGTAAAATATCTTCACCTAATTATTTTCGATATGTCATCCATGTAAGCATTCTAATACCACTCGACTTATTTTCCTCTTCTACAGAGAGATCCAACGTCACTGAAGACAATTCTAATCAGGAATGGTATGAAAGTGTAAGACAGAGAATTGTTAACTTGACAAATTTTCGTTATTGTCGATGTATCCTGATAGTAGAACTATTCAAGTCCACACTCCCCCATACAAAAACAAACTTTCCATTTAGAGATTAGCCGTTCGTTGTGGCTGGCGCCGGTTCCCAATTACTCGGATAGTTCATTTCCCTGAAATTTCTTTGCCGAACTTTTTCACGCACAGAAAATAACAAAAGATGTTCATCCGGTCCCCTAAGAGATTTATTAGCAAAAATATAATAATAACTGTAACCTGATCGGAGTAAAGCCTTACAAACTTGTTTTCTTCACCCCATGACGTTTCACGTTTTGATTTGTGGGGCGGATTTGTTTTACCTAATATGGGGAAAGACAAACATAGTTTTCAGTTATGTCGGAGATAAGTTTTTTTTTTCTGTTGCTTTTTTCCCTATTCGGGCGGGGGGGGGGGGGGGGGGGGGCACCAAAAATGTGCAAGACGTGACGTGGGGGTGGGTGGGTCTCTTGAGTGCGCCAAAAATGTGCATTTCCAACTTGAGCAATTTTCTGAATTTTTTAAAAATATATCAATATATCAGCTAATATATACCATCATTTGTGTTTCAAACCTTAAAGATGATGTTGTACATCACACTCTTAACATAAATGCAACATCAGGAGGCTTTATATGTGAGAATATTGGGTTTAATCTGGGAAAATGTCACACGTTAGTAGGGGGTGGGTGTCTTGTTCGAAATGTAGAAAATGTGCAGACAATATTTTGGGGAACAATTCAAATGAAAATGTGTTCCCGAATATGTACACCTGCTCTGGCCAAGCCTGATAATGAACAGCTTGTCATTTGTAGATTGGGGCCCACAGCAGCCCACATAGGTTTAAATTGGTGGTACCAGTTTAACCCTTTACCTAACATGAAAAGCAGATGACACTTGCCAAAAAAATGATTGAATAACTAATTTTGTTTCATTTTTTGTCTCAAAAACATAGGTTATGACCCCTCATTGGAACGAGCTCCAATGAGGGGTCATAACCCATGTTTTTGAGACAAAAAATGAAAAAATAATAAAAATTAATTGGCGATTTTTTAGAATAGCGCTGGCCGGTTTTGGCCGTTACGTTGGGTAAAGGGTTAAGAACATTATGAAAACCCCCTAAAGACAGTTGTGCCTACCAAGTTTATAAGTTTATTTTGGATTTTAATGGGAGAGTTGGGGGTGGGTGTCTGAGAACGGTAGTAGAAAATCTGCACGTAGTGGGTGGGTGAGTGTAAAAAGGAGCCGAATAAAAAATAGGACGTAACGTCTTGCAAATTTTTAGTGCCCCCCCCCCCCCCCCCACCCCCACCCCTGATTTGGGTAATAAATTTGCATTGTACCTTTAACACTGAAAATGTGTATATGTGTATTATCACTAAATCACCCGCAGAGTGGAGATTCCACTGAAGCAATAATTGCAAATTTGTTGCAAAGCATAACAAGTACAGGCAAAGTTTCAACCAATGGACATCCGGGTTAAACCCGGAGGTCCATTGGATGAAACATTGCTTGTGTTTTTTGTCCATATGTACAAAATTTGAAAGTTATAGTTTGGGTGATAACTCCACTCCGCGGGTGATTTAGTTACAATCCACTCTCCACGTACTGTAGATGATGTCATTTGTGTGCAAAGCACACTCTAATATATCCCCGCATTTACATTCTTGATTATTGGTTAATGCTTGATATCAACAGAAACGAAAAGGTATTAAATGTAAATAAAATATGAAACCTTTGTGCACCTCTACAGACACTACCTGAACATATGGGCACACTTTCAATGTTTTGAATTAACCCCCCCCCCCCCCCCCCCCCTAGGAGCGTTTCGCAGGAAACTGATTCTCTAATGACAAATGCGTCGCGATCGGTGCCACATGGTGCCGAATCAAAAATCTGAAACCTTTATGCACATCCAGAGACTCTACCTCTACCAATGAACACACTTTCAACATTTCAAATTAAAACCACCTAGGAGGTTTTTGCCACAAACCGATTGTTTAACGACAAAAGTGGCACGACAGGAGCCATATGGGGCCGGATAAAAAAAAATCAAAACCTTTATGCACATCTAGAGACCTTACATGAACATATGAACACACTTTAAGCGTTTTGATTTAAAACCCCTTGGAGCCTATTACCGGAAACCGATTCTCTAATGACAGAAGTGGCGCTATGGGCGCCACATAGGGCCGAATCAAAAATCTGAAATCTTTATGCACATCTGGAGACCTTACCTGAAAATATGAACACACTTTCAACAATTCGAATTAAAAGCCCTTGGTGCTTTTCGCCACAAACAAATTCTCTGCCGACAAAAGTGGCGCTACGGGTGCCCCATGGGACCGAATCAAAAATCTAAAACCTTTATGCACATCTAGAGACTTTTATTATTGTAAAAGTTTTATATCATTGGCTCCTGGTGTACAGGGAAATTGTCCTGGTATAACAAGATAATTTGGAACAAGACCGTGGAATTCCTCAGTACTTTACGTTTTTTTTCATCAACATTACTGTGTTGTTTTTGATTCGCGGGTCACTAACCGTTTTGTTTATGAGGTTATGCCAGAAGCTAACTTGTACGTCACCGTTTAGTTATGAATGTACAACGAACTATTTTGTTAATGATTTGACCAAATGATCACTTCTACATAAAACAGCACATTATTACACGCAGAAAGAGAAAACACAGCGTTTATTGCTCAACATCTGTACGATAAAATTGAGTAACATTAAAAAGTCTTGTTACGTGGGTGCAGTTGTAATATTGGTTACAGGTGACTCGATTTTATGTTTCTAACAGAAATATGATTGTTTTCATCCTGGCTCTGGAGAGTTATTATCTTCTAACGTTTTATTTTTTGTTTATTGTCTTTTTTTAAATTTTTGTTTCTATTACTGTTTTTAATATTTTGTTCGTTTCTGATGTCTCATGAGAACGTACATGCCTATTACCAAAGTCAGATCAAGAGGGAATATAAGTTACAGGGCGTTTAGTTGACAGA
The DNA here is from genome assembly GCA_031216915.1 of Pictodentalium vernedei. Taxonomy (NCBI): domain Eukaryota; kingdom Metazoa; phylum Mollusca; class Scaphopoda; order Dentaliida; family Dentaliidae; genus Pictodentalium; species Pictodentalium vernedei. The sequence goes on along the minus strand of CM062290.1, from coordinate 73,175,279 downwards.
TACAGTGTCATATACGGCGAAGAGAAAACAGTATTAGGTGAGGCGAAGCGTCACCTAATATTGTTTTTTCGCCTCACCTAATACTGTTTTCTCTTCGCCGTATATGACACTGTATCTGCCAACTAAACGTCCTGTAACGTATTTATTATGCACGGCATGCTAAAATGTCATTGGGGAAGTTAACTCAACGAATAGTTAAATGATGCGCACTTCTCGAAAAATGCAAACAAAGCAGACGATGTTTACATACGCAACAAGGGGAGTAATTTTGCTTCCGCGTTCTAATAAATCACTCGTGACTTGTTCTATAACCGCCAATGTTTTGGGCTGGTTTGGCATTTTATTATAACAGTTTCATTCAATCGAATGCAATGTTTATACGACGGGGCTATTTTATATGGTGGGTCTTCTGTACGACTGCGCTGCAGCATGTATGTACGTGTAAATTAAAAGCTGAGGCGTGTGATTATAATGATAAAACAAAATGGCTGACGGTTACCTAATATTAAATTAATATTGGGTGTTTTTCAGCCATCCTGAACCTAATATTGCGGAGTCTATGTCTCTTAGTAACTTCATTTGATTGGATATACAAATTTACTAGCATAATAAAGGGTGAATCTGGCCTGTTGTGTTGAGGCGCGCGATCGCCTTCGGTCTCGCCCTTTACTGTCTACTTGTTTAAAAGTAAAGAGAACGGCAAATGCCCACCTAGAGCACGGATGACAATTTCCGACATCATTTTCAGTGATTTACAGGAAAGGAAAGTTAGCTCCGGTTAATTTTCTAAAGCTGTCACTAAATTTAACACGACGGATATGGGAATTTCACATAAAAAATTGACATTTCGAAATGTTATCGAATTTGTATCATTGATGTGCGCATTGTTTCATAAACTTCAAGTATTCTCCTGTAGTGTATATAACAAGAAGGATGCCAACGCCCTATAGCTCACCAACATTCCTTTTTGATAGTAACTTTGGCAAACACAAGAACTGTATCAAACAGGCTCATAACATGTGACAAAGCTTACCTAAACACAACCTCTTAAAAGTAAAACTGAAAAAATAATAATTTTACAGCAGAAGGGTTAATGGCCACATTATTAAGTAAGAAGTATTACTTTGAACCAACCAGTCTTCATTGGCAGATGCTTCAGTGTACTATGTTTGATTTAAACTTTCAAAAAACTGTGACTTATCAGATAGCTGATAGTTAAATAGAGAAATGGAAGAACCCTCTGTTTTAAAAAAAAATATGTGGTGATGGAAACTGAATTTTCTGTGCACTATCATTTGTAATTACTGGTGAAGAAAATCAACATGGCACAATTAGATTATTAATTGTTGATTATATGAGGAACCTCGGAAATTATGTTTTACAAATGGTGTAGCCAGATCTTAACAGAAACTTTAGCACACTGAAAATGTCTAGGTGTGAGCAAAACAGAGACTTAACGCTACAAATGTGGAAATAAATTTGAAAAATATTGACTGGATGAGAGTTAAATCATGGTAGAATGACAATGAGGAACATGTATGATTTATATAAAGGCCATGGTAAGAGAAGGAATACAGAAACTGACATAAACACTAAGTTAAACATGAAATTCTGAACTAAACAGAAAACTAAACATAAGTAAATAAATAAAAAACGTTAAGAGAACGGTTTAAAACACATAGGGTGAGGGTTAAATAGTGGTAGAATGATAATAAGCACCATACAGAAGCAACATAAAGGCAATGGGATGAAAAGGGTGTCAGCAGTCGATATAAAACAAAAAATTTAACCTACTCAAAATGTCGAAGTGTGAGCTAAACAGAAAACTAAACGTTCAAAATTGGAAGAAAATTTTTAAGAAATTCACTGGAAAAGGGTTAAACCATGATAGAAAGATAATGAAGAAGATGTATGATGAATTTTAGCACCATGGAAAGAGAAGGAACACAGCAGGTGAGCTAAACACTAAGTTAAACATGAAATTCTGAGGTAAACAGAAAGTAAACGTAACTAGAAAATGTTAAGAAAAAGGTTGAAAACACACTGCGTGAGGATGAAATAATGGTAGAATGATAATAAGCACCACATAGAAGCAATATAAAAGCCATGGGATGAAAATGGTGTCGGCAACCGACCTAAACAGAAACTTTAACACACTGAAAGTGTGTAAGTGTGAGCGTTAAAAAGATGATGAACAATTGAAGAACTTCAGTGGACCAGGGTTAAATGATGCTAGAACGATAATGAGGAACATGTATGAGAAATATAAGCACCATGAGAAGAGAAGGAACACAGCAGCTGACCTGAACACAAAGTTAAACCTAAAATCTGAGCTAAACAGAAAAGCAAACGTACCTAAAAATGGTACGAAAAAGGTTTAGAATGCACTGGGCGAGGGTTAAATAATGATAGAATGACAATAAGCACCATATAGAAGCAATAAAATGACTATGGGATGAAAAGGGCATCGACAGCCGAACTAAAAAAACTGAAAATATGTAAGTGTGAGCTGAACAGAAAAATTAACATTCAAAATTTGATGAAAAATTTGAAGAAATTCACTGAAGAAGGTTTAATTCATGCAACAATGACAATGAGGAATATGTATGATGAATATAAGTGCCGTACGAAGAGAAGTAACACAGCAAATGACCTAAACACGAACTTGAACATGAAATTCTGAGCTGAACAGAAAACTAAACGCAACTAAAAATGTCAAGATAAATGTTTAAAATGCAGAGTTGAGGGGTTAAATCATGGTAGAATGATAATAATCATCATATAGCAGCATTATAAAGGCCATGATATGGAAATAGAGCGAGTAAGTGACCTAAACAAAAACTTTAACATTATTGGACACGTACTCTGACGCCGACGCTGATGCCGACGCAGACCGATCGAGCCATGCCATAAGCTCACACAACTAAAGTTGGTGAGCTAAAAAACACAGAAGCTGACTTTTTACATCCTCCCCCCCCCCCCCCCACCTGATTATTATTCTCTGCTCAAAGTTATTTAAAAATAAGAAAACGGCCTTTTCGCCATTTCCTGATATTCTGTAGCATTTTTTCTGTTCATTATATCAACAATGTGCCAACGTGATATGTAATACAGACATTGCCCTTTGCATTATAATAAAAATTTAGGGGGGTAGATTTGCTCAGTTTTTCGAAGAATAAAAGCTTGCAAATTACTGTAAAACGCATTCGCTAAATAAAGAGCCAAAGTGGACAAAAAGTGTTGGTAAGTGTGATACTGATAGATATCCTTAATGGCGGATTATCTGTGAACTAGCTGCTTCCAATTAGCTTGCTATAAAAAGCCAAGGTTTCTTTTGTTACCTTTAATAACCGAAAACAACAGACAGCTCCGCGAGCTGTCTGTTGTTCTCGTTTATTAAATGTAACAAATGTCTTTATTTCTACTGTTGTTTTTTCAACAATGACTTGCTTCTTAATTGGACCGTCCCCGTTTGTCTAATAATTTTAAAGGGGATAAAGTCGATTTTCATGACGATACAAGTCAGGCATGGGATTTTGATAAGGTAGGGGATTCCGCGTTCCCAAATTAAATCTGATGGTCTCTTTTGACTCTCCCGGGTTTGGGTAAAAAGACAGAACACAACGAGTATGGAGCATGGGGGACTGGAATCAAAGATTCGAGGTGGATTTTTTCCTGTAATTCACGGGTGACGAAGGCACGCGCGAAATACAGGAAAAAAAAACTCCACTAAGTGTCGATGATTCCTGTCCCCCGTATTGTATCCGAGTTGTGTTCTGTAGTTATATCACGATTAAACTTAAATTAAGTGAATGAAGCTGATATGTTTAAAGAAAATTATTACCTTCGCTTCGTGGGGGGGGGGGGGGGAGGGAGGGTTGTATTGGGGTCTGATAACTTTCTTTATTATATGACTATGTAATTTAACCACTAAATATCACTACTGTTTGACGATCTTTTCTTGGTCCCCGGAAAATCCACAGCGTGGAATCCGATTCCGTATCACTATAATATGACAGACTATTTACGGGTGCGTTCGAATTCACATAATTGGCTGTTCCAATCGCAGAGATTACTTTACCCCGAGCTGGAATGGGTGCGCTCGAACGGCGGTCCGATTTTTTTTTTATCGTATTCATGATATTTTTTTATCGTATTCATGCGCATCGGGGGATTCTCCGGAAGTGTGCACTTGTTACAAAAATAAGTGTAAACAAAAATAGCTCTTTTTTTCTTCAATACAAATTACAAGAAAAGGTTGGGGGAACTGTTCATGCTACGCGATGTTGAACTATAAGTCATATAATAAACCTTTTATCGCCACAGTGAAATGATATGGGTCGTTGTATCAAGTCTCGTTGAGCAGGTCAGATCGTCGGATCAAACGAGCTGCCTGCGGCAGCTCGTTTGATCCGGCGATCTAGCCTCCTCAGCTCGACGTGATACTACGACCCAGATCACTTGACTAGTGTAGCGATATGTATTTTCTGACATTGTTTATGTCGAGGCATTTCATTCACGTCGTAACGTAACGTCCAATCAGAGGTGTGATCTCACGTGACGTTGTTACGCGTATTCCGGATTCCACGCGTGGTGTACCTAGCACATTACGCAATGTCTGTTTTGTATTGCGTTACTTTAAATACGCACAGCAACTGTGGTATAACTACTGCAACATACCCATTGAATCTTGCAGAGATTTCTAGAAAAGTTTGGACTGTAAACTATTGACAAGCTTAACTGACTGTTGACTGCAAGGAAACTTCTGAATGTGTTCTCGGATCGCACAGTTTGTCAAAGTCGGGTAAAGACCTTTGACAGTTAACAGCTTCCAGTGGATGGTTTCAAAGATAAGCCTATAGTAAATGGTTTTTCCATAGCACCGAAGCAGTGGATACAATGTGTGGAATTCAGTACGGTGGTGTTGAAGGGGTGAAATAGCAGTTTATACATACATGCCCGCACCCCATCCTATCACACCCCCACCACCACACTTTTCCTGAGAAATTTCAACCTTATATAAATTTCTGCCTGAAATTTCTAAAATCGGTTAATGTGCTCTCGCCCTGATATTTCTCGAGTCGTTTTGCCATAGTGTCACCTTCACTCTCTCGATACGTAAGCCTTCAAAAGTACTCGGAGTGCTCAATTATTGTCAATAAAAGATATTGTTCCCCGAGGAAGGTCCGGGGCCTTCACCTGTTGAGAATACACATTCTTTCCCCCGCTTGAGTTGAAAGGAATCGTAGGGAAAAATATTTTTCTGGTGCCATTGCCCTATCTCCACTTCCTATAGCTTGGCTACGCGCCTTATAAGTGAATACGTAAAAAGTTGAAGCTTGAAACTAGAGCTAACAAACTTGTTCATACCAATGAGTGTCTATCTGTTCCACAAAGCTGTTAATTGGTTTGCTGATGTTCAGTTAATTAACCAATAAAATGTCTTTTCTTTCTGTTCAAACCGAATGTTTGTTTTGTCTTAGAGTTTTTCATACAATGAGAAGACATGCGCAGATGTTCCAAGAAATGTTCAGTTAATACGTCCTTTCGAGACAATTCTTTGATCTTGTCTCGCCAGTCTGTTCGTTAGATATGATTATGGGAATCAGTCTTGTGTTTGTTTGCTTCTGTACAAGAGTTTTTTACTTGAAAATACTTATTTGAAGGAATAAGGTTAACCCTTTGAGACCTTAATCATCCAGACGTTCAAACGTCACTGGGAATTCAGTTTCTTCAACGTTTTACAAAATGCGACGTCAAACTTCGGAAAGTACAAATAACAAGATATTTTTAACATTAGTGATTATCTGGTTGAGGGCTTGATTATTTTTTGGTGGTTTGAATTTATTATTCAAAACTTGTTTTATTTCAAATTATTGGAGAGTGCCTACGGGCACTCTCCAATAATTTGTAATAAAACAAATTTAGATAAACAAAATATTATTTGTGTTTGACTGTATATGAAATATAAGCAAGGAAAGTGTTGGATTTTGCTCTGGTATCCTCATTTTTTGAAAGCCCTGATAGTGGCTTCTAGCACTCAACCAGTTAAGAAGTCTTGACAGCAGGATTATGTTCGTATTTTAAGCTGCGATAACATTTGGCACAACGGTTATCACTGAGCACTATTCGGGAGAAAATAGGAATTCGATGTTAAAACTATAAAAAATCGAAAAATAACAACAAAAGAAATTACCACCAAGTATCAACGTGTTGTTTGATTTCGAACGTGATAACACTTGCAAAAGTATCAAAGGGTTAAATTAAACAAACGATTTCGTACATAATAGCACGTACAAAAGTATCAAAGGGTTAAACGGAGTTCAAAATTAAAGAGAATATCCTGCAGCCCGTTTGCAAAGAGTGATAGAACTACCATTAACCCTAAAAGCCTCCAATTAATTTTACGATAACAACTACCATATGTGCATGTACACAGCTGCAGGCGACTTAATAGTGTCTCTACATCATTGGTGGCTACCTTTACTGGCAGCCAACAGAGATGTAAAAACACTGCCAAGATATGTGCAACCTACCCGGTAGGATGAGTTCATAAGGAAGAATACACTTGGGGGTACTTTTTCAAAGCAATTCAGTTTGGGTCTGTATGGGAGAAGTGTTAAAAAATAAGGAAAAGCATGTTTGGAATTATCCGACAACTTTATTCCACTTGTACCAAACATTTATTATATACTAGAGGTATGCCCGCTGAAACTGCCCGGTCATGGTGATATATATAAAATAATCATCTTCGATTGGACGCCAGACGCTTCCACGCTCGTGTTGTTGATAATACGATTTTACACTTCCTATTTTCGACCCCAAAAAAGTCGATGAAAAAAATTATCTCAACTGGTTGTAAAAAGAGTGCTGTTTAACCCTTTACCTAACATGAAAAGCAGACGACACTTGCAAAAAAAAATCTTGAATGACTATTTTTTTTCATTTTTTGTCTCAAAAACATAGGTTATGACCCCTCGTTGGAACGAGCTCAACGAGCTCGTTCCAACGAGGGGTCATAACCTATGTTTTTGAGACAAAACATGAAAAAATAATGAAAATTAATTGGCGATTTTCGTAAATAACGCTGGCCGGTTTTGACCGTTACGTTGGGTAAAGGGTTAAAAGCAAAAGTGCGTGATGTCAATATTATTGTTTAAAGGGAGAATAAAACACAAATTGGAAAATATATCGACCCTCAGATTTTTCTTCCATGGGAAAGAGCATGTAAAAAACACTGTACGAAAATGTTAGACAGCAGAAGGAAAGCGAAATTTCTTAAAATCTGTAACTGATAAACTTTAATGAATGCAGACAATTTTTCAGAAGAGATGACACAGTGAAGTGATCGGAAGTAAATAAAAGACTGTAACATAATTTATGAAGAGACGCACTTTCTAATTTGACCACACCCTTGTCCGGATGAAGACCACCATAACAACAACTGTGCATTATTTTATCAATAACTGGACATTATTAGACCAACAACTTTGTATTATTTTAAATATAGCACATTCATGCTTCCAATAAAACCCACCCCACATGTATCGAATCCGAATAGTTTGCATACATGCGTAAGCTATAAATAGAAACTTCATCTTTGTCCTTCTATGAAAGGTAATCATGACAAACACGTAAAATGACTTTGCACGGAATTTTCCGCGAGTGATCGGCAAACTAGATCGGGATGGAAAAATGCTGCCTGCTTTTTTGAGAAAAACAATAAATTGTCACCTTCAAGTTAATTTATTTAAGCAACACGAGCGCTTTCTTTGGGAATGATATACGAAACATAAGGGAACTTTTGCATAATGAAAACTGTAGTTTTGGCAAATTGTCAACTTATTTTAATCAAATACGTGGATTATTGTCCCTTTAAGTATCCAAACTTCATTTGTAACTTCTACGGGAGCAATATCTGCACTTGAAAAAGCGCGTTGTTAACTGATAGATCAATACTCAAACACACAGCTTCGCGGGTTTTAACTGGTGGAGTACTGACTTATTTTTGCTTGGCAAAACTTGATCGTGTGTCTTTGCCTTTGTACATTTTATGGGAGAGTGCCAACAGGCACTTTCCCATAAATTGTAACAAGGCAAATCCATACAGACTAAATATTTTCACTTCAAAGATAATATGAAGCACAACCAGAGAATATGAAGCTTTAAGTGACAACACTCGTACTTCAGATGAAAGCCCAAATATAGGCTTCCAGCACTCTACCAATTAAGTAGACTGAAAGCTGAGTGGTGAAGTTGAACCACTGGGAACGACACCCCACATGAATAACTCCTTTACAGTTCAAGTAAAAGCCAGTGGACCGATCCCCTAATAGTAGCACTGACAAGCGCGGTTTCCAAATGGCGTGACCTTATGTAACATATTCTCAGCTTCTAGAATTGGAAAAATGTGAATATGGTGCATAATTGTGTATCATCGTGTTTGATTTTAACCCCGTAGTAACATAATATATTTGACCAGCGCTATTTACAAAAACAGTCATACCAAATTTTACATTTTTTTCACGTCTCATCCCCGAAACATAGCCTATGACACCTTACTTCAGTGAGGGGTTATAAGCAATTTTCGATGCAAAATTGACAATATTTAGTTATTCAAGAACATTTTCTTCAAGTGTAGTCTTATAGTCGTGTTAGCTATTTAGTGACGTAATCACGGGGGCTGGGACTGTGGAACCTCCCTCTAAAACTGTCGTCCTCCCATGAAAGGAAGCATTGGCCCTATGCCAGTTTCAAATAGACCCCAGATACGCTGCAAATGCCTTAGAGTCGCTCAATTCTTCGGGGAAGGCCTAGTCCAAACAAGCACCCTTCGGTCGTTACCCATTCCTGAAGGGGAGTAGGAGGAAGGGTAACGACCGCACAGTCATAGTTAGAACTGGGTATGCCTCGAACCCCCACAGCGGCCTTCCAAATATCATGCCTCCCTGAAAAACTGAGTAGGGCACCCCTATAATAGAATCTTGGATATGCGCTTGTAGCTGATACAAAGTTTGCATCATAGCCAGTTATATTTTAATCCACAGAGAATAACTCAGTATCAAGCTTATTTAGTGCGTGTACGCGCACATATATTGCAACAATTAGTGAACTAAATAAGGTGACATTCAACGCAACACTTTGTCACTTGGGTTGTGCTCATTTCATCCAACCGCAGTACTCTCATCAAAATGCAGAATTCATTTTTTTGTTCGTAATGACTCAGCCTGTCGGCTAAAAATTCAAATTGTCATGTTTTGCGGCGTAACATCTGTCATTCCGGATTACGGTACACATTTTACAGTTTTGATCAATATTGAACATATGCAATTTCTTACCCATATCCACGCCCATATCTTGTAAGAACTTTTATAACGAACCAATGTTAGATTTCTTGAATTAGATTTGGAACTCAGCTGATTAGTTAAATGGCAAATATCACCTTGGAGGAATTTTGCAATTTTCATAATGGGGACACTTTTTCCTTAAACCTTTGCTTAGATTAACAGATTAGATTAACCCTTTACCCAACGAATTACACGCATCCACCTGCGTAATATGTAAATTCAGCATTTGAAAAAATATTATTTTTCAAAAAATTTCAACAGAACCCTATCATGTGACCCCTCGTTGGAACGAGCTCGTCGAGCTCGTACCAACGAGGTGTCACATGATATGGTTTTGTGGAAATTTTTTGAAAAATTTGAAAAAAATATATTTAAAATAATAAATTTTGATTTCGTCTGCGTTCGTTAAAGGGTTAACAGATTAATACTTTATTTGAAAATAAATAAGATCTATTGAAGATAATAAATTAATACTTTATTTGAAAAAGTCTTTGACTCTTTGTTAAAAGTTTTATTAACAGAGTGTGGACAGGGAGTTTTGACTGGAATTTGCTGGTATTCGATGTGATCAATATACGTGTTACGCAACCTTCGATAGCCTTTGAACGAACATTCTGTTGGCCAAGATAACGAATATGATGACTTAAGATTTCAGATTTCAACCTTTTTTCGTGACTTTTCCGTCCTTGTCAGCGTGAATTTACTCCCCAAAATCGCGATATGCCTGCAGAGAAACGTGTCTGCACTTCTTCGGTGAATGATAGAAAGTTGATTTGGTTGGTCGTGTTTACATTCTATGTTCTTCTGTTATCTTCAACTCTTTATTTGTATTTAAATCTGTGCTTTCTACTTGTCTGCAAATCGAACTCGTGATTGCGACCCGTTTCTCGCTATTTTGTTGCTTGTAGAATTCTAGCCAACAGAATTATTTGCGAACTGTTTCTAACTTTGACATTAAATTTAATTGTTCTACTCATGCCGCGTTTCGCTCGTTTGTTTTATCCGTACCTCGGTGTTGGTTCGCGTTGGCCTTCGTGTAAACGTTTCTATAGATTTTTATTTCATACAACTCTGACCTTATGCAACAGTTTTAGTCGTTCATCGATGACAAATAATTGATTCATTGGCAATAGGACAGGGTGATGTTTCCGTTTTCCGGTTCGGTTCGAGGTTTGGGGGCAAACCGGAAAATCGAACCGCAATACCCGTCACAAACCGGACAAACGGTTTACTCTGTTTGTTCAAAAACTTGTCAAACTATCTTACTGGGAGAGAATTGGATTAGTGACTATTATGGACTATCGTCACCCATTCTGTATGGCAAAGGGGTGAATAAATCGCGTTCTCTTTGTTACATTGTCTCCCTTGTTGACTCGTCCGGAAGTTGTTACATTTACTCCCTTGTTGACTCGTCCTCCGGACGAGTCAACAAGGGAGACAATGTAACAAAGAGAAAACAATATAGATAAGACGAACTTGATTCATTGGTTACCCTGGTATTCGCTGGCATATAAGTGTAGCGGTCGAGGTATAAAGGCCATTTACCAATCAGCATGGCTGGTCCGGATCTCTTAGTTTCGTGGTAAATCGGTCGCTTTATGTGCTAGAGGCGACGGTTCGAACCCCGGCTCCCGCACTTATCTCTCCTCCTGTTACATTTGGGGACTCGTCCGATCCTCAGCAGTAGGTGGCACTGTGGGTGTATCGACCGCTCTGAGGGGGAAACCTGGGTGAGATTCACATGTGGTGAATCTCAAAAGAAGGGGAGAGTAGTGTAGCGATCGAGGTATAAAGGCCATTCACCAATCAGCCTGGTTGGTCCGGATCTCTTAGTCTCGTGGTAAATCGGTCGCTTTGTGCGCTAGAGGTCGACGGTTCGAAACCCAGCTCCCGCACTTATCTCTCCTCCTGTTACATAAGAATAGCATTTATGAAAAAACAAATATGATTGCATCCAATTTCATGGAATATGGCGTGAGATTCCAAGTGTGATTCTCCATAAAATATGACATTGACATGATGACTTGTGGAGATTTACATAACATTCTCATTCTGTTCACAGACTCACATTGATTAGGCCATCACACTGTTTGAAACACAATTCTTGGCCCCACCTCCTATATCCTTGAGAATATTCCGCCTTTCGAAGTGTGATATACAAACAATATTTCACTATAGGGTTTTATATGGTTATATTTCTAAAACATGCTGTGTTCGTTATGTGATGTATCAGCCATACCACTATTTGTAAACGACGTGATAATATATTTGTTATCAAAGTTTCTTTAAAATAATTTAATTCACTTGCAACCACTTTGGATCCGAGAAAGCATGATTTTTTAGATTTCTAATAAAGTATTTTTTAGAGTCCCGTCGTTATAAAAGATTGTATGCTAGCACAAGGTGCACCATATTGAACTCTTTCTACTCCTTTTGGAAGGACGTGAATTTCGAGTTATCTCCCGTCATTTTTAACGGACAATTGTCTCCAAGGGGGAGAGGTATTATCTGTCGCAAGGTCATAAATATAGAAAAAAAGACCACTTTTCAAAATTAAATGACACCACTGAAACAATAACATATCCCAAATATGTTTATAGAACAAAGAAAATTAATTTTAGCTTTAATCAAATCTACGCATGTCCGTCCAACTTTTCTCATATGGATTTAATACATGTTTAGGTCTTTGAAGTTACCCGCCTCAGTCTTTTCTAACAAATTAAAAAGGCGATGTACTGGCCCATGCTGGGCGCGACCATATAACACCGATGTTAAGAACCCTTCATTGGCTACCAGTACAGGCACGGATTGAGTACAAGATTGCATCCTTATGCTACCGTAGCCTGGATTCAACCTTGCCACCCTATCTATCATGCCTCTTACATAATTACACCCCGCCTCGTCACTTAAGGTCCCAAGACCTGAACCTGCTCACCGTACCCAGGTTTAAACTAAAAAAAATTGGTCAGAGAGCATTCACATTCTACGGCCCATACATTTGGAACTCACTTCCTCATTCAGTCAGGAGAGCCAAATCATAATATTTTCAAAACCGAGCTTAAAACATATCTTTTCAAGAAATACTTACTTGATGACCCATCAGTTTTAGAATGAACATTTGTGCGCATGACGTGTGTTTCATTGAATGTGTGTGTGAGCTTAGTGAGTAAATGGTCTGGAATTGTAAAGCGCTTAGAGCCTTTTTCAGGGATTAAGCACTTGATAAATGTACTATATTATTATTATAAAAAGTGAAAATTTTAAACAAAAAAGGAACCATGAAAAACTAATTTTAACAAAACGTATTTGATACCATTTTAAAAGATATGTTATAAAATATTTGATCACATGTCCGTCCATTATGTAAAAAAATGAAATTTGTGGCAAATGAAAGTTTTTCATTTTTCTCCCATACATCGCTATAGTAATTTAGATTGTCATCTTTACCACTGTTTACACGCATGCGCATTCAGGGGAGAAAAATAGTTCAATTCGAATGCACATTTGTATCTAAAATGAAAACCGTGATATAAATAGACAGAACGCGATGTGTGTTTGAATCGGTGGTTGTTTTACATAACGAGTTGGAATGGCGTAGTCATCTTACGCCATTCCAACGAGCTATGTGTTTATTACACAACCCATGCATTAAAATCATTTAAATAAGCAAATTTTAATCGCGATGTTTAAACCCAAAGGTGAAGAGTCTGTTTGTTTTGACTGAAGCTGTAGTGATCAAATGGATCGATAAAAAAATCAACACAACCTTTTGGGAACCTGTGTTTCTTGAAATTCGTATCGCTGTTTCTCTTCGGCTGGTGCCCATTCACACCTAACTATTTGGTGGCTATTACTGTTAGTAAAAATATAAGTACAAATTTGTGCAGATTTGCAAAACAGCTGGGAGAAACATTTTTAAAAGAACTTCGAATCATGTCAAGATGTACGAAGATTTACTGAAATAAAGTTGACCAATTCAGATTTTACGCGATCCACAAAACGAGACGGCCACCGGACTGGGTTAATGTTCTGGTTCTGGTTGGAAATGATTAGGTTTTTTAAAAATATCTCATTTTGGTTAACTAATTTTTTGTGAACCGACTTTATTTTGCTTTGGGCGTTTTTATTTTCACACCATGCGACATACGGTCGATAATTGTATAACGAAATTTGGAAACTTTTCGAAGCGTAACTAATGACTCGATAGGACAGGAACTGGCAGAACGGTGCTGGGAAAAATATTCCGGCTTGTACCTCACCCATTGAATAGAGAACCATTCATGTCATAGTGGCCATTCCGTTAAATGCAAGGGTTTAAAGTTGAATGTATGTGTAATAAAATATCTATCTAAAAAGGGTTAAATTGCGAACAATGAGATGGGGTAAGGAAAACGGCTACAATTACCAATTACCATCCATATTTGTTAAAATATGCAACAAACAATTTCAAAAACTCTGCATATAATTATGACAACGAATGAATTTAGTACGCTGACGCCATTGATAATATTATGAGTTGTTGACTGTGGATGGCAAACGTCGAAGCAAAAATGATTGGCTTGTTTACAGTAGCATCTTTCACCGTGGGCATAGGAAATATGTAAGAAAATGCGTTTTTATCACAGAAATGATTTTTTGCCTCGAGTCAACAAAAATAGCTGTTGATTACTTAATAATGAAAACATTTGAAACTCGGAAATATGTTTCAATATTTCCCTTTTTAATGTCGAAAGAAACATTGCGCCCTGGAGATATATTGAGTAAGAGTATGTACAGCTATGATCTATATATAAACAAACGTTTTACTCATAACAGAAAAAAAACGATAAGTTATTATCGCCATACCACCGATTCATCTTTGTCATTCCTCAGCGCCATAACAGAGGACTCAATTTTGCATGCTTGTGCGGAATTTGATGTATCGCTTGGAGATTTTTTATGAGGAAAATATATTTATCTAAGCGCGCACCATGTTATGGAATAATACTCTACCAAGATCTTTCACTATTCTAAATAGAAAAGGCGTTCAGTTCCGCACAAATACAGTATTTAACAGGATCCAGGATGAAATTCATGTTTCTGATCCCCAAAATATATATGCATGTGTTGTATACATCACTTGAAAGTGTATTATCACTAAATACCCGTAGAGTGGAGATTCCACCCAAGCAATAATTGCAAATTTGTTGCAAAGCATAACAAGCACTAGCAAATTTCCAGCCAATGGACCTCCGGGTTAATCCCGGAGGTCCATTGGCTGAAAAATTGCCTGTGTTTTTTATCCATATGTACAGAATTTGAAAGTGATACTTTGGATGGTAACTCCACTCTACGGGCGATTTAGTTACAATCCACTCTCCACGTACTGTACATTAGTTCACTATAAGTAACAACCACTAATATTGATAGAATTACAGTAATTAGACTCTGACTAAAAAACATCAGAGAAAGAGCCTTGGAGGATTGTAATCGAATCTCGCCGGATAAATAGAAGACAGGTTTTTAACAGTACCTTGATAGCACCTTGGAGGTTCACTGCTGTTTAAGCTAAGGTGGCGGTCGTTGGTGCTTGGGGAGAAATGGGAAAGATAGTGAAAAGGAGTGCCAAATGTGTAATTTAGACGTAGTGGAGACCTTGGAACCCTTTCTTTAAGGATGTTGAAAATATGAGTCTAACAGAATAAGATTCACTGGGAGTATAAAAGAGAAATGGGGTGGGAGAATGAAAGATGTGTATGTATGTATTGGCTGGCACAAAGGAGAGGGATAGTATGCTTATCGGAGAGACTGGGAAGAGAAGGATACGGGATGTCATGAAACAGTTGATTTCCGGATGTTAGGAGTAGAGGAGAGGAGTGGTGGAGGGAGGGAGGGAGGGAGACATTTGGTAGCACAGGGTTAATTAAGGCCTTCTCATCGGAAAATCGCGACAAATCAGCGACCGGTCAAAGTGTTATTATTATTATAGAGGCAACATGTCAATTCTCTGAGTGAGTTCAGAGAAGGCACACTGCCAAAAATATAGACTCTTTTTAGAACTAAAACTGGTTCTAATCTTGTCCCTGAGATGGAGCCAGTTTAGTTTAAATAGTATTTATTTCAAATCAAATAAATTTACAAAGATTAACATTAAATATTAACAGAATTAAACATAAACTGAGGGGGTTTCAACCGTATGTTTAGAGCTTATACAAGGCTGTCTCAAATCATTATTAAGCAAAGCAGATATGAACAGTTGGCATATCGAACCAGTTTTGGTTCTGTATAGAACCAATATACCAGGTATTTATATTCGCTTTGTTTCAAAATGTTTGGCGACTGCGTTGTATAAGCTCCAAATTTACTGCTGAATACGTCAGTTCATGTATTATTCTGTTAAAATTTAATGCTAATCTTTGTGAATTTATTTGATTTGAAATAAATACTGTTTAAACTAAACTGGTTCCACCTCAGGGACAAGATAGAACCAGTTTTAGTTCTAAAAAGAGCCTTTATTTTTTGCAGTGCAGCTCACAGCTGTCAAGTCTAATCTTCTTCAATGTGGATATTTCACCTTTATTTATTTATTTATTTATTTATTTATTTATTTATTTTTATACATTTATTCGTTTATTTATTCATTTATTCATTGTTTTTAGAAGACAGTTATGCCATTATTTTGTATTTTTGTCAAAACATGCAGTTTAATATTTTATACACACATACAAACTGTGTGGCTTTTCCACTAACTCAATGAATCAGGAAACATTTATCCTCCATTAAATGATGTGGTGCAAACTGCTAGAGACACTTTTTGCAGAAATAGCTTTTTGCAACCTAGTTCAGGCAGCTTATAGGATGAAGAAATGCAAGTTCTCGGGCCACCAGACTGATTTTGTAAGGAATTATGCGTTGTTATGGTCTGTAACCAGTCTATCGCCTATGTTTAGCTTCACTCGTCTGGAATATTTCAGTTGGTTGGAAAAGCGAACCTAAGGTTCGCTTTTCCGACCAACTGATATATTCCAGACGATTGAATCTGAAAAATTTCATCAAGATTCATTTTCTGTGAATCAAAGCTAGAAATACTGCACAATGGAGACTTGATTTGATTGACATTTTGATCACATTACAATCAGAAATGAAGACTCACTACGACCGAAGTGTTATGATTTCGCCGGATAGTTCCGAAAATTATGTTAATATATTGAAGTTTCAAGGAGAATTAAATAATTATTGACAGGAATATCTATAACTGTTTCAGGAAAGAACATCTGTATATCTTTGTAACTAAAGGCACATCACATTATACCAACGTCGAATGCGCGTAAACTTCCACAAAAGTGGGTAATCAAAAAGCACATAACAGCGTCTAATCCGAACAGAATTAGACTGGTCGTCTGCGAGCTTGGAAGAAAATGGGAGCTAACTTCCACGAAAGTCACCTCAGATAACGTATAAAGTTAAGGATGATAAATTGTGGAAATTATGGAATCTATTCCAACCACAGCCCCCACCGATTTGAAATGTTGGCCATATTGTGTCGATAGTAAACCATATGGCTCACTGTTACTACTACGTGGTCAACGCTTACTACTTGTAGTTGGTTTGTCCGATATTGTTTGAAACAAAACCATACTACAAGGATAAGACAATGCGCCTTGAGCAAAAGAAAAAAAAAGATATCTTCGTCTGAGGTCCTGCGAAGGTTCGGGATTCGGTTCAATTTCGAATCTTAAGTTGCTATTAAGTTCGACCCGAATCAGCTGTACGATTCGTTTCCATCCGAATATTTTCACTGGAAAAAGGCTTGGCATCAGTCATCTTCGTCGTCTCACAATACGAAAAGTTTTGGTGAAAATAGTTCATAAATAATATTGATAATAGTGAGCGAAAGCGACCCGCAGGGTCGCGTGCAAGCGACCCGAAGGATCGCCTGCTTCGCAAGCTATTAGGCAACACGTATGCACCGTTTGTATGAACTCAAAGCCAAGCTAATCTCAAAGGCGTCAACTTCAAAAATTTTCAACGGAAGTGGTACACAAGGACGCTGATATGTTTGCTTATGGAGGAAACTGACATTCGCAGTTGAAGAAATGATTTTATTTATCGAAGAACGATACTACATTTTGGCAGTATATTTATGTGGCTACTAACAGTTGGTAATAGTAACAATAAATGCTACACGCTATTTGTGAAAAAATAAAAATGAACGCAGCAATTTCCGTAACTTGTCGGATAAATTCCGCAAAACAACGACGCCATAAATATCCCATCAAAGCAATGATAAAATTATCTTTCAATCAGAGCACTGGAAAATAATATCTTCCAATCAAAACGCAGATAAAAATAGTTATCTCGAAATAGACAAAACACGTCGTCTGCTGTTTACAAATATTGGGAAGCGCCACTGTGGTCTGCTTCAGACGCAGTTTTCCAAAAGAAAAAATTATATTGTAATAGGAGGAGAGATAAGTGCGGGAGCCGGGGTTCGAATCGTCGACCTCTAGCACACAAAGCGACCGATTTACCACGAGACTAAGAGACCCGGACCAACCAGGCTGGTTGGTAAATGGCCCTTATACCTCGACCGCTACACTACTCTCCCCTTCTTTTGAGATTCACCACATGTGAATCTCACCCAAGTTCCTTCCTCAGAGCGGTCGAAACACCCGCAGTGCCACCTGCTGCTGAGGATCGGACGAGCCCCCAAATGTAACTGGAGGAGAGATAAGTGCGGGAGCCGGGGTTCGAACCGTCGACCTCTAGCACACAAAGCGACCGATTTACCACGAGACTAAGAGATCCGGACCAACCAGACTGGTTGGTAAATGGCCTTTATACCTCGACCACTACAATATATTGGGCCTACAATTTTATTTCATAATAACTTGTACAGTTGCAGTTTTCGCTCGCTATCAGGTTTGCCTAAATTTCATATAAAAGCATGAGTGTAGTTTCCGCTATCTGAACAGAAACAACATCTGTACCCATTCCACCAGCCATTCTAATTCCAGTCTTACAAGACACTACCACTGTTGAAAACAAAATTAAAGTATTCAGGCAATATCAACGATGAGCTGTTGCTAGTGGCTAGCCCTGTGCAGTGCCTAGTACCGATGATCCTCGCACCCGTTTCTGTTTTTAAACTATAATCCTTTCTGGGTAATATTCCAAATACATCACCAGGGCATGCCTTAGACGAAAGCATACCTTGGTGTTGTAGCTGGAATAGTTTATCAGTGGGTGGTACTTCAGCCATCAGTGTCGGAACAAATCAGGTTAACAGCACGCCCCTTCCCCCGAATCAGGAAGCCAGAAAATAAGCTGACTGTCATCTGCAAAATGAGGTACCCAGAGGGTGAATTTAGTGGTGCTACCCTGCACAGCAGGGTAGCATCACTAAATTTACCCTCTGTGAACCTCAATCTGAATCAGGGTCTCAAATCTAAACAGAAAGTACTCAAAGGATAAATTGGCCCACTGTATGGGATAGCATAATCTGGGAACCTCATTCTGCAAATGTTAGACAGCTTATTTTAAGGCTTGCCAGTCAGACATCTTCAATAAACCATCGATTCGATTAGGTATTCGATCCGAATTCGAAAAAGAGACCAGATTCGAGTGGAAGCGAAAATGGGTGATTCGCAGTGGCCTTGTAATAATAATAATAATAATTTATTTTCTAGAGCGTAAAACCACAAATAGTACTCTAAAACGCTTGACAGAAATAAATACACTTTTCTGAAATAAAGAGTCACATCTGCTTTGGTTGCCTCTTACAGAGGTTCAGGGGAATGCTTCAGTGAATAGGAAAATTTTAAGATTTCTTTTGAAGATATCGTGAGTTTCTGAAATTCTTACTCTAATTGGCAGGGAATTCCACAATTTGGGACCCACGATGGAGAACACACGATCATGAGCCTGATTAGATCTGCTAAAAAGTACAACCAGTTGAATTTGTTTTTTAGATCTGAGACTGCGTGATGGTTTATATGCAGTGAGGAGCTCTTGCAGGCAAACTGGAGCCAGTTTGTGGATACATTTGAATACTAAGATCAATATTTTGAAATCAATTCTCTGTTTAACTGGAAGCCAATGTAGTTGTCTTAAAACAGGTGTTATGTGTTCAGAGCGTTTGGTACCAGTAATTATCCTAGCAGCAGTATTCTGAACTTTTTGAAGCTTCTGAATCAGGCACTGGGACAGCCCCACTAACACTGAATTACAATAGTCTAGTTGTGAGGTGATGAAAGAGTGCACAAGTTGCCTAAATTTCATATTAAAGCATGAGTGTAGTACCGATGATCCTCGCACCCGTTTCTGTTTTTAAACTATAATCCTTACTGGGTATTATTCCAAATACATCGCCAGGGCATGCCTTAAACGAAAGCATGCCTTGGTGATGTAGTTGGAATATTTTATCAGTGGGCGGTATTTTAGCCATCAGTGTCGGAACAAATCAGGTTAACGACACGCCCCTTCCCCCAGTCAGGAAGCCAAAAAATAAGCAGACTGTCATCTGCAAAATGAGGTCCCCCAGAGGGTGAATTTAGTGATGCTACCCTGCACTGCAGGGTAGCATCACTAAATTTACCCTCTGTGAACCTCAATCTGAATCAGGGTCTCAAAACTAAACAGAAAGAAGTACCCAGAGGATAAATTGGCCCACTGTATGTGATAGCATCATCAAATTCACCCTCTGGGGACCTCATTCTGCAAATGTCAGACTGCTTATTCTCAGGCCTGCCAGTCAGTCATCTTCAAGAAGCCATCGATTCGATTAGATATTCGATCCGAATTTGAATAATAGACCCGATTCGATTGGAAGCGAAAATGGGTGATTCGCAGGGCTCTATCTTCGTCAACCATTAGCTTTCTCAGTTACAAACAAGGGGTTTGATGTTTTCTCCAGTTACTGCTATAGAATTTACTGGCGTAGATCTTCTCGGTATGACACTAACTGTTGGAAGGGGATGCGGTGGCGTCGCGGTAACCGGTTCTCGTCAGATCACCGAAGTTAAGCAACGTCGAGCGCGGTTAGTAGTTGGATGGGTGACCATTTCAGCGACTGATTCGTGCTCATGTGTGGTGTCCTTGGGCAAGGCACTTAACCCCGATTGCCTACATGGGGGCACGATGACGCTGGGTACTGATGCGTACTGCATGGTCGATGGTGCGCATGTCTTCAACCAAGCTAACCCTGCCTATGCCGCGGTGCAGAGTTCAAAGTTACGATGTTGGAGAGCTGACAGGTGCTCGTCGTTGTTCGGTGGCTCTCTCCGGGTACTCCGGCTTCCTCCACCCGTAAAACTGTCACCGACATGATATGACCCTGGCTGTTAATGTGTCGTTAAACCCCCAAAAAACCTAACTGTTGGAAGTTTCGTTAACCCTCAATTGACGAACGAACGGAAGTCGGACGAACAAAGAAATGCGTGGGTGAATGAACGAACGAGCAAACAAACCAATAGTTCTGAAAATCTCATTCGCACGAAGATAACTCTGTCGATAAGTGTCAGACAAGTCCCGATGAGAGGGATATATGTCTCTCTACAAAAAAAAATGTGTATATATTTATAATTACCCTGACGAAAAGAGCTTTTAATTTTGTAAACCCACTTAGGAAGAAATCAATTTGTACTTAACATTCTCTTTACAGATTACAATAATAAAAAATCATAATGTTATAATTATAAACACTCGTTATATAGAAAAAAACAAAGCTAATAGGACTTGATTAATTTTTCCTTGATATAATTTCGCATCACATGAGAGTGCTGAAAAGTTATAATTGAAGTGTAAACATGTATGATAATTGATTATACAACAGTCTAAAATAATAATAATACTATCAGTCCAGGCACTGGTGTCTTGTACCCGTCGAACCCGGCCGTTACGTACTGCATAATATGGACGTAGGAACCGGGGTCGGGGGGAACGTGCCGCCATTTTTTCCAGGAAAAACTGAGAGAGGGGGAACATACACGAAGAGAGAGGGAGAGAAAAAGAGTTAAGGCCAATATTATCTTTACCAACCCGTCTTTGCAATCTTATTGGGAATTATCAGGGATAGGGCGGCACAGACTGTGTAATGAACAGAGGTAGGGGAACGTCCCTCCAATTTCTTCCAGGAAAAATAGGCCGATGAAATCGTCAGATGTGTATCCATACGCGCAACTAGTAGAAAGCTGTATGACGGAGGGCCACCACGGATGCCGACATTATGTACACCATACAAGGTATGGGTACATATAGAAATGGGTTGGAGGAGTGTCTAATTTGATGGATAAAGGGTTAATATCTCAGGATCAAATTATCAGATTTACATAAAAAACTATACAGCACAGCACATCAGTAACCTGAATAAATATATAAAGTAACATGACAATCGGATTGATATTTTTTGAGTTATCTCATGCCAAAGGGATTGGAGGAATTTTCAATTTGAAGGATAAAGGGTTAATATCTCCGGATCAAATTATCAGATTAACACCAAAAACTATACAGCTCAGCACATCAGTAACCTGAACACAATTATAAAGTAACTTGACAATCCAAGCAATATTTTTCAAGTTATCAAATGCCAAAGGGATTGGAGGAATTTTCAATTTGAAGGATAAAGGGTTAATATCTCAGGATTAAAATAACAGATTTACACCAAAAACTATACAGCTCGGCATATCAGTAACCTGAACACAAATATAAAGTAACTTGACAATCCAAGCAATATTTTTCAAGTTATCGAATGCCAAAGGGATTGGAGGAATTTTCAATTTGAAGGGTAAAGGGTTAATATCTCGGGATCAAATCATCAGATTTACACCAAAAACTATACAGCTCGGCAAATCAGTAACCTGAACACAAATATAAAGTAACTAGACAATCCAAGCAATATTTTTCAAGTTATCGAATGCCAAAAGGATTGGAGGAATTTTCAATTTGAAGGATAAAGGGTTAATATCTCAGGATCAAATTATCAGATTTACACCAACAACTATACAGCTCGGCACATCAGTAACCTGAACACAAATATAAAGTAACTTGACAATCCAAGCAATACCAATACCAATACCGTTGTTACCAACCAGTCCTTGCAATCGTTTTGAAAATTACCAGAGATAGGGTGCACAGACTCTGTCTATTAAGACGTGACCAAATATTCCCTCGTTTGATTTGTCTCTGCTGTATGGACTTTAAAGTCGATATAAATTTCCCAATTGTTTTCGGCCCGATGCGGATCTTCAGTAAATAGGGAGCCAAAAATTCACATTTACATTTGTTCTCAGTGTGGGGATGCATGAGTTCCAAACATAACTGTGTATTATATAGAGAGTAATCGCTTGACTGGACTGGTTACGTGAAATAATTCATGAGAGGTGAGGGACATTGTACAAACACGAGTGCGCGAATGCGCACGAGTGTTTTACAATATAGTCCCTCGCCTCGAATGAATTATTTCACGTAACCAGCCCAGTCAAGCGATTACTCGTCGATGGTACGCATGTCTTCAACCAATCTAACCCTGCCTGTGCTGCAGTGCGGAGTTACGATGTTGGGGAGCTGGCAGCTGCTCGTCGTGGCTCGGTGGTTCTCTCCGGGTACTCCGGCTTCCTCCACCCGTAAAACTGTCACGGTCATGATTAGCCATTGTGCATAAATATATGACCTTAAACATCAATAAATAAATACTCTGTTTATTACTTTTCATTATTAACGATAATTATATTATCTAACCCTTTACCTAAAGTAGCGGCCATAAACGTCCAGCGCCATTCTCAAAACTCGCCAATTAATTTTCATTATGTTTTCATTTTTTGTCTCTAAAACATAGGTTATGAGCCTTCATTGGAACGAGCTCGTCGAGCTCGTTCCAATGAGGGGTCATAACCTATGTTTTTGAGACAAAAAATGAAAATAATAGTTATTCAAGCATTCTTTTTGCAAGTGTCGTCTGCTTTTCATGTTAGGTAAAGGGCTAAAAAAAGAAACCAAAAAGCAATGAGGTCCCCATTACACCATGGCAAAGCGTCTTCGTTTGCGCGCACGGATACATGGCCCAATTGTTGATTGCACAATTCACTTGTGAAGTTATCGTTTATAATCAAACCCGGAAATCCTAGTAAATCACACTTTAGAAAGTATTAAATTCCTATGTATCAGTCTGTGAGTGTTCTTGTATGGCCGTGCGCTCCCGCCCCCCAACCACACCCAAAATCGAAATGATTCCTACGTCCCTGCTATTTAATTGTGATGAGAACGGTGCCAACAATGTGGTGAAGAACTCAGGATCGGTAAGAGGGCGGAGAAAACTGGGTTAGTAAACTGGATCTGATTCTGGCCTGGAACAAACAGTACGGTTTTCCAGTGAATTTGAATAAAAGCCGCCAGTTGTTTGAGGGCGAAGTTTGAGAGTCCAAAGGTGACGCCCACTCTTCTTTCTGAAAAAAACATTCATTTATTTCACGGAGATGGCCGAGAACTCGGCAAATTCAACAGCCCAATTCGGAAAATTTTCCGAGATGTAACATCCCGGGAAACTTCCGAATTTGGGCTGCAAAGATCGCAGATGTTCGTCATATTCCCGGTTATCCTCTCTCATATTCTCCCAGTCGCCTCTTCGAGACTCCGAGCAACTGTTTAGGTGTAGAGTGCCAGGCGATAGAAAACTATAGAAAGTCCAAAAGGCGGGCTTGAGTTTATACAGTGCCAATCAAAACTACTTGCATATCATATGCGGAATGTCAATACTAGAAAACAAATCTACCAGTTCTTCTGAAAATATACAGATCAGTTGGCTGACCAATCCGCCTCTATATAAGAATCAGAAGCCTATAAAAACTAGGAACAATGAGGGTGAGAGTTTTTTCATCTTCCCCATTTTCGTTACTTAACATCACATTTTTTACTTGTTTGTTGCCCGACTGATATGTTTTGCTGGGTAAAAATAACTTTGATGCCTCTTTAGTTTTAGTTCACTGTATCTTGAAATAATTTCGAAAATAAAAAATAATTTATTTATTTATTGGTGTTTAAGGTCAGATACGTATGCACAATGGCTAAATGTGTCCGTGGACCGTGACAGTTTTAAGGGTGGGGGAAGCCGGACTACCCGGAGAGAACCACCGAGCATCAATTAAAAAATACGATTTCAAAATATTGCGGGATATTTATTTCGAAATTACGAAAATGATTTCTCTATACTTCTTTGACAATAATGCTTTTGTTCAGGTAAAGATCTACGAATATCATACATTTCATGATATACGTTGCTCAATGCTCAATCCATTGTTTCCAATTCATTTATAAAACAACGTTAATCGTTTCTAATCGACTCATAAATCAACTGAAGTCCGTGAAAAAGGCTTTGAGCGTTGAGCAGATCAAAAGAGGCCGACTTCAAACATGAAAATTATTATCAAAACTCTCGCGCCATTTTCGTATAAGCATTGAAATGAATTATGTCGCTTTATCAAGTATGAATTTGGTATGAGCGTATTAAGTTGTATGAAGTGCGCAGCACACTCATCTGACATTCATGTTCAGTGCTCAACACTTCATTAAATTTACCACGCCCATCTGACACCCATACACTGATAAAGTGAAAGATGATTCATTCCCATTCTTATAATTTAATTTAAAGTAGTTGTTTGCGCCATAATGTACCCTGAGGTGAAGTCTCCGCCATTTATACCATGCAAATATCAAACCATTACGTACATTACTGACTCTGAATCACCTTTTGCGTAACCACCAGTTTCATAGAATATATGTTGTCCCGAATACCCAAGAGGAAACCAGCGTGAACAACCCATATGGATACTAATGTGGAAATGAATTCATCAGTCTTATAATTAACGAAGCCTTGCTTAACTCTGGATGAATGCTAGAGGCCACTATCAGGGCTTTCAAAAAATGAGGATACCAGAGCAAAAGCCAATATTTTCCTTTTCCGTGTTCCCTTTTCAGTCAATTGCAAATAACATTTTGATTATATAAGTTTGTTCTATTACAAATTATTGGAGAGTGCCTGTGGGCACTCTCCAATAATTTTCAATAAACAAATTTGAATAACAAATTTAGACCACTAAAAATAATTTAGCCCTCAGCCGGTTAAATTTGTACTAAAGATATGGTAAATGATTTGGTTATTCAAATTATATGAAATTAACAAGGTTATACAATGACTAGATATCCAATTAAGGGGATTCTATTGTACTTGGGCGCGTACAGGAAGTCTGAAATCCTTGTTGGTCAATCAACGCGAGACTAAAAACCGAAATCTCTTCGAAAACCTTCCGATCGTCTACCACAAAAGTCGCCGAATCTTTGGCTGAGTGTTTGATTAAACAACGGGAATTTGAGACTTCTGTTATTTGCTCAAGTGCGCCGGGGAATAGTCCTTAAAAGTGTATAGAAATGGAATTTAACTTGAGGCGGTCGAAAAATTCGCCATTTTGACTGTGTACAAAATAACTTACAACAGCTCCCCAACTAGTCTAACTATGTTCGAGTATGAATGTGGAATGGTTCATGTGTCCAGGTAGGCGGGATTATCGGGGCGATAGGGTTGTAATAAAACATATGAAGTATTTGATGAGAGGACGTGCTGGTACACGTGCTCAATGTGAACTGGTGAAAGCGTGTTTAATGATGAAAGTTTTGCGCTTGAAAGGGGCAATCATCCACTGATATGGAAAAGTATTGACTCTCAGATTTTTCTTATTTCTGAAAGAGCACGTAAAAAATCACTATGCAAATGTTGGGCATAAGGAGCAAAGCGAAATTACATTAATATGTAATTTTAAAAAACTGTAATTCAGACGAATGTTCATAAGATACAAAACGGCAAATATATAATCGGGGCTCTCCGACAGTGGTCGGAAGTAAACACAACAGCGTGACATAATTTCTGAAACGCGTCGAAATAATTTTACCTTCACTGATTTCCGAATGATTGACCACCACGAACAACAACTGTGAATTATTCTAGCAATAACTAGACAATGTTAGATCAAGAACTTTGTAACATTTTAAATAAGGCCCAGATGTGTTTCCAACGGAACTCACATCACATGTATCGACAATGGTAATCAGTAATCAAGCTGCATGGGCGCATACGCTATAAACAGAACACTTGTACACAAACATCTCCCTTATACTTCAGAGAAAGCTAATTTTGACAAATGAGGAATATACATTACACTTTGAAGTGTCCCAGAAAGTTATGTGACTGATCGGGTAGCCAGATTGGGATGAAAAAATGCTGCATGCTGTTTTTGAAAAAGGCCAATAAATTCTCGTCTTCAGGTTAGTCTATTTAATCGATACAAATGCTTTCACGCGAGTAGTGTATATATCATGGGCACCTTTGCATAACAAAAACTGTAGTTTAGTTAAAAAAATTAAATATACGGTTTATTTTCCCTTTAAACTGATGTTGGATTGTCCCTTTTACCCACAATTTGCAAAAACAAACGATTGAGCGAAGTAATCGACTAACCTCAATTACATTATAAGAATTGAAATGAACTATCTGTCGGTTTTTCGACGTATGAATGTGGGATGGGCGTGTTAGGATGATGAAATGCGTAGCACTTCATACAGCTTAACGCACCCATCCCGCATCCATGCTCCAAAAAGCGATAGTTAACTCATTTCAGTTCTCATGTGATAGAGTATTACTCACAGAATTAAATTTAACGCATCAGTCCAAGACATTATTTTTTCTTAGGGAATTAATCTATAATAACACATTCAACCAAGATCAGTATCTTTTTTATTATACTTATTGTTTACTGAAGGTAAACAACAAACTTCATTTTAATAACATGTTAAATAATAATCTGACAGAGAACTGAACTTCGGAAATGATCGGAGGCAGCGTGTGTTAATTTTCCATTTCCGGTAATTTTCGGAACTAGCGGGTAATGCCTGTTGCAATGCATTAAAACGTGTGAAGAGTGGGTGTAGTCAAAGAGCGTAATCACGAAAATATCAAATGGTAATTGCAGATCAGATGTCTAAGATAATGCATGAAGTATAATAATATATTTTTATAGATTTACTAAGTGCTTCTATGATAAGATATAATACGGAACATTAGCACGTCGTTTTTTTTTAATATCTGATTAATGGGCGCTACAGAATTCATCAAAAATGTTACCAAATATCATTCATTCGACTTCTGAGCTTGGGAGAGCGGTGGTCCAGATCTTGACGAGTGTTAACTGCCTAGTGGCCTTGGGTAAGACATTATTTATTTATTTATTTATTTATTTATTTATTTATTTATTTATTGGAATTTAACGACACTTTCGATAGCCAGGGTCACCTCGTGTCGGACAGTTTTACGGGTTTAGGAACCTGGAGCACCCAGCAAGAATCACCGAGCAACGGCGAGCAACAACCAGACTCCCCAATGTAACTCCGCACGAGCAGGGTTAGAATTGGTTGAAGACAGGTGCAGCATCGACGTGACTTATGCCTTAGTACGTATGTGACCTTAAACACCAATAAATAAATGCGCTTTAGTACACAGCGCCACCGTGCCTCCGGGTGAGCAGTCGGGATTAAATGCCGTGCCCAAGAACACAACAGAGAATCAAACCCAGACCCTCTCGGTTTGAAGTGCAATGCCATAACCGCGATCCCTGAGTAAGGCATATAATCTCGATTTCTCACGTCGGTGGTACACTTGCCTTAACTCTTTACCTAACATGAAAAGCAGACGACACTTGCAAACAAAATTCTTGAATAACTATTTTTTTTCATTTTTTGTCTCAAAAACATAGGTTATGACCCCTCTTTGGAACGAGCTCGTTCCAAAGAGGGGTCATAACCTATGTTTTTGAGACAAAAAATGAAAAAATAATAAAAATTAATTCGCGATTTTTGTGAATATCGCTGGCCGATAGCTGCTAATTTTGCTTCTGCAGAGCTGGTAAGTTGGAGGGTCTGACAGTTGCTCTCGGCTGCTCGGTGGTTCTCGTCAGTACCGGCTTCCCCCAACCATAAAACAGTCCGGCGTGATGTGACACTGGCTGTTGAAAATGCCGTTAAACCTCAATATATAAACAAACGAATCAACATAAAGCGAATACCTATGATAAATACGTTTGAAGTGATATTATGCTGCATAAAATAATGGGTTCATTCCTGTTTGAAACTTTTGAAATTTATTTTGAGAAAAATATAAGGGGAATAAAGCTAGGGACACATACCACCGTTTATCGCATCCGTTGAACGCATCCGATCATCGCGTCCGTCAAAATGGTTTCGGACAATATGGTTTCAGTTTGCGCATGGCACATACCTCCGGCAACGATTATCGGTTGCGTTCACCAGATCCGTTGATCGCAGTTTTCGAACACTGCTCGATTTTTGCGATGAACGGTTCCGGTAAACGCAGGTGAAATTCCATTTTGTGACGTAAAATCGGGGAAGCCCTCACTACAACCATGCCGCGTGCTTACACGAACTTATCAACTGAACAGGTTGGGGACCTAATTGAGGAGGTGAGGAAGAGGCCCTACCTATACAACACACGGCACATATCGTATCACGATACAGAAAAAATTTCTGAAGACGGAATTGTGCGGTAAGTGAAATATTTATTAGGATTTATTATGGAGCCTCGATAGCGCAAATGCCCCTTGTTCCTTCCTCTTTTTTACGATAGGATGCTCCCAGTATCTTCTTCTCTTCCTTTTCTTGATGATATTGTAAGCAAGAAGGACAATAAGTAGATCATCTTCACTCGATGAGCTCATGACGGCAAAAAGATTTGTCTCATCGGCCGTTTTTGACGCTTGCATGTGTCAGATGTTGCCGCATGGTTGCCGTCCGTTCAACGCATCTGATAAACGGATCCGACAAACGCAATGCGATAAACGGTGGTATGTGACCCTAGCTTAAGACGTAAAAATCGGGCGAGGAACTGAACATCCGTTAAAGCTTTACCTAATATGACAATAGGAGGCCACTTGTATGAAAGTTTCTTGGATAATTGAACATTTTCATTATTTCTGCCTCCGAAGCATAGCTTATGACTCCTTATTGGAACGAGCTCGTTCCAATGAAGCGCCATAACCTATGTTTTGAAGGAAAAACTTGGAACAAAGAACCTAAGAGCGATTTTTTTTTATGAATATCGCTGGCTGGATAAACCACTCACCTCCCGAACGGGGAGGGAGGGCGGTTACACCAAAATGTTATCGGTATAAAGCTGTGTTTTTATACTTTTTCATAGAATTTAACAGTTATTGCATGGGTAGAATCTCCACCCTGCGTGGGCGTTGTAGTACACCACTTACCAAGAACAGAAAATGGGAATTCAATTTTGTTTAAAGTTTAGAGACTCAATGGATCTCTTTCGGAGTAAAGAAACGAACTCTGCCCAAACCTTGATATTTATTCGGACATACCTTGAAGCCCTTGCAAAATGTTCCCCAGCATCCCCACCCAAAACAGTGCCACAAACCAGTGCCTTTACCTAGTAAATTAAGTCCCAGTTCGTCTTGGATAGCGTTTTGCAATGCGTGCCCATCACTGGATTTGTGGAGGGATTTTCTGCATAGCTGATGATGGGTTAACTCTTTACTGCCACGCCCACTTTAGCCATATATGAAGGACCTCTATGTACGCCTGTATGCGAGGAAGTTTAATAAAATTTCTGACATACTTGAAACTCTAGCATCTGATTAATTGTTGGAAAAGGCTCGGAGTCCTTTCCAACAATTTATCAGATGGTAGGTTTGATCTGCGATACAGATAAGCATCATAAAATAGGTGACAATAGTCGCTTTCAGCAGCGTAAGCGTTAACCTTGAGATTATTTACCAGTTTCATTGACGAAAGCAAACTAATCTCGAACTCCATGTACGTACAACCATATTGACACATTGATACATTTGTATCAGGGAAATATCACATTCCACCCCGATCCAAGACCCATGAATAACTCTTGATCAATATAAACATATTGTGTTCGAAAATCAGTCGTATTCGCACAGAGTGAGATTTTCTGCACATTATATCAGATTGGGCACAGTAATTCCTGCTGAGTCGTGCGACCTCATCCATCTTTTAGAATTAAGAATATTAACGAGAATGACACATTTATACCACTTTGCTATCATAGAATTAATGCGTTAGAGACTGCAAGTATATTTTTGAAACCAAACTCACTTTTCTCGTGATAAATGGATAAAATAAAGATTAAAAGATTCGATATTACATTGGATAAACTTCGAATGCAATACATTGGTAAAATTTGTTTTCATCACAGGCGTTAAACCATAATTCGTACCTCCTCAGTTCATACCCGTGTAAATATTACATTTGTGCACTGAGAGTTGTTTGCGATTCTAGATTTTCAGTTAGCGATAAATTTTGACAGTCCGCCTCACAATATCTGCACTGTTTGTTCAAGTCGGTACAATCATTTTACTTTCAATATTTCGCGTTATTATGAAGTCTTAAACTCTGTGGGCTTATTGTTAATGTAGTTTCCCAGGTTATATATTAATATATATTATTATTATTTGTCCAGTTATCCCACACTTTCAATATTTTCCCATTTTTACACAATAAATATTAACCCTTTGAGACTTTAATTATCCTGACGTTCAAACATCACTGGGAATTCAGTTGCTTCAACGTTTTTTCAAAGTGCGACGTTAGACGTTGGAAAGTACAAATAATAAGATATTTTTCACTTTAGTGATTATCTGGTTGAAATCTAGATTATTTTTGGTGGTCAGAATTTATTTTTCAAAACTTTTTTATTACAAATTATTGGAGAGTGCCCATAGGCACTCTCCAATAATTTGTAATAAAACAAATTTATACAAACAAAATATTATTTGTGTTTGACTGAATATGAAATATAAGCAAGGAAAGTGTTAAATTTTGAAAGCCCCGACAGTGGCTTCTAACACTCAACCAGTTAAGAAATCTTGACAGCAGGATTATATTAGTATTTTCAGCTGCGATAACATTTGGTTGTCACTGAGCACTATTCGGGAGAAAATAGGAATTGAGGTTAAAATTTTTAAAAAATCGAAAAATCGAAAAATAATAACAAAATAAATGACCACAAAATGTCAGCGCGCTGTTTGATTTCGTACGTCATAAGACATGCAATGGGTTAATAGACCATATTCCCAATTCACCTACACCACGGGAAGGATTTCATTAGTTCAGAAAGTGGTAACTCCCTTTTTTCAACTCTATTCCCAGCTAAAAACTACTCTTCTTTATCTTTGCAAACGGGTATCACACAGACTTGAAATTTTGTGAACTCACATGATCCAATGTTACAAGTTTATCGCATCTGAAGCGAAGTGCATACACCAATAGCATTAATCCCTAAATGCAAGTGTGGTCTGCTATCCATGTTAGGATTAATCTGTCCCCGACGGAGAAACTGTCCGCCTTTGCACCCAACGCAACCAAAATAAAAATGTGGTATCGCCACTTGAAGTCAATTGCTAGAGATGGGCGGTTTTGGAATTTTGAGTTCGGTATCGATTTCGGTATTTTTAAGAGGGAATACCTCGGTATCGGTTCGGTATCTGACTTGACTGAGATTTCCTGACAGTACCAAGAGGGAATTCACATCAGGAAAATACAAAATAAGTTGTTCTTGCATCATTCTACCACAGAGCCACAAATACCACTGCCAATGAGCTCAACAGTGGCATTCTTTTACGAAACCAGATCATATCTACAATAATTTTGTGACTTCTTCTAGCCACACCTTGACCTCTAAAGCCGTATGTCAGGCATATGCACTCTCAGAGCATGTGCACTGACCAACAACTACAAGAGGTCCAGCTGACAATAGACAAAGCACCTGGGTAGTGATTTTTAGACAAGTCGTGGCTGCCTGTTAAGGTAGCCAAGACTTGGCTAGAAATCACTGCTAAGCAGCTGGACATATATAGGATGTAGTCACATGAGAATTTAGGACAATTTCAAGGCCCCTGAGGGTTAACAAAACTGAAAAGAAAATCAGCGACTTCTTTCATCAAAATGAACCCTTCAACTGCTACCAAGCCTCAACGGGGCATTATAAATAGTGTATGTAGGGAAATTTGCAAATTCAGGCCGTTTCGATATTCATTGATTGGTTTGGTTCGATTCGGTTTTTCGGTATGTCCATAATATCGATATCGGTTTGGTTTTTCGGTATATCTCTACGAATTGCATAGAAAAAGATGCAGGTGTTTTCATCACAGACCCCGGGGGCAACTTCTCCTCCTGGGTCTACCATTGCACAGGGCGGGTAGAGGATATGTTCACCTGAATTTGCCACGGTCATTTTATTTAGAGCAAGTTTGTCATCGAACAAAAGAATAAATAAAAACTACCCTTTAAATTCAGACATTTCAATGACATTCTTCATAAAGAAAATCCTAATAAGTATTGAATGAAAATTTGATTGATGTGGTATCTCTCCGGGGAATCAGGAAAACTAATGCTTACTCTGAATTGATAGCGCGATGAATAATTGGACGGAATAATCCGGAAAGGTAGTGTTTCCACGGACTTCCGTTTGCGCTGTTGGATTTTAGTTTACAGTGTCCACCACAGATTAACGTCCAAGGGCGCTCATAAATAATGATGAATGTCTTCGACATCAGCATCATTCTACGATTGATGTCCTGCGGATAAAATGAATGATTTAATTTTACCTGACATAGAAGACAAACAATGATTTTTGCGAAATGACAAGCACAGCTTCAACATTAAACGCTCAGTGGTAGAGTACTAGACTGTTGGACTTATGTGCTAGAGGTCCCGAGTTCGATCCGCGTACGGGTCGACCCGCATTGTGTCCTTGGGCAAGGCACTTTATCCCGTTTGCCTACATGGGGGCTCGATGACGTTGTGTACTAAGGCGTACTGCACGTCGATGGTGCACGTGTCTTCAACCGCTGTAACTCTTCTTGAGCGGAGCTTGAACAGAGTTAGAATGTGGAGGAGTTGACAGTTGCTCGTCGATGCTCGATTGTTCTCTACGGGTACTCCAGCTTCCTCCAGCCATAAAACTCTCACAGTTACGATTAGCCATTGTGCATAAGTATGTGACCAGTACAGGCCTGAAAATAAGCAGTCTGACATTTGCAAAATGAGGTTCACAGAGAGTGAATTTGATGATGCTATCCCATACAGTGGGCCAATTTATCCTCTGGGTATCTCTTTCTGTTTGGTTTTGAGACCCTGATTCAGATTGAGGTTCACAGAGGGTAAACTTAGTGATGCTACCCTGCTGTGCAGGGTAGCATCACTAAATTCACCCCCTGGAGACCTCATTTTGCAGATGACAGTCTGCTTATTTTCTGGCTTGGATCAGTAAATAATAAATAATAATAATAATCAATCTTAAACCCACTATATAAAATCCGTGTGATGGTATGTTTATATCTGTAACGCTTCGAGCAGACAATTTACCGCTGTATTACAGACAGTGTTTACATTGACGCATGCCAGTTTATCCAACAGCACTAAAATATTTTTAATACTTTGATTTGGCACCAAACATTTTTCATTGGCTAACATTTTGGCACCAAAAAGTTCCTTTCACTTGTGAAGGAAAGCCATAGCAGCCGTGATGAGCGCGATCGGTGACAAAATAAATTTTATTACTTTTCGTATAAGGAAATCGTCAGATGGCAATATAGCCGGAAACAATAACCGATTTTCACGAATCACACTCAAACCCAGCGACTTTGTCAATAAGGCATTAGAAATAGGGTTTGGACAAACTTTCAACATTAATTGTCAGTGAGTGGTTATGGGGCATTGTTTTTGTCTTCAATAAAACTCTGTAGGTTATCAACTTTACAAAAGGCAGCATTTAATTAGATAAATACGTCATACCGTCGCGATTGACTCGCGACGGAATGAAGTATTTATCTAATTAAATTAAGCCCTTTGCAACGATTCGCGACCCGCTCAGTCTCGGTGGCTAACAATGATTAGCCGAATAATCTGTTATTATCTATGAGTACAATGGGAGTACGTACCGACAGCATTTATTTATTTATTTAAGAAATAACTGTCGTTTTCCTTCGTAGCGAGTTATGATTAAGTTTGTGCTGAAAATTTTCGGTTTATATCGCATAAACCGAACGAAAACAACAGTTATTTCTTATAATTTAATCCGGCTGTAATATTAAAATATAAAAAACTATGTGTACGTGAACGAAAAGCTTTTAATTTTCGCAAAAGACAACAGTCAAACTCAGAAAAGTGTGCCACAAACAGGTCACGTCAATCATTGTCAAATTGTTTGTTGTTTTGATTTTCGATCGCAGACGACAGATATTTAGCAAGTCACGTAACAATATCATTAAAAACATTTTTTTTAAGTTCCCCCAAATCATGTTTGGATGTATGATCTTTTATTCGTCTCCCACTTCGGTATATTTTATTAAATTCAATTGTTCCCGAGAAATTATCATTATATTCTCGCTGACTGGAGGCGATGAAAAATCGATCATTGATCTTTGTTTACAAGCTTGTTATCCATCTATCAGTCTGCCGTCACGCCCTCACGGTGACAATTGGATTGAGTGGGTGGGGCTTCCAGAGTCTTCAATGTTGGATCGGATGTGCGAACGTGTAGACATTCCAAATAATTACGTGATTTGGTTTATACGATTTTGACGACTTTCACGCTGTATGCTTTCAACCAATCAAACGCAGAGGCGGGGCAAATGATTTATTTATTTATTTATTTATTTATTTATTTATTTATTTATTTATTTAACGACACTTTAACATCCAAGGTCATATCGCGTGGGTGACAGTTTCACGGGTCGAGGAAGCCGGAGTACCCGGAGAGAACCACCTAGCACGACGAGCAGCTGCCATCTCCCCAACATCGTAACTCCGCACTGCAGCACAGACAAGATTAGGTTCGTCGAAGACATGCGCACCATCGACTTGCTGCGCCTTAGTGCACGGCATCACCGTGTCCCCGAAGGGACAATGGGGCTTAAGTGGACAGCATTCAGCCTGACTATTAATTTAATCAGTGACAAAGATATAACTTAGGTGACATCATTTTTCGACAACCGAGGATTTTGTTAGAACTTTCGAGTTCTGTGGGATTTTTCCCGCGACCACTTGTCCGTTCACTCTGGAAATAACTGCATGTTCATTTTTCAAAACTCGATCAATTTATTTGGATCAGACAACGAAACAACGACCCCGCCCCATCTCTCAATAGCGTTTTGGCACCACAACACTTTGTTTGCCACGAAACTATCCAGGGAGTCTGAAACTTTGGCACCAGACATATTCGGGTCAGTGTGAACACCGATAACTGATTCATCTGGCTAAATTCTAGGGACGGTCAGATTCACACATCATCAAACTAGCAACCCCCGTGACAGGTCTATACGGAAGTCTATGAACATGCCATTGTCAGGCATTAGTACCCTATCCTACTACTCCCTAACAAGACGAAGAATGGAGGGAAGATGCAACCCGACCCACACCAATCCAACCCTCGGTTTTTCGCCCGTGGTTTAACGAGATATTTGTACAGATCCGGGAAAGGCATTGCTGTATCCGAACATGTGGAGACGATCTTCCTTGTTTTATTGGGGTTTAACGACACATTCGATAGCCAGTATCACCTCGTGTCGGACGTGGGAGCGATCACCGAGGGTGACAATTCTAATGTCCATGCACGTCATCTACAGTCCAAGCTACTCTTGTCTTTAACATTCTATTGTAATAATTTTAATGAATCATTTTATTTCATAATTGACGATATGTTTTACTTTCTTGACGTGTGTAAAAAGGTGAACTGTAAAACTGAGAATTTAATTTATTGTTGGGTGTGTAAGCTTTGTCAGGCAGCGTTATACGTCGAAGAGACAGAGAGAATCAGTCACGAGAGATTAACTGAACACCTCATGGACATTAGGTTTCACGACCACATGTCCAGTTACATCCACTTCTCCAGAATGGGACATTCATTGAAAGACGCTTACTTCAGTATACTTGAGAAAGTAAATGGGGGTAAGCAACTCAGACTCATACGTGAAGATTACTGGCGTATGAAATTGGAAACGAGAAAGGGAACAGGGTTTAACACACGGAACAATAAAAAGTACATTCGCTGACGCTTTAATTGCGTAAAGGGTGATTCGACGTCTAATGTCCTTTCTCTGCCTCCATTGTGAAATTTGCATCCAACCGAGTAAGTAGTTTTTTTCTGAAGCTAGAAAAACTGATGAAGGCCTTTGGCCGAAAGCTTTTAATTGAGCAATTTCTTCATGTTTTATTTCCTACCGTAAGGAAATACGATGACTCAGTGGTTACAGAATTGGACTTCAAACCGAAAGGTTCTATGCCCGCCAGGGGTAACTATGTTGTGTCCATGGGCAAGGCACTTAATCCTGATTGCCTATGTCGGGGAACGGTGGCGCTGTGTACCGAGGCGTACTGCACGTCGATGGAGCACTTGTCTTCAACCAAGGCTAACCCTGCTTTTATGTAGGCCAACAGTCTAATTCTGCTCGGAATTTACCACTGTTATGGTCTGTTTTTACTCAGTTTTCGTGGAGATTTGCGCACAGACCACCGTTGATGTAATGTGATGTCCTTTTATTCATAAAGATATACAGATTATGTTTTCGGGCTCCAGGTATAAATATTCCAACCAATAAGTATTTAATTCGCCTTGAAAACACCAAGATATTAACACAATTGGTGTTACTACGCGGTGTAATACTAAGACCACGGTTGTGGTGAGAATTCATTTCTAATGGAAACGTCACCAAACATTCGATCAAATCAAGTCTCGATTGTGCATTATTTCTTGTGCTGATTAAAAAAAATGAGTCTTTGTGGTATTTCTTAATTTCACTCGTCTGGAATATATCAGTTGGTCGGAACAGCGAACCAAAGGTTCGCTGTTCCGACCAACTGAAATATTCCAGACAAGTGAATCTAAACATGGGCGACGGGCTATTTTAGGTCTAGACTGGTTCCGGGCCATAACGGCATCGCAATCCTTACAGAATTAGACTGGTGGGTTGAGAGCTTGCTTGTAAATGTGTCAATACGCAGGAACTGTATTCGACGCACGGACCAAATGGTACAAGAACATGTGGTACATTAATTTTGATACAAGATTTTTGAACTATCGAAAACTTTGATTCGCGGGGTACTAACAAAAAAGTTTCAAAGTGTTTTATGACGGCTGACGTGTTCATAGCACGTTACCCTTTCTACCATAAAAGCGACTAACACATTAAAAAAATAAATAAAAAAATATTTATTTAAAAACAAAGAACACAGATGCACTAAAAGGGTTTTTAGTATTGTAAAAAGAATCTCCTTTAGTTTTTTACAGATATATATTCAATCGATTTAGCATCGCAAGCTCTCTCTCTCTCTCTCATAAACACACGCACACAAATTGAGACTCAAATCAAAAACATAAAATGCAAAGTATAACTCATTTTACTAATATTTTGTAGAAAGTTGAAATAAGTAATGAAAGAGAAACTTTCAAATTTTATTTAATTTTCAACAAATTTATCATTTTAATTTCGATTCGCTCAAATTAAATTAACATAAAATAAGTTTCAACTTTACTTTCTTTCAACAAACACAATTAATTAATTAATTCTTGAAGCTCACGTTGAAATTACTGATGGCATTTGGTCAGAGACGTGGCTAGAGTTTTTCGATTGGGGGTGTAGGGTCGTGAATTTGCAACTATGGGGAGGGACCAGGAGGGGGAACCCCCCTCCGGGTCCCTTCCCATAGTTGCAAATTCACTACCGAGAAACATTTTGAAAATGAAGCCATGAAAGATGGCATAAAATTGATTCCAGTAACTGAAATGTCAACACATTTATGATAGAATTATCAGGTTATTATTATTTGGTATTATTCTGGGAATTGAATATATGCTAAACAAATGCTCAAGCTGAGAACTTTGAACAATTCACACTGTCCTAACATTAAATCAGATCTTATGCAGGAATGATCAGTTTTCAATGTTTCATCATTTTGTAACTGTGAACGATGGAATTAATTCAGGATAACGATTTTACATGATGTGATTTTCTTGAAGTGCATTTCGAGGATTTTTTTTATTATTACGATAAGTAACGTGCTATAGAAATCTCGTACTGATTGACATCATGCATACTTATGAACCTCCATATTGCGTACACTGTAGCTGTAAATAGTAACAGCTAGAATTTTTGCCGATTTGAAACCGAGTTGGAATTTTGGGAAGCAAAGGAGACATCAGCATCACCAAAGAAGCTCTAAAATCCAGATAGATGGAATTTCCAACTAGTCTTGACTTGACCTTCAAATTTCCAACTATAGGAAATTTTGGCCAGGATTGGGAAGGGGGTGACACACCCTCCACCCCCCCCCCCCCCACCACCCCACCTCCATGTCGCCACGTCCCTGCATTTGGTACCTTAGCTCTTCTTCACAAAAATCAACTTCTTGTCTTTTTGGAATGTGCAGAATAGATCAGATTTATTGGTAAAGTCTGAGTTTCGAAACATCTGCACAAGATTCGACACGGCATGCACTTATGCACGTGCAATCATGTTTCGCCAATCCCTTACATTGCCACAAAAATTTAATTAAAGTGAGGATGTTCCCATCACGAAGTGCTTGTGAACTCTCAGAACTGGTATGGTTACCAATAACCTACGCACATACAAACTGAAAGGCAGTAATGTTCGTGAATTAAAATACCATCACGGAGACACGAAATCGCGTATGACTATTGCTTCTTAGTCGTAAATACGAACATAATATCCACTAAATCGTCTGGAGATACTTAACGCGCTGTAATTTGATGGAACTGACGCTGCCGGAAAGAAATAAAAGTGTGTTTACATAAAGAATTTTATCACTTACTTTTTTAAATTTTATTTGTCTGTTTCAAATATTCTAAGTATTGGTATCCGCTTTCACTGTTTTTATTGTTGGAATTGTTGCCCACGCATCCCTCTACTTAACGAATCGCCCGCATCCGCCCGCATAATATGCACATTCTGCAGTTGAAAAAATATTATTTTTCAAAACATTTCAACAAAAGCATATCATGTGACCCCTCGTTGGAACGAGCTCGTCGAGCTCGTTCCAACGAGGGGTCACATGATATGGTTTTGTTGAATTTTTTTGAAATTCAAAAAATGATATTTAAAATAATAAATTTTGATATCGTCTGCTATGGGTAAAGGGTTAAGGCCTAAGTAGGAAGCGCAGTGGCTCAGTGGTTACGATGTTGGACTTCAAGCTAAAAGGTTCACGGTTCGAATCCCTTCAGGGTAACAGTGCTGGGTCCTTGGGCAAGGCACTTTATCCCGATTGTCCGTGTGGGGGCACGGTGGCGCCGTGTACTTAGGCGTAATGAACGTCGATGGTGCACTTGTCTTCAACCAATGCTCACCCTGCCTGTGTGGGGTTAGTACGTTGGGGAGTCTGCTCGCCGTTGCTCGGTGGTTCTCTCCGGGTACCCCGACTTCTTTCTCCCGAAAAAAAATGTCCGACACGAGGTGATCCTGGCTGCCTAAAATGACGTTAAACCCCAATAAATAAATAAATAAATAAATAAATAAATAAATAAATAAATAAGGCGTGAGTATGATTTCTCAGTAATGATTATTTTCCAACAGCTAGGGCCCCTGGAAGCCTCGATTCAAATCGAAATTGTCCCAATGAATCTATTCGAGTCACACTGATTCGAAAATATTTGAAGATCGATACGTTCTCAAAAGTCTACCAAGTGTCTTCTATGGAACTCTTCTTTTATCATCAGGTCTCCTGTACAGGAGACCTGATGCTAGCAGAAAAGTGTAAGAAGGATCCGCTTCCGAAACCACTTCAATTCCGTTGTGGAATATTCCGCTTTTTATTGACTTTCCCAAACAGACGAGTCAATATTGAATACAATAATTGTGTTAGCTACTTCATCACCCCTATCACCCCTCCCCCCCCCCCCCCCCACCCTTTACAGAGGTAGTTCTTCCAGCATCCGGTCGCTCTCCGCCTTTTGTCACCAGTTCGTAAAACGTTTCCTCTTTTGGTAAATCACAAATACGTCGATGTATTATGA
The DNA here is from genome assembly GCA_031216915.1 of Pictodentalium vernedei. Classification (NCBI taxonomy): domain Eukaryota; kingdom Metazoa; phylum Mollusca; class Scaphopoda; order Dentaliida; family Dentaliidae; genus Pictodentalium; species Pictodentalium vernedei. Next base: position 73,134,830 of record CM062290.1, on the reverse strand, counting down.
GATGAAAACAAAACCATACTGACTTTCTCGATCAGTTCGACAGACGTTGTCACAGATTTACAACACAGCCGAAAGAACTTTGTACGCTCACAAGAATTTTCAGAAGGGGATGATTTCTTTTCGGGATGGTGGTGAAATGAATAAGGAGTTCAAACGTTGGTCTTAGGAAAGTTTGAGGAATGCACAAACAGCAGACACAGTGTAGTGGTAACTGTTGTGTTTCAAACGTGATACGCATCTTTACTCGACAAGAGTTCTCTTTAATAACATTGCTGCTCTGTTTTGATCCCGTAAGCCTTTTGCTTTCGAAGGTTATACGCTAAAACACCAGAAAACTTTAAATAAACGTACCTATTCAAAATTTGTTCAACCGGGCTTGCGTGCGACCTTGACTTTTCTCATCTGTTTTATAGCGCGAAAAATATTATTGATTAATATTAGATAACTCTTGGTGGAGGGTAGGGTCGATTTCCGGCTGCTCATCCTCTGGATATGTCGGGAAAAAGAACTGAAGTGGCGTCAAAGGATTGCACCAGCTAAGCATAAAATTATAGTATTTGTTTCGCTTCAGCTTTGGTTTAAAGAAATCGGTTTGTAAAGGATAAACTAAATCTGAGACTCTACAACCAGGAGCGAGGGGATCTTTCAAACTGTGCTATTTTTTTGGCTTCATTTTTGTGAGAAACTGAACATATGTAATTTCGTTTCCTCGATAAGCACACAATTAAAACCTTTATCTTCCACATTCCAATTTTACTCGCACAAATCTACATATAAAGCTGAAATATATCGAGGAATTTGTTTACATGGACAAAATGCAATGCATTTTCTCACAAACATAGCCCTGGCAAGCTAGACATTGCTTTCTAACGATATGCCAGACTTCCTTACAACGATTTTAAAAGCATTCGTGCACCCAAACTTGACGAAAGAAGAATAAATAAACATTAGAATTGCAAATAAGTATCCAGAAAAGGAAAATCAAAATCTACTAAACAACGAGAAAATAAAATTATTTCATTCTATAACATTTTATGAGAGAAAAACTTTTCGACAGTTTGCTCAAAAAGAGTTCTTGCGTACTATCGAGAAACACAGTGGAATCACAGTGGAATAAGAAAATGGAATTATACACATCCTTTATTAATTCAAAAAGGACTATATATACATCACCTGTTTTTTTTTAATGTTCTGTCTCAAAAACAGTTCTTTAGATCTTTTTGGAAAATTTAATAGAAAAATGTAAAGTAGCCTTTAATTTAACACCAGAATACAGTACAGTCGCCGTGAACTGGTCGTAACCCACGCATGCGCAGTGATGGCCACGCATGCGTTTATCAGGTAATAAAAATCATCCGCAGCAAAATTTTAATTAATGAAGCACCGGGTTGTACCCGGTGCTTCAGTAATTAAAGTTTTGATGATTATTCCTATCATTTCTGTTTGGAATCGAATTTTATTGCATCCGTGGAAATATTGCCCACCCGTGGAAAGTGACCAGTCCACGGCGACTGTACTGTATGTTATCTTAGGCTATAGTAACACATCGGATGCTTTTAACACCAGAATATGTTATCTTAGGTTATAGTAACACATCGGGTGGGGGCGCAGTGGCGTTGCTGTAACCGGTTCTCGTCAGAACACCGAAGTTAAGCAACGTCGAGCCCGGTTAGTCCTCGGATGGGTGACCGTCTGAGCGATCAATTCGGACTCCCGCGTTGTGTCCTTGGGCAAGGCACTTAACCCCGACTGTCCACATGGGGGCACGATGACGCCGTGTACTAAGGCTTCAACCAATCTAACCCTGCCAGTGCTGCAGTGCGGAGTTACGGTGTTGGGGAGCTGGCAGCTGCTCGTCGTTGCTCGGTGGTTCTCTCCGGGTAGTCTGGCTTCCTCCACCCGTAAAACTGTCACGGTCATGATTAGCCATTGTGCATAAGTATGTGACCTTAAACACCAATAAATAAATAAATAAATAAATAAATAACACATCGCGTGCTTTTAAATAGCACAACCGATGTCTATATGCTTCTTTATAAGAAGTTCATTTTCGTGTAAAGTGAAAAAAAGTCCACCAACCTATATGGGGTTTCTTAATCAACTCCGAGAGTACAGGAACCTAGAGCTCTTCTCTCTACATTCATACCCAAACAGACGTGTCAATGAAATAAATTCTAGGTGGGACCTTGTCAATTGCCTTCTTAACTCTGAATGTATCTTTGGCAAGTTATATCTATCGCCCACTCCACTCCACTCCACCCCACCCCAACCATACACGTGGGTTTTGACAATATCAGGCGGGTACGCATAATTCGGTAGTAAGATTAGCTAATAACCGATAATACACACTTAATAAATAAGTAGGGTCAATTGTAATTGATTCCGACAGCCTCACCGGGCTGTTGAATTCAATTATTTCTGAACCTCCTTACAGATACAAAAATGGATTCGACCTGTTGCTGTATATAGAAGGATTGTACGCAGCACTTATATTCATAAACTCGACGTTGAGCGGGTTCGTCAAGATAAGGGAATCAAGGAAACTGCGCTTCTGCACAACAGTTTCTCAAATTGTCTTCCGAAACGTAGTCGGCCCGTGTATTTTGGAAATTTGTGACACCACCAACATTCATTGAACTTCCCATGCCCCTGTTTTCCAATGACTCATTTCAAATGTTATTTTATTAAGAAATAATTTAATGTAAACCAGACCGAGTAGACAGAAGATTCCCCCATGAAGAAACTGGGCGAGGTGACCCGATTACACCAAAATAGAGGCCTCATCGTCGGCTCATATTACGAATGCTAGCACCATTAACTGGTTGAGGGCTAGTTTATTTTTGGTGGTCTCACTTTGTTATTCAAAATTTGTTTTATTACAGATTTACACAAACAAAATATTATTTGCGTTCGACTGACAATGAATCATTAAGAAGGAAAATATTGCCCTCTGCTTTGGTGCCTCATTTTCTGAAAAGGTAGAGGTGCCGGCTGTAAGCCGAGATGTCCTTGGTTCGCATCCCACCTGCGGCAACCGTGTTGTGTCCTTAGGCAAGACTCTTCACCCCCATTGCCGACGTGGAGGCACGATGGCATTGTGTACTAAGGCGTACTGCACGTCGATGGTGCACCTGTCTTCAACCAATGCTAACCCTGCTTGTGTGGAGTTGGTATGTCGGGGAGCTGACAGTTGCTCGTCGTTGCTCGCTGGTTCTTTCTGGGAACTCCGGCTTCCTCCACCCGTAAAACTGTCAAGTTCATGATTAGCCATTGTGCAGAAATATGTGATCTTAAACACCAATAATGAAATAAATAATATATATTTTTCTGAAAGTCCTGCTAGTGGCTCCTGGCACTGAACTAGTCAAGGTGGGTTATCGCGAGGAAAGTTCCCAGGTCCAATTCCCATTCCCATTCCGCCCTGATTCATCATGAAAACGATGTTTACAAACAATTTGATTTTGCCGTGCAGTACATCGCAGCTATATATGAGTTACTCGAAATCAATACACCGCGAAGTCACCGAATAAACGTTAGGGCTGAGAGATTGGAGGTTTTCTTGAAATATTTTTTTCGCAACCGAAGTGCTAAGAAATTAGTTTGTCTTGTGATATTGATATAAACTTCTCGCCGAGATTAATATATATTCCTATCTTGTCAATCTTGTTTACGAATAGTCACAGAAAAGTAAACGCAGTTTACAATAAATTGTACGTGTGGGCGATAACGCAAAGATAAAGTGCATTGTTGAATACAGATGCAAATACACTGATGCTGACACATGTTTCCTTTCTTCTCCGTATCAATATTGCACATCACAGCACCTTTGGGAAAGGATTCGGGGTGCGCGCCATTGGGCAAATTCGCACCGTGGTGTCTCTAATTGCAAATTTGGTTTGGAGAAGAAATAGGTAAAGAAATGAAAGAATAAGAAATCTTACATTCGTATTGTTCCGTAAACATTAATACAGAAGCTGCATGTACACTACATGTAGAAAGCATTATAAGAGCACTCAACACCGCGTTTCAATGTCGTGGCAGGGTTACTCTTCCTTTTACAAAAGCAGCAATTATGTCTTGCGAAACATGTATATCCGAAGTCGTTAAATTCGGACGCTTCCAACGCTTGACTTGGTTGGAAATTATTGGTTTCCTGGGGTCTTGTGATATCAGTTGTGAATTAACCATTTCGCTGCTATGGAATTTGGTAATATCATGTGCTGAACCATATATTGGAGGGATTGGCGTTAAAGTGAAAAAAATGAAAGCGCCAATAACGTTCAGGTATTTGTAAATTTAAAACTGTTATTACACAATACGTGGATAGTGTATTATCACTAAATCACCCCTGGAGTGGCGATTCCACCCAAGCAATAATTGCAGATTTGTTGCAAACCATAACAAGCACAAGCAAAGTTCCAGCCACTGGACCTCCGGGTTAAACCCGGAGGTCCATTGGATGAAACATTGTTTGTGATTTTTTTTGATATGTGCAGAATTTGAAAGTGATACTTTGGGTGATACCTCCACTCTACGGGTGATTTTGTTACAATAAATTATCTACGTACTGTATATTGGAACAACGTTAACTCAGTTCAACAATGTTTCCAAAACTACTCCCAACCACACTTCATAAATCGCAAAAGAAAAGACGTCTAGTCGACTTGAAATTTAGTTCCTATTTAATGAACTGACCATGTTGTCCAAACTTTGCTCCACAGGCCGCCACATAATTTTTGTTTTGTTTTGTCGACGTGTGGCACTGAACAACAATTATATATGTTTGGACAAGTTTGGACTATTGAGTTCGTTGTTGCCTCGGGTATTTCCGAATTTACATAGACGCCAAAAATGGTTGAGATCAAATGGATAATGCGTTCTATTGAGAATAACAACGAGCTATGATATCCATTCCCTGTACATGTATGTGGTATCTCCGTACTGAGGCCGTCAAAAGTTGATTCCGTACTCAATATGGACCTGTAGCAGCGAAAAGGTTAAATTGTTTGAGTGAGGAGTAGGAAAACTAAGGAAATGGGAAAAATCATGCCCGCATTTCACCTGGAAAGGACCCAATATTCGACCCCTGTAGACATTCAGATGAATTTCCACTTCACTCATAAAACACCCTAGCCATTTAAACCATGTTGGCATCTTCCATGTCAGTTTAATAATACGCATTAATTGTGGTAGACCAATCAATATTTTCAACATGCAGCTTTGAGACTGCACGTTGAAAATACCCCTATCAATTCACTGGGCAATAATTTACTTTACAAAATTGGGACACATGGATCTGGCCCGGAAAAGCGGGTTTACGATTTCAAAGTGTTACATTATCAATACTTTGCAACTTCCCACATTCTTTTCATACTGTGATTCAAGTTGAAAGGGTTATAGAATGTGGAACCCCTTGGAAGTCAGGAGTTAGACTCTGTTCCTCTCTTCCACGTCGGGAAATTAGCATTGTCGACCTTTTTCAAAGAAAAAGTGTACGCATCATAGAAGTGTTATTCAAGTTTTACCTTCAGTCCATATACTTCCTTACTTATCCCCCTTTCGTCATCTTCAATAATACAGAATTTAAGAAAGAAAATGGTTATGAAGAGTGGCATGGGAGAAAACAATGGTTCTAAGAATACTTCAATCTGTTTTCTGAAAACATGACTTTTTTATTCGCTCGGGCAGTCAGATGTCAAAAAATCTTTGTCTTTTTACCTCACTGTCCAGGAATCGTATCAAAAAATTCTCATCTCTAACGTAGGTGAGTAAAACATCAAATAATAATAATAATAATAATAATAATAATAATAATAATAATAATAATAATAATAATAATAACATTTGGGGCGACCGCTGATTTGTCGCTGTTCTCAGGTGGGTAGGCCTTGATAAGCCCAGTTGTTCTCCCCACGCCACTTCTCTCCTCCCAACACTTTGAGACGAACTTAAAGACATCCCGTACCTCATTCTTTCCACTCTCTCCGATAAGCACACTAACCCTCTCCTTTTTATCGCCCACTAACTACATGTCCTTCATTCTCCCATCCCACTTCCCCATCATAATCACGGTGAATCTTATTCTGTTAGCGTTAGAATGGTATTTTGGAGATTTTAACCGAAAGTGTTCCAGGGTCTCCACTACGCCTAAATTACACATTTGGCACTCCTTTTCATTGTCTTTCCCAGGTTTTCCCCTAAGCTCCAGCGACCGTGACCTCATGATTAATAATACATGTTGGTACAGACACACGATTGTTTTTACATGTTTAACCCTTTACCTAACATGAAAAGCAGACGACACTTGCAAAAAAAATTCTTGAATAACTAATTTTTTTCATTTTTTGTCTCAAAAACATAGGTTATGACCCCTCGTTGGAACGAGCTCGTTCCAACGAGGGGTCATAACCTATGTTTTTGAGACAAAAAATGAAAATATTTTGAAAATTAATTGGCGATTTTTGATAATAGCGCTGGCCGGTTTTGGCCGTTACGTTGGGTAAAGGGTTAACCCTTTGGTACTTTTCTACGTCTTATGACATACGAAATCAAACAGCGCGTTGATACTTTGTGGTCATTTGTTTTGTTATTATTTTTCGATTTTTTAAAGTTTTAACCTCAATTCCTATTTTCTCCCGAATAGTGCTCAATGACAACCGTTGAGTCAAATGTTATCGTAGCTTAAAATACTATTGTTCCTGTATCATTATGAATCGCGTCTTTTGATTGGTCAACGTGACCGAAACAAATAGCCATGGTATCGGCTATCTTCAAACATGCGGGTGATAAGAGCGCGCGCGCCGTTGTTCCCCGTTTGTCACTCGAGAAACTTCCAGATGATAAAAATAACCTTTGACCCCGACTGGGACACATCGATTGCAGAAACTCCTATTAGAACTGTTAAGTATTGTCGTGTTGTAGTGAATACTAATACAAATTAAAAAAAACATCGTTGCAGCCCTATGAGTAGAAGCACTTGTTGGCTGTCGAATTCGGTGAGAACTGAACAGATTGAATTGGGTTCGCAAATATACTTTTGCGCTTTGCGGGGTGAGAACATCAAAGGGACCAACTCATCTGTTTCTCTTCGATAAAGCAGAATACAAAATGTCAATCTCTCGCTTCGCTTGTCGGGGTAAATCCCGGCCATAAAGAATTTTTTCAATAAGGGGTCACAATGTCAGTGAGGGTTTTGGAGCCAAATTGAGGTAAAAGTAGGAAATCCACGGCGGGTAAAAATACGGGCACAGTCAGTGTGAGACTTGGTGTCAACAACAAATTAACATTACCAGGGCATTGACGTTTAAATCTCGCCATCCTCGGCGCACATCATAATTTATTTTGTGGTTTCCGATGGTCAGCGTAGAAATATATGCTATTAATTCCACCTACCTCTTACAAAATTCAATGACTGCGGCTCAATTCAAAATCTTCAAGTTTGAACACAAGTGGAGTCTGAAATTGTGAGACATCGTTCCCGAAATTCAAAATGTCACCTTCCATGTTCCATATCCAGCGTCGTTTTATGTGAATATTTTAGCTATTCTCCCAAAAACATGAATAAAACACACAACACAACACATGCTGAAGCGTGTTCCATGGAAAAACAATACACTCTGGAAGGCAGAATTTACACGGTTTTAAAACTTTTTCAATGAATTCAAATTCACCAAAGTGAAAAACTTCTCCATGTGTGACCTGGTTTATAAACAGCGATTCGGAAAATGTAAACAATCTCGGTCTATTTATAGTTTTGCTGTGACGTTTGTTTTTCGCTGTTTCGTTCAAGCCCTGAGGCTCAGTGTGGGGTTTAAACTTCGTCGCCTGAGTCATAATGTGGGATCATATTTTACATCTCGGCGTTATTTCTGTGTTAGGAGGTGGTACAAAATCGTTATCTCGGGCAACATCCTGGGTACATGGAGATTTAAAACCTGGATGTCGGTTTTCAACCATGAGGCGCACGATTGTTTTTACATATTTAATTTATAAATGATACAGACGACTTTCATCAGCTGTTTCCGTCGTGACATTTTGCATGGAAATGTGTAGCAATTACACGCAACATTATAAGTTATTGTAATGAATTGACGGTAACATGGTCTGAGGTTTGCGGCTCGGAGCTTATGTTCAAACGAGACGCAAAGCGTCGAGGTTCAACATACGCTCCGAGCCGCAAACCTCAGACCATGTTACCGTCAATTCATCACAATAACGTATATGTTCCAATAGACACTACAAAATCTACATCGTGAAACACGAGAGACTTATTTACTAAACTTGTGATCTATAAAAGTTGCGTTGTTCAAGGCAACTTTTAACGATCACAGGTTTAGTAAATAAACCTCTCGTGTATCCACGACGACACTGAATAAATAATCAATAAACCAGATAAACTCATTCCATCTTAGTTCAAATCGTAAATCGGTTTGTAATTTAAACAACACTTCACCCGGAACATGGTCTGCTGCACACGTGAAACATCCAGAAAAATGAAGCGGTTGGCTAGTCACTCCGTTGATGAAACAGTTACGAAACGGACGACGTCATTGCAAATATTTCGCGTTGAGGCGTCAGACGGTAACATTTGCCACTTGAGCCGTAAACATAGAATATACTAAGCGAGCTCTCGTCCAATCAGAGGATGGGGATTTTAGTCTTATTGGAACATAGTAAGTATATCAAAATCAGATAAAAACAGCTCAAAAAAAAAACCCAATAGTAACCAAGCTATCGGTCTCCTTAAGACCATCCTCAGGGAATAGACACAAGAAAAGAACATTTGCACTCACACGTTGAAACAAACGAAATTCAGAGATAAAACTCAAAAATAGGATACTTGCGTAACTGATGTGGTATAGAAGCCAAAAGAAAAACACCTTTGCAAAAATTAAAACCAGTAGGCGAAAAATGCTTCTGGGCAAACTCTGAAGAATTCTAATATACCCTAACTCCCAATTTGGCACAACCCGATGACATCATCCGCTTCAAAACTCAAGAAATCAAGAAATGCTTAAAATTCTGTTATGGCCTAGAGCTCTGTGAGTGCTGTCGATCCGGAATGTTTCTTGAGGGTCGGGCTCAGCGTTTGTCCATTCGGAATTGGAGTCAATGATTAAGGCCTGAAACGAAGTGAAACGTGTCCAGTCAATAGGCAGTGACGTGTAATAGCGGGCACATCTCGTCTACTTGAATAGTCGGTGATTGTTCACACACTTCTAAAACTGGGTACATTTTTCGCCAACACACTGTATTTTGTATTTAACAAACACCACATTGAAACAGGTAAATCTCATTTGAAATTCTGGTGGTGCCGCAACCAAATATTCTAAATGTTTCCCCAGTACTAGTGCTGTTGAAGGAATCGGCTGATGGTATCAAGGTGCACATTTTTCGACTAGCCGTTCTTCAATTTTAAATTGACTGGACAGAGGTTGACACGAACATGGATGCCGTTTCTTTTTCTTTTCTCGTTAAAAGGCGACAACAGGTGGTGTTTGTCAAATTCAGTATTTTGGCGAAATCTGTACCCAGTTTCACAAACGTGTGAACAACCACCGGCCATTCAAGAAGGTGGTGCGTAACTGCTATTACACGACACTGCATGTCGACTGTTTACCATTTCGCTTCGTTTAAGGCCTTTATCACTGGCACTCGAGAATCATTCTGGATTGAACAGCTATGCACTTGAAGACCCCTCGGCCTTAACAAATTTCAGGAGATTCTTCATTTTCTTGGGAGTTTTAACCCTTTAAACTCTAGTGGTATCTTCCATGCCAGTTCAATAGTAGCAACTAGAAGAGTCCATATTCATTATTTGGGGTAAACCAATCATTATTATCAGCACGTTGATAATATTGATTGGTCTACCCCACACATTTACTGAACAGTCATCTTATTTAATGAAGTTATGTTGTATAATGTTCCTGGCCGCAAAAAAGGCCACTGGGGTTCAAAGGGTTAAATTAAGGGGCATGTTGCCATCGAATAACGTTAAACTGGGAGTAAGGGTATGTAGGAAACTTTTCTTGATAACTCGCAATAAGAATTTTACTCTCTTGATCTTAGGATTAGCAGCAATGGCAGAAGAGTTCGTTATTGTCACCGCGAAACCTCCAGGTGGTTCGGATATTTGTCCCACATGAAGCCCATGTAGCCCAAACTGAATGGCACTGTTGTATCACGTGATACCTGGCCATGTTACATGGGCAACGTTTCTGTTGGGTTTCATTTCAGCTGCTGGAGAAAATTCTAGCAACATCGTGGAAACCCTTCACTCTTGAGACCTCTTCGAGTGTGGCGAATATCTTATCACATAAGTGTCTTGTCTGCGATGGTATTCTTTTTTCCAAAGTCATTTGCTGCGAATACAATCGAACGTGTACTGGCCAGTCACCAAAGACTTTTTACCTTCCTAGCGATCGGAACATACGTTAAAATCTAATGGCCAAATATTCAAGATTTCCGTTTCATGCATTCTAATTTCGTCCATATAATTCTGTTCAAGTTGATGCAACAAAGGTTATAGAAAGTATCGCAAAAGTTCGATATACAAAGATGAACAAAAAAATTCGTATCAGACAAACATGATTACTTCGTATACAGTATTGTGGTAGAATAGTGGTTTCTTTCTGCTCTAGATCGCGGCACACTAACATCTCGTCCCTTCATATTATCTTACAATCAACATGTATTTTGTCTGTATTAACTCCGCAACTGTCGTGTATCCCACCCCCCTGATACAGATGTTTGTATCAGGGGGTCGGATACAAGCACGTTCCTTTCGTGTGAGTTCCATTTTGTCTTTTTGTTCATCCATACGAATAAATAGTTCGTTATATATTCGTCTACATTCATGACTTATCCCCAATATATTGTAAGATAAATAGATTATTACCATTATGTGGATGTACAAAATATGTTTCCGAATCTCGCTCCGGGTTCTAAGGGCAGATCACGACTCGTCTTCGACTCGTCGTGATCTGCCCTTAGAACCCGGAGCTCGACTCGGATACATATTTTGTACATCCACATAATGGTAATAATCTATATGAATCAAGCGCCATCTGTAATGCTTTAGCAGGTGGCGCCTTGATAAACCAAAGGGACGATCAATGGTTCGAGATTTCTTAAATAAAGTATTGCAAATTCAAAACTGAAAGTAGAAAAACAAACAAAATAGTATGTGATATTCGATGTTTTCGCATTTCTTTATCGACGGTTCAGATTCTATTCGGTGTTGTGTGGAGGAAAACGGACACAGTCGCGATCCGGTTAAAATTGTCTGTCCACTGTTGTACCATAGCACTGTATTGAAATTTATCTCCCCTACTACCAACCATCTAACCATTAATTTCTGACAATTTTTAATATTTACCAGATTCATTCGACATTGTTATAAACACTCAGAGGTCAGTTGAATCTGTTCATCGTTACATTAACAAGAAACACACTTTCACATACACATCTACATATACAATCTAATACCCGCGCACTTCCATTTCGGCATACCTCCACACAAGTTCGCTTAGTATATAGCCTCACACGCACGGACACAGACACTTTCTAACATACGCGTAAACACACTCAAAACACACACACACACACACACACTCACACACACACACACACACACACACACACACACACACACACACACACACACACACACACACACACACACAGAGTCTTGTCTACCCTACATACCGAGGTACCCTATTGTTTGTCCTTTGTGTGGGCTAACGGTTTCTACCTCGTTTTGCCGTTACAGTTCTGGGAAAACAACCGAGGTAAAGGGTTTCTTTTGTCTTTTGTACCTCGGTAAGGCGAAACACGCAAACTCTTTTGTCTAGTTACCTCGTCAAGTTGGTAAGACAACCCCCCCCCCCCCCCCCCACACACACACACACAGAGAGAGAGAGAGAGGGAGAGAGACACACATCTACACCCTATCACACACACTCACCATCAGCCCCATCCTCAAAATGACACACTCTGTCACACACAGGGAGAGAGACACAACACACACACGGGAGGAAGTAAACTATTCCCCAAAACTTTGCAGCTTTCCAAAGGGAGTGCCTTACTTACTTATCGGGGTTTAAGTTCACAAATTTCAGCTAATGGAGATATGGCTAATCGTGGCGCAACATGGCTATCAAGTCAAGTTTAGCCAATCGTTCATAACCATAGGAGGTGCAAGTCATTATTCCTTAACACTTGACTTAACGTAACGCTGTAAACCGGACAGCACTTTTTACAAAAATGGCTATTCAAATTTTATTATTTTTTAAAATTTATGCTTTTAAATCATAGCTTATGGCCCCTCGTTGGAACGAGCTCTATAAGCTTGTTCCAACGATGGGTCCTGTGCTATGATATTGGGGCAAAAATGAAAAGTTATTCATATTGTCTTCTATTCGTTAGGGGGTTAAGCAATGGGTTGTGCTTTTATAAACTCAATTGGTACTTTGTATTAAAAAACTCTTTTTCGCAATCTCTTTGTTGGGAGATATTTATGCCCGTCAGAAATCGTTTGTATATCTCTGATTTGTTTTGTTTCAAGTGTGTATTCTCCCTCTGGGACATTCTGACATGTTTTATCAGCTACAAGCTTGGTAAGATATGATCTGTCTTGGGAGTATCCTCAACAGGTGTAGAGTACATAATGGTTATCTGCACCAAATAGAAACAAACAATCCAATGACTGTACTAATCTTGAATAAACAGTTGAATTTTTTTAGGCTGAATAAACCATAAGATACGACAATAAGAAGTATGCATAGTAAGCTTCGACAATATATAAAATTCACGAGGAGATAACTAGGGCTGTCACGATTAATCGATTGTCGGTCGGTCACGCCGAAATCGTTTAGTATTTTACGTTTTCGAAGAATCGGTATATTTTATACTGTTTTAAACGTTTAATAATTAAACAAAAATTGGATGAAAAAACTATCGTTTCTAAAGGTAAAAGGTCAAGAACGTCGACTTTAGACCTCAAGAAATGGTTAGAAGTATTTGTCTTTTAGATACATTCAAAGCTTTGATGTTCTGAACTTTTGAACCGTCAGAGTGATAATCAGGACCGGACGGCAGTTGCGACCTTCTAAAGGTCGCAACTGACGACCGGTCTTGATTATTACACTGGCGGTTCAAAAGTTCAGAACCTCAAAGCTTTGAATGTACCTAAAAGAGGATCGTCTTCGTTGTTTACTTGAGGTGGGTCAACTGACTTGAACTTTATTTTTAACGACTTCAAAAAGAGGAAGGGGGTCATATAGTTACGATTAATCGATTTTTATCGATTATTTGCGACAATTAATCGATTCCAAAATTCAAGAATCTTGATAGCCCAAGAGATAACTCCTACAAAAGAAAAACTACTACAGAATGAAAATTTAGGAAAATATAAATAGTTTTCCTTTGTTGGAGTTATTTCCTCGTGAAGAGATATTTAATACTGATTTCTGTACAGATTTTTTGTGAACATACTTTCTCCTGTGGATTTAAGCCCCTAAATCAGCTCTACGGAAACTCAGTTATACAAAATCACTGCATAGGAGGCGCATGTATACTCTCGTAGTTTTCAGTTCTGAAACTTTTTGATGAAATTATCTTGTCTTAAACTTTAAATTTGAATACAAATATTCAAACAAACCAAGTACTAATTCTTGGATACGCAGCAATTTCAATGAATTTATGTCTGGCTATTTCAAAAATAATCATTGTTTTTTTTTTAATCTTCGCTTTTTAATGATTTTCTTCATATAGCGCTATACTAAATTTATTTATTTATTTATTTATTTATTTATTTATTTATTTATTTATTTATATTTATTATTAGAGTTTACCGACACTTTCGACAACCAGGGTAACATCGTGTCGTCAGTTTTACGAGGGAAGGAAGCCGGAGTATCCGGAGAGAACCACCGAGCAACGGCGAGCAACTGTGAGGCTCCCCAACGTACTAACTCCCCACAAGCAGAGTTACCACTGGATGAAGACAGGTGTACCATCTACGTGCAGTACGCCTTAGTTCACAGCGCCACCGTGTCCCACGTAGTCAATCGGGATGAAGTGCCTTGCCCATGGACACAGCGCAGTTACCCCGGGGATCGAATCTTTTGGTTTGAAGTCCAATGCCGTAATCACTGAGTCCCCGCGCCCATTAAGGGGGGTAATAGCTAACCCAATTGAAGACTAATAGCCTATCTTTGTGAAGAAAAATTAAATTGTTTAGATATTCCAGGAAAGACAATAAATGTTTTCTGCAGGTTGTGTTATGTCAAGCATGGACGTAGGAACATAGGCGGAACAGGGTGCATGTGCCCCTTCCCCAGCGTTTTCAGAAATAACGTTGTGTGTGTGTGTGTGTGAGAGAGAGAGAGAGAGAGAGAGAGAGAAGGATTTTAGGCCAACATTATTTTTACCAATCCGTCTTTACAATTTTATTTGGAATAAGAAGTGAGGGGGTAAACAGACTCTTTACTCTCAGGATATGCACAATAATCCCTCGTTTGAGTTGCCTCTACTTCGGCCATTGAAGTTGAGATAAAGCACATTTTGGCTTCATATTTAACAAATTGCCCCATCGGGCCGAAAAAATATTTCGGCCCAATGGGGTAATTTGTTAAAGAAGGGGCCAAACTTTATGTGCATTTGTCTTAATGTCGAGGAGCGCGAATTCCAAACATAGCTTTGTGTAGTTTTTTCTTAGGCACATGGGTCACCATTAATCTATATCAATGTGTGCGTGCCCATGTATGATCGGCCCGCCCCCAAAGTTGGAAATGTTTTCTGCGCCCATAATGTCAAGTTCTAAAACGGGTTTTCATTGAGTGTACACTTTGCAGTGTAGGGTACGGTTGGATTCCGGAGTCTATATCTTATTTAATATTTTTTTCGAATTAAGAACCTTTATTTTTTGCAGTGTAGGGTACGGTTGGATTCCGGAGTCTATATCGTATTTAATGTTTTTTTCGAATTCGTCAGGTGTTGATGTGTTGAAAGAAATGCAGTCCGAATCTCAATAAAGTGTTTCAGTACATAAGTAAATCTTAACCGGGCCGCTCACGTCGTGCGCTCTTTGCCCCTGAAGAAATTCCTCTAAGGAAACTCTGTAACATTATGGATGAGAGAGTGCATTTACAACACAAAATGGAGATATGAAAACATATATTTGAAAATTTGTGCTAATAATAACATATTTATTGGTCAGATAAAGCTTTTGAAAACTTGTTATAGATCCATTTCCGGATATTTCAAAGCGTGATTACCGTTAAGTGGCCGTCTAACTTTACAAAATGGAATTTTTCAAGAGTTCCTCTGTTTGATGGTTAGTTCTGATCTCTCATCTGGCAGGTAATTAACTCTTCAGATATTCCCAATAAAATGTGACAACTGTAAAATTTTAATATCCGCCAAGTGCACTTGAAAGTCGTTACTGATTAAGTAAGATTTCACCAGAGTTTCTTCAGAAAACGTTGACTCCATCCATCGCAATAAATACACAAGCTGTTTTACCGAATGTTAGTTTGCTAATCGCAAAACAAAAAGAAATCATTAACGCCAGGCGTGGTGGCAGATCTTTTTAGGTGATGCCTAAAACCCACATTTGATGGTTGGCATTTTTCGTCATTGAAAGAGTCTTACAGAAAAGTTAGTTCCCTTAATTTTCTAAAGTTGCCAACGAATTTAAAACTAGGGTATGGGAAATTCATAAAAACTGGAATTTCTCGAAATGTTAGCGAAGTTGTATCATCGATGGGTGCATCATTTCACAAACTTCGAGCAGTTTCTTGAGTAGAATGAAAATACAGAAGCTGGCTTTTTACATATAGAATAAACGTATAGTGTTTCCAAGTAAAACATTTATTCTACTCGTAGGATTAAGAATGAAACCGACGAGCCCCTGGCTCGTCGGTTTCATTCTTAATCCTACTCGTAGAAAACTTTTTTACTTGAAAACACTATACGTTTATTTTGTTTATCCCATAAATAATTTATAGAGCAGTCGCGGCGAAATCGTCCTGTTTCTCGCAGCAAAACACTGCGAGAAGTGAGGAGCACATTGGTCCAATTCGACCGACAAGCAAAACTGCCAAAAATAAACAAGGCGCAGTGATACATTTCTGTTTAAAAATAATTCCTCTACAAACTTGAGCTAAAGTTGCAAAAATACTTTATTAAATGAACAATGTTTATCTTTCTTAATTTCGTCGTCATGCATTTTCCTGTAGAATTGTATAGTACGGCAGCGTAGTTAGTAACTGACTTTTTTCAATGCAACGATTCAGCGAAGTCGTTATAAGGATTTAATAACTAACTTTTTTTCTTGTAACGATCTCGTTAACTCGTAATAACGACTTAGCTAACTCGTTATTACGACTTGGCAAACTAAATCTGTTCGTTTTTACCGTTCGGTAAATCCTTCTTGTGCTTTCGGATTCTCGTTTAGCCCATTGCCGCCATAAAGAAAGAGAAACTATATTTCTGTAACTCGTTATAACGACGTATTAACTAACTGTTTTTTTCCAACGATCTTGCTAACTCGTTATAACGAGTTATTAAATAACCCTTTTTCTTGCAACGATTCAGCTAAGTCGTTATAACGACTTAGCTGAATCGTTTCAAAAAAATAATGTTTGATTTAGCGAGATCGTTAGAAGAAAAAAAAGCTAATTAGTAAGTCGTTATAACGATTTAGCTGAATCGCTGCAATAAAAAAAAGTAAGTTAATAACTCGTTATAACGAGTTAGCGAGATCGTTTATTAGTTAATAAATCGTTACAACGAGTTACAGAAATATATTTTCATCTTCTATGTGGCGCCAATGGGCTAAACGAATATCCGAAATCACAGGAAGGATTTACTGAACGGTAACAACGAACAAATTTAGTGAGCTAAGTCGTAATAACGAGTTAGCTAAGTCGTTATTACGAGTTAACGAGATCGTTACAAGAAAAACAGTTAGTTATTAAATCGTTATAATGACTTAGCTGAATCGTTGCGAGAAAGTAAGTCAGTTACTAACTCGTTATAACACGTTAGTAACTAAATACTGCGTGGCGCCAATACGCTGCCGTATTATAAAAATACAAAAACTCACTTTTTAAAATTTTTTGGAATCAGTTTGAAAGTTTCACTAGTATTCTCCGTTTAACTTGTAGGGTGCTAGAAGCCATTATCAGGGCTTTAATATGAAGAGCAGGTACCCCAGCCTAAAGGTGTCATAGTTGGTGAGTGTATTAGTTATCCTTGTGTTTTCCAGGGTGTATGGGAATTTACACCGGTTTGGGAACTCATACACCCTGAGGCAACGCCGAAGGGTGTATGAGTTCCCAAACCGGTGTAAATTCCCATACACCCTGGAAAACACAAGGATAACGGATTTATTTCCAAGAATTTTGGTGTACTTGATACTTTAACCTACATTGTGGGCAAAAACTGACAGACAATTTGTACTTTGTAAGTTTCTCAATAAATAAAACGAGACAAATATGGAGGTCATTGGAACTGGCTCAATGAGCCAGTTCCAATGACATCCATATCTGTAATATTTTATTGCACATAAATTTAAATTTCCTGTATTCTTATTTTTGTTCTAACATAACTGAGCAAAAGGTATGAATTAATAATTAAAAATTGGTACTTTTTTAGCCATATAGCCTGCTATTGTATATTCTTGTTTTTACACCGTGGTTAACCACGGTGTAAAAAAAAACACTGTGGATTGCAAGTTACACCGTATCTCTCAGCCAATCAAAATGCAGTATTTTGTTTCATTTGGAAATAATGCTTCATATTATCTTAGAAGTGAAATTACTTAGTCTATATGGGTTTGCCTCATTACAATTCATGGGAGAGTGCGTCTTGGCTCTCTCCCATAAATTGTAACAAGGCAAAGACACATGAACAAATTTTGATGACCAAAAATAACTTCGCACTCTACCAGTTAAGCCCATTTAAAAATAAGAAAACGGTGTTTTTACCACCATTTGATGTTCTGTAACTTTTTTTGTTCGTTATTTATTTATTTATTTAGTAAGGTTTAACGACACCTTAACATCCAAGGTCACATCGTGTCGGTGACAGTTTTACGGGTGGAGGCAGCTGGAGTACCCGGAGAGAGCCATCGAGCAGCTGCCAGCTCCCCAACATCGTAACTCCGCACTGCAGCACAGGCAGGGTTAGATTGGTTGAAGACATGCGCACCATCGACGTGCAGTACGCCTTAGTACACGGCGTCATCGTGCCCCCAAGTGGACAATCGGGGTTAAGTGCCTTGCTCAGGAACACAATGCAGGAGTCCGAATCGATCGCTCAGACGGTCATCCATCCAAGGACCAACCGGGTCCGACGTTGCTTAACTTCGGTGATCTGACGAGAACTGGTTACCGTCACGCCACCGCGTCCCCTTCTGTTCGTTATATCAACAACGTGAGAATCGTGACATATAATACATATACTATCCTTTCCATTAATATAAAAGTCAAGGTAGTAAGATTTGCTAATTTTTTTCTTGTGAAGAATAAAAACATGCAAATTACTGTAAAAACATATTCGCCAAACAAAGATCCAAAGTGGAGGTTTTACTAAGTAGCTCTTAGTTAGCATTCCATAAAAGAGCCAACTTTCAATTTGTAACTTTTAATAAGCGAAAACAACACAGCCCTGGGAGTTGTCTGTTGTTTCCAATTAAGAAGTATGTAATTGTTGAGAAAACACCAGTGACATAGAAGAAACTAGGCGAAGATTCCTTTCGTTACATTTTATAAACTAACATAACAGACAGCTCCAAGAGCTGTCTGTTGTGTTAGTTTATAAAATGTAACAAAAGGAAACGTCGCTTTAGTTTCTTCAGTGCTACAGGCGTTTTCTCAACAATTACATACTTCTCAATTGGACCCTCCTGGCCAGTCTGCTAAATTCAGGGGCGATAACTTTATCGAAAGTCGATTTTCTTGACGAATTAAATCTGAGCACACTGGAGTGGAGAATGTCCGACCACATGAATTTTTGAGACTCGGGACGAATTTTGTTACGGAGTCCGGGCCTTATGGTAGTCTCTAGCCTAATGTATCGTATATGTAGTCCGAATCTCGAAGCGGCACGAGGGAGAGTATGAGATAAGGTAACCGGGGACATTGTAAACTTTTGCAGCCCAAATCGGGAAGAAATGACTACAAAAGTCGACATTCCCTCGAATCTCCGTGAAATAAATAAAATGATGTAGATGAAAGCATTCTGGGTGTTATCACGGGGCTGATATTTAATTTCACCTGTAAATAACTGGCGACTCGGGATCGCGATGGCTCAATGGTTACGGCATTGAACTTCAAACCAGGAGGTCCACGGTTCGATCCCCGCAAGTGGTAACTGCACTGTGTCCTTGGGCAAGACACTTAATCACGTTTGCAAACATGAGGGCACGGGGCATTAATTTAAATTAATTGAAAATAGTTCACTGCTCGGATTCCAGTACGATTTTTATCCTCGGGTAGGGTACGCGAAGGATTATATCCGCGCAGCACACGAGAGGATAAAATCGTACTCGAATCTGAGCGGTGAACATTTTTATTTATTTTATTTTCTCCTTATTTGTTTTCCCAAAACAAACCTTTGTAACTGATTCAACAAACCGATTTGTAAACAATAAACAAAAATAGTGCGTCATCGCTGAGAGTGGAATACGATGCTGGGAGCGGGATACCATTTTCGGCGATTGGGAGTAGGAGTCCGATTTGTTTTGGGGGAAGAAAAACGAACGAAAATAAAATAATACTATTTTCGCACGTTTTGTCTCAAAAACATATAGGTTATGGCCTATCATTGGAAAGATGTCGTTGAGCCCGTTCCGGTGACGTGCATTAGCTCTGTATTGGCGGTAAAAAATTGATGTTTTGTCATTCAAGAAAGTTTTCTGAAAAGTGCCATCTCTTCGTCAAGTTATGTAACGAGTTAAGACATAACATTCTGGACATAAATGCATAAATCTTGTTTCGAAACAAATATTTACAAAAGTCTGGTCGGCCATTTTCTTGTCACGAGTTTCCATAATTGTTACGCATTAATACATGTAATTAATTTTTACTCATTCTAAAATACATGTTAGCGACATTCGTACCACTAAACGTTGCGTGACGTGTATAATTTGTACGACGTGAAAGAAGGACATGGAGACTGTGTTCTACGGAATCGTCAACAACAAAGTTATAAACGATCACTCAGTAAAAGGTGATGAGCAAATGAATAATAATGGCGGGATTTCGATATTTTTCGAAATGTGTACGCCAATAATTATGTGCACATCTTAGAAACAAAATAACTCACAGCAAAGTGCAAACACTTAACTCTTTTCACACTGATATCAAATATCTACCCCTGACGAATTTTGTCATGAAAATCGACTTTTGATAAAAGTAATCTCCCTTGAAAATATTTGATGAGCGGGGAACAAACAATTATTGAGAAACACGTCTTGCGTTGGTTCAAAGAAAACGAATGTTTATGGTACTTAAAGATTCATTTACAAGTCTGAAGTATTTCAGTTGGTCGGAAAGACGAACAATAAATTCGCTTTTCCTACCAAATGAAATATTTCAGACAAAAGAATCTACAAGATACTTGCGTGATGGACTCTTTAAGAGCTAGACTGGTTCCAGACCATAACAGTTTCGAATTTCTTACAGAATTTGACTGGTGGCTTGAGAGTTTGAGCAAAATAATCAGCAATACAATACTACCTATTGTAACAACATTCTTTAATCGTATAGAATGAAACATCAAATTTATTCAACTCGTTCAGCTTTGTCCTGTATGAGGAACTTTGAATGAATCTGGTTGCAAATATAAACAAAAGATTTTAGGACATTTCTAAGCATTCTCGCCAAAAACGAAGATTATAATGAGAAGGAATTTGAAACACTTCCATTGTCTTGACTTTGATTTTTTTGAACAAATACTTGGACTTACTCGACTTGGTTTCCATTGCACTTGGTAGATTTATTTATTTATTTATTTATTTATTTATTTATTTATTTATTTATTTATTTATTTATTTATTTATTTATTTATTTACTTATTTTGCCTTTGCACTGGTTTGTTGTTTTACTTTTTGGTTTCGATTCTTCTGCAATTGTCTCTTTCCGGTTTCAGTTTTTTGCTGTCGTATTCGCAACGGCTGACTTGGTGGTACATGTATGTTCATATGTTGCACACACTATGCCTAGGTTTTGTTTGTACCTGCTGATTTTGAGGTTTTGCACTTGTTTTCGTTACATATATTCCTCTACACTTGCACTCGCCAAATCGGGTTCCTTTGTACCGCATCTACGCGAGTTGCCTTTGGAATTTATACACTAAGACTAATTGCTTTAAATTCTATTGCATTTTCATTTGTTGTCTCTGGGAACGCATTACATCGGATTATTACGCAATCAATGCAGCCAAGGATCATTTTACGTTTGCAATCGTTGCTTTGGGGTCTTTTTCATTTTCACTTAGTGGCTTCGAATTATTTTTCGGGTGACTTTGTGTACTTTTGCATTCCCACTTGTTGACTGTGGGCTGTTACACTTGCACTGCTTGCGTTTGTAATTGTGGCTTGGGTTTTTGGCAATTTTACTAGATAGTTTTAAAACATAGTTTATGACTCCACATAGGAACAGCCTCGTTCTCATGAGTGGTCATAGGATATGCCTTTAACCCTTTGAGCACTGGTGGTATCTGCCATGCCAGTTCAATGGCAGCAATTAGAAGAGTCCATATTCATTATTTGAGGTAGACCAATCAATATTTTCAACGTGCAGCCTTGGGGCTGCACGATGAAAATATTGATCGATCTACGCCACACATTTACTGAACAACCATCCTATATAATGACGTTATGATGTATCATGTACCAGGCCGGTTAACGACCGCTATGGTTTAAAGGGTTAAGGTAAACAATGGTATTTTGTAGTTATTCAATAATTGTTTTGCAAGTGTCGTCTGCTGTTCATGTTGGAGGAAGAGTTAATGGGGAATTTTAGTTCGGAAAGCATCAATAACACGAACGAATTAGTCAATAAAATCTTAGAATCATTCGTGTTCTGAAACCAGCTGTATGTAATTAAGTTTAAGTCGCTCTGACTGTGAGATAAAAACAGAGACGTCGAAAAAGGCAGAAAATTCGATGAGTTATCCATAAGAAATAATTGCTTCAAAACTCTCGAAATATTTTTTATTATCTTTCTCGTAAAGTGAATGATAATTCACCCATCTTAGCTTTCATTTGAAAAATGTGAATGAGGGAATCAAGCTACTCATGAAGGCTGATGTCTGTTGTTTTATAGTTTTAGGGGCGCCTATGAACAAACCTGCATTTCAGCATTGGTTAGCAGAATTTCATTGCCTGGCAGGCATCAATTCACTTGTGTCTGACATAAGTTTACGTAATTTCTAATAACAATAATAAAAATGATAATAATAATAATAACACTTTGACCAACAGCTGATTTGTCGCAGTCTTCGGGCAAGAACGCCTTGATTGACACTATGCTTCCAAAGCCTCCCTATCCCCACACCTCTCCTCTCCTCCCAACACCGGGAAACGAACTGTTTGATGACATCCCGTACCCAATTTTTCCCAATCTATCCAAAAAGCATACTAACCCTCTCCTTTATGTCACCCACTAACCACATATCCTTAATTAAGCGTGCTAAAGAATTCACCATTGGAACAGAGGAAGAAAAAGTGACAGGCTGAAATTGGTAAACTATTCTTTATCTGTTGCGGTAAAAACTTTGAAAAAAAAATATTTCTAGGTTTGAATGGAGTGAATCAAAATGTACTTTCTACGGGGTGTGCGACTCACCAGAGTGATGCATCATTATGCACCTGCACAGAAATACTATTAGTTACACGGTATTTCATCAGGATGTACGGGACTGTAGGACCCTTCTGGGATCCGTATTTCCTAAGGCTGAAAGCCGAAGGAGTTACGAATCTCCGAAGCGTAGTACAGTCCCGTACACCCTGCTGAAATACCGTGTTACGGATTTATTATCCCTTCCCTTCAGTGTGTCGTGTTTTGTTTTATTATATAATCCCTAAACGGTATCCCAGTGACTAAAACCTTGATAAAAATAATAATTAGAGAAACTGAAAGAAACACATCTTTCATTATTATGGAACAAGAACGATTTGGAGTTTTTCCCTTCGACTGAACTCAAACATTTGGGAGACTTCAATTCAAGGACATTGAGGAATGACATATCGTTATATTTGTGGGACACAAGTTGACTTTATAAGTGGTTTATTCGATACCGTGGTGCGTTGTTTGTCTTGGAGAATCGGGTACACTATATTCAAACTTGTACAAGTGTTGTTATAAGTTTCACTGAAGAGATAATCCAAGTACCGAGATCGGTTGCATGTTTCTCGAAACCACAACGGATCTGTAGTGCAGAAACACCACAACAGAATCCCCCTTCTTGACAGTAATATCTATGGGGGTATGTACATATCGTCCCTTGAGTTTCAATGTGTTCTATGTGCCAGTAGGCTGCCAGTAGACACATAGTACACATTGGAACTCAAGAGACGATATGTTTTGTTTCAAGTTTTCGGAATATCCTCACGAAACAATATTGTTCTCATTTTGTTTGTGAGTCTGAATGTTTATTAGTACTGACGAAAATGTTTGAGGAAACGGGTGAAAGGGAAATCGGCGATGTGTACCTATAGATTGTCTGTACACCCCTTTAGATGCCACGTGATATTCTCATACACCGCGTTGGACTTCGTACACCCCATTGGAGTTAAATGTACCGCACTGAATGCATTGGTTACTGACCAATCAGGAAGCTTGCATACTTTTAAAAGGATAATAAATATATTTATATGTTTTGTTTGTTTGTTTCGTCATTGATCGCGCTCTGTACTGCTGCAAATGCTTTCCTTCGCAAATGAAACGAACTTTTTGTTGGTGCCAAAATCTTAGCTTTGGGAGTCAAATCAGCGTGAATACTGCCCGGATGTTTATCAATTTACAGTACCAGACCGAACGGTTGAAGAACAATCACAAGAAAATTATCTCCGACGTGTCTTCTTAGTTTTCCATTGATAAAATGCTATGCGCGGTTATTGAATCTTGGAAATGTCTGCATGAGACCTGTGAGAGAATCCTTGCAAGCAGCTTGTACATGATGGGTGATGTAATCTTTATCAGGGATTTGTACACAATTAAAATGTTTTTCACTGATTATGGGTATGTTTTCGTTCATTTTAGTTATGTTTTGATTTGGTATGCCACGTTGTGCACAGAATATCTACAATTGCCCGAAACACACGATGGCTTCTATTAAGTCCAAACAGCGCACAATTTAGGCAAACACATTTTCTGAAGTGTCTTCACACCGTTTGGGAGTTCGTCCCCACAATAGGTGTAACATTTGAACATTTGAAGTGTTTGATTATCCCTGAAGTCTTCAGATTACTTTTTCGCTAATAATTACAAGTACATAACTGCAGATGACGTAACAGCGTTCCTACATTATTATTGGCTGCCTGTTCAGGCAGACAACGATGATGTAAAAACGCTTATCAAGACAAATGCATCCGAAGTACATAGCTGCAGACGACGTAACGGTGTTCATATATTGTTGTTGGCTGTTTGTTCAAAAAAAGATTAATATAATATAACCCACCCTAAATAGGACAGATAACGTAAATTCTCCCTACTGAAATTATGCAAATGTAAGCCAGTTGTATTTTGTTTAGCCAATCAAATTGTCCAGTTTTGAAATTGACCAATGAAAGCTCCCAACGCTAATTATGCAAATTATGAAAATGTAGCCCAGTTTTATTTTGTGCAGCCAATCAAATCGTCTAGTTTTGGAATTGACAGAAAATGACGTCACGAAAGCGGAATCCTTACAGAGTTGCATGCGCATTTGATTTGGTTTATTGATCAGTCATGCCTCAGCAGGCTGACATTTACGCGTTCTTCTCATAAAACGGAGGTTGGGTGATTTTGTAGTGGGGTTTAATGACGTTTTTGACAGCCAGCGTCACCGTGCCGTCACGTGGGCAATCGAGATTAAGAGCGTTGCCCAAGGAAGGAAAGATGAATCGTCCTGGTCATGTGGCTCTCAGAGTGATAAAACTCACTGCGAAAAATTAACACGAGAATGTGATTCTTCAATAATAAATTTCAAAATTTCTCTGGGAAGACCCCCGGTAAATCGTTGATGATTGCTGAAACGATGATCTCCAGTTCCCCTTCTTAACCCTTTACCTAACATGAAAAGCAGACGACACTTGCCGAAAATATTCTTCAATAACTAATTTTTTTCATTTTTTGTCTCAAAAACATAGGTTATGACCCCTCGTTGGAACGAGCTCGTCGAGCTCGTTCCAAAGAGGGGTTATAACCTATGTTTTTGAGACAAAAAATGAAAAAATAATTAAAATTAATTGGCGATTTTTGAGAATAGCGCTGGCCGGTTTTGCCGTTACGTTGGGTAAAGGGTTAATTTCGGAAAGCATGAGTTTATGGAAGCCGCAGAATTATTCAGTATCAAAGCCTTCTTTGCAGTATTCTTGAATTAGTCACTTTGAATAAAGTCTATAACCGAATAATCAATGATGATGGGTCTAATTATGTTGTCTATTAATTAATACAGCACCTGCCACAAGAAATCATATTTTATCACTTAATTCAACTGAACAGTATACCATTGCTTCTATCGATCGACTGTTTGTTAGATACAGATTCCTCTACTGTAGTAAACACTCCCGACTTATTGAGTAATGATTACTTTAAGTTGGTGCTATTTGACATTTATCTCATCGACGTAGTTATTACTTTCTGTGGCATTTTATTGAATTAAAGAAACTCTACACTCCAACTATTCAAATGAGGAAAACTGACAAACTAAAATTGTACTTTTAAAATTTGTTGCGTACTTAATTCAAAATGTAGGTTATAGGTATTGGGGTGGGGGTGTGATGAGGGTAGTTTGCTCGAGAGAGTAGAGCATCTCTCTCTCTCTCTCTCTCTCTCTCTCTCTCTCTCTCTCCCCTCTCTCTCCCCCTCTCTCTCTCTCTCTCTCTCTTTTTCACCCTATTTCCCTGAGACAGACAGACAGACAGACAGACAGACAGACAGACAGAGACAGACAGACAGACAGACAGACAGGCAGGCAGGCAGGCAGGCAGGCAGGCAGGCAGGCAGGCAGGCAGGCAGGCAGGCAGACGGGCAGGCAGGCAGGCAGGCAGGCAGGCAGGCAAACATTATTTATTTATTTATTTATTTATTTATTTATTTATTTATTTATTTATTTATTTATTTATTATGGTTTAACGACACTTTTGAAAGCCAGGGACACCTCATGACTGAAAATTCACGGGTGGTGGAAGTCGGAGTACCCGGAGAGAACCACCGAGCAACGGTGAGTAACTGTCGGACTCCCCAACGTACTAACTCCACACAAACAGGGTTAGCATTGGTTGAAGACAAGTGCACCATCGATGAGCAATACGTCTTAGCATACAGCGCACCATGCCCTCACATGGGTAATGGGGATGAAGTGCCTTACCCAAAGTCACAACGCGAGGATCGAACCGATGACCTTTCGGTTTGACGTTCAATGTCGTAACCGCTGAGTCACCGCGCTCCCGGAGAAAACAGTAGAGAGAGATGAGACGAATTGTTTGAAGAACATCGTGTTAACCCTTTACCCAACGTAACGGCCAAACCCGGCTAGCGCTATTCTCAAAAATCGCCTAGTAATTTTCATTATTGTTTTCATTCGTTTTCATTTTTTGTCTCAAAAACATAGGTTATGACCCCTCGTTGGAACGAGCTCTACGAGCTCGTTCCAACGAGGGGTCATAACCTATGTTTTTGAGACAAAAAATTAAAAAAAATAGTTATTCAAGAATATTTTTTGGAAGTGTCGTCTGCTTTTCATGTTAGGTAAAGGGTTAAGCAACCTGTTCAATAGACATGAATAGATAAGTTATTTATTTGATCAGCGGTATATTCAAGCTAAAAGAGGTTGGGGGGGGGGGAATATTTCCCTCCCCACTTCATTTTACCTCGTGTTGAGATAAGAAGGTGTATGCCCCCACCCATAGATCAGGGTCCAGTAACTTTCCATTAAAATGTTTCAACTTTATATATCAATCGGTGCACCCTGGGTACTTTTCTGAGGCTTAAGTACCCAGGAAGTGAAGTCATAAATAACAAAATGAACAGGAATCAGGAAATTTCAGAATAAGAAGAAATGACTAGTGACAGGGATTTCGGGCCTATGTGCACTAGCACCGAGAGGGCGAGGTAAGGGGTGGGGGGGGGGGGGCAACTGCCACTGAAGGGGCCAGGTATCTTTGGTGTTATAAAAAGCTGAGGGTTGTGGGAAGGTTTTTGGTATGGGCCCCCGCCGCTGGTAGAGGTGGCAAGAGTACGTAGTTGCATTACTGAAAATCCATTCATAAGAATAATACTTGTTCCATTTGTTAGTTTTCCACCGGTCTTTCTTGCATCGCGGTGGTCACGATTATCTTTGGAGAAACAATACACCATACTCACGTAAATACAGGTAATATATTACCCTAATTGTAAGGAAACAATATTGACAAGAAAATGCAGGAGAACGCTTCTACTAGCACTAATTTAAAAAAAAAATTATGGGGGAAGATTCGCGACCCCCACTTATCGCTTCGCGGGCCCCGTGACGTCAATTCCACACATTGCCGCGGGACCGTCCTTGCTTTCGGCGTCACTGCGTACGTGTCATCAAGCTCACAGGTCACCAGTCTTTTTTGTTCGGAATTCGACTGTATTTTAATCTGTACTCAGTCTCAGTTCAAAGATAAATTGCACGTTGTCATCTGTTTTGAGGGAGGGGGGGGGGGGGTGAACTGAATAGAACTTTCAGAACTTCGGATATGGTTTACTGTTTGTGGGTGATGAAACAAATCTTCCCTAAGTTGTTACCAGAAATCACTCCGAACATAATCAGTCACATTAGCCTAGAAACCCAAATATCTCTTACTTTTGTATTGTTGTTTATTCTATAACGGGAAACAGGAAGTGAACCTATCTGCACTCACTTTGAAGATTTCCGACACGTTACATTCATACTTGTAATAGTTCTGTGTAAATCACACGGAACGTCTAACATAGTCCGAATTACTTTGGCGCGCGATCCAGTAAATTATGACTTGCATTCATGGTTCGTTAGTACTTCCCGAAATTCATAAAATACACAGTTTTATGTTTGATTAGAAATCATCAGTAACTCTACGATGCAATCATTTTGAGAGTAAGTGTCAAGAGTTACCGCTGCTGAAATTTATTTCGTAGGCATTCAAACATCGTAGTGGATTAGAATTGTTCAAGAAAAGAAACTCAGTTCGAGCGAACTAATTTCGAGTATGGAGCAGAGAAATATCAGTACCACGAAGAACTAAGATGCAAAAAACAAGAGAACACGTATACAAAACCAAAATTATTGCAAACTCAGAATTTCGGCAATTCGATAAAAAAAGGGCAATAACTCTGGAAGGATTTATTTTAATTTTTAAAATTTTCCCTTGAACGGTTCTTCTCACAGAGTGATAACTTGACGGACAGCCAGACGATTGGAGGGAGTCTAATTTCATCTACTGGAATGGCAGCTTGTCAAAACAAGAATAATTCTATAGGAAACCCATAAGAATTAACTACTCTGAGGGCTTTCAAAACATGGGGGCACCAGAGAAAAGGCCAACACTTTCCTTGCTCATGTTTCATATCCAGTCAAATTTAAATAATATTTTGTTTATATGAATTAGTTTCATCACAAATTATCGGAGAGTGCCTGTGGGCATTTGTAATGAACAAAATTTGAATAACAAATTCAGACCACCAAAAATTATCTAGCCCTCAACCAGTTAAGGATTTTGCCAAGGGCCCGGCGAAGCTTCGGGGTTTGATTTTGCAAATTTCCGAACACACCGAAAAAGGTGACGTGTCTCTCCTATAATTTAGTGAAGATTGTATGTACTAAGGTATTGCGTACCGTCACACGTCCATTTGCAGCTAAAAATGACTAATTGACTTCAATTGGATGTGTTATAGGCCACAATAGCTCAGGACACATACGAGATACCACCCGGTATGTAGGGGAGATAATTTTCGATAACTAATACCACAGACGCAACCATTGGAAATGCGATCTGATTCAAGGGTTCGACTCGATGTGACATCTTTTGCCTGATGAGATTTCACATTCGATTCAAGAACAAATAGCGATTCTCCAGACCCTAAAAGTTTTGTCTTATTTTGCGACGTGAGTCTTGCGAACAATTTCATTCAGTTTCAGAATCCATTGTGGTCACAGTGTGATGTTTATGGCTCCACTGTGTGGTACAGCGAAGACAAAAAATAACCACAGTCGCTCCAATGAAAACACAATCGTTGCATTAGACTTATAGTCAATGACTATGGTTCATTTTACAAGTTCAACTTAATATAATATATATTGTCTTAGTTCTACAAGAAGGCACAGTATTTGCAAACTTCAGGGTGTCCAAATTGCTAAATGAATAGAAAACTATTTATTATATGCAACTATTCACACCGATTGCCTCGCAAGCAACGTACATCGGTCTTTCAAGTTTGTTATTGCGAGGGATCCAGTGTCTCTTTCAGCATCTAAAGCTTTTAGGGTGACCAAAACACAGACACAGAATCGAGTTGAATTGATCGTTTAGAACTACGGTCTCCACTTTAGAAGAGATACTCACCTCAAGCTGTCGGGCCACCAGTCTAATTCTGTTCGGAATTTGACGCTGTTATGGGACGTTTGTTCGCCAACTTTTTATGAAATTCGCGGGAAGACGACCGTTGATATCATTTGCGTAAAAACATGTGCAGGTATTCTTTCCTGACGCAGTTACAGATATTCCAATCAATAAGTATTCACTTCCCCTTGCAACATCAAAATATTAACATAATTTGTGGAACTATCCGGCGTGATCACGTCACGACGGTTGTGGTGATTCTTCATTTCTGATTGTAATGTCATCAAAATTACGATCCAATCAATTCTCGATTGAGCAACCTTTCTAGATTTGATTCACAGAAAAGGAATCTTTATGCTTTTTTCTTTATTCAGGTTCGCTTTTCCCATCAACCAAAATATTCTAGACGAGCGATTCTAAACACAGACGAAGACCTATTTGAAAGATTGACTGGTTTCAGGCCATAACAGTCTCGAATTTCTTACAGAATTAGACCGGTGGCCTGAGAGGTTGTCTCACGACTTGCTTAGCCGGTCTGTTATACCAGTAAGCGCAACTTCTGTGATATGATACGGCCGGGTTCTTATTGGAAAGAAATGCGAATATTTTTTTTAAATAAATCCTTTGTTTTGTGGATTTTTTTTTAAACATTTCTCAGAAAATTTCATTGGTTGACGATTATAACCTCCAAAGCAAGAACATGAAGCAAACAACACGCGGTTCGGCCTCATGGATGCAAGTGACACACAAGCACATGTGAGATGGGAAGATTTTTTGAAAAGCTCATGACGGTGCACAAATGCACATTCGTGGTTAATTGTGCATAGAAGTGTGGTCGGCATTTTGATAACATTTTATTGGCAGAAGAACCAGGTGATTTGTTGCTAATTAGAAGATGCAGCTGCTGTAAAATGTCAGATTGTATAGCAACGTCATTCAGTATTTGTTTTATTTATGAGATAAATAACGCGGATCAAAGAACTGGGTTGCATTCAATCGGCGGAAGTAAATCTGCAGGGAAATGTTTATACTCTCTCAATTGGTATATTCGTTCACCTAATCAGAGGTTTACTACCCACCTTCTGTGTCTGTCCCCATGCCCATTTTAGCCTGTGGGGTGAAGGTCAGAAATAAATTGAAAGTCTTTTATATAGGCTTTTTATTGTATTTTTCGCACGTGTTTTGAATTAATATCCTTCATATCTTAAATCTTGCCACTAGAAAACATCCGCACCGTCCTTTCAACATTTATTTGTCCTGGAAGTCGGAATCAAACTGCAATTGGTTCTGTCTTGTTATACGAGAATGGTCTAGCCTGGAGCAAGGTACAAACTTTCCAAAGAAACGCAAGAAGCACTCTTTGATGAAAAATTAAAACTCTTTCATTAAAAGCCTTTTGGGATTTTTAACCAGGGTCCTGCGAAGCATCAAAATTCGATTCGATTCGAAATAGCCCCCTTGTTTCGATTCGTTTCGATTTAACGCGTCGATTCGAAATTTTCGAATCGTCCAAATCTTCTCAAAGTGTCACCTCTTGAACCCTTCGTCTACCATCAGGTCTCCTGTACAGGATACCTGATGGTAGAAAAAAAGTTCAAGTAGGTTCCGCGTTCGAAATTACATCGATTCCGTTCTTGAATATTCGTTTTTTTTTTGCTTGATTTACACGAGAGTCGCTTTTGCACACAATACTTGAGTGGAGGCTGACATTATTAACCCTTTACCTAACGTAACGGCCAAAACCGGCCAGCGCTATTCTCAAAAATCGCCAGTTAATTTTCATTATTTGTTTCATTTTTTGTCTCAAACACATAGGTTATGACCCCTTGTTGGAACGAGCTCGTCGTTCCAACGAGGGGTCATAACCTATGTATTTGAGACAAAAAATGAAAAAAATTAGTCATTCAAGAATTATTTTTGCTTTTGCAAGTGTCCTCTGCTTTTCAGGTTAGGTATATATTTATTTATTTATTGATGTTTAAGGTCACATATTTCTGCACAATGGCTAATCATGACCGTGACAGTTTTACGGGTGGAGGAAGCCGGAGTACCCGGAGAGAACCACCGAGCAACGACGAGCAGCTGCCAGCTCCCCAACATCGTAACTCCGCACTACAGCACAGGCAGTTGAAGACATGCGTACCATCGACGTGCAGTACGCCTTAGTACACGGCGTCATCGTGCCCCCACATGGGCAATGGGGGTGAAGTGTCTTGCCCAAGGACACAACGCGGTTGCCGCAGGTGGGATTCGAACCGAGGACCTCTCGGCTTGCAGTCTGCACCTCTACCTACTGAGCCACTGAGCCCCCTTCCTATTAATGACGTTATGGGGTATCGTGTTCCTGGTCGGAAAAACGGCCGCTCTTGTTCAAAGGTTAGTTGGAAGAAGTAAAGAGAATGCACTCCTTGATAATGTAGTTGGAATATTGTGTCAGTCGGGACAGGAGCCATCAAAGTCAGGACAAATCGGATTTACCCCTATCCGTCTCACTCGGTCTTCTTCGCGATACTCCTGACTATGATCGAGAGCTCCGCAGGGTGTGTGTTACAGGGATGACAGTGGAAGCCAAAAATAATGTTTCTTCAGAAAATAAGATGACAAAGAATTGAGGTATAACTTGGTAGACATTTTATTTCTATAAATTCAGATGCAAAATTGTCTTCAGGACCATTTTCATGTTAATTTATAGAGAATGAAATTTCAGCATTTTGATAATAAATTATCTTTAAATCAGCTAATTAACTGAACTCTCTCACCCCTGATGTTAGCAATGTGCAGACGTTTTTAATAAATAACATGGTTAACAGCAAAGTCAGAAAGGAAATAAACGTTACAACACAAAAAGCCGAGACACACCACTGTAAATAAACTGTAATACCAATATCAAATCAGAAAATTACTCAGGTATTTATAAACAAAGCTGGCCTCTTTCATCGGAACGTTTATTTGTTTCTTTGCTTTTATCAAAACAAAGTATCGTTGTCCTCTTTCTCTGAAAGCCCAAAGTATCTTCTTCAAATTACTAAAGCATCAGTTGTTATGATTGAGTTAAGAAGTTGTAGAATTCAAAGGATAAGTACGGGAAGTGCAACTACATAAAAAGGTGTATGGCATCAAGTGAAATGTTCGACCGCAATCTTATAACTCTGGTCCATGAAGGACTACTCATGGGCAAATTTATTTATTTATTTATTTATTTATTTATTTATTTATTTATTTATTTATTTATTTATCAGTACAAAATCATCTCACGTGTCCAGTACACCACAAGTTGTAGAAAGGCTGCATAAAAATAAATCCCTCTTTTATTAGTAATAACACAAATTCCTGTCCTGCCACCATTTCCCAGTGGGCCCTCTCCGAGTGGTCAGTGGTTGGATTTTGATAATTCCAGACAGAGCTCCCTATCAAAATCTCCCATTTCTTAGTTCTTCCAAAACCAATTGAAAAACCTCATTCTCCATAAATTTTCGGGTCCTGTATAAGAAAATTGCAATATTACAGACTTTCTTGGAGTTTCTATAGCTTGTATGAACTCTGGTCGTTACTATACTGCCAGAGGATCCGCGTTCAATGGAACAAATATTTACTCCATGTAAAATATGTACAAACCATCATTAATACAGTACCAGACAACTTGCATTCTGTGGGACGCACGTTTATTCCATCAAGGTCAATCGGGCCCATGGAACCTAGGTAATCTCATCTTGACATGGCTGCCTGCATCGCTCAAAGTGGCAACGTTCAATTCGACGTCGCATATGCCTTATACCACCCATCATGTTAAGACCAAAGAACACCACTGCGATAACCAGCAGCAAAAAAAACCCCCAAAACTACGGTGTCCTGATCCAGCTAATGGGAATAGTTAGAATTTCTGCATCATTGCAATTGGGACTTGTTTCAATGGAAAAAGAAACACCCTTTAAGGAGCAGTCAGCAGGTTGCAGTAAAGTAGGTTTGTGAAGGAAGCCATGCATGTCACCCATTTCCTTTGGTCCCCCGTAAAAGAATTCAGCATTGACTCCATTGTAAATAGACAAAAACGTCCCCTGAGTTCCATTGTGTTCTATGTGCCTACTGGTGTGTCTACTGGTAGCCTACTGGTGTGTGTACTGGCAGCCTACTGGCACATAGAACACATTGGAACTCAGGGGACGAAAGGTATTGTCCAGATGTTTGGATACTTATCAAATATGAGCCTTAAATGAAAGTTTTTATATATATTTCTCATCAACTATAGTAATGACATACAGAAGTTGGTTAAAATTTTGCTAAGCCAAGTTATAACTTATTAGTTTGATTTATTTATTAAGTTATTTATTGGTGTTTATGGTCACATATTTCTGCACAATAGCTAATCGCGACCGCAACGTGGATTTGTAATAAAAAGCCTGTTCCATATAATCCCCATCTGTAGCAGCACTGAACAATGCGGAAAATGAAATTCTGTTCCGCACACGCGTGTGGAACAAAAATCGTTAACGGACTATTTTTATAAAAAAGCGAAATGTCAGTGGAATTTTCTACAAATCGTGCACCGCAATTACAATTTTAATCGCTAGCGATAGCTAAAAATCTTCTCGAGTTCCAATGTGTTCTATGTGCCAGTTTGTGCCAGTAGGCACATAGAACAAATTGGAACCCGGGGGACGAAATAGTAACACGGGTTCCCCTCGCAAATTTGATTGGCGATCAAATGTGTTCTTTTTGTTGATAGTTGTCAAATGAATTGCTGAGTGTTCTTCTAATAATTGCTTTTATAGACTTGAAGGCGTGTAATAAACACGTGTTTATAAAGTCCAGCCAATCGTTTATACTCATGTCGCCAATTTTAGAGGACTTCAGCACCACGCATTGGTCACCGGGTAATATTTTACCAGTGACCTTGTTTACCACAGTAATCAATCACTGCTTCACTTCCATGAGCTCACACGGGGAATATTAGTTTGATACATGCGACAAGTTTGGCTATTCGTAACTGGGATACCCATTTCAACCCTTAAAGCATATTTAGAATGTTTGGTCACTTTTCAGCCCGAGAACAGGTGCACCAACTTCAAACAAATCAGATAAACCTAACAGTAACATTCAATGTGTCATGGCAGTGGTATTTAGTAGTCTTGGCTGCCTTATATAGCAGCCAAGACTCGACAAAATACCACTGCAAAGCTCATAACTAAGCTTGTCATGGCGTTGTAAACTATTGTGTGAAAATGTCCAGTCCTTCAGGGGTTCAAGTAGGCCTATCTCTGGTCTGTATAAGCGATTACTTAGTTCTAATTTTTATCATCGGCAAACAGTGTAGACTTAACATGGGTTTGTTACAATATACCACTTCATTTGCACTGCCAGAGCAAAAATATTACCCTCCCCAACCCCGACCTGCTTAGACATACACATACTAAATTTTGTCTGGCTGCACATTTCCACTGAACCGTTCTAAAAATAATCCCCTCTCCTGAGTCCAATTCAGTGCCCTCCCAAACACAATAGTTAAGTTTTCAAAGATTCAGTATCTTGAATGCCAGGACGAAACATTTCATTACTTCCAAAGAGGCCTGCAAGTTTTAAATTTCTGGCCAAAACCGATGCCAAACAAGAAATATCACTAGAGCCTTAACTCCACTGAACAACCTGATGGAACTGGCAGATTTTAAGTGTGACCTTGAAGTCTGATCATGATCCTGAAGTCACGAACCCACCTGTGGTGTGTGATACACCCCCATTGAACTTTATAACTGTAAGCTCAAACAGTTTTTGAGTTGTTGGTCTGGACACACACACACACAACCGACCTAAGCGAGGTATGCATGAGGTATCACAGAACTAAATATTTCCCCATAGGCCACCTGGCAAAAAATATATGATCGCATAACTTTAATTTTAGCATTCAAATATCTTTGTCAAGTATAGCCCTTCAGACAACCTTTTCTGACCCCAAAACGGGGTTATGCAACAAATAAGAGAGAGAAAAAATGACACGAAGGTAAGTACCGGTCACGTACACATATTTTTTCAGGGAATTCCCAACAAAAACACACAAGTAAACTGTATTTTTTAGGTCCAAACGTCAAGGCTGTTTATTTTTAGAGATTGCAACATTTCAGGGCGGGTAACTCTAATTCAAATATTTACTTCAGCGATACCTATAATTATCCCCAACCCTACTAGAGAGATTTTACCATTTCCATGAGATAAAAAGAGTCATTTCTGCATTAGAATCCAACTTTTGGCTTCTGTGGAGTCAAAAACATGGGAAATTTGCTCTTTTAACCCTTTACCCAACGTAACGGCCAAAACCGGCCAGCGCTATTCTCAAAAATCGCCAATTAATTTTCACTATTTTTTTCATTTTTTGTCTCAAAAACATAGGTTATGACCCCTCGCCGAGCTCGTTCCAACGAGGGGTCATAACCTATGTTTTTGAGACAAAAAATGAAAAAAATTAGTTATTCAAGAATTTTTTTTGCAAGTGTCGTCTGCTTTTCACGTTAGGTAAAGGGTTAAGGAAAAGTGTCCAAACTTTGTGCAAATGGGCTTAAAATCTGTTATTGCCTCCAAAAGATTTTTCTAGCCTGCTACCTAATAAATTAGCTGAGGGGGGGGGGGGGGGTGGGGTGGGGGGGGTTGAATTTACAGCTTTCTTTAAAAACTACCCTGATCCCAAAATAAAACAAAAATCTGCATCAACACACAATATTTTTGGAAAAAATCTGTCTCATTTAACCATATTGCAGGCAAAAGTGACCCAACCCCCACGAAACAATATGAATGTCAGTTTTGTTTCAAAAACTGGGGATGCAGCTTTTTATTTCACTAATATAAAAGGACTCTGTCATTGTATCCTAACAACTGATGTCATATTTTCTTCTACCTACTGATGTGGTAAAATATAGCCCAGAAAAGGGTCCCGGTATGCCCCTTTTCATTAAAGACTATGATATAATTCACAAATCAATTGATATTTACCCAAAACAAACCTACTGTGATATTAAATTTCCCATTTGTGATAGTTTTAAATCATTATTTATTGGTGTTTATGGTCACATACTTTTGCACAATGGCAAATCATGACCACAATATGGAGATAAAGTCAAGGTCAGTCAATCGTTTATACCCCATGCTGCCTATTTTAGAGGACTCACACTCCAAGCATTAGTGACTGGGTCCTATTTCACCAGCGAAAAAGAGCTTGTTTACCACAGTAAACAAAAGTTTTTAAATCACATTCTGGCTTCTTAAGACATTTCACATTGTGTTTGATGAATTTTTTGCAATTTTTGTGAAGAAAAAGCCTCAGTTTTCTCAGTTAAGGCACCAAGAGTCATTGGTATGGCACTGACAAAACATAAAACATTGCTTTTTTCCAAAATATGACCAGTACCTGCTACTGTGGTATCTCATAACTCTGTTAAAATGCCTAAAACCATCAAATATTGATTTTATAGTGCTGTGCTTGTGCTGCAAATACCCATAAGTGCACTTTCACAACTTTTGTTTTAATTCCCAGATACCCATTCTGACAAAAAGAGTGAAATTGTAGAAAACATGTTTCCAAAGAGGATGAATCAGACATTTGCTTCAAAATATAGTGGTCTTTGATGTTTAATATATTTGTGTGTGTGTGTGGAGGGCGTGGTTGAGGGTGAAAGATAGTCAGCTGACTATTATTGAAAATGTAGACCCAGGGAAATGAAAAGCAAAGAAACACCTTGTCTGATGAAGAGGGGGGGGGGGGTGGGGGGGGGGGCAGCCAGGCAGGCAGGCAGGCAGGCTTGCAGTCTTGCAGTCACACATTTAGGAAGTCTACATGAGATTACTGAATGACATACAATGAAAAATGTAGTGGAACAGTCATGACAAGGTTGTCAAATAGAAAAATAACTCAGTGGACCATGAGTGCTGCAGTCTCAAAGTAAATCATAAGAAATTGAAAGTGTATGATATTAACTTCAGCCTGTAAAAGCATGCTGTACAGTCTTTCCAAATGTTTATCATCAGCAGAAGGGTTAAGTATGTGTGGGAGGGGGACTTGGCTTAAGGAGAGAGCAATATTTCACAACTGTCACTGTAAATTTATGCTTATTATGGTAACCATGACAGCACTAGTACTAGACTGCTATATTGGTAGCTATGCACAAATGCCAATCATTCACATTTGTCATTTTGTTATGTTATTTTTTCCACTGTAGCCCCCTCCCCAAATTTGTGTTCCAAAATACTCTTTCAATGAAGAAATTGTTTTCCAACATTTTAAAGAGCATAATATAGAAGAGAAACACTTCTAAATACCATTGAACAGAAGTGCAGTGGTTTCCATTTTTTCGATCAACTCC
The DNA here is from genome assembly GCA_031216915.1 of Pictodentalium vernedei. Taxonomy (NCBI): domain Eukaryota; kingdom Metazoa; phylum Mollusca; class Scaphopoda; order Dentaliida; family Dentaliidae; genus Pictodentalium; species Pictodentalium vernedei. The sequence goes on along the minus strand of CM062290.1, from coordinate 73,096,709 downwards.
GTTACTAAATCATCGAAAGATATCTGGACTCGAATTTTTATTCATTTGTTAATTATCCCAGAACAGTCATCTACGTTGTTATGATGATAAAATTTACTGTTATGATGACATAATGATGAAATGCTGTGATGTTGCACACTGTTGGAAAGGGCTCTCGGAGCCCTTTCCAACAACGTATTACATCACAGCATATTATCAGATTACTGGCAGAAATGCATGAAATGAACTGCAATGGTCTAGAATCTACACACCAGACTGAGGTGGGTTATCATGAAACTTTTTGTCTCAGTGGTTATAGGTAACCTGATTTCAAGTACTTTTCAAGGAAGGTGGTGGAAAATCAAACATTTATTTATTTATTTCTTGGTGTTTAAGGTCACATATTTCTCAGGGTTCTTACTGTCAAGGACCAAAAAAAATTGGAGGACTTTTCAATAACATATCAGCATTTTCCAAGGACGTTTTTTTTAAAATGTACATTTGGAATATAACCATTTTTAGAAGCCTTACCCTAACATGAAAAGCAGACGACTTGCAAAAAATTCGTGAATAACTAATATTTTGTCTCAAAAACATAGGTTATGACCCCTCATTGGAACGAGCTCGATGAGCTCGTTCCAACAAGGGGCGATAACCTATGTTTTTGAGACAAAAATGAAAAAAATAATTGAAATTAATTGGCCATTTTTTAGAATAACACAGGCCAGTTTTGGCTGTTACATGGGTAAAGGGTTAAAAATGCCTTCTACCTCATCCTTCTAAATTCCAGAAAAACGGTGCTTCTAAAATGCTCTCTAACTATGGTGATTACAGAATGACACCCAGTTAAATAATGCCTGAACTTTAATTCCTCATTTATCGATTATCCATTATTTATGTTCATTTTTTTTGTTTTTCACCAAAAAAAAGTGCAAAAGAGATGTTTCAATTGCCCACTATTACACAGATAAAAATGATACAGGACAAAATTCAAGGACTTTCAAGGAGTCTGATGGATTTTCAAGTACTTTTCAAGTACACATCCTGTTTCTGCACAATGGCTAATCGTAGCCGCAACATAGATATTATTTATTTATTGATGTTTAAGGTCACATATTTATGCACAATGGCTAATCATGACCGCGACAGTTTTACGGGTGGAGGAAGCCGGAGTACCCGGAGAGAACCACCGAGCAACGACGAGCAGCTGCCAGCTCCCCAACATCGTAACTCCGCACTGCAGCACAGGCAGGGTTAGATTGGTTGAAGACATGCATACCATCGACGTGCAGTACGCCTTAGTACACGGCGTCATCGTGCCCCCACGCGGGCAATGGAGATGAAGTGTCTTGCCCAAGGACACAACGCGGTTGCCGCAGGTGGGATTCGAACCGAGGACCTCTCGGCTTGCAGCCTGCACCTCTACCAACTGCAACATAGATATAAGGTCAAGTCTATACCCAATCGATTACACCCAAGGTTGCCCATTTTCGAGGACTTCCACCCCAAGCATTGCTGACTGGGTCCTATTTTACCAACAAAACACAGCTTGTTTACCACATTAAACAAGCACTGCTTCACTTCCCGGGGTTCCCACAGGGAGGAAAATCAAATACTTTTCAAAGATAGAAACAAGAGAGCCTAAAGCGCTGCTAATGGCACTGACCACAAAAAATGTTCTAAGTCGAAAGAGTGAATAAGGGCCATAATTCTGGAAAAAATGTGTGGAAGATACTCACGTCTCAAGGAAGGGGCTGAAATTCAAGGACGTTTTATTTGAGTGGGAACTCTGTACCCCAACAAACTTTTCCAAGTGCCAATGTCTGTGAGTATGAACTCATTAGAATAAATTTTGATTGAAAAAACAAGAGATAAGAATGTCCTTTTTTTATTAATAACTGATTTTATCCAAAACGTAAGTTCTCACATCTTGAGATGTCAAAATAATTTCTTTTACAATAGTCTTAAGACAAGTGACAATATTTTACAAACTAGAACAACATTGGTGTCAGCAAACACACATCTTATATGTATATATATATATATATATATATATATATATAGATAGATAGATATCAATATATAAGCTAGTTCTACCATTTTACACAATCTTTTCCACGTTGATTTATATTCCACAAATTTTATAACCAAACTCTCAATATTTCACATCAATAACTTTATCAGTGCTTTTATACTGTCCTGTAAAATACAGGAAAGGTGGATTACCAGAATGGGTGGATTACCAGGAACGGTTGTTTTTCTACCTAACAATTATTTGTGATAACTGGGAAAAAACATAAAAATCATAAGCAAAGTTTCAGCTTAAGGACAACTGGGTCCATGAGCTACAAATTTGCAAGTGCAGCTCGTGCTTTTTTATCAGAATCTGTAAATATTTTCAAGTCGAACAAGATAGTCTTAACAACTTTCATATCCTGCGCTGGATGAGCACTTGTGAACTGACACAGCAATTTTGCATAATCAAATTTCAGCTCATTGTACTTAATACTCATAATCTATACCATGTTTTGGAAAAAACACCCTCAAGAGTGTTGAAGGAGTTAACCCTTTACCCAACAAATCACCCGCATCCAGCAGCGTGATATGCAAATTCAGCAGCTGAAAAAATATTATTTTTCGAAAAATTTCAACAAAACCATATCATGTGACCCCTCTTTGGAATGAGCTCGTTGAGGTCATTCCAAAGAGGGGTCATATGATATGGTTTTATTGAAATTTTTTGAAAAAATTTAAAAAATGATATTTAAAATAATAAATTTTGAAATCGTCTGCGTTGGGTAAAGGGTTAAGCAGATAAAGAATTGTTACAATTTACAATATAACGGGCCATAATAATGAAAAAAGCTGATAAAAAGGGGCATAACTCAGGCAAATATTCGGGAACAAAAATTCCTTTCCACATCTGCACTGTACAATCATAATATGCAACAAATTCAGCCAAATTTCATAAAAATCTGTCAAGAAATTTAAGAGGAGTTAATAAAAACAAATATTTGTGATGGGCATTTGACGATAAAAGAGGCAAGAATTCTTGATAAAAATCGTGAGACCAGAAAGTCCTTTCCACATGCTCATCTATATTGCATACTCGGACAGCAAACCAAATGTTGTGAAAAACTGACAACAAATGTAAGAGTGAAGTAGACAAACAGATGTGACATTAAACAATCACATGTGCTGTAACTCTGGAAAAAAATCAAGGAATCAAAAATTTCTTTTCACATGCACATCTACCCTTCACACTGATACTTCACACTAAATTTCATAAAAATCTGACAAAAAATGTATGAGGAATTAAGCAGACAAACATGTGTGATGGATGGATGGACAGATGGATGGACACCATTTCAATATCCCCCCCCCCCCCCCCCCCACCGACTTCATCGGCGGGGGATATAAAGGCTACCCTACCACAATGTACATTCCATGTACAGTACGTATGACTACTATGTGCAGTTGATGTGGCTGGTTTAGGTATGAATGTGTACTGTACAGTACAAGTCAAAATAAGTTGTAGGATAACCACTATAACCTATGTATATTTCTTACTACACTGATAAGAGCAGAAGCTGGCATCATTTTCTGGAAAGCTCTCACTGAGAGCTTTCCCGAAAATGATGTCAGATTCTAATCGTATCAGTACAGGAGCAGCAGTGTTCTTAGTTTATTGCGGATATGCTACAACCTATTTTGACTTGTACTGTACAGTATACATTCATACCTAAACCAGCCACATCAACTGCATATAGTAGTCATACAGAAAGGTCAGGTATCTGGCCACCTATCAGGTGAAAATCCACCCACATCCTATTTTTACGAGTTTATTGGTAACTTAAGATCACAAAATCTCCAGTTCATGGAAAACTGAGGATCTGTTGTCAATAGAATGCGGGTCTCCTTGTTGTGACTTTCAAATCTATTTATTTATTGAAGTTCAATATCATTTACAGTGTGAACATCCATCAAAGGCAGTGGTTACCAGGTTCTATTTTATCAGCAAAACAACTGTATACCACAGTAAACAAGCACTGATCCACTTCCATTGTGTTCCCAAGGAGTTGGGACTTTGGAAATGAGATGAGGTGGGAGAATATCCACACAAGACATGCACAGTGGTGTAGCCAACCCAAAGCAAGTGTGTGAGTGTGTGTGGTGGGTGGGTGGGGGAGGGGGGGCAGGGGGAGGAGGGGGGCAGAGGAGGGACAAACTCACACTGCCTGGCTTAGTGCTGCTTTAATGGGGGTGAGACCTCCTTGAATTTGTAACTAGCATTGAGGTGGGGTGGGTTTGTGGGGGTGGTATGTGTGGGAATAGCTTTCCAGGCCTTCACATTGCAGAATTTTGCATCCCTAAAATTTGAGCTAGATAACCATGATAACAATAATCAGGGTTTCCACCAGAGGGAAATAAATGTGTCTGATATGGGGCGGCCAAGGGTGTTGGTCCCACGGACCGACCATGGTTTGGCCCGTGGTTGAAAAATTTTGAATTCCAGTGTTCAACCCCCCCCCCCCCCCCCCTCTCATTGTATCCGAGTGGATATTTTGTGGTTTTTCATTTACTGATGACTGTGTCTTCCATTTCACCGACACAGATATTAGGACAAGCAATCTACAAATCTACAACCTAACTCTCATCGACCAACCTCCCCTCCCCTACGATTTTTATGTGATTTTTGGACCTATTTCATGGACCAACTTGGAGGGAAAGTGGGTGGACTTGTCCCTCTAATCAATCCCCCCCCCCTCCCCACGCCACTGGATATTTAATCAACTTGTATGTAGTGTGTTTATGGTGACTACATGGATGGGTTTCAACAAAACTAAACGGTTATCAAATCACATTGTATAAATTTCTTTCAAGCTGAAAACATTATCACTACTCTGACACACACACATGGCATTGTTTACAAAGTGATGAATTCCACTATAGTGATGATTCAACATTATCAGTACATGGACTGAAAATATGCAAATTCAGGCATGTTACACCTATTTTGATTACTTTGTCAATATGTTTATTTGTGAATTGTAAGGAATACAAAAGTATCTAGACTACACTGCTACTACTTTTTAATCTTTCTTGTACAATGGAACTGTTAATTGGATAGGTAATTTTCAGTGAAAAATACTCAATTAACCAAACCAAATATTCAATTAATCCTTTGCCCACTACACATGATATCAAAATTTATTATTTTAATTATTCTTTTTCTTCAAATTTTTCAAAAAACTTCAACACAACCATGCGATTCCTCATCAATGAGCTCATTCCAATGAGGTTTCACATATGGGTCTGTTAAAACAAATTTTTTAAAAATTTCTTCAACTGCTCAATTGCACGAGTGGTTGCGGCAAATTCACTGGGTAAAAAGTTTTCAGGAATCTGGCTTTTCGAAATTCAAGTGATATTTATTTATTGGTGTTTAAGGCCACATACTTATGCACAATGACTAATCATTACCGTGACAGTTTTACGGGTGGAGGAAGCCAGAGTACTCAGAGAGAACCACTGAGCATCAAGAAGAAACTGTCAGCTTCCCAACATTCTCTGTTCAAGCTCCGCTCAAGCAGGGTTACGGCAGTTGAAGACATATCCACCATCGATGTACATATGCCTTAGTACACGGCGTCATTGTGGCCCACGTAGGCAACCAGGATAAAGTATGCTGCCCAAGGACACAACACGGGTCGTCTAGGACAGAGATCAAACTTGGGACCTCTAGCATAGAAGTCCAACAGTCTACCACTGAGCCATCGCGCTCCCAATTCAAGTGATAAATGGAGGTATTAACTGGTAGTGTGCCAAATTACATTTGGAACTCAAAATATCTTTGCCTAAAGGCACTCTCTCAAAAAACTGTAATACGGCAATCTCTAACCGACATAATAATTTCACTTCAAAGATAATATGAAGGAGATCTACAGAATATAAAGACTTTAGGTAGTAGTATCTGCACTTCAGAATAAAGCCCAAATATGGCATTCCAGCACTATGCCAAATTTGTTTGACAAAACTCTTAAATGTCTATTATTGAATGTACTGAGTACAAACAGGGAATTCTGTGGTTGCAGAACAATTCTTTCATATATTACAAGATTTTTTATTCAATTAACAAGAGTTTACTTAATTTATTACTTTCCAAAGTGTGATTTACTGGGATTTCCAATCAACAATTGGGTCATGTACCCGTGCGCGCAAACGACGATGCTTTGCCGTGGGTGTAATGGGGACTTCATTGTTTTTTGTTTTTTTAACCCCTTACCTAACATGAAAAGCAGACAACACTTGCAAAAAAAAATTTTTTGAATAACTATTATTTTCATTTTTTGTCTTAAAAACATAGGTTATGAGCCCTCATTGGAAGGAGCTCGATGAGCTTGTTGCAATGAGGGGTCATAACCTATGTTTTAGAGACAAAAAATGAAAATATAATGAAAATTAATTGGCGATTTTTGAGAATAGCGCTGGCCAGTTTTTGCCGTTGTGTTAGTTAAAGGGTTAAATAACATAATTATCGTTAATAATGAAAAGTAATAAACAGAGTCATCACTCGACTGGACTGGTTACGTGAAATAATTCATTCGGGGCGAGGGACTATATTGTAAAACTTTTGTGCGCATTTGTGCACTCGTGTTTGTACAATGTCCCTCACCTCTCACAAATTATTTCATGTAACCAGTCCAGTCAAGCGATTTCTCTCTAAATAACCTACAAGAGTGTATCCCAGTAAATCAGAACTTGCTTACCACAGAAAATAAGCACTTGGGAAACCTTTAGACAAAAAAATTCAAAAATTTTTCAGAACTTTTCAACTGAATTTGCAAGCACTTTCCCAGACCTGTACTTATTTTCTTTAAATTATCTCTGATATCTAAATACTACTATTTTACAATTATTGTACACATATTCATTCCAAACCAGTACTTGTGGCACCTGGCCCTGATCATTGGGAAGCCCTCTTAGAGAGCTTCCCAATGATCATTGCTGCATGCAGGTAAGATTTCACTGGATAAAAAAACACAATTTACACAGCAAACAATACATAACTACCAAAGTTTATAAATGCAATGCAACAGAAATGAGACAAGTACCAACCTGAAAATATATTTCATGCACTTTTCAAGACTTTTTCCAAGAAAACAAAATTTCTGAGCACTTTCAAGACCTGAATTTGAAAATTGACATTTTAAAATTCACACACTTTCAAGACAGTGAACCCTGCATAAAATGTCATCCCACAGGATATTTTCTTTCTTTCTTTATTGAGGTTTAATGACACTTTTGATAGCCAGGGTCTCATTCACGATGGACAGTTTTATGGATGTAGGAAGCTGGAGTACCCAACAAGAACCAGTAAGCAATGGCAAGCAACTGTCAGACACTCCAAGGTACCAACTCCGCACAAGCAGAGTTAGCATTGATTGAAGACAAGTGCACCACTGACGTGACGTATGCCTTAGTAATGCCACTGTGCCCCACGTGGGCAATCAGGATTAAGTGCCTTGCCCAAGGACACAACACAGTGACCCTTGGTGGGGATCGAAACGTGGACCTTTCGGTTTAAAGTTGACTGCCATAACCACTGGGCCACTGTCTTGTCGATTACCCTTGTTTACAGATCTATCTAACCTCAGTACATCCAATACAGGTATTTAATCTATTATATCTTGTTTGACAGAGCTCAATGAGCAAAACAAGATATAATAGATAAAATGCTCAGATTATCTCTTGAATACAGAGAAGTGACCAAATACCTGTAAAATGAATACTCCTGTTAACTGAATGCTTTTCATTGGCAAACTGGTTATTTAATTAACAGGGTACAATCAATCAAAGGCAGGGTTAGATTGGTTGAAGACATGTGCACCATCAACATGCAGTACACCTTAGTACACGGTGTCATCGTGTGGACAACCAGGGTGAAGTGTCATGTCCAAGGACACAATGTGGGAGTCCAAACTGATCGCTAAGAGGGTCACCCATCCAAGGATTAACTGGGCTCTACGTTGCTTAACTTCGGTGATCTGACGAGAACCGGTTATGGCAATGCCACCACGCCCCCAAAACTAGGGCTACTCTTGCTGGTAGCATGGTATCTTAGAAAAAAAAAATACCCATGTTTCAAATCACCTTTAAAAAATAATTTAGAGGTGCGGTTGAGAGAAAAATCATCCTCAAGTGGTGTGGGGGTGAGATGATTAAACCTCCTCTGCCCCCCCCCCCTCCCCCTCACCTGTGAAGGTATGATTTGCCAATCTCACCCCCACACCATTCGACAATAATAACAAGTGCAACACCATAGGATGGCCACTCCACTGTTCATAAAAAAAATGTGATGACAAGAAATTGTAATGTGTTGACAAAAACGTCTAAACCCATCAAGGGTAATAGCTCTTGAAAAAATACTTCGATAGAGCTGGTTTGCAGTTTACAGTCCCATTCATGATATTATCACCAAAAAAGCTTTATATTAAATCTGGGAAAACTATTTTGAAAGTTTTTTTTTAATGTGATGAAAAGAAATGGGGAAGGATGGACAGATGTGTAGAAGGCTGGAAGTACAGACAGACACAGACCGAATGACTGAAGTATTTATTTATTTATTTATTTATTTATTCATTTATTTACTGATATTTAAGATCACAAATTTCTGCACAATGGCTAATCATGACGGCAACATGGATATAAATTCAAGTTTATTCCTATGTTGTCCATATTAGAGGACTTCCACCCCAGGCATTGGTTACAGGGTCCTATTTTACCAGCAAAACAAAGCTTGTTTACCACAGAAAGACAAAGTTGTTAAAAGAAGGATTTAATTAACATCTATATCTATGGCTAGTGAACAGTACAAAGGACTGAAGTCACTTTTTTATTAATAATTCTGTTCTCTGTGTGAGATAATTTTTTCTGGTACAAAATGCTACCACAGAAATAATGTCCCGATTTCCAGCAGTGCAAAACTTGGGAGTCCAATTATCAATGTGGGGTCTTAACTTAAACAAACTTGAATCTGACTCCCCAAGGAAGCTCTAAACCAAATGTCAATAGATTCTGAATGGTGGATCTGAAGAAAGAGATTTTTAAAGATTATTTGTCATGTTACACAAAGTTCAAAAACCTACCAGGAGCCCAAATATGAATACAGGCATTTGATTTGATCAAATTTGAGTCTAACCGAATATCAAAAGATTATGAATGGTGGTTCTGGAGAAGATTTTAAAAAATATTCCTCTTTTGCACAAAGATAAAATTTGGGCTCTAATATTGCAATAAGTTAAATTTGGGTTCCATACGATAGATGAAGAGACAGTAAGAAGGATGGATAGAACCCATCCCAATGTGCCCCTCCCACTACTATCGGTGAAGCACATCTCTACTTCCCTGGTTTCTACAGGGAAATCATTAACTGGTGAAGTGCTAAACATTTTTTGGACATCCAAATTTGTTCACATGTTTTTGCTTTGTTACAATTTATGAGAGAGTGCCTGCAGGCACTCTCACATAAATTGTAACAAAGCAAATGTATAGACCAAATAATTTCTCTTCAAATATTTATTTATTTATTGAGGTTTAATGACACTTTCAACAGCCAGGATCACCTCGTGTCCGACAGGTTTACGGGTGGAGGAAGCTAGAGTATCCAGAGAGAACCACCAAGCAATGACTAGCAACTGCCAGACTCCCCAACATATTAACTCCACACATGCACGGCTAACAATGGTTGAAGACAAGTGCACTCACGACGTGCAGTACGCATCAGTACACAGCATCCTGTGCCCCCACACGCTTCAAAGATAATATGAAGCATATCCTCTGAATATTGGCTTCCAACACTCTAACAGTTAAAGATGCTCACATTTCATAATACCTGTTGAATTTAATAGAATATTGGTCATTTCATTCATCTCAGAAAAAAAGATTCCTTATACAAACATTTTCCAACTGATCAATTACACTAGGTGTTTGTTATATTTGAACTGTATTGTATGATCAGTATCGATTAATGAAAAAGCACACCTCCGCAATTCATCTAGATCACGAATCAAATGATATTGTGTGAATTTAGTTAGATAGGACATGACTTTGAATCAGAGAAATTGAATGAGATTAATTATCTTACTGCAGCATCATTTTGAGAAACTGATCCATTGGATTATACTGTAGTAACTGGTCGAGTGCTAAAAGCCACTAACATGGCTTGCATGATTATGATACTCAAAGCATGGGCCATAGCCTCCAACCCGTAGCCTTAAAGGTATTGTGGGACAGAAAAATTTCTTAGTCGAAAGAGTGAAAAAGGGCCACTACTCTGGGAAGAATTATTGGATGGAACCCGTTAATTGTGCATATCCGTTCCCCCATGCAGGTCTATCAGCATACCAAAGGAGAGCCACATCCAACCGATGGCTTTGAAATTACGATCCAAAATGTTTGTATGGCCAGATGGATAGATGGACGAATGAATGGATGATGGTCTCCACTAGAGATACCCCCGAATACTCCTTCAGAGGTCGGATGCATAAAATGCATTGGAAGCCACTTTAGAAGATTTACTGTATGCATTAGTTTGATGTTCACTCAGCAGTAGAAGAAAAATTTGTAACATAAAATTGTTTGGTTGCAATTTAATGGAGAGTGCTATTGGCATTCTCCAATAAATTGTAACCAAACAAATATTTATGAACAAAATCTTCCTAAACTAAGTTTAACTACACATTAACAGCCAAGGCCATATTGTGTTGGTGACAGTTTTATGGGTGGAGGCAGCCGGAGTGCCCAGAGAGAAGCACCGAGCAACGACAGGCAGCCGCCAGCTCACCAACATTAAAGTGCCTTGTCCAAGGACACAACGTGGGAGTCCAAATTGATCGCTCAGAGGGTCACCCATCCAAGGATTAACTGGGCTCGACGTTGCTTAACTTCGGTGATCTGACGAGAACCAGTTACCACAATGCCACCGCGCCCCAACAACTAAGGCTACTCTTGCTGGTAGCATGGAATCTTTGAAAAAGAAAATACCCATGTTTCAAATCACCTTTAAAAAATAATTAAGCACTCAACCAGTTAGTCACTTTTAGTACCTGCAGGATGCAATACAACAGAGCTCAATGGGGTTTCCATTCTTTCTACATTTCAATAACTTACTTCAGAGGACTTGTTATCCAGGCATTAACAGAAGTGGTGCTTGAATGGGCCACATCTACTACCCTACCCAAACCACACAAACCCCTGTGGAATGTTTTATGTTCAAAAGAGTTTATTGATGTTTGTTTGTTCATTAGTTTTTCAGTGTTTAAGGTCAGCTTCAGCGTCTTTTTTTATTGGGGTTTAATGACACTTTTGACAGGGTCACCTCGTGTCGACTGTTTTACAGCCGGAGGAAGCCGGAATACCTGGCAGAGAGAACCAGTGAGCAGTGGCAAGCAACTGCCAGACACCCCAACATACTAACTCTGCACAAGCAGGGTTAGCATTGGTTGAAGACAAGTGCACCATTGATGTATTTATTTATTTATTTATTTATTGGTGTAAGGTCACATACTTATGCACAATGGCTAATCGTGACCGTGACAGTTTTACGGGTGGAGGAAGCCGGAGTACCCGGAGAGAACCACCGAGCAACGACGAGCAGCTGTCAGCTCTCCCACATCGTAACTCTGAACTCTGCACCGCAGCACAGGCAGGGTTAGATTGGTTGAAGACATGCGCACCATCGACGTGCAGTACGCCTCAGTACACAGCGTCATCGGGCCCCCATATAGGCAATCGGGGTGAAGTGTCTTTCCCAAGGACACAACGCAGTTCCCGCAGGTGGGATTCGAACTGAGGACCTCTCGGCTTGCAGCCTGCACCTCTACCAACTGAGCCACCACGCCCCCCTGCACCATTGATGTAAAGTGTGCCTTAGTACTACACAGCCCCACCATACCCCATATGTGCAATCAGGATTAAGTGCCTTGCCCAAGAACACAACACAGTTGCCCCTGGTGGTAGGGCCCTGCGAATCGGAAAATTTATGTTCGAATCGAATCTCGAATCGAATCGGGACTGATGTCGACATCGAATCGAATCTCGAATCGAATCAGGATAAACTCGAGAAATAACTATAAATGGCATTATCTTGTGCAGAAATGTCCGGAAAGCACTGCGAGAAGAGATCGTTGACATAACTTGACAACTTGGTGTTCTTTTAATTTTCTTTCTCGTTGAATGGCCATTCAGATGTTCACTTGGCCCGACAATAAATTCAAGACATAAATATGGACAGAAATTAAGGTGTACTGCCCAGAGACATTTGAGACAAACCACTAAAATGAAACATGAGAATTAAAAGCACATATGTAATACAAGTGGCACATGAATTCCCATCGGTTGAAGTCGGCTACAGCCGCTAACTTCACGTACATTAGCGTGGCTAAATACATGTACATCTTATAGGAACCTCATTATTGTAATGTTTGGTTGTTTTTGTATTATCAGGATTCGGGTCTTGTAGATTTCGGTCCCTTCTCAACTCAATAACTCAGACTATGAGAAGATGGTTGCTCAACTTGCTTTCTACTGCTAGTGGCCATGATGATCACTATTACCATGCTTCTAAGAAAACACGAGACTAAATGAACGACAGAGCCGCTGAGCAAACGGGACTTCGCGAATAACTCTCACACGAATTCCTGGAAATCTATAAATTGCGAATTAACGGTGTGTGGTTTTCTGGGAATTTGAATCTGAAAGTGAAACGACAGAATTTTGCTATGAATTTGACTATTTTCCTGATAGAAACATTAAAATTAGAAGAGTTTGCTCCTCATTTCAACCGATGTTGACATTGTCGAACACTGATTCGTTTTCCTCGAAGCTTCGTTTGATTAACGAATCGGCAAACTATTCGAGATCGATTTACAAATACCAAAGTGATGTCGACATCGAATCGAATACTCGAAGCTTCGCAGGGCCCTACCTGGTGGGTATCAAATTGCAGATCTTTTGATTTGAAGTTCAATGCCATAACCACTATGCCACTGCACTCCCAATTTCAGCATCTATGGCTATATCATAACTGCAAACAAATGTATATTCAGGGTTTGCAAATTATTAACTCTTAACCCGTGGTGTATTTTTGTAAATATATTTCATCAACTCTAGTCATGGTTGTTAGGTTCACAGAGCTCATATTCCACTTTATGTATTTTCTGGTGTTTTAGGTCCCATATTTCAACACAATGGCTAATTGTGACCACAACATGGATATAAAGTCGAGACCAACCTATCGTTTATACCCATGTTGCCCATTTTAGAGGACTTCCACCCCGTGCATTGGTAGGTGACAAGGTCCTATTTAACCAGTAAAAAGTAAAACAGTGCTTCTTTATGACAGTAAACATGTAAAGCTTCAATTTCCAGGGTTCCCATGGAGAAGCTCATTCCAATAAGGGGATCATAAGCTATGGCTTTCAGACAAAGAATGAAAACTTAGTTATTCAAGAAATTTTCTTCCAAGTCTTGTCTGCTATTTGGTTTGGGTAAAGGATCAAGTGTCTAATTGGGTCTCTAATAATCTTAGATAGGTCTGTTATTCATCCTTTCATATAGTATTGACAACTGTTGAAAGTTGATTGAAAACCTGCCCAACACATCTGTGAGAGAGACTTTCGTTAGACTACTAATTAGTTATAATCATACATGTCATCAAACTTTACAAAATTCTTTCTGTTCATCAGAGATCTAAGATATGAACTAGAAATTCTACAGCTGAATATACTGTCAGGTAAAAAGCTTATCTTTTTCGAAACATAATTCCTCAAATATTAACCCTTTCCCCAATGCACAATTTATTATTTTGTTTTTTCAAATGTTTTCAAAACACTTCAACAAAACCATATCATGTGACCCCCTCATTGGAATGAGCTCTTCGAGCTCATTCCAATGAGGGTTTCACATGATATAGTTTTGTCAAAATGTTTTTTAAACATTTTTTTTCAACAACTTAATTTAATTACTTAATTTGTAAATTGCCCCGATGGGTGTGGCCAATTTGTTAGGTAGAGGGTTAACAAAACAAAAAGTGTTTTCTGTGAATATGTGTGCATGTTGGTGCTGCTGTACTTCGAAGTAGGGCCCTACGAATCTTCATTTTTGGCTCGAATTGAATACTGAATCGAATCTTGTAAAAGATTTGAATCTGAATGGAATGCAAATTGAATCCATTTCTGCATGAACTTCTCAACACTGTATATCCAAATTGCATCGGTCGACAAAGAAAGGAACGAACATCGTAGCCATCGAAGTATTTCAGCATTTTGCTCTATCACAGGGTAAGGGGAAGAATCCAAGACAAAACGGATGTATAAAATTCTTAATTGCGAGGTTAAGGAGGGGGGGGGGGGGGGGAGTCAGTATTATGACATAACGTTGGGTTCAAAGACAGATCTGATTAAGAGGTATTCAGCATTGTCCATCGCAATTTCTTCCGACATCGGAAACACCTACCTCCTTTGCCCGTTAATGGGGAGCAACTCTGTTGACTTTAGAGGCCCTTGACTTGAAACAGGCTATATTCAGTCAAACGCAAATAATATTTAATTTATATAAAGTTGTTTTATTATAAATTATTGGAGAGTGCCTGTAGGCACTCTCCAATAATTTCTAATAAAACCGATTTTGAATAATAAATTCATACCACCAAAACTAATCTAGCCATCAACAAGACGATACACGTTGCAATGGCGATTTGCCGACTTCGCAAATAATATTTAATTTTTATAAAGTTGTTTTATTATAAATTATTGGAGAGTGCCTGTAGGCACTCTCCAATAATTTCTAATAAAACTGATTTTGAATAATAAATTCATACCACCAAAACTAATCTAGCCATCAACAAGACGATACACGTTGCAATGGCGATTTGCCTACTTCGCAGGTGAAATACACCGGAATGATGTTACAATTTCCTCTCGATGAGTATGTTGAAACTAACTGGGAGGATTCGAAAAGTTGAATCCGTGATAATGGATGCAAATTGAATCAAATCCTATCAAAGATTCGAATTTGAATCAAATCTTGAAACTTCGCAGGGCCCCAGTTCCAAGGCAGGTTGTAAAAAACACTCTCCAAAATACCAAGGTGTCTAAAAATATGGAGTTAAATTCCCTGTTACCTCAGTTTGTATACCCCGGTAACTGGCACAGAATGTGGTGCTAACATATTATGTCTACTTTGATATGGTGACGTGGTGAAAATTTATTGGTGTTTAAAATAACTTTCAGCATCTATGGATTTATTATGATCATATTGTAGGTATAAAGTCAGGTTCAGCCAATTGTTTATACTTATGCTGCCCACTTCAGAGAACCTCCTCCACAGGTATTAGTTAACTGGTCCTATTTACCAGTAAAGAAGCAATGGTTTACAAAAGTACTGAAGCAAGCACTACTTCACTTCGTGGGGTTCCCACGGGAAGATGTGATGTTATTATCACCACATGCAACTCAGGGTGTCAGTCTAAACCATTCATTTATTTATTAATTTATTTGTGTTTAGGTCACATATTTCTGCATAATGGCTAATCGTGATTGCAACTTGGAGATAAAGCCTAGTTTAGTCAATCGTTTATACCCAGATTGCCCAATTTAGAGGGCTTTGACCCCAAGCATTGGTAATTGGGCCTGGGTCCTATTTTACCAGTAAAACAGAGCTTGTTTACTACAGTAAACAAACACTGCTTTATTTCCTGGGATTCCCACGCGTGCATGACGTTTCCAGACAAGAAGCAAAAAAACAGCCATATTTCCAGGCTTGCAAAAATATTTTTCAATTCCCAGGTCTCCAGGACCCATAAGAACCATGTGTTCCATACATTAGCCATAATAAACAACAGATACTGAGAGAATGAAGATATCTAGTGATTTTCCTAACTCAATGGTGCAATGTACCTAATGCCCTAACAATCATGGAATACTTAACAGGTTAGTGTAAAAACATGAATATAAAGACAATCTGATCAATTTAAAAAAAAAATTTTGAAAAATAAAATAGTATGTTTACAAAAGTTTTCACAAGATTTTAATAGAAAAAATAAAATAAAAATCATGATGATACTTCTACTTTTATGTTATCTGAGACAAATATTACGTTGCTAATGGAACTATATTTTAATGTGCAGTTATCATTCAATTTTGTGTTCTTAAAAATATAATTTGGTTAGCAATTGTTTACATTCTGCTGTTGCTTTCTGTTAAGGTTCACAGAACGTCCATTTTTCCTCTTTAACCTATCACCAAATGAATCAGCCATACACATAATTTAAAACTTGAGCCGTTGAAAAAAAATTATTCCAAAAAATATTCAACAAAACCATGATTAAGTTACCCCCCTCCCCAATCTGAACACACATTCTGCATAATGGCTAATTGTGATCGCATGTTTCACTTTCAGCATAAATAAATGACAGGTTGTTGTTTGATGATCTAATTTATTTACTTATTGGTGTTTAAGGTCACATATTTATGCACAATGGCTAATCGTGACCGTGACAGTTTTACAGGTGGAGGAAGCCGGAGTACCAGGAGAGAACCACTGAGCATCGACAAGCAACTGTCAGCATCATCATGCCCCCCTGTAAGCAACCGGAATAAAGTGCCTTGCCCAAGGACATAATGCGGGTCGTCCCGAAAGGGGATCAAACTCGGGACCTCTAGCGTAGAAGTCCAACAGTCTACCACTGAGCCACCGCGCTCTCGATGACCTAATTGATGTCACCCGGTACATATTTCATTGATAAATAACACATATTATTCCTACTATAGTTTTGCGACTGGAGATAGTATTAGAGTTTAACTAAAAAAAGTGTATGGTGCAGTCACATGTCAAATAGAATGTGCTCCATAATTCCTTATTATTTATTTATTTATTGGTGTTTAAGCTCACATACTTCAGCACAATGGCTAATCATGACCACAACATGGAGATAAAGTCAGTGAATCGTTTAAACCCCATGTTGCCTATTTTAGAGGACTCGTACCCAAGCATTAGTGACTGGGTCCTATTTTACCAGTGAAACAGAGCTTGTTTACAACAGTAAACAAGCACTGCTTCACTTCCCGGGGTTCCCACAGTGGAGTAATTCCTAATATTGTATTAGGGCCAATTGGACACTGACATGAGGATTTGGTCACAAGGCACCAACACTGAAAATAATTATTTGTCCATCCAGAAATAATGCAAATAAATGTCACGATGTTATTTAAAATCTTTTAAATTATCAATGGAATTTGCCCAAGTGAAAACAGGTTATCAATTATACAGAGAGTAATCGCTTGACTGGACTGGTTACGTGAAATAATTCATGAGAGGTGAGGGACGTTGTACAAACACGAGTGTGCGAATGCGCACAAGTGTTTTACAATCTAGTCCCTCGCCTCGAATGAATTATTTCACGTATCCAGTCCAGTCAAGAGATTACTCTGTTTATTACTTTTCATTATTAATGATAATGATATTATTTAACTCTTTACCTAATGTAACGGCCAGCGCCATTTTAAAAAATAGCCAATTAATTTTCATTATTTGTCTCTAAAACATAGGTTATGCCCCCCTCATTGGGACGAGCTCGTCGAACTCATTCCAATGAGGGGTCATAACCTATATTTTTGAGACAAAAAATGAAAATAATAGCTATTGAAGAATTTTTTTTGCAAGTGTCGTCTGCTTTTTCTTATTACGTAAAGGGTTAAAAAAAACAATGAAGTCCCCATTACACCCATGGCAAAGCATCTTCGTTTGCACACACGGATACATGACACAATTGTCGATTGCATAATTCACTTGTGAAGTTATCGTTTATAATCAAACTCGGAAATCCCAGTAAATCACACTTTGGAAAGCAATAAATATCAACAATAAATTGATCCAATACAGGTTTAAGGTATGATGATGTCTATCTAATAAGATAATATGCTTGGTTACGAGGTTCATATTACCTAATTTTGTAATATGATAATTGAGTATGTTGATTTCGAAGAATTAAAACTGAACTTGACAGGGCTGTACGGTGGGTCTGCTCCACCACCAACACGGTGCTGAATGTGAGGGCTGTATGGTGGGTGAAGCATATATTACTCATCTCCTAACTCCCCACCCCCCTCCAAAACAGTGTGCAAAATATCAAATATGACTCAGCCCACCATTCAAATGGTTTGCAGATGGCTAACCGAACGTTTGGCTGAGTAAAAATTCTTTGGAAACCACTTTTTTTTATGAACAAGTATTCCTATATTGCATGGAATTGAAATGTATATAGCCTCTTAAGGTAAAAATCTAAAAATTTATCAAGACACAAGAAAGTCTGCTTAACAGCTCCCCAACATACTAACTCCACACAAGCATTGGTAGAAGACAGGTGCACCATTGCAATGCAGTATGCCTTAGTACACAAAGTAACCGTGCCCACACGTGGGCAATGGGGGTGAAGTGTCTTGCCCAAGGACACAACGCGGTTGCCACAGGTGGGATTCGAACCAAGAACCTCTCGGCTTGCAGCCTGCACCTCTACCTACTGAGCCACCGCATCCCCTTACAGAGTGGAAATTTGATGAGGTGTGCCTGAAGTGCAATTATTTTAATGGCAAAAGGAATTCTTGGCAGGAATGTCCCCCAGCAGCATGCAAGGAGTTAACATAGCCTGCTGTTGTTGGTGAAGTAAATTCTTAACCCTTTACCTAACATGAGTCGCAAATAACAATAAAAAAATTTCTAGAGTTACAAAAAATGTAAATTTTTCACTGCAAAACATAACTAGAACTATCACTGAAGGTGATTAATACCCCCGCTTTGGGTTTTTAGAGGAATGCACTTCTGATCATGTAGGCGAAGGCCATAAGGAAATTGACTGATAAATGTAGGAGGAGTTGCGCACACAAGAATTTCATGTAGAAACTCATATTAAATCAAAGTTCAAGAGAGATAACCTGGTTAAAATTGTCGCAGATCAAAAATTTTGGAATATGCACATGTTCACTTAGTAGTGATGATGTTTGAAAGGTTTCTTCAAAATCGGTTCTTTAATGTAGGAGGAGTTGCGCACACAAGAATTTGTACGGACGGAAAGAAGTACGGACGGATGGACGCACAGACGGATGTACATACGTACGTATGGACGTACAGGGCGATTCCTATATAGCCCCCACTTCTTCGAAGCGGGGGTATAATTATAAGGTATTTGAGAAAAAATACTATAATTTGAACAATTTTTAAGAAAACAGCTGTACAGCTTTGGCTGTTGTTAGGTAAATTGTTATTCATAATTTTTGTAAATTAATTTCAAGGTAAATTATTTTCTGTAATTTTTGGCAGCCTGTGGAAATGGTTATATAAGCCTTAAAGTGTTCTGCTGAATCCATAAGTTAATACACAAATTTTTACATCGTGTATTTTAAAAATAAATATAGTTTATCCCACAAATGGACGTTTATTCGATCAATAAAAGTCTTGAATAAATTTTTGCTTTATTCATCTAGTAGCAGCTGATAAATTTTCCCTGTAGGTTTAACACTGACAGAATTTAATCCTATAGTAGAGAGACTTGTTGACCTCTGACATCTACCCGCATTTGTGCTGTCATGACCTGTTTTACGTTTGTGGGAGACATAATGAACTGACGTTTATCAAACATTGACCGTCGCTGAAATGTTTAGTTTTAGAATATATGACACATTTCAACTCTAACAATAAAACAAACAACAATTAACAAAGAAAACACAAAGTAAATCAATCGAAACCAAGCGTTGAAAAGCATACAAGTTTGATTGTGAAAGGGGGGGGGGGGAGGGGGGGGGGCAGGATGATTAATGTTTCATTTTCAAATTTGGAAAGTATAAATAAACAAATCCACATGTCGTCTGCTTTGTTTCTAAAACTAAAGTTGAATCGACAACGAAAAAACAACAACAATAAACAACGAAAATAAGAAAGATAAACATTGTTCATTTAATAAAGTATTTTTTCAACTTTAGCTCCAGTTTGTAGGGAATTATTTTTAGAGAGAAATGTATCACTGTGCCTTGTTTATTTTTGGCAGTTTTGCTTGACAATCGAATTGGACAAATGTGCTCCTCAATTCTCCCAATGTTTTGTAGTGTGTAACAGAATGATTTCGCCACGGTGGCCCTGTAAATGATTTATGGGATAAATAAAAGAAACGAATAGTGTTTTCAAGTAAAAATAAATTATTTACTTGAAAACACTATACGTTTATTCTATATGTATGGTCTTTTTTTAAATTTTTTTTTTTATTAGGGTTTAATGACACATTAACAGCCAGGGTCATATCATGTCGATGACAGTTTTACGGGTGGAGGAAGCCGGAGTACCCGAAGAGACCCACCGAGCAACAATGAGCAGCTGTCAGCTCTCTAACATCGTAACTCTGAACTCTGCACCGTGGGACAGGCAGGGTTAGATTGGTTGAAGACATGCGCACCATCGACGTGCAGTACGCCTTAGTACACAGCATCATCGTGCCCCCATGTAGGCAATCGGGTTAAGTGCCTTGCCCAAGGACACAAAGCGGAAGCACGAATCAGTCGCTGAAATAGTCACCCATCCAACTACTAACCGCGCTCGACGTTGCTTAACTTTTCGGTGATCTGACGAGAACCGGTTACCGTGACGCCACCCCCCCCTCCTCACCCCCCCCTCCACCCCCCCCACCCCCCATATGTATGGTATTGAGGCATCTTGTTACAGGCTCGGCGGTTTCATTCTTAATCCTACTCGTAGAATAAATTTTTATATTTACAGTCAAGTGTTAATTCAGTATTGGGGGGAAAAAAGGTTGTTCGTATATTTGTGGTTTGAGATTGCATTCAGCATCTATGGCTATATTATGGCTTCAACTGTAGTATAAAGTCGAAAATATCCAATCATTATACTAAATTCTTCATTTATTTACTGGTGTTTAGGATCACCTTCAGCATCTACAGCTATATCGTCACTGCAACATAAGACAAAAATCAAGTTTTCGTATCATTTATGCCTATATTTTCCACTTCAGTGGACTTCACCAGGTCCACCATGTTGGAAAATTCTTAAATCAGTGTTTCAGGCCTGACAGTACCAGTGCTGGAAATGAACAAAATTGATAGGTGCAATTTCAAGCTCTCATGAAATCAGAAATGGGAGTAAATTGCACCTGTAAAATGTTAGTACAGTGGAGCCCACTTAATCGTATATCTCTTAATTGAATAACCCTGTTAATTGAATATAATTTCCTAGCACCAAACCATTTACCACACCTCCACTACAAATTTGACCTGTTAATTGAATATAGATTATAGAGTAAACTATTGTTAATTGAATGAAAAATCTTGTAACCTACCTATCGAGAAATTACCCTGCCTCTCCCCAGTTTTATTTTGTTTATAGACCTATTTGGCCTCAGTACAGCCAATACAGGCATTTTATCTATTATATCATGGAGCTCTGTCAAACAAGATATAATAGAATAAATGCTAAGTTTAGCTCTAGTATGCAGAAAAGTGATGCAATCCCTGTTAAATGAACGGTCCTCTTAATTGAATAATTGTCCCTGGCAAAGTGGCTATTAATTAACAGGGTTCCTCTGTATATGAATTTTGAGGGAATACCATCTCTAAACACCAGAAATTTTGAATGCATAAGGACCTGAACTATGACAGTAACTTGCCACTGGCCACAGAGTGCAGCTTTCTCAAAACAACACGCATTTACATGCCCTCACAGTATATTAGTGCTCTACAATATTGTGAACCAGTGCATTTTTTAGCTCCCATAAAATACAAAACACGGGTGCTGATGGGAGCAATTGCACTCGCACCTGTCTCATTTTCAGGACTGAGTAACATTTCATCTACATTTCATTGCGGCACCACAAACAAGTTAGTATGATTCCCAACTGGCAACACCACAGTGCTAACCGTTTTCCCTGTATTACCATTCACAGCAGGAGTAATATAAGTTGAAACAGATCAAAAAGCCAAAATAATCACAATTGATGCAATCATAACTGGTCTCTGTAAGATTCAGTCTCACCCCGGACTCATTTGAGCCCAGATCGGCCTGAGGTGAGGTTCAGCCTTCCAAAGACTAGCACGCAACATGTCAGCTTCACCTGTGGCACAACAGCTGATTTAGCTGTAATAGCATACAGTTCACAAAGAGAGAAAAACAGTAATGAAACCCAGGAATTCCAGAAAAAGCTGGAAAACTTACATCCCTGCCATTATTACCCAATGAATTCAATGGTAATTTACAAATGTTCGTTAGCCCAGTTCTCAACACTTGATTTGAGATACAAGTTGGATTTTTGGTAATGACCAAGATCACATCATTGGGTGAGATTTGAAATAACGGATAAGAAATAAATCATTCACACAGGGCTTTTGGGTTTTGATTCTCACGAACTCTTGCCATGGGAATCCAGTTTCACTTTTTAAATAATTTAGAATTTCTGAGTCCTGTTATACCCTTGTGAAACCAGTTGTTATACCCTTGTGAAACCAGTACATATTCCAAAGTAAAGTACGTGAAGAGTGTATTATCACCAAATCACCCCGAAGAGTGGAGATTCCACTCAAGCAATAATTGCAAATTTGTTGCAAAGCATAACAAGTACAAAAGTTCCAGCTAATGGACCTGCGGGTTTAACTCGGAGGTCCATTGGCTGAAACATTTCTTGTGTTTTTTATCCATATGGACAGAACTTGAAAGTTATAGTTTGGGAGAAAACTTCACTCCGCAAGTGATTTTGTTAGAATCCACTCTCCAAATACTGTATATGTAACAGGCAAAAATTACAAAAAAATCCAAGATGGCTTGTCATGGCGGCCTTACTGGATATGGCAGAAAACTGATTATCAAAAGGAACCTTCATCTTGTGACCCATTACGTGTACACTCCATATAAAAAAAATATTCCAATGTCGACTGAGTGCGTTATGTATGATTATATAACAGCAGGTATTTACTCATTAATCAGTGTTGATTGGGAAAACACCTCGCAATTTACATAATACGTTTTCTTCACTAAATATTTTCTCTGTGCCTGAAATGTTTTTGGAGAGAATTTTCTGGATCAAAAGAATCCTTTAAATGTGAAAATCGGTTCAATAATTCACGTTTTGTGTTCTAATGAATCTTTAAAAAAAATGTGAATTTTGACGATCCCGTGAAGCAGTGTGGCTCTTCCATCTATTGGATTTACATGATATAAAATAGTCTGAACTCGCTTAATCGAGGTCATTGTTGTTGAAAAAAACATTCTGATTCTCAACCGAAATGGACGGGTACAGATAACTACACATTTTGCTTTTTGAACATACTGGCAATTTATCTGCTTTTCGCCCGGGATATAACATCATAATCCGCCCAAATGTTAAATTAAAACACATTTTTTATTCTATCTGACAGCCGCTATGGAACCCCAGACACGGGGGAGATTATCTTCAAAACACGGATCAGATCCAATTTGGGTAAACCCAATCCGTGCTTCTCTCATCTTTTTCCTGGAGCTACTTCAAAACACGGTATCATAATTCAACTCGGGACCATTCCGATCGATGAAGTGTGTCTCCACGGGAACGAAATGACGCCACCCAGGAATACATTACTTGAGTTTATGGTCATGAGAACAACGTCGTGACATCTTATTCAACCCGGGGAATCGGTCATATCAGCGGTGACTGATATTGGTGATAAAACGAGTTTTGGCTCCCATTCTTTTTTTTTCTTCTTTTTTTGGGAGGGGGGGGGGGGGGGGGGGGGGGGGCTGATTTTGAAAAGATTAGGGCCAAAACGCATGCTCTATTCAATTCGGCGGAACTCAAACCGTTCTCACCCTAACTCGGTGGTAGTGTTGCGGCATCATACTATGATGTGGATATTGAAACAGTCCACCAATAATATTAGCAACAAATAATAAAAAATAAATAAAGCTTGATGAGACGCGTGTTCATAGCTAATATTATTGGACTACTTGATCAAGACATCGTGTTAAGCACTAAATATCCAAAGTTTCAACTAATGAAGTCTCTTATTTGTAGCTAATATCATTGGACTCGAGACCGCACAAGCACTAAATTTCAGGAGATTTTAAAAATGTTTCCTGTGAATATTTTTATATTTGGGGGATGTGATATGATGAAACATAGCAAGTGTTTCGTTTCTTTTAACATTTTCTTGGGGATTAACAACAAACAAAGGATTTAATTTAACACGCCACTGAACACAAGTAACTAATTGAGCATAATTGTATACTGGTATGTCATATGTTCAACACCTTTTCTAAGGCTAATTTACTTATATTAATCTGTCAAAGGGCCGAAGCATTTGAAGCATCTATTGAAAAGAAACCCATGCTGGCTGGGGAGAATTATTATTACCAAAACACAAACATACAGCCGACAGCGTCTGGCCAAAATGTTATCAGTCTACCCAGTTTCCAGCCACGAAAATAAACATACTATTTCCAAGAAAAAACGTACCAAATGCTAGGAAGATAAATCCGGTGATCCAATAGTCTCCACCCGCCTACAGGACCAGGTGGCACTTGCAAGATAAATTCTTTAATAACAACTAAAAATCTGAATTTGTTTGTCTCAAAACAGAGCTTGGGACCCCTCAATGGAAAGACTCAAAATCCACTAGCTCGTTCCAATGAAGGGTCATAAGCTATGTTTTTGAAACAAAAACTTAAACATAATAAAATTTGAATGCAGATTTTTGTATAGCCTGAGTGCTGGCCAAATTCGGCCATTGGCGTTGTGAATTTAGTGAATTTCCATATTTTGTTTCAGTCACATAGTTTATGGCCCCTCATTGGAATGCTTCCCTCCACCGTTAATGAGGGCCACAAGCTGTAAAAAAGGAAAATATATAAAATTTTAAGGGAGAATTTTTCCAGGCGCGGCGGATCAGATTTAAAAGTGGAGAGATTATACTGTCGATCGTTGACTCACGGGAGGCGTGAATACGCCATGGTTACGGGGGTGGGGTGGGGGGGGGGGCAGAGACAGAGAGAGAGAGTTTGTGTGTGTGTGTGTGTGATGGACGTGGGAAGCAAATGTGGGCAAAATCTACGTTTAAGGGGCAAATATCTACCCCTCCCCCGGCCCCCAGTGACGCCACCAATTTTTCATGCCTTTTTCAGATATTGGAAGTTGACAAGAAAATCCCATTGTGGGTGCCTTCCACTTCCCAAACTGCACTATAAATTTGTTTACCGTAGGCCATGATTCGTATGTCTCTTGCTTCTAAAATTTCATGATTCCGAAAACTGAACTTAATTTGAAAAAATCCACCCGAGTTGTTACGAAAATGACCGGAAGGAGTAGATGGATTTATTTATTAATTCTGT
Source organism: Pictodentalium vernedei (assembly GCA_031216915.1). Taxonomy (NCBI): domain Eukaryota; kingdom Metazoa; phylum Mollusca; class Scaphopoda; order Dentaliida; family Dentaliidae; genus Pictodentalium; species Pictodentalium vernedei. Next base: position 73,071,317 of record CM062290.1, on the reverse strand, counting down.
TTGATTCTCAATTTAGTTCGTCAAAAAGAATTACTGAGGTAAACGTGAAGCAGCTTATCTGCAATGATTTTAAATCATATGCCGAGTTCGTAATGATCCCGAGTCTGAAAAATAGGGGCCGCACTTCGTAAAGACAGGATGTATCGCCGAGACTGTCACATTATTGTTCTAAAAAACATAGCAACGCACAGAATTTGTATTATTTTAAAATACTTCCTCTATTTGGTAATTTTATTTAAAAGTGTCTCGATGAAATGTTTCGAGAATGAAGGTGGACAAGATCATGTTCGATGGCGATAAACTTACCTTTAATTATACAGGGGGGAATCCAAATGACATATCGGCAAAACATTTTATTTTAATACGGAAACAAGTTGAATATCTCGAAAAATATTGGGCGAATTGTTTAAAAGCGGACATTTTTCCGGGGTACAATGATCTGGAAAAGACAGATATAATATTTTTATGTCATTATTTTATGAAATGCAGGTTTTAGAAATTCACTGACTGAAGACTAATATTGTTAATCAGGTTCAGACTCTGGAAGAAATTTCTCGTTGAGCACCAATTGATTATGTAATGCTTCTCTCCTAACCGCACTTGGGTACCCCACTTTTCTACACAAAAAGTGGGGTACGCGAAGTGCGGTTTTATATGGAGTGTACACGTAATGCACTAATCCACCACAAAAAATAGGATCCATGGTGCATTTCATTTTCAAGTTATTGTGTGGACAAGCAAATATTACAAAAAATCAAAAATGGCTGCCATGGCGGGGATCCATGGTGCATTTCATTTTCAAGTTATTACGTGGACAAGCAAAAGTTAACAGACAGACATGGCCATACCACAATTTATTTATTTATTTACTGATGTTTAAGGTCACATATTTATGCACAATGGCTAATCATGACCGTGACAGTTTTACGGGTGGAGGAAGCCGGAGTACCCGGAGAGAACCACCGAGCAACGACGAGCAGCTGCCAGCTCCCCAACATCGTAACTCCGCACTGCAGCACAGGCAGGATTAGATTGGTTGAAGACATGCGTACCATCGACGTGCAGTACGCCTCAGTACACGGCGTCATCGTGCCCCCATATGGGCAATGGGGGTGAAGTGTCTTGCCCAAGGACACAACGCGGTTGCCGCAGGTGGGATTCGAACCGAGGACCTCTCGGCTTGCAGCCTGGCCATACCACAATACAGCCCACTCCAGAGATCGGCCGTACAAAAAACAATATATATTAACTAGTTTATCCCTTTTAAAGGCCTAGTTTCAATGTTGGTATGTTGCTTTTATACCATGATTACCTCTTCTGCTATATATAAAAAGCCTATGATATAAATTTTAGCTTTACACAACAACCGTGTTGAACGCGTCAACAATGGGATTTCAATACTTAATATTTACACCAACAGTGGAACTACATCCAAGTTGACCTTTGGTGACTTTTATCACTCATCGCCTCGTGAAGAGTGAAATGAAGCCGGCAATTATTTATTATGTTTTCAAATCGGTTTACCTTACAAGATACCAAAAATTAACAAACATACATTGTCTCATGTTAATAAAGCATCCATAACTTGAAGAAGTATGTTATTAACCCTTTACCCAACGTAATGGCAAGAACCGGTCAGCGATCTTCACAGAAATCATCAATTAATTTTCATTATTTTTTCAATTTTTGTCCCCAAAACGTGGGTTATGACCCCTTATTGGAATGAGCTCGTTCCAATGAAGGGTCATAACTTTTGTTTTTGAGATGAAAAATGAAAAAAATTAGTTTTTCAAGAATTTTGTTTGCAAGTGTCATCTGCTTTTCAGGTTAGGTAAAGAGTTAAAATGAAAAAGGCCCCATAATTTGTGCATTTCGTTTTCTACTTCGTTTCGGTGATATAAATTGCCCAGCAGAAGTACTGCCCACCAGTGCTCATGTAAACAAAAACAGTTTCGCATGTGTGAATATTGATTTATTTAACATTTAAACTCTTATTAGTCTGGCGATCACAGTATAAATAAAATATACCTAAAGTAGCTTGGTGTACCAAATGTTCACCACTCGTGGTGAAGTGGTGTTAACCGCGTGCCAAAGGCCCCGGGATAAAGTCACTTGACCAAGGACACAATGTGGGTCATCCCGGACAGGGATCGAACTCGGGACCTCTAGCAAAGAAGTCCAACAGACTATCACTGAGCTACCGCACTCCCTCTATATGTCTTACATGTACATGTTCCAACGTACAGGCTTTTGGTGATCTTGCTGATGGAAGTTCAAGTATCTTGGCAGTGGTTTCCAGCAAAGTCTTGACTACCAAGCTTTGGCAAGACACCTCGGCTAAGTCAAAGTATTACCTTGTTAGGAGGGAGCAAAAAAGAAGTATAATTCTCCAGGCATTTAAGCACACTTTCAGAATCTTTTGAACCCAAATCAATGATGGATCACTACTATCTTTACTCCTCTAGGGCACAGTAGTGCTTCCTGATCCTGCAAGTGATTGTGTGTAGATCAGCGGCACAAAACAATGAGGGACATTTTCCTGTACATTTACAGAAATACTGATTAACTTTTAAGCACGAATTTTGCTCAAATCACTCAACTTAAATAGTTACAAGCCAGAAAATAAGCAGACTGTCATCTGCAAAATGAGGTCCCCAGAGGGTGAATTTAGTGATGCTACCCTGCACAGCAGGGTAGCATCACTAAATTTACCCTCTGTGAACCTCAATCTGAATCGGGGTCTCAAAACTAAACAAAGAGGTACCCAGAGGATAAATTGGCCCACGGAATGGGATAGCATCATCAAATTTACCCTCTAAGAACCTCATTCTGCAAATGTCAGACTGCTTATTTTCAGGCCTGAATAGTTATATATGATTTGATCTTGCAGTCAAAGTCACAGCACTTAAAACATTTATGATGAATGTTTAATAATGATTTCTCTGCAAAATTCTCCAAAAAAATTTCAGTGACCAGTTTAACTCTTTACCAAATGTAACATCCAAAACCAGCCAGCGTTATTCATAAAATTCACCGTTCAATTTTTATTACTTTTTCATTTTTTGTCACAAAAACATAGCTTATGACCCCTCAATGAAACGATCTCAATGAGCTCATTCCATTGAGGGGTCATAAGCTATGTTTTCGATGCAACAAAAAAAAACAAGAAGCATGTTACTAAGGTAACACATGCCCCCCCCCCCTCTTGTGACCTTCACCTTGCAGATGCGGCGGAAACTATTATACTCGACACACCTTGACAAGCAACATTCTAACTCTGTTCAAGCTCCGCTCAAGCAGGGTTACACCGGTTGAAGACATGTGCACCATCGACATGCAGCGTCATCGTGCCCCATGTAGACAACTGGGTTAAAGTGCCTTGCCCAAGGACACAACGTGGGTTGTCCCCGATGGGGATCAAACTCAGGACCTCCAGCATAGAAGTCCAACAGTCTGCCACTGAGCCACCACAATCCCAATTAGGTATCATATGACCCCAATCAAGTTTGACCAGTGCATTTCAATGAGTGGTCACCTGTAGTTTTGTTGAAAATTTTGGAAAAATATTGTTTTTTTCAACTTGTCACTTTTGAGCTATAATTTATTTGTGCAGTGGTGGTGGCAGGATCTCAAATCATGGGGAGGGCAATTATAATATAGTAGGTCCCAGATAAATATGCTGCAGAGCGGTCAAAAAAATATGATATGAGTCAGGGGAAGATATGGAAGGAGGAAACCCCACCCCAAGGAGAAGGTGGGGAATTTTTTTTTAATTTTAAAGCTCTCTTGAGTGATCCTGGAGACTTCCAGGACCATATTTAAAGGTCACTGGACCCTTCAGAATCACTCTTAGAACTCATTTTGGGTTTAACAGGTAATATGAAGGTTGGAAATCACAAGTGGAAAGTTTACATTTGGAAGGGGAGGCAATGGAACTTCTGTCTGACTGCAATAAAGTCAAATAACATTGCTTCCCAATACTGGCGAAAATTGGAATTTGAAAATAAAAGCAAGGATATCTTCATTAAAAAAAACAAAACGCTGCTCAAATCACCTTGTGCTGTTTTCGCAGACCAAGCATGCTCTTTCAGTGTCATGTCCCTCTACAAGAATGCAGAGCATTACACTCCAGCATTTTTAGTTCTTGAGAGGCGGGAATTAATGAGGTTTTTTTTAGTTTTGCTGACTAGACAATAGAAAAGGTTTAAAATAACCTAAACACTCATGAACATGATGTCAATCGGTATTTTCCACATATGATCTACAATTCAAATTTTGTTTGCAGTAACAAAATAAAAAAATAAGAAAAAAAATTCTTGAAAATATTTTTTTTATTTTAATCAAATAATATACAGTGATAAATAGATTAGAAAATAGTCTGTGTTTCAACTGTAGTCTGTTTAAAAAAAAAAACAGCCTTACTCAACATGAAGTTTTCTTTTCGATCAAAATATAATATACAGTACAACTGTCATCAAAATAATTACCTCACTGTGACTTTTAAAGCATGAACAATTTTCAAGAAATTCCACAACTTCATAGCTAGTTAGTTAATGCGTCTGGAAGTGATTTCTGGTTAACCCTTTACCCAACACAGACGAAATCAAAATTTATTATTTTAAATATCATTTTTTCAAAAAATTTCAACAAAACCATATCATGTGACCCCTCATTGGAACGAGCTCAATGAGCTCGTTCCAACGAGGGGTCACATGATATGGTTTTGTTGAAATTTATTGAAAAGTTAAAAAATTTATAGTAATTTATATATTTTTTATACTTACCAATGACCCAGACATAGCTGCTGGTGCTAACTCTTAAAATATAGGGCCAAACACAAATTTTGCCCCCCAATCCCCAAAATTTGCATCTAAAACTAAAGAAAACATGTCCTGAAAGGCCCTCCACACTTCGCCCCTACTGCGCATGTGCAGTGTCAAGGACGTTCCGAAATTGGCGCCATTTATCATTCTAATAACCAGTGCCTGGTAAGCGCTATGTACTCAGCGGGGAGGCAAGAGTTCCCAACTCCTGGGAGGGCCATCCCCGTCTGGGTCATTGGTAAGTATAAAAAATATATAAATTACTATAAATTTTTTAACATTTTTATACTGTACCAATGACCCAGACATAGCTGAATAGTAAAAAGGCTGGAGGGCCAAGGACATAGAGCAAAATGGAATACGCTCAATAAAATAAAATAGAGTCATCCCCTGCAGGGAAAAGAAGTAAAAGGCCTTACATGTATCTTTCTTATTTATGATAAATTAGAAAGATACAACACCTTCCAAAAATTGAGCTTCTTACATCCATGTACTCTATTAATATCCAATATAATCCTTATACTAATAATTTTTAAAGTAAGCCAATAATAAAGTAAGTCTAGAGAATAGAGACTCTTATACTCCTAAAAGTGTGTGAGAATTGCATAATCATGTCCGTTGACATATGCAATATTCAAAAGCTATACTTTAAAAACTAAGACTTGAATGAATTTTATAAACTTAAACTTCTCACTAAACAACCATCCCAATAACAGCTCAGAATTACTAACTCCGGAGGAGGTATCCCCTTGTTTTCATAGTAAAAACAGGTGACCCAAGGGAACACCCTCCCCCCCCCCCCTTTTTCTTGCCCTGGGTCAAATAGCCCAGAGCGAAGAGGGCAGCCGAACGGAGACACTGCCGAAACAGACAGCCTACCTAGCTATAGTAGCAACTGTTAAGTGAATGACATTCTGAGCAGTAGATAATAGACCTAACAATAGAGGCCTCCAGAAATGGACTCGATATTTCTGAGATAAAATTCATGAATGGATGGCTGAGCGCAATGAGCAGCCTTCAAAAATCTATAATAGCAACACTATTAATGTAAGCCCAAGAAGTAGAAGAACTCTTACTTCATGAGCCAAAATCTTAAGCACAACTGCTAAGCCAATGATATACCATAAGCAGTACGCTAGTTAATAGAATCCATTAACAATAAAATGGAGCGTAACGTCCTTCTACTAGACATCAAAGACAGAAGAAGCTTACGCCCTTGTAATAAACAGATATCTGTTTATAAATACATAAACTGTACCCGGAAAGAGTAAAGGCCTATGCCCATACGAAGACGGAAGGACCTTAAAATAATAGGTTCCGGATAATAGGAGCCTAACTCTTATGCAACAATCCAACCTAAATAGTAACGGAAGTATTGATTCCGAAACTATGAAAGTGAAAATCATCCATCGATAGTGCATGAAACTCACTGACTCTACAGTAAAAGAGAAACCAACAGAATTACTGTCTAAAAGGTCAGAATTTGAAAACTACTGTTTCCAGAGGCTCAAATGATTACTTAGCTAAATAAGAACCTGAAGTTAAAATCCGTATAGGAATTTAATCTAAAGATTCTAAGTCTATTTATCAAAAAGTTACTAACTGACTTAGATAAAGAGACAAGAGACTCAATTGTAAACTATCGTAGAGTGCATAGGTATGAGGTAACATAAACCTATAACCTAAATAACAACAGGCTGCAGTAGATCTTGTGAAACAAGTATACTAAAAAATAGCAATGAGTAGTATGGAGGGATCAACCATATGAACATAATGATCCCTACACCACGACGGAAGAGCCTCCACTTTAGTCGCATAGAATAGCGAAGAAGAGGATCTCCTATAGTAAGAAATCGCGTCCAAAGCTCGTCCAGTACAGTTCTTACAATGCAATACGGACCACACAACGGAATACATGAAGGTTGCGACCTTGCTGGTTGTGATAAAGATGACACGATTTACCCAGTTAAAAAAGATCCTCACATAGAGGAAGATTTCACGTTAAGATCCACAGTAGACAAGAGAGTAAATTACTCATGATCTCTGTGAAGATAGAGATGCTATCAACAGAAATGTATTGTGGTTGTTTATCTTAGCAATACCTGCTAAAACAACAGCGCCGGAGGATACGCGTATCCTATCATTCCGTCCTATAGATCAATAGAGCGTTAACAGTATTAGCTCAGAGATCTGGACAAGCCAACACATACGTCTGCAATTGATTAGCAAGCTGTGTCATAAATAAAACATCATTGGGCGCTCCCATAGATAGCAAATCTGATTGAATACTTGTTTGTTGAGAGTCCATTCTGACAGCAACAAGCGACCCGTAAGAGAACGGGAGTGCGATAAAACAATCAGACGACCCAGAATATGACGGACCAAAACTGAACTTGGTGTACTATAACCAACAGACGGATTCTTTCCATTAAATTGAATAACGGAAACGAAAGAGTGCCTCCCTGGTTCCGGAGATACGCCACTACTGTCGAATTAAAGGACAGGAATTTGGGCATGCGTTTCTGAATAATGTTCATGCAATGACATAAAGCAAGCCTAAAAAACATTATTCCGCGGAAGTTAAACTGATAGCTAAAAGACTGCGGAACCCAAAGACCCTGGCACTTCGAATCCGTAGGGATCAGTATATATCCCAATCTGTTTGACTGGCAACCGTCATAACAGCCACACTCGGGTCCGGCAACTGCGGCGGCACTCTCTGAGTCAACCACCGAATGTTTGCCCCAGTCTGAATCTCTTGTAACACTAGATAGACAAGAGAATGTATAAATCAAGCAATTCATGGATTGCCGGAAAGTTGCCGTCGAAGAGAAGCTCCTCCGAGAACGAAGCGACTCTGAGAGAGTTCTTAACCTACTATCCACGCGCGGATGTAGCTAGGGCTGCATCACGTCTAACCAACTCCAATCAGCCACTGAAGGGCGGAGTTATACGTGAACAAACTACTGCCCTCAAAAGAAATTACATTGAGAATAATATCCCGTAAATCTTTTCTTGAAGACGTAATGATAACGCCTCAGTAAGGCGGATTACGTATAATAAAGCGTCTAAGTTAAGTCTACTATACATAATGTCGTTCCCAACATTGAAATTGGAAAAGACATAAACGGCGAAAAAGAATATATGCAGTCTTTAATCACACCGTCTAGACGCATATGAACTCTCGGTATGCCCTGCTCTGCCAAAATAAACTATATGTAAAAAAGATAAAATGGCAGAAATGAGCCACGCGGACAAGAAACTAAACTATCATGCTTAGTAGCAGGCTTGTATATATATATAAATATATAGCGTCGAAAAATAAAACACATGTTGTAATGACAATATTGGACTGCGTCGGTAAGTCAGGGACAAAGTCCCTGTACCGATCGAAAAATCCGAGTCCAATGACGCTATAAGTCTCTTATCCAAGATCGCAGCAATGAAGTCCGAAAAATAATCAATGGAAGAAATGCCATAAGATATGAAAGGCATCTTCCGATACTACTAAAGGGAAAACTCGAAATCTTTCGAATCCCTTTCGCCATCCTGTCGGACCCTATAAAGCGTTCGGTCGTCCGTAGCTTGATGCAACCGCGGATCGCACCGACCCAGCGCCGTCGGATAATTCCTGATTCGACCGAGAAACCGACAATTGCTGGGATGCTGCGAAACAACTGTGCTAACTCGGATAGCACGTCCGTCACTGAGGCCTGAGGAGCAGCGGTCTTACGATGCATTGCCGCAGGAATCTCCGAGATCGTTACCCCGTGCATACTTCCAATATGCGAGCGAACGGAGTGTATAGGCCTCGTGTCCCTTGGCTACCGGATGGCACGACCTATTCGCTGTGGAATCACTGAATGCCAAAACTGATCGGATACTCGAGGTCACGTAGCCAATGTGCGGTCGTGTGCCCTGCTGTGAGGATGAGGAAGCATTAAAGACAGTCTCTCGGACTGTCAATATAACGGAGCGTCCCGAGCAACGGACATATGCTCCGAATGTAAAATATCTGAACCACAACATGCGGTCCCCTATGTTGTTGGCTTCCTCCGATCTGTCCTCAATCTGCCGTCACTGGGTGAGTACTAAAGTAATTAAAGTGCTCGCATCACCCAAATCTCCTTCCTAGACCGCAACGGACGAACCCGGCAGCCGAACCATTCGATGAATGTACGCTACACCGGGTGAGCTAGCGAATGTCACTCCGTAAGCGATAGACATATTCCATGAGCACTTATTGCCGCTAACTCTTCATTAACTATGACGACAGAGGCACACTTTTGAAAGACATCTCCATAACTCTTCGAACAAGAAACCAGAAATGCTTGGATAGCAAGCATAAAATAATAATATATATAGCGTCGTTCAATAATTCGTAAGTTTGTGTGACATTATTGGACTATGTCGGAACTGAGGGACGATGTCCCTGAACCGAACCAAAAATTTCTAAGTCCACCGACGCTATCAGTTTCTTATCCGGCATCGCAGCATATGTTGTTCCGAAAGGGAAAGCTTGAAATCCACCGAATCCCTTTCGGTATCCCGTCGGACCGGATGAAACTTTCGGACGTCCGTACCCGCTTCCGCGGAGCGTCCCGACCCAGCATCGTCGGATAAAATATATGCGACAGATTCAGTTGATGCTGGGATGCTGCGATAAACTGTGCTATTAAGGAAAGCACGTCCGTTCCCGAGGCCTGTGCAGTAGTGGACTTACGATGCATTGCCGCTGGAAGCTCCGTGTACGTTGACTCCCGCACACTTCCTATGCGAACGTCCGGAGTCTGCAGGCCTCGAGTCCCCGGCTACCGACCCAGCGCTGTCGGATAATTCTCGATCCGACACCGTTTCTATCGGCTGCTGGGATGCTGCGATAAGCTGTGCTATGTGCACAAGAATGTCCGGCGTCGAGACCTGCGGAGGCGCAGTCTATCGCTGCTTCGCCGAGGGCAGCTCCGCATCAGATGGCTCCCGCATACTTTTCCTATGCGAACGTCCGGAGTCCATCGGTCTCGAATCCCTGGCTGCCGGATGGTGTGACCTGGTCGCCGAAGAATCCTTGATCGGCGAAGCTGGTAATATATCGGCGGTCACGCAGCCAAGGTGCGGTCGTGTGCGCTGACGAGAAGAGGAAGCCTTAGCAGTCTCAGCGGACTGCCTATACAACGGAGCGTCCCGAGCGACGGACGTATGCTCCGCTAACGACACATTTGTACCACAACATCTGGGGCCAGATGTTGTTGAACGAGAGAGGGGCCTCTCTCGCTTGCCGTCCGGATGGACCGGAACGAGCTATGAACCGGACTAAAAGGCTTCCTCCGTTCTCCCTCCGATCCGCCGTCACTGGGTGTGCATTAAGTTAATTTTATAGTGCTCGCATCACCCCAAAATTCCTTCTAGACCGCAACGGACGAACCCGGCTGCCGAACCATTCGGTGAATGGACGCTACACCGGGCGAGCTAGCGGACGTCAAAGGCCGTCGAACCTACTAGGGTCCTCTTAGGCAATTGGCGTATTACATGAGCACTTTTCCGCTAGCCCTTCATTAATTGTGACGACGGAGGCACACTGTTGGAAGACATCACAGATACATCACCCTAATCTTGATCGTCTGAAATAGAAATTGATAAAGTAGAGTGACCCTGCGGGGAAAGGACCGGAGTGTCCAAATCCCCAACAACATACCGTGACATACGCTTCCCATATTGTCATCGAAATCATACGATACAGAACAGGAGTTAATGCGAGTACACTGACCACATATAGAATGATAATAAGGTCAGAGGAAGACTTCCTCTTAAAACAATTGATCAATATCCTTTCAATGTGAAAAGAAAACAAGTCCTGGTACTCGCACTAACCCCTGGCAATCAAAATACATAATAATAATATGATCCATTAATATAGAAAAAATAATTGAAATCAAAATATTTTGAAAAAATATTTTTTCAGAACAGCCCAAGTTTCTGAAAAGTAACGTTGAGCCCCAATGGATCCCAAGCCTAAGTGTGGACAAAAATTTTAAAAATATTTTAAACAATTTATTCAACACTTACGAACAATAATAATGTATCTAGTTATGATTAAAATAACATAAAGATATTATTATTTAGAAATCCCCCCCTCACACAGAGGGCTGTTGTAAATGTAAACAATGAGTGTAAAAACAGTAAAATAAGACTCCAGGCACCCAGGCCCGAAATCAGTTACCAAAAATACACCATCTGATGCAAAACAGAGACTTCCAGGGAAGAAACTGCAGAACATCAGATGGTAGATGCAGAACACAACGCCTAACCACCCGTAGGTGAAGACGTAAACATGGGGAAAGAACAGAATTCATTCTGTTATTCAGCTAAAACTCCCAAGAAATTTTAGTAATAATAATTACAGAAATTATGCCAAAAGCATGGGAGAATAGCAAGGGGGAACTTAAAGGACAGGGAGAGAGGAAAAACACTTGAAAAAACAGTGTAACTAAATAATCAGAATGACAACAAAATGGCTGCTGCCTTGAAAATAGGTAACTTAACATAATTTCATTAAAAAATTTTAAGTTACAGCCCTGATAATATTCTGTCACACATTCTTTTCCTCTCCTCCTTTTCTATCCTCCTTAGAATCACCATTTCACTAATATTTATGTGTCTGGCATCATTTAAACTGAGATTTAAAAGCACAAAGATCAGTCAGATGTTAACTGATGAAGGGCCAAACTTAGAATGATAAATGGCGCCAATTTCGGAACGTCCTTGACACTGCGCATGCGCAGTAGGGGCGAAGTGTGGAGGGCCTTTCAGGACATGTTTTCTTTAGTTTTAGATGCAAATTTTGGGGATTGGGGGGCAAAATTTGTGTTTGGCCCTATATTTTAAGAGTTAGCACCAGCAGCTATGTCTGGGTCATTGGTACAGTATAAAAATATATTTGTTCAACTGCTGAATTTGCATATTAAGCGGGCAATGCGGCTGATTAGTTGGGTAAAGGGTTAAATACTTGGAATGGGTACAAGAAACCGAGATTTGTCTACAAATCATTTGCAGGTAATTGAGCGGTGTAGGAAGTATTTTAAACTTGAGGGAGGGCATGTATGGTCATAAAAGGGCACCAACACCCCAGTACATATAAAAATCAAAGGTGGCCCACGAGTCTTAGTGTCATGGTAGGTAGTAATACAATAGACAAAGCTAAGTTTGGGACTAATTAATGGACCTCTACATTGAGAATAAACTTAAAATCACACTTTAACAGGTTCTCATGGTTCGTTAAGTTTTGTGCCAAGTTTAAAAAAGATTGGACAACAAATGGCTCAGAAACACTGCAGACAAAAATGTGCGCACAGACTGAATAATTTCTAAGTCAGACTGTACCATAACTCTGGTTAAGAAAATCCAACCAAACTAAAAACCACACTTTCGCAGGTTCTCATGGTGGTTAACTAATGTGCCAAGTTTGAAAAAGATTGGTCAACATATGGCTGAGAAACGCTGTGGACAAAAATTAATCAGATGGACGGACAACCCATTTATAAAAATGCACAATGTGGCTCCACATTTAACAAATTTCCTAACCAGGCCAAAACAAAATTACACCTTTCTGGCTCCATATTTTATTATTTCCTTACCAGGACAAGTCTACATTATGAATGAATAACACTATGCCGTCACATTCAGAACACTTTACCCAATGCAACACATGCAAAAACGTTTCTTAGACAACTAAGAAATTTCATTTTCATCTTTTTCATCAAAACATATCTTGTGCCACCTCACTGGAATGAGCTCAATGAGCTTGTTCCACTGAAGGGTCATAAGCTGTCATTTTGAGGCATATCTGTGAATGGTGCTGACTGGTTAGTGTTATTATATATATTATCTAAATGGTTAATCATAAAATACTTGGTGCCAGCAAAGACTAAAATTCAGAAAATAACAAAAAGTCTGACCAGACAGTACATCAATCTCAAATTTCAAGAACATTACACAAGTTTAAAATTCAAAGTGTGATGTGACAAGCCAGGTTTAATCTCTGAATACTGAAGTGTTTTTTTAAGTCACTGCATGATAAATCCTAAACTACATCTTATTTGTAATATTTCACACAGTGGAAATGTCGTCGAGTAGATTTACTGGTTGATGATATATAAAACGTAAGTGAATCTTGAAATTCACTCATAACATCTATCATTTCCAAGGAATAAAATTTTGTACGAACACCGAGGGCACAATGCATTTATTACTTATTGGTGTTTAACTCTTAGAAGCCGGGTGTCGAGTTTTCTTGCATGTGATGTAATACGGCAGTTAATCTGGCTGTGACGGTTTGGGCTCTGTTTGGGCTGGGAGAGAATTAAACACTGAGCAGGTGCTTCTAGTCAAGTGTTGTCTGCCTGAATAGGCAGACAACACTTGACTAGAAGCATCTGCTTTTCTGTAAGTTTTTCGCAGGTTGTCAAGTTAAAAAAATTTGTTCTGATTCCCCGGCTTCAAAGAGTTAAGGTAATATTTTTGCACAATGGCTAATCATGACCACAACATGAGTATCAACTCAAGATCAGGGGTGAGCATTAATAAGCAATGTTGCCCATTTTAGAGTGGGTTTGCACCTCCCAAGCAAAACAGAGCCTGTTTACCGCAGTGAACAGGCACTGCTTCATTTCCCGGGGGTTGCCGAAGGGAAGGGAACAACACAATCACTTTTCCAAATTTACAGGTCTACTTCTATGCTACATGAATAATATGCATATCATTCTTTGTGATGGAAGTACTCACACTCAAGGACTCTTATGACCTCTTTGGGAAAGAGTCTGGGGCCCATGGAGCCTAATTTATTTATTTATTGGTGTTTAAGGTCACATACATCTGCACAATGGCTAATCGTGACCACAACATGGAGATAAAGTCAAGCTCAGTCAATCGTTTATGCCCCATGTTGCTTATTTTAGAGGACTTGCACCCCAAACATTAGTGAATGGGTCATATTTTACCAGTAAAACGGTGCCTTTTTATCACAGTAAACAAGCACTGCCTAACTTCCCAGGTTTCCATGGTGGGAAGGCTACAAATGGGAAGTTAAGAAAATTAATATTACCTACAAAGTGAACTGAGAACACTGACAGTTTAAAATTGTGGGGCTTGCAGTTGTGTCTCAGTAAGTCTTGGCTGTCTAGATAGGAAGCCAAGACTTGTCTAGACACAACTGACAAGGTTTTTAGATTATAACTTGCAAGTGTATCTAAAACTGCCTGATAGAGCACCTGTTTTGTTGCATTAAACAGTGATAAAAACTGGAATTAGCCCTTTAAGGGTTAAAGAAGAACCCGTTGGATTCAGTTTATTTCTTTGCTTTATTAGACTGGTAATTATTCATTTTTGAGGGCTAAACCCTTTGAACCCTGGTGGTATCTTCCATGAAAGTTCTAATGCAGCAATTAGAAGAGTCCATATTCATTATCTGGGGGCAGACAAACCAATATTTTGAGTCCATATTCATTATCTGGGGGCAGACAAACCAATATTTTCAATGTGCAGCCATGGGGCTGCACATTGAAAATATTGGTTGGTCTACCCCACACATTCACTTAGCAGTTATCCTCCTTAATGAAATTATGATGTATCATGCTTCTGCCGGGAAAAACGGCCACTCGGGTTCAAAGGGTTAAGACTACCCAGTTCAAGACACCAATTGAGAATTATATTTTTCTTCGAATGATTAGAGATTGGGAAATATTTATTTTGAATTGGGAAAAATTATGCCCAAATGTCATTGGGAAAGGGTTCCATATTTGGCCACTCTAGACACCCAAAAGAATCCCTGGTATTTCGAGAATCTTGTAACCACTTGACCATTTAGATATAAACTTACTGATTAACAACCTGCTACATGGGAACAGAGAAAATGGAACTACTAGGATGTTGAGCTGAGATAAAGTAATCAGGACATAGATCAAAACAGTTTCTTTTAATGGATTCACAGAGTGAGAAAAAATATAGAATGAACTTATGGAAATCTTGTATAAAATATCCAAGCCTGACAGAATATAATTCACGCAAACCTTTTATAAAACATTTGGACCTGATGATGAGGCTGGAGTATTTTATGCAAGATTTGCATAATTTACTAACTGCGTACTTTTTCATTGTCTGAATAATTAAAAGAAAAAGGTTTCACATCTCTGTCATGAGTGGCTAATCAGGAGCAAAAATCATAACTGGGAAAGCTTGTACTATTCCAGTGGAGGTTAATCAATTAATCATTTTAACACCCGTCAATTTAAACGTATTCACCACAGATCCAGCTAACTTTGATGAAAGTATATTTGAAATTCCTATTTTCACTAGTGCACCTCCATCATTCCTCGCTATTGATGATATGTGTTCTATGTTCTAATATCAAAAAGTCAATTGGAAGTGACATTCACCCACTGATCTCTATACAACTGGATTGCTGGAATGTCCACAAAAAATGTCGCCAATCAAACTGCACTTCCAAGATGGCATCAAGTCAATCAAATTAATAACTTCCCGCAAATAGAGCTGGGAGGTTTTCATTTTTCAGATTCAGTTTCGGTTCGGTGTCAGGAAAAAAACTTGGTTTAGGTTCATTTTTTTCTGTGTTGAGAACAGATTGTAATTAACACTTCAGGCTCCTTAACTTGGGGCAAAATCCACAATACTTTGTGCGACACCACTACCCTCAAATGCACAAAACGACACACGCGTGTGAGTGGGTTAATCAATATGGCACGAGTGCCAGGGCAGAAGGATAAAACGAGAGGCCACAGGCCTCGAGTTTTATCCTTTCGCGATGGCACAAGTGCCATAACGATTAACCCATTCCCATGTGTGTGTCATTCTGTTTTTATGACATGCCTTCACGTCTATAAAAACAATTATTACAAGGACACTCAGCAATTCTTTCGACAACTATCAACACATTTTATCACCAACCAAATTTGATTGTGTGTTCTCAATGCCACATTTTTTCCTTTATTGACTACTCTACTGGACGAGTCAATAAGGTAGAAGACGTGACAATGAGAACACAATGGATTTGCCTCTGTGCCAGATAGAACAAGTGATGAGTCCATAGTGGTTGCTAGTCCACTTTCCACACAGTGAGATAGTTTGATCAGTTTATGCACAAACACAGTAAATTTATTGTATTTATTGGTGTTTTAAGGTTATATATTTATGCACAGTGGCTAATTATGACCGTGACAGTTTTACAGGTGGAGGAAGCTGGAGAGAACCACCAAGTAATGACGAGCAGCTTCCCAACATCATAATTCTGCACTGCAGCACAGGCAAGGTTAGATTGGTTGAAGACAGGCGCACCATCGGTGGGCAGTATGCCTTAGTACACACATCATCGTGCCCCCTCATGTACAACGGAGTTAAGTGCCTTGCCCAAGTACACAACATGGGAGTCCGAATCGATCACTCAGACGGTCACCCATCCAAGGACTAACCGGCTCGACGTTGCTTAACTTTGGTGATCTGACGAGAACGTCTCCGCGTCCCCGGCAATAATAACAAAAATATGTTTTAAATATTCAAAAATGTACACATCAACATATTCACTTCCCAAAGGCTAGAGATGGGCGGTATTGAAACTTTTAGTTTGGCATCAGTTTCGGTGTTTTTAGAGGATATGGAATGTGTCTTTTGGTCATACGCTTTCTGTGGAAAATTTGTAGACTTGTTTCATAAGCAGAATATGACCAAAACACGAATTTCATATTCTGTTTATCATATGACACCGCAGTTAACCAAAAACACATCTTTTAAATAGAAAAGACGGGTTAAAGAATGGAATTTCACCTTGAGCATCATGCATTTGACTGATGCATCACAGCTGCACACAGTCATACATCATAACTGCAACAAAATATAGTTTTACAATTCAGCATTATAAATACTAATTTTCAAGTATTTATACATTTCTTATCATTGGGATTTTAGTAAACAAATATTTATAACAAATAAAATCAGGCATCATGGCTTTGTTGATGTTTTCAAATAGTTCTATTTACATGCGCATTAATTTAACACAGATCTTTTCGGTGATAATCAATCAGAAAGCATTGTTGTTTTTTTTTTAAATTGACCAATCAAATCAACTGAAGGTGTTTTGAAGCACCAATTAATATTTATTGAAAATATGAAACGGTAGTAAGCTGAAAAAACGGATAAGTCATATGATAAACCTCGGTATCGGTTCGGTATTCGATATCTGACTTGTCTGGGATTTGTTGATAGTACCAAAGAGGAATTCGGATTAGGAAAAAGAAAATACGTTGTTGTATCATTCTACCACAAAGTCATGAATGCCACTACCAATGAGGTCAACAGCGGCATTCTTTTACGACCACAAATCATAGTCCAGTAATTTTATGAATTGTTCTAAATGAGCCTTAATATTTAAAGACCTATTTCAGGCTTTTGAGATCTCAGAGCATGTGCACTAACTATGCCATTTTTAGAAGGACCTACTGACAACAGAGAAAGCACCTGGGGGCAGTGATTTCTAGTCACATCTTGGCTAAAAATCACTACTTAGCAATTGGACATGTACAGGTTGTAGTCTAGTGGGAATTCACGACAGCTGCCCAGGCCATTGAGGGTTAATTGGTCGAGTGCTGGAAGCCCATATTTGGGCTTTATTCTCAAGCGTAGGTACTGCAACTTAAAGGCCTCAAATTGAATTGCTGTGCTTAATATTATCTTTGAGGTGATATTATTTAGTCTGTTATGATTTGCCTTGTTACAATTTATAGGAGAGTGCCTGTGGGCACTCTCCTATAAATTGTAACAAGGCAAATACATGTGAACAAATTTTGATGGCCAAAAATAATTTAGCACTTTACCAGTTAACAAAGCTGAAAATATCAGTAATTTCTTTCATAAAAATAAACCTTTCAACTATTATCAAGCCTCAATGGGGACTTATTTATTTATTGGTGTTTAAGGTCACATACTTATGCACAATGGCTATTCATGACCATGACAGTTTCATGGGTGGAGGAAGCCGGTCAATGGGGACTTATAAATAGCAAATGGAGGAAAACTGAAAATTCAGATAGTTTTCAACGATTGGTTCGGTTTGGTTTTTCGGTATCCTCATGATATTGCTATCAGTTGGGTTTTTCAGTATATTGCCCATCTCTACCGCAGACATCAAAGTTGTAGGCACCGAGAAACTGAAAGCCTTCGAATTATTTATTTATAGTAATTTCTTCCCCCCCCCCCCCCAAGATGTTGATGGTGAGACACTTTTCTATATGTGACCAATGGGTATTCCAGTTGTGTAGAAATCAGTGCATGCACCTCATCTCATGACAACCAGACTACAAAACTCAATGATAAGATTCTAAGTGAGTCACAATGAAGGACACATTTTCTTGACCACAACCACAGGTGTGTCCACTAAAGGAGATTCAAATGAAGTGTATGCATTATGAAATGAAAGTAAGACATTCAAATAAAAAAACATGAGCCACAAAATCCTCAATTTCACAGCAAACAAAAGCAGCAAATCAAATAAATCATAATGATTGGTTTCCCTTCAAAGGAGTATGATGACTTCTGTACCGAGATGATTTCTATATATGTTCTGTGCATCGGAAGAAAGCAAAATCCATATAAAAACTAGGACAAGTGAAATGAAAGCTGTCCCTCTCTAGTTGCTATTGACAGTTTGTCTCGCATAACTTCTATTGTGGAATAATCAGGCAGCTTTAAATAGTTCACACAGGTCATAACAGACGGGAGAAAACTATCAGCATTTTCTGTTGCTTCAAATGTCTTTCTAACAAGAGTGAGAGGTGGATTTAAACTTTTAAACCCTGAAACAGAAAGAAAAGAACATTAATCCTTTAGGTACTATCATTTGCACTCATTGAGTATGCCACATTATGATTTCAGTCAACAGATGTTTTGGTCTGGGACATTGTTGTCAATTATTTCTGTCTTGAAGGACATTGTGGCCCAAATGAGTTATAAATATTCCACAGCTTAGAGTTGACTGTGCCCAAAAAGTAGTTGAGGAAGAATAGTCCATGCACCATAAGTGCATGGACTATTCTTCCTTGACTTTATTCTGATTGCCCAAGTGTAAGCACCATAGGTGCATGGACTATTCTTTCTCGACTTTATCCCTATTGGAATAAGGATAAGTGGAAGCACCATAAGTGCATGGACTATTCTTTCTCGACTTTATCCCTATTGGAATAAGGATAAGTGGAAGCACCATAAGTGCATGGACTATTCTTTCTCGACTTTATCCCTATTGGAATAAGGATAAGTGGAAGCACCATAAGTGCATGGACTATTCTTCCTTGACTTTATCCTGATTTCCTAAGTGTAAGCACCATAGGTGCATGGACTATTCTTTCTCGACTTTATCCCAATTGGAATAAGAATAAGTGGAAGCACCATAGGTGCATGGACTATTCTTTCTCCACTTTATCCCTATTGGAATAAGAATAAGTGGAAGCACCATAAGTGCATGGACTATTCTTCCTTGACTTTATCCTGATTTCCCAAGTGTAAGCACCATAGGTGCATGGACTATTCTTTCTCGACTTTATCCCTATTGGAATAAGGACAAGTGGACTATTCTTTCTCGACTTTATCCCAATTGTCCAAGTGGAGCACCATAGGTGCATGGACTATTCTTTCTTGACTTTATCCCTATTGGAAAAAGAATAAGTGGAAGCACCATAGGTGCATGGACTATACTTTCTCGACTTTGTCCCTACTGTCCAAGTGGGGCACCATAGGTGCATGGACTATTCTTTCTCGACTTTATCCCTGCTGTCCAAGTGGGGCACCGTAGGTGCATGGACTATTCTTTCTCGCCTTTATCCCTATTGAAATAAGGATAAGTGGAAGCACCGTAGATGCATGGACTATTCTTTCTTGACTTTATCTCAATTGTCCAAGTGGAGCACCGTAGGTGCATGGACTATTCTTCCTCGACTTTATCACGATTGCCCAAGTGGAAGCACCATAGATGCATGGACTATTCTTCATCGACTGTATTCGGATTCCCTAAGTATAAGCACTGTAGGTGCATGGACTATTCTTATTTGACTTTATCCCGATTGCCCAAGTGTTAGCACCGTAGGTGCATGGACTTTCTTCATCGACTTTATCCCAATTGCCCAAGTGTAAGCACTGTAGGTGCATGGACTATTCTTCCTCGACTTTATCCCGATTGCCCAAGTAGAAGCACCACAGATGCATGGACTATTCTTCCTCGACTTTATCCCAATTGTCCAAATGGAAGCACCATAGATGCATGGACTATTCTTCCTCAACTTTATCCCAATTGTCCAAGTGGAAGCACCATAGATGCATGGACTATTCTTCCTCAACTTTATCCCAATTGTCCAAGTGGAAGCACCATAGATGCATGGACTATTCTTCCTCAACTTTATCCCAACTGTCCAAGTGGAAGCACCGTAGGTGCATGGACTATTCTTCCTAGACTTTATCCCGATTGCCCAAGTGGATGCACCATAGATGCATGGACTATTCTTCCTCGTCTTTATCCCGACTGCCCAAGTGGAAGCACCATAGATGCATGGACTATTCTTCCGCAACTTTATCCTGATTGCCCAAGTGTAAGCACCATAGATGCATGGACTATTCTTCCTCGACTTTATCCCCATTGTCCAAGTGGAAGCACCGTAGGTGCATGGACTATTCTTCCTCGTCTTTATCCCGATTGCCCAAGTGGAAGCACCATAGATGCATGGACTTTTCTTCCTCGACTTTATCCTAATTGCCCAAGTGTAATCACCATAGACGCATGGACTATTCTTCCTTGACTTTATCTCGATTGCCCAAGTGTAATGACCATAGATGCATGGACAATTCTTTCATGACTTTATCCCGATTGCCCAAGTGGAAGCACCATAGATGCATGGACTATTATTCCTCGTCTTTATCCCGATTGCCCAAATGGAAGCACCAAAGATGCATGGACTATTCTTCATCAACTTTATCCCGATTGCCTAAGTGGAAGCACCATAGGTGCATGGACTATTTATTCTTCCTCGACTTGATCCCAATTGTCTATGTGTGAGCACCATAGGTGCATGGACTATTCTTCCTCGACTTTATCTTGATTGCCTAAGTGGAAGCACCACAGATGCATGGACTATTCTTCCTTCACTTTATCATGATTGCCCAAGTGTTAGCACCGTAGGTGCATGGGCTATTCTTCCTCGTCTTTATCCTGATTGCCCAAGTGGAAGCACCATAGAGCATGGACTTTTCTTCCTTGACTTTATCCCGATTGCCCAAGTGGAAGCACCATAGATGCATGGATTTTTCTTCCTTGACTTTATCCCGATTGCCCAAGTGTAATCACCATAGATGCATGGACTATTCTTCCTTGACTTTATCCCGATTGCCCAAGTGTAATCACCATAGATGCATGGACTATTCTTCCTTCACTTTATCCTGATTGCCCAAGTGTTAGCACCGTAGGTGCATGGGCTATTCTTCCTCGTCTTTATCCCGATTGCCCAGGTGGAAGCACCATAGATGCATGGACTTTTCTTCCTTGACTTTATCCCGATTGCCCAAGTGGAAACACCATAGATGCATGGACTTTTCTTCCTTGACTTTATCCCGATTGCCCAAGTGTAATCACCATAGATGTGTGGACTATTCTTCCTTGACTTTATCCCGATTGCCCAAGTGTAATCACCATAGACGCATTGACTATTCCTCCTTGACTTTATCTCGATTGCCCAAGTGGAAGCACCATAGATGCATGGACTATTCTTCCTTGACTTTATCCCAATTGTCCAGGTGGAAACACCATAGATGCATGGACTATTCTTCATCGTCTTTATCCCGATTGCCCAAATGGAAGCACCAAAGATGCATGGTCTATTCTTCCTCATCTTTATTCCGATTGCCCAAGAGTAAGCATCGTAGGTGCATGGACTATTTATTCTTCCTCGACTTGAACCCAATTGTCCACGTGCAAACACCATAGGAACATGGACAATCCTTCCTCGACTTGTGTCCTGATTGTAGAAGTGGAAGCACCATAGGTGCTTGGACTATCCTTCCTCAACTTTATCCCAATGGTTCAAGTGGAAGCACCATAGGTGCATGGACTATCTATCCTCGACTTTATCCCAATTGTTCAAGTGGAAGCAACATAGGTGCATGGACTATTCTTCCTCGACTTTATCACGACTGTCCAAGTATAAACAGCGTTGGTGCAGGGACTATTCATCATTGAGGACGTCTATTTTGGCATACTCAATGATATGCCATGCAATAATTATTATATTATATCAAATAAACTGAGGAAGTATCTTGCTACTCATCGGGATTCCAATCCCAAGTGCACTGCGTATTGTCAAGGAGCTGGCCAGAGGCCGAAAGTAGAAATCACAAAATAACTCCCCAATGAACTAACTCCACACAAGCAGGTTTAGCATTGGTTCAAGACAAGTGCTCCATCGACATGCAGTATGCCTCAGTACACGGTGCCACCATGCCCCCACATGGACAATCGGAATTAAGTGCCTTACCCAAGGATACAACACCGATAGTCCTGGCGGGGATGGAAGCATGGACATTTCAGTTTGAAGTCCAATGCCGTAACCACTGAGCCACCAAGCTCCCATGCATGGACATTAAACTTTGGCAGATAACTCTTTCTAATTATTTAATAACTAAATATTTTCAATTTTCTTTTGCTTCAAAAACAGGGCTTTCGACCTCTCATTGGATCGAGTGAACAAGCTCATTCCAATAAAGGGTCATAAGCTAAGTTTTTGAGGAAAAAAAATGAGATGTCTATTTCTGTGAATAATGCTGACGAGTTTTTGATTATTACATCAATTGTGAAAAAGGCTGAAAAAAAACATTCTTGTATCTCTGGCAATTACTCCTAAATCTTTTTAGGGAGAAAGTCTTTTTCAGAAAACATTTTCCCTTTAGTCCGGATCAGGATAACAATTTCATCAGACAAAATTATTTATTAGTAAAGAGTACCTGACCAACAAAATTTTAACTTCATCAATAACTTCTTATATTTCCAAATTAAACAAAATACTGCGATTTGATTGGCCGAGAGGTACGGTGTAACTTGCAATCCACAGTAGCTTTTTTTACACCGTGGTTAACCATGGTGTAAAAACAAGAATGCACAATGCAGGCTATATGGCTAAAAAAGTACCTATTTTTAATTATTAATTCATACCTTCTGCTCTGTTATGTTCGAACAAAAGTTAAAAAATTTATAGTAATTTATATATTTTTTATACTTACCAATGACCCAGACATAGCTGGTGCTAACTCTTAAAATATAGGGCCAAACACAAATTTTGCCCCCCAATCCCCAAAATTTGCATCTAAAACTAAAGAAAACATGTCCTGAAAGGCCCTCCACACCTCGCCCCCACTGCGCATGCGCAGTGTCAAGGACGTTCCGAAATTGGCGCCATTTATCATTCTAATAACCAGTGCCTGGTAAGCGCTATGTACTCAGCGGGGAGGCAAGAGTTCCCAACTCCTGGGAGGGCCATCCCCGTCTGGGTCATTGGTAAGTATAAAAAATATATAAATTACTATAAATTTTTTAACATTTTTATACTGTACCAATGACCCAGACATAGCTGAATAGTAAAAAGGCTGGAGGGCCAAGGACATAGAGCAAAATGGAATACGCTCAATAAAATAAAATAGAGTCATCCCCTGTAGGGAAAAGAAGTAATAGGCCTTACATGTATCTTTCTTATTTATGATAAATTAGAAAGATACAACACCTTCCAAAAATTGAGCTTCATACATCCATGTACTCTATTAATATCCAATAATCCTTATACTAATAATTTTTAAAGTAAGCCAATAATAAAGTAAGTCTAGAGAATAGAGACTCTTATACTCCTAAAAGTGTGTGAGAATTGCATAATCATGTCCGTTGACATATGCAATATTCAAAAGCTATACTTTAAAAACTAAGACTTGAATGAATTTTATAAACTTAAACTTCTCACTAAACAACCATCCCAATAACAGCTCAGAATTACTAACTCCGGAGGAGGTATCCCCTTGTTTTCATAGTAAAAACAGGTGACCCAAGGGAACACCCTCCCCCCCCCCTTTTTCTTGCCCTGGGTCAAATAGCCCAGAGCGAAGAGGGCAGCCGAACGGAGACACTGCCGAAACAGACAGCCTACCTAGCTATAGTAGCAACTGTTAAGTGAATGACATTCTGAGCAGTAGATAATAGACCTAACAATAGAGGCCTCCAGAAATGGACTCGATATTTCTGAGATAAAATTCATGAATGGATGGCTGAGCGCAATGAGCAGCCTTCAAAAATCTATAATAGCAACACTATTAATGTAAGCCCAAGAAGTAGAAGAACTCTTACTTCAAGAGCCGAAATCTTAAGCACAACTGCTAAGCCAATGATATACCATAAGCAGTACGCTAGTTAATAGAATCGATTAACAATAAAATGGAGCGTAACGTCCTTCTACTAGACATCAAAGACAGAAGAAGCTTACGCCCTTGTAATAAACAGATATCTGTTTATAAATACATAAACTGTATCCGGAAAGAGTAAAGGCCTATGCCCATACGAAGACGGAAGGACCTTAAAATAATAGGTTCCGGATAATAGGAGCCTAACTCTTATGCAACAATCCAACCTAAATAGTAACGGAAGTATTGATTCCGAAACTATGAAAGTGAAAATCATCCATCGATAGTGCATGAAACTCACTGACTCTACAGTAAAAGAGAAACCAACAGAATTACTGTCTAAAAGGTCAGAATTTGAAAACTACTGTTTCCAGAGGCTCAAATGATTACTTAGCTAAATAAGAACCGAAGTTAAAATCCGTATAGGAATTTAATCTAAAGATTCTAAGTCTATTTATCAAAAAGTTACTAACTGACTTAGATAAAGAGACAAAAGACTCAATTGTAAACTATCGTAGAGTGCATAGGTATGAGGTAACATAAACCTATAACCTAAATAACAACAGGCTGCAGTAGATCTTGTGAAACAAGTATACTAAAAACTAGCAATGCGTAGTATGGAGGGATCAACCATATGAACATAATGATCCCTACACCACGACGGAAGAGCCTCCACTTTAGTCGCATAGAATAGCGAAGAAGAGGATCTCCTATAGTAAGAAATCGCGTCCAAAGCTCGTCCAGTACAGTGCTTACAATGCAATACGGACCACACAACGGAATATATGAAGGTTGCGACCTTGCTGGTTGTGATAAAGATGACACGATTTACCCAGTGAAAAAAGATCCTCACATAGAGGAAGATTTCACGTTAAGATCCACAGTAGACAAGAGAGTAAATTACTCATGATCTCTGTGAAGATAGAGATGCTATCAACAGAAATGTATTGTGGTTGTTTATCCTAGCAATACCTGCTAAAACAACAGCGCCGGAGGATACGCGTATCCTATCATTGCGTCCTAAAGATCAATAGAGCGTTAACAGTATTAGCTCAGAGATCTGGACAAGCCAACACATACGTCTGCAATTGATTAGCAAGCTGTGTCATAATAAAACATCATTGGGCGCTCCCATAGATAGCAAATCTGATTAAATACTTGTTTGTTGAGAGTCCATTCTGACAGCAACAAGCGACCCGTAAGAGAACGGGAGTGCGATAAAACAATCAGACGACCCCGAATATGACGGACCAAAACTGAACTTGGTGTACAATAACCAACAGACGGATTCTTTCCATTAAATTGAATAACGGAAACGAAAGAGTGCCTCCCTGGTTCCGGAGATACGCCACTACTGTCGAATTAAAGGACAGGAATTTGGGCATGCATTTCTGAATAATGTTCATGCAATGACATAAAGCAAGCCTAAAAAACATTATTCCGCGGAAGTTAAACTGATAGCTAAAAGACTGCGGAACCCAAAGACCCTGGCACTTCGAATCCGTAGGGATCAGTATATATCCCAATCTGTTTGACTGGCAACCGTCATAACAGCCACACTAGGGTCCGGCAACTGCGGCGGCACTCTCTGAGTCAACCACCGAATGTTTGCCCCAGTCTGAATCTCTTGTAACACTAGATAGACAAGAGAATGTATAAACCAAGCAATTCATGGATTGCCGGAAAGTTGCCGTCGAAGAGAAGCTCCTCCGAGAACGAAGCGACTCAGAGAGTTCTTAACCTACTATCCACGCGTGGATGTAGCTAGGGCTGCATCACGTCTAACCAACTCCAATCAGCCACTGAAGGGCGGAGTTATACGTGAACAAAATACTGCCCTCAAAAGAAATTACATTGAGAATAATATCCCGTAAGTCTTTTCTTGAAGACGTAATGATAACGCCTCAGTAAGGCGGATTACGTATAATAAAGCGTCTAAGTTAAGTCTACTATACATAATGTCGTTCCCAATATTGAAATTGGAAAAGACATAAACGGCGAAAAAGAATATATGCAGTCTTTAATCACACCGTCTAGACGCATATGAACTCTCGGTATGCCCTGCTCTGCCAAAATAAACTATATGTAAAAAAGATAAAATGGCAGAAATGAGCCACGCGGACAAGAAACTAAACTATCATGCTTAGTAGCAGGCTTGTATATATATATATAATATATAGCGTCGAAAAATAAAACACATGTTGTAATGACAATATTGGACTGCGTCGGTAAGTCAGGGACAAAGTCCCTGTACCGATCGAAAAATCCGAGTCCAATGATGCTATAAGTCTCTTATCCAAGATCGCAGCAATGAAGTCCGAAAAATAATCACTGGAAGAAATGCCAGAAGATATGAAAGGCATCTTCCGATACTACTAAAGGGAAAACTCGAAATCTATCGAATCCCTTTCGCCATCCTGTCGGACCCTATAAAGCGTTCGGTCGTCCGTAGCTTGATGCAACCGCGGACCGCACCGACCCAGCGCCGTCGGATAATTCCTGATTCGACCGAGAAACCGTCAATTGCTGGGATGCTGCGAAAGAACTGTGCTAACTCGGATAGCACGTCCGTCACCGAGGCCTGAGGAGCAGCGGTCTTACGATGCATTGCCGCAGGAAGCTCCGAGATCGTTACCCCGTGCATACTTCCAATATGCGAGCGAACGGAGTGTATAGGCCTCGTGTCCCTTGGCTACCGGATGGCGCGACCTATTCGCTGTGGAATCACTGAATGCCGAAACTGATCGGATACTCGAGGTCACGTAGCCAATGTGCGGTCGTGTGCCCTGCTGTGAGGATGAGGAAGCATTAAAGACAGTCTCTCGGACTGTCAATATAACGGAGCGTCCCGAGCAACGGACATATGCTCCGAATGTAAAATATCTGAACCACAACATGCGGTCCCCTATGTTGTTGGCTTCCTCCGATCTGTCCTCAATCTGCCGTCACTGGGTGAGTACTAAAGTAATTAAAGTGCTCGCATCACCCAAATCTCCTTCCTAGACCGCAACGGACGAACCCGGCAGCCGAACCATTCGATGAATGTATGCTACACCGGGTGAGCTAGCGAATGTCATTCCGTAAGCGATAGACATATTCCATGAGCACTTATTGCCGCTAACTCTTCATTAACTATGACGACAGAGGCACACTTTTGAAAGACATCTCCATAACTCTTCGAACAAGAAACCAGAAATGCTTGGATAGCAAGCATAAAATAATAATATATATAGCGTCGTTCAATAATTCGAAAGTTTGTGTGACATTATTGGACTATGTCGGAACTGAGGGACGATGTCCCTGAACCGAACCAAAAATTTCTAAGTCCACCGACGCTATCAGTTTCTTATCCGGCATCGCAGCATATGTTGTTCCGAAAGGGAAAGCTTGAAATCCACCGAATCCCTTTCGGTATCCCGTCGGACCGGATGAAACTTTCGGACGTCCGTACCCGCTTCCGCGGAGCGTCCCGACCCAGCATCGTCGGATAAAATATATGCGACAGATTCAGTTGATGCTGGGATGCTGCGATAAACTGTGCTATTAAGGAAAGCACGTCCGTTCCCGAGGCCTGTGCAGTAGCGGACTTACGATGCATTGCCGCTGGAAGCTCCGTGTACGTTGACTCCCGCACACTTCCTATGCGAACGTCCGGAGTCTGCAGGCCTCGAGTCCCCGGCTACCGACCCAGCGCTGTCGGATAATTCTCGATCCGACACCGTTTCTGTCGGCTGCTGGGATGCTGCGATAAGCTGTGCTATGTGCACAAGAATGTCCGGCGTCGAGACCTGCGGAGGCGCAGTCTATCGGTGCTTCGCCGAGGGCAGCTCCGCATCAGATGGCTCCCGCATACTTCCTATGCGAACGTCCGGAGTCCATCGGTCTCGAATCCCTGGCTGCCGGATGGTGTGACCTGGTCGCCGAAGAATCCTTGATCGGCGAAGCTGGTAATATATCGGCGGTCACGCAGCCAAGGTGCGGTCGTGTGCGCTGATGAGAAGAGGAAGCCTTAGCAGTCTCAGCGGACTGCCTATACAACGGAGCGTCCCGAGCGACGGACGTATGCTCCGCTAACGACACATTTGTACCACAACATCTGGGGCCAGATGTTGTTGAACGAGAGAGGGGCCTCTCTCGCTTGCCGACCGGATGGACCGGAACGACCTATGAACCGGACTAAAAGGCTTCCTCCGTTCTCCCTCCGATCCGCCGTCACTGGGTGTGCATTAAGTTAATTTTATAGTGCTCGCATCACCCCAAAATTCCTTCTAGACCGCAACGGACGAACCCGGCTGCCGAACCATTCGGTGAATGGACGCTACACCGGGCGAGCTAGCGGACGTCAAAGGCCGTCGAACCTACTAGGGTCCTCTTAGGCAATTGGCGTATTACATGAGCACTTTTCCGCTAGCCCTTCATTAATTGTGACGACGGAGGCACACTGTTGGAAGACATCACAGATACATCACCCTAATCTTGATCGTCTGAAATAGAAATTGATAAAGTAGAGTGACCCTGCGGGGAAAGGACCGGAGTGTCCAAATCCCCAACAACATACCGTGACATACGCTTCCCATATTGTCATCGAAATCATACGATACAGAACAGGAGTTAATGCGAGTACACTGACCACATATAGAATGATAATAAGGTCAGAGGAAGACTTCCTCCTAAAACAATTGATCAATATCCTTTCAATGAGAAAAGAAAACAAGTCCTGGTACTCGCACTAACCCCTGGCAATCAAATACATAATAATAATATGATCCATTAATATAGAAAAAATAATTGAAATCAAAATATTTTGAAAAAATATTTTTTCAGAACAGCCCAAGTTTCTGAAAAGTAACGTTGAGCCCCAATGGATCCCAAGCCTAAGTGTGGACAAAAATTTTAAAAATATTTTAAACAATTTATTCAACACTTACGAACAATAATAATGTATCTAGTTATGATTAAAATAACATAAAGATATTATTATTTAGAAATCCCCCCCTCACACAGAGGGCTGTTGTAAATGTAAACAATGAGTGTAAAAACACTAAAATAAGACTCCAGGCACCCAGGCCCGAAATCAGTAACCAAAAATACACCATCTGATGCAAAACAGAGACTTCCAGGGAAGAAACTGCAGAACATCAGATGGTAGATGCAGAACACAACGCCTAACCACCCGTAGGTGAAGACGTAAACATGGGGAAAGAACAGAATTCATTCTGTTATTAAGCTAAAACTCCCAAGAAATTTTAGTAATAATAATTACAGAAACTATGCCAAAAGCATGGGAGAATAGCAAGGGGGAACTTAAAGGACAGGGAGAGAGGAAAAACACTTGAAAAAACAGTGTAACTAAATAATCAGAATGACAACAAAATGGCTGCTGCCTTGAAAATAGGTAACTTAACATAATTTCATTAAAAAATTTTAAGTTACAGCCCTGATAATATTCTGTCACACATTCTTTTCCTCTCCTCCTTTTCTATCCTCCTTAGAATCACCATTTCACTAATATTTATGTGTCTGGCATCATTTAAACTGAGATTTAAAAGCACAAAGATCAGTCAGATGTTAACTGATGAAGGGCCAAACTTAGAATGATAAATGGCGCCAATTTCGGAACGTCCTTGACACTGCGCATGCGCAGTGGGGGCGAGGTGTGGAGGGCCTTTCAGGACATGTTTTCTTTAGTTTTAGATGCAAATTTTGGGGATTGGGGGGCAAAATTTGTGTTTGGCCCTATATTTTAAGAGTTAGCACCAGCTATGTCTGGGTCATTGGTACAGTATAAAAATATAAAAATCCAGAAAATTTAATATTTATATGCAATAAAATATTACAGATATGGATGTCATTGGAACTGGCTCATTGAGCCAGTTCCAAAGACATCCATATTTGTCTGGTTTTACTAAGAAACTTACAAAGTACAAATTTTCTGTCAGTTTTTGCCCACAATGTAGGTTAAAGTATTAAGTTCATCAAAAATCTTGGAAATAAATCTGTTATCCTTGTGTTTTCCAGGGTGTATGGGAATTTACACCGGTTTGGGAACTCATACACCCTTCGGCTTCGCCTCAGAGTGTATGAGTTCCCAAACCGGTGTAAATGGACTTTTTGATCCATGATTGCAGGTGTTAAATTTGGATGAATTTTCCACAAAATCTTGTCATGGCTGCTGTAAAGAAAAGGGTTAATAATTCCCAAACAATTCAATATAGAACAACTCCGTGTGAAATGGCTTTTTGTTTATTATGGAGTTCAAGGTCATACTGAAGTTGCTTCAATGGGGATGGGATGGGATGGGATGGGATGATGGGATGGGATGGGATGGGATGGGAATGGGATGGGATGGGATGGGATGGGATGGGATGGGATGGGATGGGATGGATGGATGGATGGATGGATGGATGGATGGATGGATGGATGGATGGATGGATGGATGGACACATGTAATCCAGTACACCCCCCACCCCCATTCTCTTCGAGAGTGGGGGTATAACAATACACTGTAACTTAATTTAGAACATTCAACTGTTGTTAGTATATGGACACTTGTATGACTTACCTCCAACTGGAAGTCGTGCAGAGCCAGTTGTGAACTGCAAAAACGCTCTTTGTTCACTTGCAGTGTAAGAGTTCAATATTTCAAACAGAAACTTGACAGCTCTACTGTCATGATTGTAACCATGATCTGGGCGGCAACATTCCATCAACATTTTGATATCCCAAGTCTCTGAGACATTACCACAAAACAGCTGATCCAGCTAAGAAAAAAAATACATAAGAAAAATTAAATTTAAATTTTATAACAGTTATTCAACAAGTTTGTTAACATTAATATTAACTAGTTTCGGAAAAAGTCCATTGAATGCATTATGGCTAAGGAATTATGTGTCATGGACAATGACAATTCCACAGTTGAAATACAAATCTTTAACAATTTACCTAAAATGAAAGGTAGACGACACTTGCAAACATAATTATTTTTCATTTTCTCATCAAAACCATAGCTTATGACCCACCATTCCACAGTCTCTATATGTCTAATGGCTTAGCAGTAATTTCTAGTTAAGTTTTGGCTGCCTGTTAAGGCAGCCACTACTTGACTAGAAACCACTGCTCAGTTGATTTGTGTAATGTCAGCAAGACTGCCTCATGATGGCATGTTAAGGGCACCTCTTCTGAGGTCGGAAAATTCGTAAATAGGCCTTTAAAGGCTAAAGGCTTCACATTCTAGGGATATGCTTCATATTGTCTTTGATATGAAGCTATTTACTTTGTATAGATTTGCCTTGTTTCAATTTATGGGAAATTGTAACAAGGCAAAAAAACATGTGAACAAATTTTTTGATGATGGATAAACAATTAGCACTCTACCAGTTAAAGAATACATATATGCTTGAAGGGAGGGTCTTTTCTTGGCTCACTATTGGATTCCTTGAAAAGAGAGAATAAAATATAGAAATGGATTGGAGGAGTTCCTAATTTGATGGATAAAGGGTTGACTAATGTTGATAGTGAATTAAAAAAAAAAAAAAATAAAAAAAAAATAAAAAAAAATAATGACATTACCTCCTCTGGATAAAAGCACTGTAATGTGGCTAATGGAAACACTGAATCAAAGCCATCACGGAATGCTTCAAACTGCCTTGATACACCTTCCACCAGTGTCCAGTGGGCAACCAACTAAAATCAGATACAATTTTTAGGTAGAGTAAACAATAGAATAATTGATCATGTGGTTAACTCATTAATACCAGCTAATCATGCAATATTCGAACCTCCCATATTGATATTAGGCACTACACTTGATTTTTCAGCAAGTTTTTTACATTCTGTTTACATTAAAGACAGGTGTCAATGCAAACAATATTATGTTTCTCCGATTCGATGTCACATCTGAATCAGACCTCTTTGGAGATAACCCAATAGTTGAGGCCCTCTTCTTCAAATAATGAATGTTTGTGCAATGTTTAAAAAAATTATGATTTATCTTAACTTTTCTCAATCCAAAATGAATCTTCTGCATGAAGCAATGCTGCTATTATTTTGACCAACAAGGTGACAACTTGCTGGTGAACAAGATTCTCTTATGATCAGATGAGAATACTAGATTTAAAACACGGGAATTAAATATTTTTTTTTTTTATCAAGGGAGTCTACAAAATAATTATTAATTATGCATACTTAAATCCATGAGGTGTGATAAAACAAATTGATCATGAGCAAATTCACCATGAAACACGCAAGTAAATCTTGCACATGACCCATTTGCTTCATCATAATTCAACTAATAAAGAATTCACTATGCCCTACTATTAATTATTAACCGCCTTCACTCTGATGTCAAAATACCAAAATTTCAGGAAGCTGTTTTTTCCCATTATGCATCTAGAAATTTAACCAATTCAATCTCGTTTGACAGAGCTCAATGAGCTCTGTCAAATGAGATTGAATTGGTTAAATTTCTAGTTGCATTATGGGAAATTTTTTCTGCCTGAAATTTAGATATTTTGACATCAGTGTGGGTTAAGAAAATGTTAAAGTTGTAAACCTGACATTTTTAAAGCAGGAGGTATACAGACTCAGTTTCAGATGTACCTTCCAGACAGATGATGAAGTTATCCAGATATCTATTGGAAAAACTGTTGAACTGTTTGCCTCTATTAACCTTTTACCCAATACACATGATATCAAAATTTATTATTTTAATAACTCCTTTTTAAAGTTTTCAAAAAAATTTTCAAAACATTTCAACAAAACCGTATCATGTGACCACTCTTTGGAACGAGTTCGATGAGCTCGTTCCAATGAGGGGTCACATATGGTTTTGTTGAAATTTTTTGAAAAATCTTTTTTTTAACTGCTTAATTTGTAAATTAACGGATCAGGCTGATCCATAAGGTAAAGGATTAAAGTCTTATTTTAAAACAGTTTTTATCTATTTCTGACACTTGTGCCCAAAATACTGGGATTCTTTATCTTGCTGCAGTGGTTCAATAAAGGCAGATTTCGAGTTTTGAATTATATGCTGGTGGCTTTTGTGAAACCATTGAAAACTTTTCCAAGACATGCCTAATAAAAAGAGAATCTTGTTTTTTGGCATGGATAACGACCAATATATTGGTGTTTAAGGTCACATATTTATGCACAATGGCTAATCATGACCGTGACAGTTTTACGGGTGGAGGAAGCTGGAGTACTGGGAGAGAACCACAGAGCAACAGCGAGCAACTGTCAGCTCCCCCAAAATACTAACTTCACACAAGCAGGTTTAGCATTGGCTTAAGACAAGAGCACCATGACATGCAGTAGCCTTAGTACACAATGCCACCATGCCCCCACGTGGCCAATGGGGGGTGAAGTGTCTTGCCCAAGGACACAATGTGGTTGCAGTAGGTGGGGTTCAAACTGAGGACCTCTCGGCTTGCAGCCTGCACCTCAAACTACTGAGCCACCATGCCCCCATTTCTTTCTTAGAAATGAGAAAAATAATTATTTCCATGATGGATTTTGCCATATATTTTTCAAGCACACTCAAAAGGTAATTGTCAATATCCTCTATTTGCACTCTCTATTAATGAGCATACTTAACCCTTTAGGACATGGACATTTTATAAATATTTTTCTACCCTTTGCCAGTCTACATACTGTGGCTTTGTAGTTGTTTTAGACAGGTCTTGGCTGCCTATATAGGCAGCCAAGACTTGTCAAAAAACAACTGCCAAAAAAATTGGAATTTCACTTGTGAGTTAACCCTGAAAAAGCACGTTGGGACACCTATTCTGTGCAGTAAAGTGATCAATGTCTGAATTAGGCCCTTATGGGTTAAAAGAACTTATTGTTAGCAACACTGATTTAAATTACCTGTAAATACTCCTCCAAGTTATCCAGAGTGACACAAATATCCTTCCCACCTTTCTTCAGCTCAATGTTTGGATAACCAGGAAATGTAAAATCCAGATCTAGATCTTCTATGCTACATCCATCCATTGACAAACTTGTCAACGCCAGCTGTCGACTTTCCTCAGTCTAAAAATAAAAAGAAACAGCAGAATTATAATTTTACTGAGATAAGCGCTTTCTGAAGTTATAATGTTCAACATGGCAGACCTAAAAATTCAAGAAGCCAAAATCTTTTTCTTGCAGGAAATTTAAATAACCGATTATTACTGACTAATCAGGTGGATGTCTTGGTTACAATTATCATATTCTCTTGGTAGTGGTTTCTAGTTAATTTTTTTTTCTAAAAATTGGCCTGTACAATTTACATATTATGCAGTTTTTGTACTTTTTAAATTCATCAAAACCATATAATGTGACCCCTCATTGGAACGAGCTTGACGAAATTGTTTTAAAATTTTTAAAAAACAAATAAGAAATTTTGATACCATGTGCTTTGAGTAAAGGGTTGACACAATTCCACTGAATTTCAACTCTACAATACTGATAAGGTCTCAATACATTCCTGTAGTCAGCATAAAAAAAAACACAAGTAGTGTTTATTTACTGGGGTTTAACAGCAGTTTCACTTGCTGGGATCAAATTGTGTCGGACAAGTTTACTTGTGCAGGATGCTGGGGTACCCAAGAGAACCATCAAGCAAAGATGAGTAACTATCAGTCTTTTCATTTTACTAACACCTCATTGGCATTGGTTGAAGACATTTATACCATTGACATGTATTATACCTTAGCACTCTGCACCACTGTACAACTGAGCTATTAGGTTAAGTGTCTTGCCCAATGACAACACGCACAGATGATACAAGGGCAGGATCAAACCTTCAACCTTTCGAGCTGAAGTTTAAACCAATGAGCCACAATGCTCTCTAAATACCCAAGTACATATAAACCACTCACATGTGTCTTGTCAGCTTCTATTCTTTTCTTCTGTCGTAGGACTTCTTCAAGTTGAGAGTATGATTTAGCAATGACAACATCAATATAATGCAGATCAGATGAGTTTAGGTTATGTTCTTGTCCCAGTAACCATTTATAAAAGGCTATACTAAATGGTATGTCAATCTACAAGAAAAACAGAAAAACCAATGAATGCATTAGAACTGAAAGCATTGTACCGTCAGACATATAAAGTCTCAGAGTGAGTGAGGCTCCCTATATTCCAAGCCAGAAAATAAGCAGACTGTCATCTGCAAAATGAGGTTCCCAAGAGTGTGAATTTTAGTGCACAGCAGGGTAGCATAACTAAATTTACCGTCTGTGAACCTCAATCTGAATCAGGACCTCAAACCTTAAACAGAAAGAGGTACCCAGAGGATAAATTGGCCCACTGTATGGGATAGCATCATCAAATTCACCCTCTGGGGACCTCATTCTACAAATGTCAGACTTATTGTCAGGCCTGCTATCTTCTAAAGTAATTTTGTTAACTGGACAGAAATTTAACAGAATCACACGATAAAAACTATATTTTTTTCTCCCTGAGGCATTTATTTATTAATATGTTGGGGTTCAATCACACTTTCAATAGTTTAATGGGTGGAGGACGACAGAGTACCAGGAGACAACCATGAACCTCTTCCCATTTGACTTGAAAGCCAAATGCATGGAACAAAAAACCGCCATGCCCCATCTTTGAGTGGCACTCTCCAATAAACTATAAGAAAACAATTTTATATTAATATTTTTCTTCTACGGCTGAACCAACAAATTAGTGCAAACAGTGTGGAGCCAATATAGTGGCTTTCAGCACTTTTCAGAAGAGCCCAGATAGTGGCTTCTAGCACTCAACCAGTTAACACAAAAAAATAATAAAAAATTTAATGCTTTCAGTAATGATAGTCTTGAGCTTAAAATATAATCCATTAGTCCCAACTAGGTCCTTCCAGTCCTTAACCCCTTACACACTGATGTCGAAATATCTAAAGTTCAGGGTGCAAATATTTCCCATAATGCAACTAGAAATTTAACCAAGTCAATCTTGTTTGACAGAGCTCAATGAGCTCTGTCAAACAAGATTGAATTGGTTAAATTCCCAGTTGCATTATGGGAAAAATGTCAACTTCAAATCTGGATATTTTGACACCAGTGTACAGGGGATTAAATGGTCACTAGAGTGATGGAACCCATATTTGGGAATTACTCAAAAGTGCAGGTATTGCAACTTGAAGGCTTCATATCCTGTGTCTGTATACATCTGCCTAGTTACAATTTATGGGAGAGTGCCTGCACTCTCCCGTAAATTGTAACAAGGCAAAGACATGTAAACAAATTTTGCCGAACAAAAGTTAAAAAATTTATAGTAATTTATATATTTTTTATACTTACCAATGACCCAGACATAGCTGGTGCTAACTCTTAAAATATAGGGCCAAACACAAATTTTGCCCCCCAATCCCCAAAATTTGCATCTAAAACTAAAGAAAACATGTCCTGAAAGGCCCTCCACACATCGCCCCTACTGCGCATGCGCAGTGTCAAGGACGTTCCGAAATTGGCGCCATTTATCATTCTAATAACCAGTGCCTGGTAAGCGCTATGTACTCAGCGGGGAGGCAAGAGTTCCCAACTCCTGGGAGGGCCATCCCCGTCTGGGTCATTGGTAAGTATAAAAAATATATAAATTACTATAAATTTTTTAACATTTTTATACTGTACCAATGACCCAGACATAGCTGAATAGTAAAAAGGCTGGAGGGCCAAGGACATAGAGCAAAATGGAATACGCTCAATAAAATAAAATAGAGTCATCCCCTGTAGGGGAAAGAAGTAATAGGCCTTACATGTATCTTTCTTATTTATGATAAATTAGAAAGATACAACACCTTCCAAAAATTGAGCTTCATACATCCATGTACTCTATTAATATCCAATAATCCTTATACTAATAATTTTTAAAGTAAGCCAATAATAAAGTAAGTCTAGAGAATAGAGACTCTTATACTCCTAAAAGTGTGTGAGAATTGCATAATCATGTCCGTTGACATATGCAATATTCAAAAGCTATACTTTAAAAACTAAGACTTGAATGAATTTTATAACTTAAACTTCTCACTAAACAACCATCCCAATAACAGCTCAGAATTACTAACTCCGGAGGAGGTATCCCCTTGTTTTCATAGTAAAAAACAGGTGACCCAAGGGAACACCCTCCCCCCCCCCCCTTTTTCTTGCCCTGGGTCAAATAGCCCAGAGCGAAGAGGGCAGCCGAACGGAGACACTGCCGAAACAGACAGCCTACCTAGCTATAGTAGCAACTGTTAAGTGAATGACATTCTGAGCAGTAGAGAATAGACCTAACAATAGAGGCCTCCAGAAATGGACTCGATATTTCTGAGATAAAATTCATGAATGGATGGCTGAGCGCAATGAGCAGCCTTCAAAAATCTATAATAGCAACACTATTAATGTAAGCCCAAGAAGTAGAAGAACTCTTACTTCATGAGCCGAAATCTTAAGCACAACTGCTAAGTCAATGATATACCATAAGCAGTACGCTAGTTAATAGAATCCATTAACAATAAAATGGAGCGTAACGTCCTTCTACTAGACATCAAAGACAGAAGAAGCTTACGCCCTTGTAATAAACAGATATCTGTTTATAAATACATAAACTGTACCCGGAAAGAGTAAAGGCCTATGCCCATACGAAGACGGAAGGACCTTAAAATAATAGGTTCCGGATAATAGGAGCCTAACTCTTATGCAACAATCCAACCTAAATAGTAACGGAAGTATTGATTCCGAAACTATGAAAGTGAAAATCATCCATCGATAGTGCATGAAACTCACTGACTCTACAGTAAAAGAGAAACCAACAGGATTACTGTCTAAAAGGTCAGAATTTGAAAACTACTGTTTCCAGAGGCTCAAATGATTACTTAGCTAAATAAGAACCGAAGTTAAAATCCGTATAGGAATTTAATCTAAAGATTCTAAGTCTATTTATCAAAAAGTTACTAACTGACTTAGATAAAGAGACAAAAGACTCAAATGTAAACTATCGTAGAGTGCATAGGTATGAGGTAACATAAACCTATAACCTAAATAACAACAGGCTGCAGTAGATCTTGTGAAACAAGTATACTAAAAAATAGCAATGAGTAGTATGGAGGGATCAACCATATGAACATAATGATCCCTACACCACGACGGAAGAGCCTCCACTTTAGTCGCATAGAATAGCGAAGAAGAGGATCTCCTATAGTAAGAAATCGCGTCCAAAGCTCGTCCAGTACAGTGCTTACAATGCAATATGGACCACACAACGGAATACATGAAGGTTGCGACCTTGCTGGTTGTGATAAAGATGGCACGATTTACCCAGTGAAAAAAGATCCTCACATAGAGGAAGATTTCACGTTAAGATCCACAGTAGACAAGAGAGTAAATTACTCATGATCTCTGTGAAGATAGAGATGCTATCAACAGAAATGTATTGTGGTTGTTTATCTTAGCAATACCTACTAAAACAACAGCGCCGGAGGATACGCGTATCCTATCATTCCGTCCTATAGATCAATAGAGCGTTAACAGTATTAGCTCAGAGATCTGGACAAGCCAACACATACGTCTGCAATTGATTAGCAAGCTGTGTCATAAATAAAACATCATTGGGCGCTCCCATAGATAGCAAATCTGATTAAATACTTGTTTGTTGAGAGTCCATTCTGACAGCAACAAGCGACCCGTAAGAGAACGGGAGTGCAATAAAACAATCAGACGACCCAGAATATGACGGACCAAAACTGAACTTGGTGTAGTATAACCAACAGACGGATTCTTTCCATTAAATTGAATAACGGAAATGAAAGAGTGCCTCCCTGGTTCCGGAGATACGCCACTACTGTCGAATTAAAGGACAGGAATTTGGGCATGCGTTTCTGAATAATGTTCATGCAATGACATAAAGCAAGCCTAAAAAACATTATTCCGCGGAAGTTAAACTGATAGTTAAAAGACTGCGGAACCCAAAGACCCTGGCACTTCGAATCCGTAGGGATCAGTATATATCCCAATCTGTCTGACTGGCAACCGTCATAACAGCCACACTCGGGTCCGGCAACTGCGGCGGCACTCTCTGAGTCAACCACCGAATGTTTGCCCCAGTCTGAATCTCTTGTAACACTAGATAGACAAGAGAATGTATAAATCAAGCAATTCATGGATTGCCGGAAAGTTGCCGTCGAAGAGAAGCTCCTCCGAGAACGAAGCGACTCTGAGAGAGTTCTTAACCTACTATCCACGCGTGGATGTAGCTAGGGCTGCATCACGTCTAACCAACTCCAATCAGCCACTGAAGGGCGGAGTTATACGTGAACAAACTACTGCCCTCAAAAGAAATTACATTGAGAATAATATCCCGTAAATCTTTTCTTGAAGACGTAATGATAACGCCTCAGTAAGGCGGATTACGTATAATAAAGCGTCTAAGTTAAGTCTACTATACATAATGTCGTTCCCAACATTGAAATTGGAAAAGACATAACGGCGAAAAGAATATATGCAGTCTTTAATCACACCGTCTAGACGCATATGAACTCTCGGTATGCCCTGCTCTGCCAAAATAAACTATATGTAAAAAAGATAAAATGGCAGAAATGAGCCACGCGGACAAGAAACTAAACTATCATGCTTAGTAGCAGGCTTGTATATATATATAAATATATAGCGTCGAAAAATAAAACACATGTTGTAATGACAATATTGGACTGCGTCGGTAAGTCAGGGACAAAGTCCCTGTACCGATCGAAAAATCCGAGTCCAATGACGCTATAAGTCTCTTATCCAAGATCGCAGCAATGAAGTCCGAAAAATAATCACTGGAAAAAATGCCAGAAGATATGAAAGGCATCTTCCGATACTACTAAAGGGAAAACTCGAAATCTTTCGAATCCCTTTCGCCATCCTGTCGGACCCTATAAAGCGTTCGGTCGTCCGTAGCTTGATGCAACCGCGGACCGCACCGACCCAGCGCCGTCGGATAATTCCTGATTCGACCGAGAAACCGTCAATTGCTGGGATGCTGCGAAACAACTGTGCTAACTCGGATAGCACGTCCGTGACTGAGGCCTGAGGAGCAGCGGTCTTACGATGCATTGCCGCAGGAAGCTCCGAGATCGTTACCCCGTGCATACTTCCAATATGCGAGCGAACGGAGTGTATAAGCCTCGTGTCCCTTGGCTACCGGATGGCGCGACCTATTCGCTGTGGAATCACTGAATGCCGAAACTGATCGGATACTCGAGGTCACGTAGCCAATGTGCGGTCGTGTGCCCTGCTGTGAGGATGAGGAAGCATTAAAGACAGTCTCTCGGACTGTCAATATAACGGAGCGTCCCGAGCAACGGACATATGCTCCGAATGTAAAATATCTGAACCACAACATGCGGTCCCCTATGTTGTCGGCTTCCTCCGATCTGTCCTCAATCTGCCGTCACTGGGTGAGT
This sequence comes from Pictodentalium vernedei, assembly GCA_031216915.1. Taxonomy (NCBI): domain Eukaryota; kingdom Metazoa; phylum Mollusca; class Scaphopoda; order Dentaliida; family Dentaliidae; genus Pictodentalium; species Pictodentalium vernedei. Next base: position 73,030,613 of record CM062290.1, on the reverse strand, counting down.
ACTAAAGTAATTAAAGTGCTCGCATCACCCAAATCTCCTTCCTAGACCGCAACGGACGAACCCGGCAGCCGAACCATTCGATGAATGTACGCTACACCGGGTGAGTTAGCGAATGTCACTCCGTAAGCGATAGACATATTCCATGAGCACTTATTGCCGCTAACTCTTCATTAACTATGACGACAGAGGCACACTTTTGAAAGACATCTCCATAACTCTTCGAACAAGAAACCAGAAATGCTTGGATAGCAAGCATAAAATAATAATATATGTAGCGTCGTTCAATAATTCGAAAGTTTGTGTGACATTATTGGACTATGTCGGAACTGAGGGACGATGTCCCTGAACCGAACCAAAAATTTCTAAGTCCACCGACGCTATCAGTTTCTTATCCGGCATCGCAGCATATGTTGTTCCGAAAGGGAAAGCTTAAAATCCACCGAATCCCTTTCGGTATCCCATCGGACCGGATGAAACTTTCGGACGTCCGTACCCGCTTCCGCGGAGCGTCCCGACCCAGCATCGTCGGATAAAATATATGCGACAGATTCAGTTGATGCTGGGATGCTGCGATAAACTGTGCTATTAAGGAAAGCACATCCGTTCCCGAGGCCTGTGCAGTAGCGGACTTACGATGCATTGCCGCTGGAAGCTCCGTGTACGTTGACTCCCGCACACTTCCTATGCGAACGTCCGGAGTCTGCAGGCCTCGAGTCCCCGGCTACCGACCCAGCGCTGTCGGATAATTCTCGATCCGACACCGTTTCTGTCGGCTGCTGGGATGCTGCGATAAGCTGTGCTATGTGCACAAGAATGTCCGGCGTCGAGACCTGCGGAGGCGCAGTCTATCGCTGCTTCGCCGAGGGCAGCTCCGCATCAGATGGCTCCCGCATACTTTTCCTATGCGAACGTCCGGAGTCCATCGGTCTCGAATCCCTGGCTGCCGGATGGTGTGACCTGGTCGCCGAAGAATCCTTGATCGGCGAAGCTGGTAATATATCGGCGGTCACGCAGCCAAGGTGCGGTCGTGTGCGCTGACGAGAAGAGGAAGCCTTAGCAGTCTCAGCGGACTGCCTATACAACGGAGCGTCCCGAGCGACGGACGTATGCTCCGCTAACTACACATTTGTACCACAACATCTGGGGCCAGATGTTGTTGAACGAGAGAGGGGCCTCTCTCGCTTGCCGTCCGGATGGACCGGAACGAGCTATCAACCGGACTAAAAGGCTTCCTCCGTTCTCCCTCCGATCCGCCGTCACTGGGTGTGCATTAAGTTAATTTTATAGTGCTCGCATCACCCCAAAATTCCTTCTAGACCGCAACGGACGAACCCGGCTGCCGAACCATTCGGTGAATGGACGCTACACCGGGCGAGCTAGCGGACGTCAAAGGCCGTCGAACCTACTAGGGTCCTCTTAGGCAATTGGCGTATTACATGAGCACTTTTCCGCTAGCCCTTCATTAATTGTGACGACGGAGGCACACTGTTGGAAGACATCACAGATACATCACCCTAATCTTGATCGTCTGAAATAGAAATTGATAAAGTAGAGTGACCCTGCGGGGAAAGGACCGGAGTGTCCAAATCCCCAACAACATACCGTGACATACGCTTCCCATATTGTCATCGAAATCATACGATACAGAACAGGAGTTAATGCGAGTACACTGACCACATATAGAATGATAATAAGGTCAGAGGAAGACTTCCTCTTAAAGCAATTGATCAATATCCTTTCAATGTGAAAAGAAAACAAGTCCTGGTACTCGCACTAACCCCTGGCAATCAAAATACATAATAATAATATGATCCATTAATATAGAAAAAATAATTGAAATCAAAATATTTTGAAAAAATATTTTTTCAGAACAGCCCAAGTTTCTGAAAAGTAACGTTGAGCCCCAATGGATCCCAAGCCTAAGTGTGGACAAAAATTTTAAAAATATTTTAAACAATTTTTTCAACACTTACGAACAATAATAATGTATCTAGTTACGATAAAAATAACATAAAGATATTATTATTTAGAAATCCCCCCCTCACACAGAGGGCTGTTGTAAATGTAAACAATGAGTGTAAAAACACTAAAATAAGACTCCAGGCACCCAGGCCCGAAATCAGTTACCAAAAATACACCATCTGATGCAAAACAGAGACTTCCAGGGAAGAAACTGCAGAACATCAGATGGTAGATGCAGAACACAACGCCTAACCACCCGTAGGTGAAGACGTAAATATGGGGAAAGAACAAAATTCATTCTGTTATACAGCTAAAACTCCCAAGAAATTTTAGTAATAATAATTACAGAAACTATGCCAAAAGCATGGGAGAATAGCAAGGGGGAACTTAAAGGACAGGGAGAGAGGAAAAACACTTGAAAAACAGTGTAACTAAATAATCAGAATGACAACAAAATGGCTGCTGCCTTGAAAATAGGTAACTTAACATAATTTCATTAAAAAATTTTAAGTTACAGCCCTGATAAAATTCTGTCACACATTCTTTTCCTCTCCTCCTTTTCTATCCTCCTTAGAATCACCATTTCACTAATATTTATGTGTCTGGCATCATTTAAACTGAGATTTAAAAGCACAAAGATCAGTCAGATGTTAACTGATGAAGGGCCAAACTTAGAATGATAAATGGCGCCAATTTCGGAACGTCCTTGACACTGCGCATGCGCAGTAGGGGCGATGTGTGGAGGGCCTTTCAGGACATGTTTTCTTTAGTTTTAGATGCAAATTTTGGGGATTGGGGGGCAAAATTTGTGTTTGGCCCTATATTTTAAGAGTTAGCACCAGCTATGTCTGGGTCATTGGTACAGTATAAAAATATAATCTATCACTCTGGAATACTTTCTATTAGAATATCCAAAATACCAGTCGAACAGAATAAGATTTACCAGGAGTATGATGAGGATGTGGGATGGGAGAATGAAAGTCATGTGGTTAGTGGGCAAGACAAAGGAGAGGGTTAGTATGCTTATCAAAGAGATTGGGAAGAATGGGGTATGAGACGTCATCAAGCTGTTCATCTCAAGAGTGTTGGGAGGAGAGAAGAGGCATGGCAATAAGGAGGCATATGGGGCACAGGGCTAACCTGAAACTGCAACAAATCAGCGGCTGGCCAAAGTGCTATTATTATTACTCTACCAGTTAAGCCAACCTCCCACTTCCCTAGAGGGAAGTGACCAATGAGTATAATGACCAGAAAGTCTTAAAAGACCTCATTTTCAATCTGCTATCATTAATAATGCATCATGGGATTATTTTGCACCTTTTGACTATGGAGCTTGAGGCTATGTGGACCCCTGGCCAGAACTTGTACAGGGCTATGGGACACTTAATGGCCTAGGCTGACCATGGTTGCTAATGTAGTTTGTCAGGTATGATAACCCTGTTAACTGCCATATCCTGTATCAGATTTGTTGGTTAAAACACAAGAATGAAAACAACTCACTACTGTTATTAAATTCAGAAATTTTTGCAATAAAGATATTGATATTACACATCAAAACAATTTGTGACACAAAGTTATTCTCTCATCATGATATTCAAAATTATTTTTTCACAATTCAGTCAACAGAAATTTAAATTATTACAATAACAAAATAAATGTGAGTGATACAAAAACAAAAATACACAAACACGTATTAACTATTCCATGTGCTTACAATCAAATATGACATATAATCAGCATACTGAATTGGAGTGGTTGTACACCAACTTTCACTTTTCCTCCTTCCTATGAATCAGTTATCCTAGGCTGTATATATCTGGGTGATGGTGGCCTAGTTTGTTGACTTTGACATGCCAGCACTTCACTTGGTTATTAGTTCTTGGTCAAATATTATAGTAATTCCAATTATTCAGTCAGCTGTTTCAATCCACATTTCTGTTATGTTGTTTGCAAAGCCAAGTTGGCATCAGTTAATGTTTGGGGCAAAACGTGTTCTTCACAAATTCTTATAAGTTGGAACTCAGCTGGAGAATGAATGTTTGTTACCATGCCACTGTCGATAAACACACTCCAGTTGTGCCTAATTCTTCAAATACTTTATTGATAAACAAATGGATGCCCAACAATGTTATAGTTCAAGACAGTTTAAATTGCAATCTGGACTGCTCTCCCAAAGTCTATGACAAACTGATGGAATCAAGGTGAATATTCAAGCTGTATGCTTCTTTTTACATTGCCTGATAAAAAGTTATTGCGAGGATGTTGAGAATTGATAGAGTAAACCATACACCAATGGGAACATTTAATTTTTCACAAAAGAATGCAAAGTATATATTTTGGGATATAGACTCCTTTAACCCTTTACCCAACGCAGACAATATCAAAATTTATTATTTTAAATATTGTTTGAAATTTTTCAAAAAATTTCAACAAAACCATATCATGTGACCCCTCGTTGGAACGAGCTCAATGAGCTCGTTCCAACGAGGGGTCACATGATATGGTTTTGTTGAAATTATTTGAAAAATAATATTTTTACAACTGCTGAATTTGCATATTACGTGGGCGGATACGGCCGATTCGTTGGGTAAAGGGTTAACTGATACAATTGAAAATACACTGGGTTATTCAGGAAGAATTCAAATCTCTGCAAACTTTTAAATGCATCGTAGAGGGCAATGTATCTCCCCCTGCATACAAGGTTGTATTTAGTATAGGATATTAAATTGTACAAAGCTATTGCATACCGCAAAAATGTTTAGTATGCTTCATATGGATGGGTGACAGTGCATAATAGCCTAGTACATACAAGTGCAACATTGTGGGACAGCCAATCATCAAACAAGGGCACTAACTAGCAAAGAATTACTTGGACACATAATAGTTCGCAATACTTTCCTGATATTATTACCAAAAAGCTATATATTAAATTTGGAAAAAAATTGATATGTAAAAACAAGAAATGGTAATGTGAATAAAAACAATAAGAAAAATCCGATATATTTTTCTGTACATTCCTCGTAAGATTTGGCAAGTTCACCATCTGGGGAAAAAGGTTCATTCTTGTTTGTGAATTTGTAAATATTCATCTACAGTAAAACCTGTCTTGAGCGACCCCTCTTGTGAGTGAGCACCTCCATAACAACCGGGTTTTGAATGCATCATTGAATTCACTCACAAACTGTACTGTCGTGAGCGACCACCTCCAAAACGTGGCCAGCGACCACAATTGTAAATCTACTTTGGCAATATTTACCTGTTGCGGACGACCACTTACGAATCCAAAAAATGTCAAAGCTTGTTTGCGTTGCCTATTTTCACTGCATTTCCCAGTACAATCCAATTCCTGTTTGGATCATTTCTTGTTTTACAGTTCATATTATTTGTTTGTACTGTGTAGTCTGAGGAAATAAAATGTTTGTTCCATTTCATGTGGTAAAATGACAAAAAGAATATTTAAAAATAAATTCATAAATTACAACAATAATCCATTGTTTATATTTTGAAAATGTGTGTACACATGCTTTCATCATAGAGGGCGTCAGAAACACAATGTCAACAATAAAACTGAGTCTCTGTACTATTGTAACTCTTGAACAATAAATAGTAGAAATTGTTTTTTCAATTTTTTGTTTGTAAAGTCGGATTTGTATGATGGGGCTAATGAAAAGGGCGACTGTGAGTTGTGTGATTTTATGTTTGATGGGGCTGATGAAAGGCGTGCAACCATGAGTTGTGTGAGTTATGTGATTTTATTGTTATTAACATATGTATTAACATGTATAAAAAGACACACTACCGGTAGTTGGTCACAAAATCAATTTTAATTCATAGTTCATGTAATCTAAGAAAAATAATAATGACGGAGTCTGCCAGTAAAAAACGAAAAATATTAACTTTGGAAGAGAGACTGAAAGTGATTGACATGTCTGAACATGGTGACAGTGCAAGAAAAATTGTAAATATTCTCTGTGTTGGTAAAACACAAATTCAGTCCATTGTGAAGGAAAAGCAGAATTTGAACGAGGAGTGGAAAGGTTGCACACAGAGTGACAGGAAATACGTAGAAGCCCGGAGGAAGTCTACGCTGATATTAATGAAGCGGTGTGGAACTGGTTTTGTATTGCCCGTAGCAAAAACATCCAGTGACTGGAAAGCTCCTGCAAGAGAAAGCCATAATTGCCTCATACAAAATGGGCCATGCAGATTTTACAGCCTCCAATGGCTGGTTGGAATGCTTCAGCAATCGCCACAATATTAAATCTGGCATTCTCAGTGGCGAATCAGCCGAAGTTAATGAAGCGACTGTGGAGGACTGGAAAAAACGTCTGCCATCCATCACAGAAGGGTATTTATTAGAAGACATTTTTAATGCTGATGAGACAGGCCTGTACATAAGACTGCCTGAGAGATCTTTAGTTTCAAAAAACGATGGAAAAAAAAGAAGTTAAAAAAGCAAAGAACAGAGTAACCATATTATTAGCTTGCGGTGCCACTGGAGAAACCTTGAACTTTTAGTATTTGGAAAGTCAAAAAATCCCAGATGTTTCAAAGGATTTAAAATGTTGAACATGGGTATTTCATACCCATCAAATAAAAAGGCATGGATGACGGGAGAAATATTCAACCCAATGGCTGCGCTCAGTGAATACAAAAATGAAAAGAAACAATAGACAAATTTTAATGTTGGTTGACAATTGTAGTGCCCATCCAGATGTTGAACTGAGCAACGTCAAACTGTGCTTTCTACCAGCTAATACCACATCAAAATTGCAGCCATGTGATGCTGGGATTATTCAATGTGTGAAACTGAACTATAGAAAAAAGTTTCTGCGACATATATTGTGCAAAATTGATGACTGTTCAACCGCAAGAGTTTGCAAAAAGTGTTTCACTGCTGAATGCTATAATGTGGGTTAAGTCGGCATGGGCTGATGTCAGTGCACAAACTGCTGCAAAATGTTTTTCAAAGTGTGGGATTGGTGAGAGCTGCAGTGTCGCAGAAACTGTGGAAAGTGAAAGTATTGATGAGAACACACAAAAGTTGTTGAAAGGCACCACACTCGCAGAATATTGCAACATAGACAGTAATGTGCAAACTTCCCTTGAAGAACTGAACGATGACTGGGAAGTCAGAATTCTGAAAGGGCAGCCAATAGTAGATGCTGCACTCGAAAGTGACACTGAAACTGATGACGATTCACAGTCCTTGGACACTTCGGAAAAGTTTACTCTGAGTCATGTGTTAAACAATCTTGCAGAAATTAAAACATATGCTCTGCAAAATCAAAAGGGTGACCTCATTTACCAGGTGGGGTTAATAAAAGCCAGTCTGGAAAATGATCTTTGTGACAGTAAAACAAATCATCCATTAGAAATTTCTTTCAGAAGAAATAAATTATCAGTGACTGATTGTTTTCATTTTTGTCTCATTTTGGCAAATAATATGATTTCGAAAATCCCCCCCCCCCCCCACCCCCACCAAACATGTCGGATTGAAGATGATTTTTCATTGCTAAGTGTAGGTTAATCTCGAACCGATATTTTCCATGTGCTTTTCAATGAAAACAAATGTGCAAGTTAATCTCTAACCCAAATAGGTCACGTGCTTGTCAAAATTGTATTGTGTACATTTTTAATTTGAAAAAGTGAATGTAATTATTAAAGGAATTAACAGCATGTATGAAGATTCAGAGGGTGTGACTTAAATTTAGGACCAGTAACTTTGCAAAATTGGGATCAGCTATCCATTTGAATACTCGCTCATCTTCGAAGCGTTTGCCAATATGATGCCCCCAATCCACATGTACACATGCTTGTTAGAGTAGAGGTTCGTAATGTTGTTCATAACGTAAGAAAAAATTCTTTTAAATTTTATTCTCCCCTCTCTTTCCCCCTCTTTAGTCCGGTATTTTAACAGTTAATAAGTGATGTGAGAAAATTTGTACATGTAGTTATCCACCCTGAACATGCCATGCCAATTTAATTTATTTCTTATCCTACAGTTTATTTCCTCTCTTGCCGTACTGTACACGTACATCCTCCCATGAAAGAAAGAATCCAACATGTGTACCCAACTCAATACTTATTCTGAGTGTGGTGGGTGCTTTCTTCTCTATTTTTTTCTTTGCATATGACAGGGGCTCGTTTACAAATAATGATTCAGGAATAAAATAATATAAAATGAGCAAAACTGGATATACACGTACTACAGTGTATAATAGTATGAGGGGGTATCCAGTTATGCTTATTTTATAAAATTATTTTGTTCCTGAATCACTGTTTGTAATGAGCGCCTGTGTGCAGATGTCAAAATGATGTACAGATGTCAAAATGTGTGGGTGGGGGTGGGAGGGGGTGGTATTAAACACAACTAGATTTCATGCCCATGGGTAATGCATGTGCTCAGAATAAAATGAAAATTAAAAATATAATAAAATAATAATAAAAAGATTATTGCAGAAGTCAAAACCAGTGTGTGTTTGTGTGGAGGGTTGGGGAGGGGGAAGGGGCTGAGGATGGTATTAAATGAAGACAACAAGATTGTATGACCATGGGTGAAACTTTATTCATTTATGAAAACTTTTATTCATTCAAATAGAGTACATCTACAAGTAACTATATTATGTTCATTGAACAATTTGTACAATGTTTTGATAATGTATACATGTACAAGAATGAAAAATAAAGAAACCATACATTTTGATAATACATTGAAACATACATTTTTAACATAAGGCCACACAAAGTAGATCTTCTGTTTCTCAGGCCATTATTTGTGAAATTGCATGCGGGCGAGCGTTTTTTTATTTTATTTTTTATTTCAGTAATTACTTTTTGCCATCAAAAGTTCATGCTCTTGGTTCAAGTTTTAGGCCTCATAATCTACAGAATAGCATGGGTGGTGGTGTATTTCATCCCTTGAGTGCAAGAAGACTTTGCAATGCTAAAGCATTGCAAAGCCTTCTTGCTCTCAAGGGACAAATTCATCAATTTTTTTAACTTGGGTAAAATATCAGACATAAACCATTTAATTTTTATTTTTTTTAAGTTTAAATTGGTTATAAAAAGAGAGCATGCGGTAGCCAAAAGGACCATGTGGGAGGGCCTGAGAAACAGATTTTTTATTTTTTTAGGCCTAATTATATATTTATTAATACATGTCCTCAGAATAAAATCAAAGTAATAAAAAAGTGTTTTTATTTTCATCCTATTTCCAATAAATGTACTTGAACAAATAGCTCCCAGACAATCCCAGTTGCTTTTGTACATGCAAAAAATGTCAAACCTCTCATGAGAGACCACCTCTCTTGAAGGACCACTTTTGTCTTGCAAAAAGGGCGGTCTCTCAAAAGAGGTTCCACTGTATTTTGTTGCCAATGGCAACATTTACACAAAAATAATCACTTCCCAACATCACATCTCATTGTTCACCGAATAATAATGGAATGTGAAATATTAGTCAAACAAATCGATCACCATAAATTCCATGAACCACAATACATTTCATGGTAAATTAGCAGGTTGACTTTTTGTTTTATCACCTTACAGATTTCGAACAATTATATTTCAATTCTTATGTTCACTCCCTTAACAAAAATATAGATATTATATTTCTTGATAAGAAATCTAGTCATCGCATCAGCAAAGCAAAAAACTGCCTCTATCCAGTGTTTGAAGAGATGTGCTTTTGCTTTCGGGTCATCTATGAAAATATTTGGTTCAGGTTTCAAATTGAATCGGGGACAAAGAGTAGTTTTTGTGCTGCCAAACAGCCATGTTCAGAAAGTAAAAAGAGTGGAAAATCTGAGTATAGTGCATTATATCAATATACATTGCAGAAAACTTGAGTAAACATTGAAACTTGAAAGCTAAAATCTCACTCTACTATTTTAAATATAACTCACCATTCTGGAATCCATTAAAGCTTTTGCCATAAACTTTCCAAGAAATTTAAATTTACATTTCAGTCTATTGACTAATGATGCTTTGGCTGTACGACCTAAAGGGGCTGGAAACAGTCCTGATGGGGAATGAATGTAGCTAACATCAGAAGGGTCTTTCCCTGTAAATAATCAACAAATGAAATACGAAATAATGACTTGTATGATGTATCAGATACTGCATTCAACAAGAGATATTATTCTGGCAGTGTAAGTTAGGGAGTCCCTCAGGATCTGAGTCCTCATAAACTGCACAAGTAGTTGCTTACACTTTTCACAGAATTTGAGTCAAAGTCTGGGTGAAAACTCCACTTGACAGGTGTTTTGTGGTAATCCACTTACTTTCTTTGTACTTAATGTCAAATATTCAGTTTTATGAGTGATCGAAGAATTGAAAAAAATATATTGCAATGACATATTTTCATTACCTGAATAATCTGAATTCTTATTAACATCTCCCCTCCACATCTCCAGTCCCACTCTCTGTACGTCCCTTGAAACTAATGAATAAAATTCCAGTGTTGGCCCAAGACCAGTTCCGACCTACAAAAGAGAAAAAATAGAACACTGTAGAAAAATAATACAGATAATAGTGTTCAACCAATGTTTGGAATCGACACCCCAATCACCAGATTCTGGGAAATCGGATGACAACAGCAACGGCTCCTGGAACATCAGTTCAACCGACTGTTGCCAAGCATTTTTTGTGATGATTCATTAACCACATCTTATTCTATTCTGCAATTGTTAAATTGTTAATGTAAAATGATGTCAATGATACCATTCAATAAAGTTGAAAAACCACCACAATATGTATTCTTAATCTCTCTAGATGCCCTTTTATGGGATATACAAGTTAAACGACATGTAAAGCTTACAATTGAGCGTACTTACGGCAATCGCCAGTTCTTACCGGAAAAGTGATGGTGGCACTCCACTGACTCAAGTCACTGTAAAAATTACCAGTTGTGTGCACTTGGGTGGTAAACGTGGCTCTGAGAGCCACGTTTACCACCCAAGTGTGCGCAACTGGTATTTCACTGGACCTGAGTCAACGGAGTTTTAACACTATGAAATATGTTCAATTTAATGTAGTTCTTTCGAGTCTCGACTTATCTAGTAGTGAATGGACTGTAAACCAGTAAAATAAATTCAGTTTAATGTAGTTCATTCGAGCCTTGACTTGTCTAGTAGTGCATGGTATTATAATCGGAATCGGCTGATTGTGAGCTCAAATAACCTCTAATTGGTCAGCAGCCATTTTTGGTAATTGGTTGAACACTAAAAGATAATAATACAATAATACTCTTCTCTGACTGCAGAATCAGTTCATTGTGAAATTTCAAATAATCAATTTTTTTATGATAAATTACAATTCAAAGTTTTTCAAAAACTGGTACAGTAAGCATCATCTTTAAACCACAAAAGTCTAATTCTGACTGACCATTTTTTACTGCAACATTACATGTGCCGCAAAATGCATTCAGGTAAACTGGAAATGATACATTCTAAGTACCATGGCAGTTGTTTCTAGGCATGTCTTGGCTGCCTATCTTGCCTAGAATTGGCTGAGAAGTTACTGAGTGTAGACTGTAAAGTCAAGCAAAAAATGTATTAAAGTTTCCAGGTCTTTTGGGGGTTTTATAGATGAAAGGTCATGCTGGCTTCAGCAATGAAATTGAATTCTGAAATGTACTTTTCACATTGTCATGTTCAGCAAGCATCATCAGCTGTATTTAGTCTGTTATTCTATATGATAAATTGGTTATTTTAAATATCCTTGTTCAAGGTAGGAGTTGATAAAATATTTAATAGGTTTGATGAATTTTGCTTACTTCATTCTCATATTGTATTTCTAACAGTGCTCTGGACGTTCCAATCTCATCCATTACTTTCTCTGCCTGTTTCAGCAAATCTGTCCTGCTGACTGTTCGCTGAAAAAATATTTCAGAATTTATTTAGTTAAATGACATCTTTGAAGCAATGCACCTCGGATGTTAGCATCAGATATATTTTGACAGACAAGAAATGACCACAACAGTAGGCAATAAATGGCCCACAATGCTAAGCTTCAGTGAAACTTGGAATTGGAAAAAAAAAAACATTTTCATAATCAAAATTTACAAAAAAATGCAAAAATAGATCAAGACAAGTTTCATAAATTACACTAAGAAATGGTCAAGGTACATGAATCATAAATAACTTCTAAAACATTTGTGAAAACGAAAAAGACTTGAGAAATTACTGTTAGTTTTCTTGCCAAACACAAAGTTTTGGTAGTTTCAAAAACCATTATCAAAAAAAGTCAGAAATTATCTCCCTTTGGAGATGCTGCATGAAACAAACTTTCATGAAGGGAGATAATTTCAGAACTTCTACATGTTCCATGTGTCCAGTTTGAAGAAAATTCAAAATTTAAAACTGATCAACTCTAAAGGACCAATGTCACAGATCAAAAGTGAACCATCTTCCTCTGACAGCTATTTCACATCTTCTTTCTGACCCAAATCTGAATTTTTGGGAGGGGGGTGGGGGTGGGGGGTGGGGGGGGGGGGGGGGTGAATCATTTTTATCCTAAAATTCCTTGTCATTCAAGATTTTTATGGCTACTGGCCTGTCTGTCTGTCAAACATATAAATGCACTTCCTTGAAAAACGAAGTATGATAATAATGTGAAAAATGATATTAATACTACCTTTCTCTTCTCTAGTCGTAGAGACACACGTTCAGTGTTATCATTAGATGAAGGTTCCATACTATTGTCCTGTAATCGCATCATTGCCCTATCTCTGTCAAATGTGGTGGCATAAAACAATAACTGTCTTGTATCAAATGGGAATAAGAAAGGTCTGAAATGAGACAATTAGTTGAGTCATAGACTATAAAAATATTTATACAAAGGGTCAGAAAAATTGGGAGAGATGTTAGTGTAATCATACTCCCCAGTGTTGTGTATTTATCTGGAGAATGTTTTTTGTCAGTAAACCCTTTACCTAACAAATCTCCCGCATCCGCCCGTATAATATGCAAATTCAGTAGTTGAAAAAATATTTTCAAAAAATTTCAACAAAACCATATCATGTGACCCCTCGTTGGAACGTGCTCATCGAGCTCATTCCAATGAGGGGTCACATGATATGGTTTTGTTGAAATTTTTTAAAAAATTAAAAAAAATGATATTTAAAATAATAAATTTTGATATCGTCTGCGTTGGGTAAAGGGTTAAAAATCAACAGTGTGTGTACTTACTAATCAGATAAAACTAATTTCGGTGTTTTGATAAAAAGTTTTAAATCAAACTGTATTGGTGATAAATATCTACAACAAATGCTTAATGGCAGAACCAAGTTCTTTCACTTGAATTAGGAGATTATTTCATGGGGATAATTGCATACCACAAAAGGCCAGGACTGCACGGAGACCTTCAACCCTCTCAATCCAAAATGTGTAAATGTTTGTGAAGATAAAATATTGGCTGTGGACAAATAAGACAAAATGAACAATAAATTGATAGGGAGGGTCAGTGATATTTTAATCCTACAGCCCTAAAGGGCTGTAGGGTTGAATTATTACTAACTCCTCTCTCCATCCTCCAGCCATGCCCCCACCACATCACCCACCAACCCCCTACAGAAGAAAAAAGAATTTGTCCATTAGCTATTGACGATGCAGTATTTGATGTTCCCATTCAGGAGTTCAGAGATATTTAAGGACTACACACTGGTATGGCGTTGTTGCAGTCTATGAACAAACAAGAACCACAAGTAAATATGCTGAAGAGTTTGATAAATATACATCTAATGACTATTTAGAGTGCAACTGTCTCTTGCATGTTTTAAAAACAGAGATTTCATTTTTGGGAATTAACAAATCTAATGATAAAGGTCAAACTATTTTTTGGAAACTTACGCAGCATTTGCTATCTCTGCTAACCAAGCTGGTAGATTACCAGTCATTATCACAAGTGGATCCTGTAACTGTCTGTTTGCTTTAGCTGTAAGTTTGGAGCTGATAAACTCACTAGAGGTTAACAGCGGTGACGGAAAAAAAGAGACCTGAAAAAATATGTACCCAATAAATATTTCATTCACATAAGTCATGTAACATTCATTCAGCTAAAAAACGTATAGAGAAAATCCATGCAGAAGAAGAGAGACATATTTATATATAATCCTATGATTTTGTATTTTTGCAATCTGCCTTGTTTTTGGTGTACATGCGTAATAAGCAAGGGCAATGTGAAGCGTGGCATATGCCCCCTCCTGCAATACCATGGATAGCATTATGCCATCAAAAGCATGACATGTGCCTGCAGCAATCTGTACTAATATAAACAAGCCTGGCAAAAATTATTTCAATCCAACGTATGATGACAGAGCTAGAGCAGCAAATATGTTGGACGGACACATTTTTCAATCACCCCCTAAGTTAAACAAGGGCAAATAACACTGTAAATGCTCATGCGAAGATATTAATTCTACTATAGGATCTGTTCCCCTATGCTGAGGAATAAGCATGGTAAAAATTATATGAATTCAACGTATGATGACAGAGCTAGAGCAGCAAATATGTTGGACAGACACATTTTTCAATCATTTTGCAATAATAATCTCCTAAACAAGGGAAAATAACTCTGTAAATGTTTGAGCGAAGATGTTAATTCAGCTGTAGAATCTGTTCCCCCATGTTGACGGACAAGTACGGCAAAACTTATTTGAATCCGACAAATAATGACCGTGCTGGAGCAGCAAATATGTTGGACGGACACATTTGCGTTACGCATGAAAGTACGCAGCTCTCTACTAGACACCCCCTCCGACCAAGTCAGGGGCATAATAATCTATAATAAAATCATGTCTGTTACAGTTCTCCAACAGTCATAGTAACTATATCTTGCATCTCAGATGTGAAATTCATGTGAGAATCAGAATCAATTCTCTTAAATGATTCTCGTACGGAAAACAATGAAAAACACTTTTACTTAACAGTGGCGACCAGTAAAGTCTTGGCAGCCAAAACTTCACTAGAAACCACTGCCAAAGTATGGAACCTCAATCAGCAAGACCACCAAAAACCTGTATGTTGGGAAATGTGATCTACATGATGAGCTCCCAAAAATTGTAACTGTCCTAGTATTTGTTTTAACTGTTTACCCAATGCAGATGAAATCAAAATTTATTATTTTAAATATCATTTTTTTTTAATTTTTCAAAAAATTACAACAAAACCATATCATGTGACCCCTCATTGGAACGAGCTCAATTTTTTCAACTGCTCAATTTGCATATTATGCAGGTGGATGCAGGCAATTCATTAGGTAAAGGGTTAAACTTGTTTGTTTTACAAAGATTAGCGAGCGAGTTGAGCAACTTATATTAACGCCTCTCCCTGGCCCAATGGTGCAAATGTGTGGTATGACCTTCATACTGGCTACTTCGTGGCCTCACTCTTCTCGAATACTATGAGGGGATCTTTAGCCTGCATGGAGTGGGTTCTCTCCACACAGTGGATAGCCATTTTATGTCCCCACCCAATAGGACAATCCCACAACTGATGCTGACAGTGTTCAGACACTTCCAAGAACTTTCCCCGACCAAAGATCGATCTGAGGACCTCATGCTTATCCGCTCTGGTTAAACTATGGTAAATACTCAAATTTAAGAACTGAAAATTGATTCTCACAGAAGTTCACAAGAATCAAAACCCAGTTCTCACAAGGACAAATTTTAAGGCCTGCATCTATAATTACAAGTTTATTTTCAGTAGTTTATCTGTGAAGAGGACAGTTTGGTTACTCGACAAATTTAATCTTCGAGAAATTTCTACATGTTTAATATCATTAATCATAACTTCACAATAAAAGTAAACTTCTTTGTGGTCATGATTAGCCATTGTGCAGAAATATGTGACCTTAAAAACAGTAAATAAATAAATAAGTATACTTCATCCAACTATAATAATGCCGAATCACTATTCAAGCAAATTTTCATCAAGACACTACATATCATTAATGCTGAATCTGCACCTATTTCATCCATTTGAAGATTTTGCCATTTCTTAAAGTGATTTTTCTTCTCTTTGGATATCGGATATATTTTGTCATGTAATTGCTACTCAATACAACTGTGTCACAGTTTGTTCCACCACATTTACATTGGAAGTAATTTGTCCATACGATCAGCAAAGGCAAGAAATTCTACTGTCATCTTAAATGGCTAATGTTTTTACTCAACAGTGAATGTTCCATTATCTAAATAGAAACAACAAATCAAATTTCTATATCAGATATGGTAAATGTTTTAGTGTTTGACAGTTGTGTGCAATTAACACCCAGCACACCAACATCAAAGTATAAAATTTTTTAACTAATTTTCCCTTAACCCTTTACCTAACGAATCAACCGCATCCGCCTGCGTAATATGCAACTTCAGCTTTTGAAAAAATACTATTTTTCAAAAAATTTCAACAAAACCATATTATGTGACTCTTCGTTGGAATGAGCTCATCGAGCTCGTTCCAATGAGGGGGTCACATGATATACTTTCATTGAAATTTTTTGAAAAATTTGAAAAAATGATATTTAAAATAATAAATTTTGATATCGTCTGATATCGTTAATGCAACTGGTAATTTGAACAATTAAATCTTGTTTGACAGAGCTCCTTGAGCTCTGCCGAACAAGATTTAATTGATTCAATTCCTATTTGAATTATGAGAAAAGTTTTTTGCTTTGAAATTCTGAATTTTAACATCAATAGGCTAAAAGGGCATTTTCGTAAACCAGAATGAAATTCAGCAGAACCCACTGTATAAAAGGCATCAATAAATATTAATATAAATATTATTAAATATCTAGAGTATTTATGTAATAAAAAACTCACCTCATACATTGTATGCCAGTACTTATTGACAGCATACATCAAACGAAGTAAGGTAATCACTTCTAGGCAAGGATCTTGGACAGTAACAAATACAGGCAGTTTATCTGTTAGATATGGATTCAAAGATGAAATGATAATCGGACAATGTCCTTCTAAAAAACAGAAACAAAAGAAACATTTTAGGCCATAATAAAAATGAAATTTTCCCCATAACATAGGGAACCCAAATACAAACTCAAATCAAATTGAAAAATGCTATTTTTTCAGCTGCTAAATTTGCTTATTTCGCGGGCGGATATGGCCGATCCGTTGGGTAAAGGGTTAAGTTATAACATGGATTTCTGTAAGTGGCGTAAATATGAAATCAGGAATTAATTTGAACAAACCTGAATTCAACCCCCATGAGAATGCTGTACATCAAATATCAAATGACTTTGACTGGTGGATCTGAAGAATATGTTTTAAAAATATTCCTCATATTGCAGGAAGTTAAAATTTGAGCTCCCATAGAAAGCCCAAAGAACCCAAGAACTTGATTTGCACAAACCTGAATCAAAATGCCCCTGAGGATGTTAAATACCAAATATCAAATGTTTCTGATTTGAAGGTTTGGAGAATTTTTTTTTTCCATCTTAAAAAGTGCTGACTCAGCATTTTTCCATTATGACCCCCCCCCTCCCCCCCCCCCCCCACACCCCTCTTTCATATGGCACGTCACAGCACAATTGATGGCGAATTTGGGGGCTCTCTCGATTGTACTATCCTAAGGATGCTGTATACCAAATAACAATTCTTTCCATGCAGTTTGAGTCCACCCATAAAACAGTCTGACCAGGCCTGAAAATAAGCAGTCTGACATTTGCAATATGAGGTCCACAGAGGGTGAATTTGATGATGCTATCCCATACAGTAGGCCAATTTATCCACTGGATACCTCTTTCTGTTTAGTTTTGAGACCCTGATTCAGGTTGAGGTTCACAGAGGGTAAATTTAGTGATGCTACCCTGCTGTGCAGGGCAGCATCACTAAATTCACCCTCTGGGGACCTCATTTTGCAGATGACAGTCTGCTTATTTTCTGGCTTGAGTCTGACACCATGTGACTGAGGCTGTTGACAGTGTTATTACACCCCAATACAACAAACACAAACTATTGTTGTAAGAGTTTTTTCACCATGATCAGCAGATTTTACTACACTACTTAGAGCTAAACATTATTTCATTCTGATAAACTAATGGGGTGATGACGAAGGCAAACTTAGTTACCTGTCCACAGCTCATCTTTTTTCCTTCCAGGTCTGTGAACTTTTGCTTCTCCTTTGGTTTTCTTTGTACCTGTGGAAACTGCCTCATCAGGCATTGAACATGGTCGATACCTTAAATTACAAAATTATCAAACTAGTTTACCTTTTTAACCCTTTACCCAACGTAACGGCCAAAACCGGCCAGCACTATTCTAAAAAATCGCCAATTAATTTTTATCATTTTTTGTCTCCAAAACATAGGTTATGACCCCTCATTGGAACGAGCTCATCGAGCTCGTTCCAATGAGGGGGTCATAACCTATGTTTTGGAGACAAAAAATGAAAAAAATCAGTTATTCAAGAATTTTGTTTGCAAGTGTCATCTGCTTTTCATGTTAGGTAAAGGGTTAAAAACAAAATTTGATGAGAGGATCACAGAACCACAAGTTGAGATGATATTCAACTAATCCCTGACTTTTTAATAAGACAAATTCATGAAGCTTTACTGGTAGTGTGCTAAAAAATCTTCTAGGGGTGATTTGTGAAAATATTTTTTTTTAAAGATGCCATGCTGCCAGCAGCAGGTGCCCTACGTTTCATAAGATTTTTTCCCTAAGCAATTGCTAACTTTGCTTTGGTAGAATTGGTATGTTGGGGAGTCCGACAGATGCTTGTCGCTAGCTCAGTGATTCTCTCCGGGTACTCTGGCTTCGTCCACCTGTAAAATGGTGAAACACAAGGTGACAGTGGCTGTCAAAAGTGCCGTCAAAACACCAATAAAAAAAAAGAAATATATAAATGACATCTGGGAGAGATAATATATTGCTGCCAAATACAAATGGGAATGTAATTCTTTGAGAGTTTGTTGTTCAATAAAGAAAGATAAGAAATATTTCACTAGGGACTGGTGATTTCTACAACTTTATATCAAAGTGATATTGGCCCAATTTGTAGACTCTGAATCCAAAAAAGGGAATTCTGCCAAAGTGACTTAAAGACCCACTAAAAATGACTTTGTAACCTACGTCAAGAGAATTTCAAGACCCTTGGTGTACAATGTAATTTAAAGCCATTCAGTACACTGAAAACTGGTCACTCCAGCAGGTGCAGTCCCCCCACCCCCACATTCAGCCAATCTCAATGTCCCCAAATACATTTAATCTAAAGGTCTGCAGGATTCAAAGTCCCATGGGTTCTTAACCCTTTACCCAATGCATACAATATCTACATTTAGTATTTTAATTATTTTGTTTTCAAATTTAAAAAAATTTAAATGAAACCATACCATGTGACCTCCACATTGTTGAAATTTTTTGAAAAGTTAAAAAATTTATAGTAATTTATATATTTTTTATACTTACCAATGACCCAGACATAGCTGGTGCTAACTCTTAAAATATAGGGCCAAACACAAATTTTGCCCCCCAATCCCCAAAATTTGCATCTAAAACTAAAGAAAACATGTCCTGAAAGGCCCTCCACACCTCGCCCCCACTGCGCATGTGCAGTGTCAAGGACGTTCCGAAATTGGCGCCATTTATCATTCTAATAACCAGTGCCTGGTAAGCGCTATGTACTCAGCGGGGAGGCAAGAGTTCCCAACTCCTGGGAGGGCCATCCCCGTCTGGGTCATTGGTAAGTATAAAAAATATATAAATTACTATAAATTTTTTAACATTTTTATACTGTACCAATGACCCAGACATAGCTGAATAGTAAAAAGGCTGGAGGGCCAAGGACATAGAGCAAAATGGAATACGCTCAATAAAATAAAATAGAGTCATCCCCTGTAGGGAAAAGAAGTAATAGGCCTTACATGTATCTTTCTTATTTATGATAAATTAGAAAGATACAACACCTTCCAAAAATTGAGCTTCATACATCCATGTACTCTATTAATATCCAATAATCCTTATACTAATAATTTTTAAAGTAAGCCAATAATAAAGTAAGTCTAGAGAATAGAGACTCTTATACTCTTAAAAGTGTGTGAGAATTGCATAATCATGTCCGTTGACATATGCAATATTCAAAAGCTATACTTTAAAAACTAAGACTTGAATGAATTTTATAAACTTAAACTTCTCACTAAACAACCATCCCAATAACAGCTCAGAATTACTAACTCCGGAGGAGGTATCCCCTTGTTTTCATAGTAAAAACAGGTGACCCAAGGGAACACCCTCCCCCCCCCCTTTTCTTGCCCTGGGTCAAATAGCCCAGAGCGAAGAGGGCAGCCGAACGGAGACACTGCCGAAACAGACAGCCTACCTAGCTATAGTAGCAACTGTTAAGTGAATGACATTCTGAGCAGTAGATAATAGACCTAACAATAGAGGCCTCCAGAAATGGACTCGATATTTCTGAGATAAAATTCATGAATGGATGGCTGAGCGCAATGAGCAGCCTTCAAAAATCTAAAATAGCAACACTATTAATGTAAGCCCAAGAAGTAGAAGAACTCTTACTTCATGAGCCGAAATCTTAAGCACAACTGCTAAGCCAATGATATACCATAAGCAGTACGCTAGTTAATAGAATCCATTAACAATAAAATGGAGCGTAACGACCTTCTACTAGACATCAAACACAGAAGAAGCTTACGCCCTTGTAATAAACAGATATCTGTTTATAAATACATAAACTGTACCCGGAAAGAGTAAAGGCCTATGCCCATACGAAGACGGAAGGACCTTAAAATAATAGGTTCCGGATAATAGGAGCCTAACTCTTATGCAACAATCCAACCTAAATAGTAACGGAAGTATTGATTCCGAAACTATGAAAGTGAAAATCATCCATCGATAGTGCATGAAACTCACTGACTCTACAGTAAAAGAGAAACCAACAGAATTACTGTCTAAAAGGTCAGAATTTGAAAACTACTGTTTCCAGAGGCTCAAATGATTACTTAGCTAAATAAGAACCGAAGTTAAAATCCGTATAGGAATTTAATCTAAAGATTCTAAGTCTATTTATCAAAAAGTTACTAACTGACTTAGATAAAGAGACAAAAGACTCAATTGTAAACTATCGTAGAGTGCATAGGTATGAGGTACATAAACCTATAACCTAAATAACAACAGGCTGCAGTAGATCTTGTGAAACAAGTATACTAAAAACTAGCAATGCGTAGTATGGAGGGATCAACCATATGAACATAATGATCCCTACACCACGACGGAAGAGCCTCCACTTTAGTCGCATAGAATAGCGAAGAAGAGGATCTCCTATAGTAAGAAATCGCGTCCAAAGCTCGTCCAGTACAGTGCTTACAATGCAATACGGACCACACAACGGAATACATGAAGGTTGCGACCTTGCTGGTTGTGATAAAGATGACACGATTTACCCAGTGAAAAAAGATCCTCACATAAAGGAAGATTTCACGTTAAGATCCACAGTAGACAAGAGAGTAAATTACTCATGATCTCTGTGAAGATAGAGATGCTATCAACAGAAATGTATTGTGGTTGTTTATCTTAGCAATACCTGCTAAAACAACAGCGCCGGAGGATACGCGTATCCTATCATTCCGTCCTATAGATCAATAGAGCGTTAGCAGTTTTAGCTCAGAGATCTGGACAAGCTAACACATACGTCTGCAATTGATAAGCAAGCTGTGTCATAAATAAAACATCATTGGGCGCTCCCATAGATAGCAAATCTGATAAAATACTTGTTTGTTGAGAGTCCATTCTGACAGCAACAAGCGACCCGTAAGAGAACGGGAGTGCGATAAAACAATCAGACGACCCAGAATATGACGGACCAAAACTGAACTTGGTGTACTATAACCAACAGACGGATTCTTTCCATTAAATTGAATAACGGAAACGAAAGAGTGCCTCCCTGGTTCCGGAGATACGCCACTACTGTCGAATTAAAGGACAGGAATTTGGGCATGCGTTTCTGAATAATGTTCATGCAATGACATAAAGCAAGCCTAAAAAAACATTATTCCGCGGAAGTTAAACTGATAGCTAAAAGACTGCGGAACCCAAAGACCCTGGCACTTCGAATCCGTAGGGATCAGTATATATCCCAATCTGTTTGACTGGCAACCGTCATAACAGCCACACTAGGGTCCGGCAACTGCGGCGGCACTCTCTGAGTCAACCACCGAATGTTTGCCCCAGTCTGAATCTCTTGTAACACTATATAGACAAGAGAATGTATAAATCAAGCAATTCATGGATTGCCGGAAAGTTGCCGTCGAAGAGAAGCTCCTCCGAGAACGAAGCGACTCTGAGAGAGTTCTTAACCTACTATCCACGCGTGGATGTAGCTAGGGCTGCATCACGTCTAACCAACTCCAATCAGCCACTGAAGGGCGGAGTTATACGTGAACAAACTACTGCCCTCAAAAGAAATTACATTGAGAATAATATCCCGTAAATCTTTTCTTGAAGACGTAATGATAACGCCTCAGTAAGGCGGATTACGTATAATAAAGCGTCTAAGTTAAGTCTACTATACATAATGTCGTTCCCAACATTGAAATTGGAAAAGACATAAACGGCGAAAAAGAATATATGCAGTCTTTAATCACACCGTCTAGACGCATATGAACTCTCGGTATGCCCTGCTCTGCCAAAATAAACTATATGTAAAAAAGATAAAATGGCAGAAATGAGCCACGCGGACAAGAAACTAAACTATCATGCTTAGTAGCAGGCTTGTATATATATATATAATATATATAGCGTCGAAAAATAAAACACATGTTGTAATGACAATATTGGACTGCGTCGGTAAGTCAGGGACAAAGTCCCTGTACCGATCGAAAAATCCGAGTCCAATGACGCTATAAGTCTCTTATCCAAGATCGCAGCAATGAAGTCCGAAAAATAATCACTGGAAGAAATGCCAGAAGATATGAAAGGCATCTTCCGATACAACTAAAGGGAAAACTCGAAATCTTTCGAATCCCTTTCGCCATCCTGTCGGACCCTATAAAGCGTTCGGTCGTCCGTAGCTTGATGCAACCGCGGACCGCACCGACCCAGCGCCGTCGGATAATTCCTGATTCGACCGAGAAACCGTCAATTGCTGGGATGCTGCGAAACAACTGTGCTAACTCGGATAGCACGTCCGTCACTGAGGCCTGAGGAGCAGCGGTCTTACGATGCATTGCCGCAGGAAGCTCCGAGATCGTTACCCCGTGCATACTTCCAATATGCGAGCGAACGGAGTGTATAGGCCTCGTGTCCCTTGGCTACCGGATGGCGCGACCTATTCGCTGTGGAATCACTGAATGCCGAAACTGATCGGATACTCGAGGTCACGTAGCCAATGTGCGGTCGTGTGCCCTGCTGTGAGGATGAGGAAGCATTAAAGACAGTCTCTCGGACTGTCAATATAACGGAGCGTCCCGAGCAACGGACATATGCTCCGAATGTAAAATATCTGAACCACAACATGCGGTCCCCTATGTTGTTGGCTTCCTCCGATCTGTCCTCAATCTGCCGTCACTGGGTGAGTACTAAAGTAATTAAAGTGCTCGCATCACCCAAATCTCCTTCCTAGACCGCAACGGACGAACCCGGCAGCCGAACCATTCGATGAATGTACGCTACACCGGGTGAGCTAGCGAATGTCACTCCGTAAGCGATAGACATATTCCATGAGCACTTATTGCCGCTAACTCTTCAATAACTATGACGACAGAGGCACACTTTTGAAAGACATCTCCATAACTCTTCGAACAAGAAACCAGAAATGCTTGGATAGCAAGCATAAAATAATAATATATATAGCGTCGTTCAATAATTCGAAAGTTTGTGTGACATTATTGGACTATGTCGGAACTGAGGGACGATGTCCCTGAACCGAACCAAAAATTTCTAAGTCCACCGACGCTATCAGATTCTTATCCGGCATCGCAGCATATGTTGTTCCGAAGGGGAAAGCTTGAAATCCACCGAATCCCTTTCGGTATCCCGTCGGACCGGATGAAACTTTCGGACGTCCGTACCCGCTTCTGCGGAGCGTCCCGACCCAGCATCGTCGGATAAAATATATGCGACAGATTCAGTTGATGCTGGGATGCTGCGATAAACTGTGCTATTAAGGAAAGCACGTCCGTTCCCGAGGCCTGTGCAGTAGCGGACTTACGAAGCATTGCCGCTGGAAGCTCCGTGTACGTTGACTCCCGCACACTTCCTATGCGAACGTCCGGAGTCTGCAGGCCTCGAGTCCCCGGCTACCGACCCAGCGCTGTCGGATAATTCTCGATCCGACACCGTTACTGTCGGCTGCTGGGATGCTGCGATAAGCTGTGCTATGTGCACAAGAATGTCCGGCGTCGAGACCTGCGGAGGCGCAGTCTATCGGTGCTTCGCCGAGGGCAGCTCCGCATCAGATGGCTCCCGCATACTTCCTATGCGAACGTCCGGAGTCCATCGGTCTCGAATCCCTGGCTGCCGGATGGTGTGACCTGGTCGCCGAAGAATCCTTGATCGGCGAAGCTGGTAATATATCGGCGGTCACGCAGCCAAGGTGCGGTCGTGTGCGCTGACGAGAAGAGGAAGCCTTAGCAGTCTCAGCGGACTGCCTATACAACGGAGCGTCCCGAGCGACGGACGTATGCTCCGCTAACGACACATTTGTACCACAACATCTGGGGCCAGATGTTGTTGAACGAGAGAGGGGCCTCTCTCGCTTGCCGTCCGGATGGACCGGAACGAGCTATGAACCGGACTAAAAGGCTTCCTCCGTTCTCCCTCCGATCCGCCGTCACTGGGTGTGCATTAAGTTAATTTTATAGTGCTCGCATCACCCCAAAATTCCTTCTAGACCGCAACGGACGAACCCGGCTGCCGAACCATTCGGTGAATGGACGCTACACCGGGCGAGCTAGCGGACGTCAAAGGCCGTCGAACCTACTAGGGTCCTCTTAGGCAATTGGCGTATTACATGAGCACTTTTCCGCTAGCCCTTCATTAATTGTGACGACGGAGGCACACTGTTGGAAGACATCACAGATACATCACCCTAATCTTGATCGTCTGAAATAGAAATTGATAAAGTAGAGTGACCCTGCGGGGAAAGGACCGGAGTGTCCAAATCCCCAACAACATACCGTGACATACGCTTCCCATATTGTCATCGAAATCATACGATAGAGAACAGGAGTTAATGCGAGTACACTGACCACATATAGAATGATAATAAGGTCAGAGGAAGACTTCCTCTTAAAACAATTGATCAATATCCTTTCAAAGTGAAAAGAAAACAAGTCCTGGTACTCGCACTAACCCCTGGCAATCAAAATACATAATAATAATATGATCCATTAATATAGAAAAAATAATTGAAATCAAAATATTTTGAAAAAATATTTTTTCAGAACAGCCCAAGTTTCTGAAAAGTAACGTTGAGCCCCAATGGATCCCAAGCCTAAGTGTGGACAAAAATTTTAAAAATATTTTAAACAATTTATTCAACACTTACGAACAATAATAATGTATCTAGTTATGATTAAAATAACATAAAGATATTATTATTTAGAAATCCCCCCCTCACACAGAGGGCTGTTGTAAATGTAAACAATGAGTGTAAAAACACCAAAATAAGACTCCAGGCACCCAGGCCCGAAATCAGTTACCAAAAATACACCATCTGATGCAAAACAGAGACTTCCAGGGAAGAAACTGCAGAACATCAGATGGTAGATGCAGAACACAACGCCTAACCACCCGTAGGTGAAGACGTAAACATGGGGAAAGAACAGAATTCATTCTGTTATAAAGCTAAAACTCCCAAGAAATTTTAGTAATAATAATTACAGAAACTATGCCAAAAGCATGGGAGAATAGCAAGGGGGACTTAAAGGACAGGGAGAGAGGAAAAACACTTGAAAAAACAGTGTAACTAAATAATCAGAATGACAACAAAATGGTTGCTGCCTTGAAAATAGGTAACTTAACATAATTTCATTAAAAAATTTTAAGTTACAGCCCTGATAATATTCTGTCACACATTCTTTTCCTCTCCTCCTTTTCTATCCTCCTTAGAATCACCATTTCACTAATATTTATGTGTCTGGCATCATTTAAACTGAGATTTAAAAGCACAAAGATCAGTCAGATGTTAACTGATGAAGGGCCAAACTTAGAATGATAAATGGCGCCAATTTCGGAACGTCCTTGACACTGCGCATGCGCAGTGGGGGCGAGGTGTGGAGGGCCTTTCAGGACATGTTTTCTTTAGTTTTAGATGCAAATTTTGGGGATTGGGGGGCAAAATTTGTGTTTGGCCCTATATTTTAAGAGTTAGCACCAGCTATGTCTGGGTCATTGGTACAGTATAAAAATATAAATTTTTTTCAACTGCTCAATTTGTAAATCCGATGTGGCCAATTCATAAGGTAAAGGGTTGAGTCGTAAATTTGGATACATGTTAAATATACTGAAGTTATTGCCCAGACATCAATTTTCACAGTTCTAATGTATAACATCCTGTGACTTTTAACCCTATAAAGCTCACACACATTTCAAAACAACCAAGAAATTAATGCCCCCTCCCCCCGCCCCCTCCACCTCCACCAAAAACATCCTAAAATCAGTAGAAAAAATTGGGCACAGACAAACACAGCATCAGCTAGTTACCATAAATGGCTGTTTCCAACATTGGTTAGTTTTCAGGTGCTCCAACATCCTATCATCTGGTAAAATTGCAAAGTATACTGTAACCCTTTACCTAACAAACTGGATGTAACTGCATGTGTAATATACAATGTTGGACTGAGTTCCAATGAGTTCCACGTGATATGATTAAGTTGACAATTTTTGAAAAATTTGAAAAAATAACATTTAACCCTTCACCCAACAAATCGCCCACATCCGCTCACGTAATATGCAATTCAGCAGCTGAAAAAATACTAGTTTTCAAAACAGTTCAACAAAACCATACCATGTGACCCCTCTTTGGAACAAGCTCGTTCCAATGAGGGGGTCACATGATATGGTTTTGCTGAATTTTTTTTTTTTTAAATTTTAAAAAATTATATTTAAAGTAACAAATTTTGATATCGTCGTCGTTGGGTAAAGGGTTAAAATAAAAAAATTTTATATGATAAGCATTGGGTAAAGGGTCATGTGTATTGACAGTTGTTTATAGACAAACCTTGGCTGCCTATAGAGGCAGCAAACGCTTGTCTTAACATGGCTGCAAAGAGGCAGAACATAAATGATCACATAGCAAAAATGTATGAAAAAACTCCAGGCCTTTAACCCTTTGTCCAACGTAATGGCCAAGTCCGGCCAGTGCTATTCACAAAAATCGCCAATTAATTTTCATTATTTTTGAAAAATTTTGTCTCAAAAACAGAGGTAATGACCCCTCTTTGGAACGAGCTTGTCAAGCTCATTCCCAAGAGGGGTCATAACCTATGTTTTTGAGACAAAAAAAAAAAAAAAAATAGTTAATCAAGAATTTTGTTTGCAAGTGTCGTCTGCTTTTCACGTTAGGTAAAGGGTTAAGGGTTAAAATGTTTCTGAAGACATGTGCAGCGGCAGTAACAGGAAAAGCAGATATAAATTATTTAGAAGAATAAACAGTTTACCAATAGCAAACACAATACAGAAGACTGTTGCTGAACATGTACTGATGACTTTTACATGAAAGAAAATGTAGATATGGTGATGGATTTCAATCTCATTCTCAACCTTTCCCATCATTATTATTTATTTATTTATTTATTTATTGGTGGTTAAGGTCACATACTTATGCACAATGGCTGATCGTGACGATGACAGTTTTATAGGTGGAGGAAGCCAGAGTACCCGGAGAGAACCACCGAGCATCGATGAGCAACTGTCAGCTCAACAACTTTGTTCAAGCTCCACTCAAGCAGAGTTACAGCGGTGAAGACATGTGCACCATTGATGTGAAATACACCTTAGTACACGGTATCATCATGCCCCCATGTAGGCAACCAGGATAAAGTTATTATTTATTTATATTATTTATTGGTGATTAAGGTCACATACTTATGCACAATGGCTAATCGTGACCGTGACAGTTTTACGGGTGGAGGAAACCGGAGTACCCAGAGAGAACCACCCAGCAACGACGAGCAGCTGTCAGCTCTCCAACATCGTAACTCTGAACTCTGCACAGCAGCACAGGCAGGGTTAGATTGGTTGAAGACATCCGCACCATCGACGTGCAGTACGCCTCAGTACACAGCGTCATCGTGCCCCCATTAAGGCAATTGGGGTGAAGTGTCTTGCCCAAGGACACAACGCGGTTGCCGCAGGTGGGATTCGAACCAAGGACCTCTCGGCTTGCATCCCACACCTCTACCAACTGAGCCACCGCGCCCCCACCGGGATAAAGTGGCTTGCCCAAGGACACAATGCGGGTCGTCCCGGACAGGGATCGAACTCGGGACCCCTAGCATAGAAGTGCAATGGTCTACCACTGAGTCACCGCTCTCCCACCTTTCCCCATCAAGACACATAACAATTTTTTATCAATATCAACCTACGACACATTTTTGAATAAGACAGCTTTCAATACTTACCATATGGTATGTGTCTGTACCCAGATACTGGCATTACCAAATGGATTCTCTGTATCTGTATCAGTTTCATTGCCATCTTTATCACTGGGAACATTGAACTGTTTTATTGCTTGATACACAGTCATATTGTATGGCAGAAGATTATCACCCATTAAGAACTCTAACCTGTGTCGAGTTTGTGTTTGACTGATGAACATTGCAGCCTAAAATGAAAATAAGACAAATATTATTTATTTGCCGAGTTTAACCCTACAAGGTTTAAATAACCTCAGAACAGGTGCCCTTAACATGCCATCATGGTGAGGTCCTGCTGACAATAGATAAATTACCAAGGCAATGATTTCCAGTCAAGTCTTGGCTGCCTTAAGCAGCAATGACTTGACTAGAAATCACTGCTAAACCACTAGATTTATAGAGGCTGTGGACTTACCCAGGGTCCTAAGGGTTGATGACTTTTTGACAGCCAGGGCACCTGGAGTCGGGACAGTTTTATGGGTGGAGGAAGTCGGGGTACCTGAAGAGAACCACTGAGAAGAGGCAAGAAACTGTCAAGACTCCCCAATGTAATAACTCTGCACAAGCAGGTTAGCACTGGCTGAAGGCAAGTGCACCAGTGACATGCAGTATGCCTTTGTATACAGAGTCACCATGCCCCATGTGGCCAATTGGGATTAAGTGTCTTGCCCAAGGACACAATGCAGTTGCCACTGGTCAGGACCAAACCACAGATCTTTTGGTTTGAAGATCAATGCTCCAACTACTGAGTCAATGTGCTGCCAGACAAATATTAGAGACATGGTTAGAATGTTAAAAAATTTATAGTAATTTATATATTTTTTATACTTACCAATGACCCAGACATAGCTGGTGCTAACTCTTAAAATATAGGGCCAAACACAAATTTTGCCCCCCAATCCCCAAAATTTGCATCTAAAAGCAAAGAAAACATGTCCTGATGGCCCTCCACACTTCACCTCTACTGCGCATGCGCAGTGTCAAGGACGTTCCAAAACTGGCGCCATTAATCATTCTTATAACCAGTGCCTGGTAAGCGCTATGTACTCAGCGGGGAGGTAAGAGTTCCCAACTCCTGGGAGGGCCATCCCCGTCTGGGTCATTGGTAAGTATAAAAAATATATAAATTACTATAAATTTTTTAACATTTTTATACTGTACCAATGACCCAGACATAGCTGAATAGTAAAAAGGCTGGAGGGCCAAGGACATAGAGCAAGTTGGAATACGCTCAATATATAAAATAGAGTCATCCCCTCTAGGGAAAAAGAAGTATTAGGCCTTACATGTATCTTTCATATTTATGATAAATTAGAAAGATACAACACCTTCTAAAATTGAGCATCATACATCCATGTACTCTATTAATATCTAGAATAATCCTTATACTAATAATTTTTTAAAGTAAGCCAATAAATAAAGTAACTCTAGAGAATAGAGACTCTTATACTTCTTAAAAGTGTCTGAGGATTGTATAATAACGTCCGTTGACAAGTGCTATATTCAAAAGCTATACTTTAAAAACTAAGACCTGAATGAATTTTTAAAACATAAACTTCTCACTAAAAAACCATCCCAATAACAGCTCAGAATTACTAACTCCGGAGGAGGTATCCCCTTGTTTTCATAGTAAAACAGGTGACCCAAGGGAACATCCTCCCCCCCCCCCCACCCCTTTTTCTTGCCCTGGGTCAAATAGCCCAGAGCGAAGAGGGCAGCAGAACGGAGTCACTGCCGAAACAGACAGCCTACCTAGCTATAGTAGCAACTGTTAAGTGAATGACATTCTGAGCAGTAGATAATAGACCTAACAATAGAGGCCTCCAGAAATGGACTCGATATTTCTGAGATAAAAATTCATGAATGTGGATGGCTGAACGCAATGAGCAGCCTTCAAAAATCTATAATAGCGACACTATTAATGTAAGCCCAAGATGTAGAAGAAAGTTTACTTCATGAGCCGAAATCTCAAGCACAACTGCTGAGTCAATGATATACCATAAGCAGTATCGATAGTTAATTGAATCCATAAGCAATAGAATGGAGCGTAACGTCCTTCTATTAGGCATCAAAGACAGAAGAAGCTTACGCCCATAGTAATAAACAGATATCTGTTTATAAATACGTAAACTCTAACCGGACAGAGTAAAGGCCTATGCCCGTACGAAGACGGAAGAACCTTAATAACAATAGGTTCCG
Organism: Pictodentalium vernedei; assembly: GCA_031216915.1. NCBI lineage: Eukaryota > Metazoa > Mollusca > Scaphopoda > Dentaliida > Dentaliidae > Pictodentalium > Pictodentalium vernedei. Next base: position 72,999,839 of record CM062290.1, on the reverse strand, counting down.
GATATTTATTAGGAGCCTGACTCTTATGCAAAAATCCAACCTAAAAAGTAAAGGAAGTAGTGATTCCGAAACTACGAAAGTGAGAATCATCCACCGATAGTGCATGACTCTTCAGTAAAAGAGAAGCCAACAGAATTCCTGTCTAAAAGGTCGGAATTTGAAAACTACTGTTTCCAGAGTCTCAAATGATTACTAAGCTAAATAAGAACCGAAGTTAAATTCCGTATAGAAATTTAATCTAATGATTCTAAGTATATTTATCGAAAAGTTACTAACTGACTTAGATAAAGAGACATAAGACTCAATTGTAAACTATCATAGAGTGCATAGGTATGAGATAACATAAACCTATAACCCTAATAGTAACAGGCTGCAGTAGATCTTGTCAAACAAGTATACTAGAAAGTTGCAATGACTAGTATGGAGGGATCAACAATATCAACATAGTGATCCCCACACCAATGACGGAAGAGCCTCCACTTTAGCCGCATAGTATAGCAAAGAAGAGGTTCTCCTACAGTAAGAAATCGCGTCCAAAGCTCGTCCAGTACAATGCTTACAATGCAATAAGGACCACACAACAGAATACATGAAGGTTGAGACCTTGCGGGTTGTGATGAAGATGACACGATTTTTCCCAGCGAAAAAAGATCCTCTCATGGAGGAAATTTTCGCGTTAAGTCCCACAGAAGACCTCAGAGTAAATTTACCCACGGTCTCTGTGAAGACAGAGATGCTATCAACAGAAATGTATTGTGGTTGTTTATCTTAGCAATACTTGCTGAAACAACAGCGCAGGAGGATACGCATATCCTATCATTCCGTCCTATTAGATCAATAGAGCGTTAACAACATAAGCTCAGAGATCCGGACATGTAAACACATACGTCTGCAATTGATTAGCAAGTTGTGTCGTAAATAAATTATCATTGGGCGCTCCCATTGATAGCAAATCTGATTGAATACTTGTTTGTTGAGAGTCCATTCTGACAGCAACAAGCGATCCATAAGTGAAAGGGAGTCCGGTAATACAATCAGACGACCCGGAATATGACGGACCAAAGCAGAACTTGGTGTACTATAACAAACAGAAGGATTCTTTCCATTAAATTAAATAACGGAAACGAATGAGTGCCTCCCTGGTTCCGGAGATACGCCACTACTGTCGTATTATCGGACAGGATTTGGACATGCGTTTCTGAATAATGTTCATCCAATGACATAAAGCAAGCCTAAAAAACATTATTCTGTGGAAGATAAGTGCTTGCCTAGAGACTGCGGAACCCAAAGACCCTGGCACTTCGAATCCGTTGGGATCAATATTGCATCCCAACCTGTTTGACTGGCAACCGTCATAATTATAAAACTCGGATCCGGCAACTGCAGTGGCACTCTCTGAGTCAACCACCGAATGTTTGCCCCAGTCTGAATCTCTTGCTACACTAGATAGACAAGAGAACGTGTAAATCGAGCAATTCATGGATTGCTGAAAAGTTATAGTCGAAGAGAAGCTTCTCTGAGAACGAAGCGACTCAGAGAGTTCTTCACCTTACTATCCACGCGCGTGGATGTAGCTAGGGCTGCGACACGTCTAACCAACTCCAGGTAGCCACTGAAGGGCGGAGTTATACGTGAACAAACTACTGCCCTCAAAAGAAATCACATTGAGGATCATATCCCGGAATTCTTTCTCTTGAAGACGTAATGATAACGCCTCAGTAAGGTGGATTACATATGATAACACGTCTAAGTTAAGTCTATTAGACATCATTGTCGTTTCCAACATTGTGGTTGGAAAAGACATAGACGGCGAAAAAGATTATTTCCAGTCTTTAACCACGCCGTCTAGACGCATATGAACTCTCGGTATGCCCTGTTCTGCCAAAATAAATTATTCCTATAAATGATAAAAGTCAGAATTGAGAATTGCGGACAAGAAACTAAACTATCATGCTTGGTAGCAAGCTTATAAATATATATATATAGCGTCGATAAATAAAACACATGTTCTAATGACATTATTGGACTGTGTCGGTAAGTCAGGGACAATGTCCCTGAACCGATCCAAAATTCCGTGTCCAATGACGCTATAAGTCTCTTATCCAACATCGCAGCAATGTAGTCCGAAGGAACAACCACTGGAAGATAATGCCGGAAGAAATGTATGGCAGCTTCCGATGTTCCGAAAGGGAAAACTCAAAATCGTTCGAATCCCTTTCGCCATCCTGTCGGACCCTATAAAGCGTTCGGTCGTCCGAACCTAATGCAACCGCGGACCGCACCGACCCAGCGCCGTCGGATAATTCCTGATCTGACCGAGAAACTGTCGATTGCTGGGATGCTGCGAAAAACTGTGCTAACTTGGATAGCATGTCCGTCACTGAGGCCTGTGGAGAAGCGGTCTTATGATGCATTGCCGCTGGAAGCTCCGTGATCGTTACCCCGTGCATACTACTATTATGCGAGCGAACGGAGTGTATAGGCCTCGTGTCCCTTGGCTACCGGATGGCGTGACCTGTTCGCCGTGGAATCACTGAATGACGAAACTGGTCGGATACTCGAGGTCACGTAGCCAATGTGCGGTCGTGTGCACTGCTGTGAGGATGAGGAAGCATTATCGAGTCTCTCGGACTGTCAATATAACGGAGCGTCCCGAGCGGCGGACATATGCTCCGAATGTAAAATATCTGAACCACAACATGCGGTCCCTTATGTTGTTGGACGAGAGAGGGACCTCTCTCGCTCACAGCCCGGACAGACCTGGACGAGCCAGGAACCGGACTAACAGGCTTCCTCCGATCTGTCCTCAATCCGCCGTCACTGGGTGAGTACTAAAGTTATTATAGTGCTCGCATCACCCAAATCTCCTTCCTAGACCGCAACGGACGAACCCGGCAGCCGAACCATTCGATGAATGTACGCTACACCGGGTGAGCTAGCGAATGTCACTCCGTCGATCTTACAAGGGACCTCTTAGGCGATAGACATATTCCATGAGCACTTATTGCCGCTAGCTCTTCATTAACTATGACGACAGAGGCACACTTTTGAAAGACATCTCCGTAACTTTGCGAACAAGAAACCAGAAATGCTTGGTAATAGCAAGCATATAATAATAAATATATAGCGTCGTTCAATAATTCGAAAGTTTGTGTGACATTATTGGACTATGTCGGAACTGAGGGACGATGTCCCTGAACCGAACCAAAAATTTCTAAGTCCACCGACGCTATCAGTTTCTTATCCGGCATCGCAGCATTCTGGTCCGACGAAAGAACCTGTAGAAGATCAAGTCAGATGACATACACAACAGCATATGTTGTTCCGAAAGGGAAAGCTCGAAATCCTCCGAATCCCTTTCGGTATCCCGTCGGACCGGATGAAATTTTCGGACGTCCGTACCCGCTTCCGCGGAGAGTCCCGACCCAGCATCATCGGATAATACATTATGCGACAGATTCAGTTGATGCTGCGATAAGCTGTGCTATTCAGGATAGCACGTCCGTCCCCGAGGCCTGTGCAGTAGCGGTCTAACGATGCATTGCCGCCGGAAGCTCCGTGTACTTTGACTCCCGCACACTTTTCTATGCGAACGTCCGGAGTCTGCAGGCCTCGTGTCCCTGGCTACCGGATGGTGTGACCTGGTTGCCGATGATTCTCTGACTGGTGAAGCTGACTGGATATCCGAGGTCACGTAGCCAAGAGTGGTCGTGTGCGCTACCATGAGAATGAGGAAGCCTTATTGACAGTCTCTCCGGACTGACTATATGTCGGAGCGTCCCGAGCGGCGGACGTATGCTCCGAATGCGAAACATTTTGTACCACAACATCTGGGGCCAGATGTTGTTGTACGAGAGAGGGGCCTCTCTCGCTCGCCGTCCGGATGGACCTTAACAAGCTAGGAACCGGACTAAAAGGCTTCCTCCGTTCTCCCTCTAATCCGCCATCACTGGGTGTGCATTTGGTTGATTTATAGTGCTCGCATCACCCCAAAACTCCTTCTAGACCGCAACGTACGAACCCGGCTGCCGAACCATTCGATGAATGGACGCTACACCAGGCGAGCTAGCGGACGTCCAAGGCCGTCGAACCTACTAGGGTCCTCTTAGGCAATTGGCGTATTTATATGAGCACTTTTCCGCTAGCCCTTCATTAATTGTGACGACGGAGGCACACTGTTGGAAGACATCACGGATACATCACCCTAATCTTGATCGTCTGAAATAGAAATTGATAAAGTAAAGTGACCCTGCGGGGAAAGGACCGGAATGTCCAATTCCCCACTAACATACCATGACATACGCTTCCCATGTTTTCATCGAAATCATCACATACAGAACAGGAGTTAGTGCGAGTACACTGACTACATATAGAATGATTATAAAAGTCAGAGGAAGACTTCCTCTTATTACAATTGATCAAAATCCTTTCAATGTGAAAAGAAAACAAAGTCCTGGTACTCGCACCAACCCCTGACAATCAAAATACATAATAATATGATCCATTAACATAGAAAAAATAATTGAAATCAAAATATTTTGAAAAAATATTTTTTCAGAACAGCCAAAGTTTCTGAAAAGTAACGTTGAGCCCCAATGGATCCCAAGCCTAAGTGTGGACAAAAATTTTAAAAATATTTTAAACAATTTATGCAACACTTACGAACAATAATAATGTATCTAGTTATGATTAAATTAACATCAAGATATTATTTTCAAGAAATCCCCCCTCACACAGAGGGCTGTTGTAAATGTAAACAATAAGTGTAAAAACACTAAAATAAGACTCCAGGCACCCAGGCCCGAAATCAGTTACCAATAATAAACTATCTGATGCAAAACAGAGACTTCCAGGGAAGAAACTGCAGAACATCAGATGGAAGATGCAGAACACAACGCCTAACCACCCATAGGTGAAGACGAAAACATGGGGAAAAGAACAGAATTCATTCTGTTATTCAGCTAAAACTCCCAAGAAATTTTAGTAATAATAATTACAGAAAATATGCCAAAAGCATGGGAGAATAGCAAGAGGGGACTTAAAGGAACCAGTTTATCTTGACATTATTAAGTTAAGCTAAAAAGTGCTATTCAAATTTTTTTTTTTTTTTAAATTTTTGTCACTGAATAAGTGGCTTTTTCAGTAACAGGATTCCACAGCATATCACATTAACTTTGGGAGAGAGCCCTGATAGCCTTTCAAACAAAATGTAATCAGGAATGTAAATGAGCAAGGTTTTTTTTGTTATCTGGCGTTTAATGACACTTCAATAACCAGGGGAATAATATGTCAGAAAGGAAGCTGGAGTACCCCGAGACAACCACCAAGTGTTGACGAGTACCTGTCTAACAGTCCAACTTACTAACCTTGCATGAGCAGTTTCAGCACTGGCCGAAGATAACTGAACCACAGATGTGTTGTACACTTAATCACATGGTAGCACCATGCTGTCACTTAGGCAATTAGTATGAAATATCTTGCTCAAGAATACAATGCAGATAATGTGGGTGAGGATCAAACACTTTACCTTTACATCCCAAGTATAAGTTTTAAAAAAAAACACGGAAACTTCCTTTCCCGTGTTATGTTTTTTTCCAGATGATTCTAATCCTTACTCAAAACCCTCTTATTATTATTACCCCAAGCTCTCACTTCCCTAATAATAACCAAAGAGTTCTGAGACGAGAACAATCCATTGTTTACAAATTCAAGTGCAAATGTAATTTACAGGCATTAGGTCATAAGAAAGGTTTTAGTTCTCAGGCAATCCCGCATTGAAATTAAATCCCCTCGAATGTTTTTACCGGTATTGTAGTATCTGCCACTGTTTTTTAGGAAATCATAAGACTCAAATTTTACTCTTTTTTTATGTATATCTATTTGCACATGTTTGACAAAGAAGGATTAAAAGTCTGTTTATTATAATTGTTTTGCAAACATCCCGTTTGCTGTGTTCTTCAAACAATAACACCAATGTGTTAAATTTATCTTGGTTGCCAAAATTTGTTCTTTGCCTTGTTACAATTTATGGGAGAGTGCCTATAGACACTCTCCCATAAATTGTAACACGCCAAAGACATATAGATGATAAATATACTTCACAGATAATGTGAACCACATTCACACAATTTTAGGTTGTGTTACATGTATGTAAGAATGGAGCCAAAGTTTGACCGTCTAGCACTCAATCAGTTGAGAAACAAATATTAAAAATAAAAATATGATGCATTTAATTATATTTCACTTTATATAATAATAAAGAAAATTATTAACATTCATCTATAACTTGTTATCAAGATAAGAGAATGGGCAAACTACCACAGAAAACATACTCTGTACAAATGATTATCACAGACAAATAGTTTATTTATTTATTTATTGGAGTTTAACAACTCATTCGACACCAGGGTCGACTCATGTCAAACAATTTTACAGGTGGAGGAAGCCAGAGTACACAGAGAATCACTGAGCAACTGTGAGCAACTGTGAGCAACTGTCAGACTCTCCAACATACTAATTCCACACAAGCAGGGTTAGCACTGGTTGAAGACAGGTGCACCATCGACATTTAATACACAGCACCTCCATACTCCCACGAGGCAAAAAGCTGAAATTAATACCCTGAAGACGTGGAAATGCAGAATGCTCAGAATATGGAACATGTGGTATGTTCAGAATATTCAAAGAATTCTATTGCCAGGTAATTAATCTTCAAAAGTGAATGAATTAAAACAAAACAGAAAAAAATTCAGTAAAAGCTGGAATACTTAAAACCCTGTATAAAGTGTTACATCCCTGCATGTGAAGAGTGAGTGATTAATTGTACAAGTTCTACATCATAGGAGGGAATGTAGTCAAAACTAATCATTGTTGGCATTCTGTCATTTTCAATTCAGAGATAGTTATTTCACTATGATTCAAAAGATTTTATCACCAATGAATTTAAAAATGATCAGTTATCACCTTTTATTTCAAAACATTTCATCACCAGTAAATTAATAAATTATCAATTAAATTATCTGAATCTACGGTTAAAAGTAGAAGTCCTGTCATGAAATGCATACAAATCGCACGTCGATCCGCGTGTTAATCTACGCGTTATGACCATTGTAAGGCTATCAAATTCTGTACATATGGTATGTGCACAAGCAATGTTTCAGCCAATGGACCTCCGGGTAACCCGGAGGTCCATTGGCAGAAACATTGCTTGTGTTTGCTATGAGTAACCAAGAGAACCTGCCGTGCTTTGGATGTCATTCGATATGGCAATTGCGTGCAATTCCTAGGCGCTATTAAGCCCAGATAAGCGCACAGTTCATGACAGGACTACTAGTTTTAACTGTAGACTAATGGTAGAAGATGAGATATGTTTTGGACCAAATGCCTGTACTCAACTGCCAGTGAATCAATAAATCTACAGCATTATTATACAGAATGCATGGTTTCAAATTTTTCAGGAAAAACAGATCATGTAAAATAATGTAAACATTTTGCGGGAAAATTATATTTTGGTGGGATTTCATGGAAAGTGAGCTGAATAAAAACTACAAGAATAACAACACATACCATTGTATCATCTGCATCTTCATCAGAATTGTCTTCTTCACTTATATCATCCTCACCTTCCTGTAACAAGAAATGTTCTTGGGTTAACATTTTCAAACAGGGAAATTATTGAAGTCATACAAAAGCTGTTTGTAACATGTCAATGTTTTCATCATATTATTAACCCTTTACCCAATGCAAAATATAAAAATTTTATAACTTTATTATTTTTCAAAACATTTCAACAAAATCATATAATGTTATCCATCACTGAAATGAGCTGAACAAGTTTGTTCCAATGAATAGTAACATTATATGGTTTTGTTAAAATTTTTTGAAAAATATTTTTTCAATTGCTCAATTTGTATATTACACAGGTGGATGCGGCCGATTCAAAAGGTGAAGGGTTAATATGCAAAGTTTTGAAAGAACTGGCTTTCTTCAGTGAAAAAGTACAAGTACAGTGGAACCCTGTTAATTGAATAGCCACTTTGCCAATGAAAATTATTCAATTAACAGGAGTGTTCAATTAATAGGGATTGTGTCACTTTCCTGTATTCTAGAGATAAACTTTGCAGTTATTCTTTTATATCTTATTTGACAGAGCTCTATGAGCTCTGTCAAACAAGATATAATAAGATTAAATGCCTGCATTCAACCTATATTCAATTAACAGGTCAAATTTGTCCTGGAGGTATGGTAAATGATTTTGTGTTGAAAAATTATATTCAATTAAGAGGGATATACAATTAAGTGGGCTCCACTGTACTACATATGTCAACTGAGAAACAAAACTTTTAATTGGTTAAAATTAAACCAGGTGAAAAAGGATTTTATGAGGAAGAATTTCAGAAATTCGAGACAAATCTGAAACAAGCTTCTAGAAGATTACAGACATGAACTACATCAGTTTGGTGCACAAAATGTAAATTTGCGAAAGTTAAAAAATTTATAGTAATTTATATATTTTTTATACTTACCAATGACCCAGACATAGCTGGTGCTAACTCTTAAAAATCTAGGGCCAAACACAAATTTTGCCCCCCAATCCCCAAAATTTGCATCTAAAACCAAAAGAAATCATGTCCTGAAAGACCTCCATACTTTGCCCTTACTGCGCATGCGCAGTGTCAAGGACGTTCCGAAATTGGCGCCAATTATCATTCTTACAAGCAGTGCCTGGTCAGTGCTATGTACTCAGCGGGGAGGTATGAGTTCCCAAATCCTGGGAGGGCCATCCCCGTCTGGGTCATTGGTAAGTATAAAAAATATATAAATTACTATAAATTTTTTAACATTTTTATACTGTACCAATGACCCAGACATAGCTGAATAGTAAAAAGGCTGGAGGGCCTAGGACATAGAGGAAAATCCAATAAGCTCAACTATATAATATAGAGTCAACCCCTCAAGGAGAAAAGGAGTATTAGGCTTTACATGTATCTTTCTTATTTTATGTTAAATTAGAAAGATACAATACCCTTCATAATTGAGCACAATAACATTCATGTTCTCTATTAACATCCAGTATAACCCTTTATACTAATTATTTTTAAAGTAAGCCAATAAATAAAGTTAGTCCAGAGAATTGAGACTCTTTATATTCTTTAAAAGGGTCCGAGGATTGTATATTAACGCCCGTTTGACACTTGACATATACAAATGCTTCACACCGAGCTACATTTTAAAAATATGACATGAATGAATTTTTAACATTAATATTACACTTTAAAACCATCCCGGAAACGACTCAGAAATACTGACTTCGGAGGAGGCATTCCCTTGCTTTTCACTATAAAGCAGGTGACCTAAGAGAACACCCTCCCCTCCCTTCCCCTTGCCCTGGGTCAAATAGCCCAGAGCGAAGAGGGCAGCCGGACGGAGTCACTGCCGGAACAGAAAGCCTGCATAACTATAGTTGCAACTGTTTAGAGGACGACATTCTGAGCAACAGATAACGGACCTAAATAATGCAGGTCTCCAGAAATGGACTCAATATTTCTGAGATAAAAATTTGTGAATGTGGATGGCTGAGACCAATAAGCAGCCTTCATTAAATCTGTAATAGCAATACTATTAGCGTAAGCCCAAGATGTAGAAAGAGCTCTTACTTCATGAGCCGAAATCTTAAGCACAGACTGCTGAGAAGAAGATAAATCTTCATACGCAGTACGGATAGTTAATTGAATCCATCTAGCAATAGAATGGACCGAAATGTCCTTTCTATTAGGCATCAGAGACAGAAAGAAACGTTTTCGTCCCTTTCTGATAAACTGAGATCTCTGTTTATAGATACGTAACGCTCTAACAGGACAGAGTAAAAGCCTACACCCGTCTGAAGACGGAAGGGCCTTAATAACAATAGGTTCCGGATATTTATTAGGAGCCTGATTCTTAGCTAAAAATCCCACATTAGTAGTGAAGGTGATAGTGTTCCCGACACTACGATAGTGAGAATCATCCACCGACAGTGTATGAAGCTCACTGCCTCTTCTAGCAGAAGAGAAAGCTAAGAGAAAAGCTGTCTTATAAGACAAGAATTTGAAATCTACTGTCCCAAGAGGTTCAAATGGCTTTTCCTTCAGTTTAAGAAGAACCCAAGCTAAATTCCACTTAGGAATTAACCTAAGAGTTCTGGGTCTATTTATCGAGAAGTTTCTAACTAACTTAGATAAAGAGACATTAGATCCAATTTGTAAAGTATCATGATGTGCATAGGTATCAGATAACATAGACCTATAACCCTTAATAGTAACAGGCTGCAGTTTGATTTCGTCAAACAAGTATACTAGAAAGTTTGCAATGTCTGGTATGGAGGGATCAAAAATATCAACAGAATGATCCCTACACCAACGACGAAAAACCTTCCACTTAGCCGCATAGTTTAGCGAAGAGGAGGTCCTCCTACAGTTAGAAATCGCGTCCACTGCTCGTCCTGTAAAGTGCTTGCCATGCAAGAAGGACCGCACAACGGAAAAACGTGAAGGTTGAGACCTTGCGGGTTGTGATGAAGTTGACGCGGTTTCCCCTGCGAAAGAAGATCCTCCCGTGGAGGAAGCTTTCGCGGTAGGTCCCACAACAGACACCTGAGTAGATTTATCCACGGTCTCTGTGGAGACAGAGATGCTACCAACAGAATCTTGCACTGAGATTGTTTTATCTTTAGCAATACTTGCTGAATTAACGGCGCTGGAGGATACGCATATCCTATCATTCCGTCCCAAGGGATCGACAGAGCGTCTACTGCAAAAGCTCTTGGATCCGGACACGGAGACACATACGTCTGCAACTGATTGCTGAGATGTGTCGCAAATAAGTCTATCATTGGCCGTTCCCATTGGTAGCAAATCTGATTGAATACTTGTTTGTTGAGAGTCCACTCCGACGGCAACAAGCGACCCTTTCGTGAAAGGGAGTCTGCTAGTACGTTCAGACGACCCGGTATATGACGGACCGAAAGTAGAACTTGATGTTCTAGAGCAAACAGAAGGATTCTTTCCGTTAGATTGAACAACGGAACTGATTGAGTGCCTCCCTGATTCCGTATATACGCCACTACTGTCGTATTGTCGGATAGGATTTGGACATGAGCATTGTGAATAATGTCCATCCAATGACGTAACGCAAGCCAAATTGACATCATTTCCTTGATGTTTATGTGCTTGCCCAGGAATTGCGGATCCCAAAGACCCTGGCATCTCGAATCCGTTGGGATCAATGATGCACCCCAACCTGTTTGACTGGCATCCGTCATAATGGTAAAACTCGGATCTGGCAACTGCAGCGGAACTCCCCGAGTTAACCACTGAATGTTTGCCCAAGTCTAAATCTCTCGTTTCACTTGATCTGACAAGAGAACGTCTATGTCGAGCGAATGAATTTTCACACTCCAATTCTGAGTCAAGAAAATTTGGAGAGACGCGTGCGTAACTGCCCCATCGGAATGAGATGTGCAGCGGCTCCGCACAGACCTATCAGTCTCATGAACTCCCTCGCTGTGACTTTGTCTGCGTGCTGACAATAGCAAGCGTAACAACTGACTAATTTCGCTCTGGTTAACGGCAGACGAACGAGATTGTTGTGCGTCTCGAAGCTCATTCCCAGATGTGTGAATGACTTGGACGGCACCAGATCCGACTTCTCCTCGTTTATTATAAAACCGAGACGTCGGAGCAATAGAAGCAGATTCTGCACATCGTTCTGAAGCGTTAACTCGTTGCCGTACCTCTGAAGAATGTCGTCCAGGTAGGCCGACGTTACCGCAGATGAATGAGCTCATTACCCGAGTGAAAGCCCAGGGTGCTAGGTTCAATCCGAAGCACATCGCCCGGAATTGATACACCACTCACAGGACTGCGAAGCGTAGATACCTTCTGAATGTCGGATGTACCATGATGTGAAAGTACGCATCTTTGAGATCTATGGTTGTTGCATAATCGTTCACCCGAATACTCGCTCTGACCGATCGAATCGTCTCCATATAAAACTTCGGAGCGACGATCAGCTTGTTTATCCAGCTCAAATCTTTGACTGGACGGAACGAGCCGTCTGGTTTCGGAACCAGAAACAGATGGCTGTAGAATCCCGGTGTCTCCTGGTTTTCTACGACCTCTACCGCGTTCTTCCTTAAAAGAGACTGCACCTCTGATAACAGAGCGTCTCTTTTCTGCGGATTTGACGGAAGTTGAGTCCATTTTGGACTTCCGAGTTAATGGAGGCTTTCGCTTGAAGGATATCTTTAGACCTTCCGAAATCACCCCTCTCACCCAAGGGTCGTCCGTAATCGACGCCCACTCTTGTGAAAAACTCGACAACCTTCCGCCAACCGGCACGCGATAGAGGTTGAAGCCATCACCTCCTGGACCTGCGAGGCCTGCGGGAGGAGAAACCACGTCCTCCGCGACCCGCACCTCATCCCGTCGACCTCGGGGCGTCCGACCGGTTGTCCCGGCCCGAAGGACGTCCCGCACGTGAGTCGCTGCCTTGACGGTCTCTTGAATAAGACCATGAGGACGCACCGGAACCTCTATAGGAACCTCTCTTGGGCGCATTAGACCCAGAAGTGCCTGTCTTACTCTTATCTGCCGTGTCCGACTTCTTAGAAGCAGATTTAAACAGCAGAGAATCCGAAGCTTTCTTAGTAATTTTATCGTAAATTGCAGAAAGCTTGCCGTCGAAGAGAAGTTCTCCGGAGACTGAAGCGACTCTGAGAGAGTTCTTCACCTTACTATCCACGAGTGTGGATGTAGCTAGGGCTGTGTCACGTCTAACCAACTCCAGGTTTGCCACTGAAAGGGCGGAGTTACACGTGGAATAAGCTACTGCCCTTGAAAGAAGTCTTAAAGAGGATTGTATATCCTGGAATTCTTTCCCTTAAAGACGCAGTGATAACGCCTTAGTAAGGTGGTCTGCGTAAGATAAAGCATCTAAACTGGCTCTGTTAGACGAAATAGTCATCTCCAACACCGCGGTTGGAATAGACGTAGACGACGGTAATGATAATTCTAAGTCTTCCGCCTCGTCATCCATACGCAGAGGAACTCTCGGGATACCCTGTCCTGCCGTATCGAATTTATTCCTTGCATTAATGAAAGGCAGGTTAAGAGCATTGGCGGACAAGAAACCCGCTTTTCCTGTTTTGGAAGCAAGTTTGAATATAGCGTCCTTCAATAATTCAAATGTTCTTGTGACATTATTGGACTGAGACGGAAACTCGGGAGCGATGTCCCTGAACCGCTCAAAGAAATCAGTGTCCAATGACGCTATAATTCTCTTGTCCGGTACCGCAGCAGCCTGGCCCGACGGAACAACCTGAGGAAGAAAGCGCCGGATGAAGTCCACGGCAGCTTTATGTTGTTCCGAAAGGGATAGCTCCAAGTCATCCGTATCCCTTTCACCATCCGGTCGGACCTCATGATGCTCCCGGTCGTCCGCACCCGATGCTTCGGCGGAGCGTACTGACCCAGCGCCGTCGGATAATTCCCGCTCCGACACCGTTTCTGTCGGTTGCTGGGATGCTGCGATAAGTTGTGCTATTTGAACAAGCACGTCCGACATTGAGGCCTGCGGAGGCGCAGTCTTTCGCTGCTTCGCCGAGGGCAGCTCCGCATCTGGTGACTCCCGCATACTCTTTCTATGCAAACGTCCAGAGTCAACTGGCCTCGTGTCCCTGGCTACCGGATGGCGTGACCTGGTCGCCGAAGAATCCCTGATCGGCGAAGCTGGTAGAATATCGGCGGTCACGTAGCCAAGGTGCGGTCGTGTGCGCTGGTGAGAGGAAGAAGCCTCAGCAGTCTCAGCGGACTGCCTATACAACGGCGTGTCCCGAGCGACGGACGTGTGCTCCGCTTGAGACACATTTTGTACCACAACATCTGGTCCCAGATGTTGTTGTACGAGAGAGGGGCCTCTCTCGCTCGCGGCCCGGCTGGACCTGGACGAGCTAGGAACCGGACTCGAAGGCTTCCTCCGAACTCTCCTACTATCCGCCGTCACTGGGTGTGCACGTTGAATGTTTATAGTGCTCGCATCACCCAACATTTCCTCCTGGACCGCATCGGACGAACCCGGCTGCCGAACCATTCGGTGAATGGACGCTACACCGGGCGAGCTAGCGGACGACATTTGTCTTATCTCCATGAGCACTTTTGCCGCTAGCTCTGTATTCATTTGTGACGACGGAAGCGCACTTGCGGAAGATAACATGGAAACATCACCCTGTTCTTGTTCCTCTGAAATAGAAACTGGTAGAGTAGAGTGACCCTGCAGAGAAAGAGCCGGCATAGCCCTTTCTCCACTAACAACATATCGTGACACACGTTTCCAATGTTTGTCATCCCAATATTGACATATTGAACAGGGATTAGTGCGAGTACACTGACTACAATTAATACAATGATCATGAAAGTCAGAGGAAGATTTCTTCCTATTACAATTTGAACAATATCCTTTCATTATGAAAAGTCAACAACAAGTCCTAGTACTTGCACAAACCCCTAAACACAAAGATACATAATAACATGATCCATTAATATTGAAAAAACAATTGAAAATCAAAATAATTTTTGAAAAATATTTTTTCAGCGAAGCCCAAGTTTCTGAAAAGTAACGTTGAGCCCCAATGGATCCCAAGGCTAAGTGTGGTCAAAAATTTTGAAATTATATTAAATAATTAATGCAACACTTACGGATAATAATAATGTATCTTATAGTGAGATAAACTACTCCAAAGGCAAACAGCCCCCCTCAAAAGAGACTGTTGCCAATGTAAACAAACAGTGTAAAAACACCAGAAAACATGACTCCAGGCACTGACAATACTGGCCCGAAATCAGTCATCAAAATTACACACTATCTGATGCAAAACAGAGACTCCCAGGGGAGAATCTGCAGAACATCAGATGGTAGATGCAGAACACAACGTTTATACACCCATGGATGAAAACGTAAACATGGGGAAAATAACAGAATTCATTCTGTAACCAAGCTAATTCTCCCAAGAGAATTTAGAAATGATCTTTCTCAAAAATATGCCAAAAGCATGGGAGAATAGCAAGGGGAGACTTAGAAGACCAGGGGAGAGGAAACACTGAATAAGCAGTGCAACTTTATAGCAAGAATGACAACAACAGGCCCATGCCTCGAAAATAAGCAACTTAACATAATTTCATAAAATTTTTTAAGTGCAGCCCTGATTATTTTTTGTCACTCCTTTTTCCTCTCCTCCTTCTATATCCTCCTTAGAATCACCATTTCTCCAATAATTATGTGTCTGGCATCCTTTAAACTGAGATTTACAAGCACAAAGATCAGTGAGATGTTGACTGATGAAGGGCCAAATAGAGAATGATAATTGGCGCCAATTTCGGAACGTCCTTGACACTGCGCATGCGCAGTAAGGGCAAAGTATGGAGGTCCTTCAGGACATGATTTCTTTTGGTTTTAGATGCTAATTTTGGGGATTGGGGGGCAAAATTTGTGTTTGGCCCTAGATTTTTAAGAGTTAGCACCAGCTATGTCTGGGTCATTGGTACAGTATAAAAATATAAAAGTATTTCATAAATTATGCCAGCATCTCTTTTTCCTATATGTTCCATCCTTGGGGAAGATACCTACTTCTCTGGGCTTCCTCTAGTTATATAAAAGCATCTTGGCTTAATATTGGAACATACAATGGAAAGACGTCCCAACCATCTAGAGTGATGTATTCTCATTTGCTTGCACTACAGAAAACCACTATAAGCTTCAGGTGTTCATGCCCAATGGTTTGACAATGAATTTAAATACTGTCTCTGGAGAACAACAAGAGGCAGACTTTGCAGATTGTCCCTTGTTGCACTCAGGTGATGATACTGTCAACAAAGCAATGTGGGTGGGCATTTTTTTAATTTTATTTTCAATTTTTGTAATTATTTCTTTGCCATCAAAAGTTCATGTTCTTGGTTTGTTTTGGGTTTTAAGCCTCATAATCTACAGAATAGCATGGGAGGTGGTGTATTATGTCCCTTCAGTGCAAGAAGGCTTTGCAGTGCTAAAGCATTACAAAGACTTGTACTCAAGGGACAAATTTATCAATTTTATTAACTTGGGTAAAATATCACACATGAACCATTCAATTTTTATTTTTTTAAGTTTGTATTGGTTATAAAAAGAGAGCATGCGGCAGCCAAGAGGACCATGTGGGAGGGCCTGAGAAACAGATTTTTAACTTTTTTAGGCCTAATGCTGAATGACTTCTTTTTCAGGACAAACAGAATGAATATTTATGGTGGCAAGGCCTTTGATATTGGTATTATTGACGAAGTGATGACAAGCACGATTCTGGATAATGTGTAATTTTGTGTAGGTGGCCCCTCCACCCAAGCATGGCATACCAGATCATCAACATCAGCACAATACGCACAGGCAAGCTGCTAGTCCATGAAGCAATGGATAAAACCAAACCAATGGGCCAAAGACCCACCCATGCTTTTAAGGCTCCTGATGCTAACAAAGAAGAGACAAAAAATTATTATTATTGGCCTAACAAACATTAAAAGTAATGATATCATCAAAATGCATGACTTTCAATATATTACTTACATTTTTCAATCGGCCATAGCCTCTCATGAGGAGATATCTCTCTATAGCCTGGACTAGAGCTAATGGGTCAATTTTAACAGGGCCTCCCTTCCACTGCCGCAAGGTGCTGCACGAGGGATGCCTCTGTAAATTACACTGAAAAACAAAACATAAAACGTCTTTAGCCTTGAACACTTCTTCACAGCTGATTTTATACTTTTACAAACACATTTAAAATAAAATACAAATAATAAAAAATACAAATAAATAAATACAACAAATACAATTTAGCCCTCAAAGGCTTGGCAATTATTAACAGTTTAAAATACATACTAGAACCACTTTTTGCATACTTATTCAGGGTAGATGGTAAAAGGATAAAGGTTGTTAAACACAGGTTGCAGTGCAAGAAAGTAATAGTTGGTAGAGGGTTATATGATTTTTCAATGATGATTTGTAACACTATGTATATTTTTTAAAGATTCCATGCTACCAGCAAGATGAGTTTTAGTTTAGGAAAATTTTGTTCTAATTATATTGTTACAATCTAATGGAGTGTGCCCACTGGCACTCTCCAATAAATTGTGACAAAACAATTTTATATTTAATTTTTTTTAATACTGTTAAGCAAACATGCTTATAGTATCGTTTGAAATGCTTTCACCACTTTTCGATAAAACTATGCTAGTAGCTTCTAGCACTTGACTGGTTTGTTTGTTCACTGGAGTTTAATGGCATCTTCAACAGCTTGGGTCATATTGTGTTGATTAGTTATAGGGGTGGAGGAAGTTGGAGTATTGTTTGTTTGTTTGTTGGTGGTTAACGTCACATATTTATGCACCATGGCTAATCGTGACACAACATGGAGATGAAGTCAAGATCAGTCAATCGTTGATCTACATGTTGCCCATTTTAGAGGACTTTCACTCCAAGCATTAGTGACTGGGTCCTATTTTACTAGTAAAGCGGAACTGGTTTAACACAGTAAACAAGTGCTGCTTACTTCCCGGGGTTCCCAAGGGGAGGAAGTTGGAGTATCTCGAGAGAACGGCCGAGCAGCAGCAAGCAAATGTCAGACTGTCCACTCACTAACTTGGAACAAACGGAGCTAACAGCTGTTGTAGGTAAGGGCACCACTGATGAGCAGTACAACTCAGTACACAGTGTCACTATGCCAAAACGTGGGCAATAGGGATTAAGTGTCATGTCCAAGGATACAGCACAGATGGTGCTAGTCAGGATTGAATTGTTAACTTTTCAGTTATTCAACCAATTCAAAAAAAAAGAAAATGAATTAGCCCTCAAAGGTTGGACCAATTTTTAACAGCTTTTAATACATATTTAATACATATTTGCAGCACTTTTTATTTACATATGGCCACCACAAACCAAGCTGATACAGAGAGAATGATAAAAGGGTGAATGTTAAAAAGGTAGAGGATGCAATTTCAATTTCAAGGTCACTATGACCTTGTCCTTTGGCATAACCTAAACAAGCCAAGACCAATACCGGGTCTGGACCTGCGTCGCTGAATGCAATTGATTACAGAGATGAACATACTTCAAAGTATCGGCAAACAGGAAGTGGCTGCACGGCAGATTTGAAAATTAGATACACGATACAACTTATCATTATGAAGCAGCAGACCAAATATAAAATCATTCCCTTTCATAGAAGCCGAAGAAAACTTTGACAGAAGAAGTGTTTCGGACGGACTGACGGACAGAGTCGAGCGGTTACTAGACCTACTCTGCCGCTGGCGACGCAGGTAATAAAAATAAATAGGGTTCTTCTTTTCATCATGCTCAACCCACAGGCCAAGTTTAGTATCGATTGGGCAAGCAAAATTTCAATTAGAGAAGCCAACTCTGGTAAATGTTTATGGTCAAGGTCATCATGCCTAACCCACATGCCAAGTTGGGTTTGGTTGTCCAAGCGGAACTTTAATTACAGAGTGGAAACCAACTTTGATAAAAATTAAAGTTCAAGGTCACTGTGACCTTGACCTTTGGCACAATGAACCCAGAATAAATAGGGTTCTTCCTCTCATCATGCCTAACCCATATGCCAAGTTTGGTTTCAGTCAGCCAAGCAGAATTTTAGTAAGAGAGTGGAAACCAACTCTGTCTACAGATGGACAGATGGGCAGACGGACAGTACCATGGCAATATCCCCCCGAAATTTAAATTTCAGGGAGATAAAAATTGAAAGGACACTTGAAAAGTAAACAAAAAAGAAAGTATGGATGTTTGTCCATTGTGTTCAGTGCCAAGGCAATCAAGTTTTTATTTGATAAGAAAAATTGTCGTTTTGAAAATATCAGAATGGCAGGGATTTCAATGACATCATAAACTCAGTTGAGAAAGGCATGATATAGATTTGTAATTGATGGGCAAACTACTACGGTATTGAGGGGATATTCATGGTATACATATAATTAGTGTGTTCATCTGTCAGGCTTCAAAAAAAGGATCAGATGGAAATGGGAAGGACTAAAATGTTCCAAAAGCACAACAAGAACTATGTGCCCTGGGGAATTCAGGCCTGGAAGTAACACACAAACAATCATTTAGGTCATGTAGGGGTTTCGTCAATTGTAAAATATGCGAATGTAGTACAGGTTATGTTAAAACAACACAGCATAAATTAACTTCTAATTCTGCATGTTATGTTTTGCCAGTCAGATATGACAATCTTTCAGAACAAACTCGACTCAAAGGTTTGCATTTCACACACATATCACCACAGTGGCTTGCCGATTAAATCTTAACAGATTTCCGTCAAAACAAATACAGTAGAATCCTCTTAATTGAATATCCATTTTGCTCGTGAAAATTATTCAGTTAACAGGAGTATACAATTAACAGGGATTTGGTCAGTTTCCTGTGTTCTGGAGGTAAACTGAGCATTTATTCTATTATATCTTGTTTGACAGAGCTTATAGAGCTCTGTCAAACAAGATATAATAGAATAAATGCCTGTATTGGATGTAGTGAGGTCAAAAAGGTTGATAAATAAGGGGAATTTGGTGTGTGTGTCACAGTAATTTTTTCGACATTTTACAAAAATTTATATACAATTAACAGGAATTTACTATACAACCCATATGCAATTAACAGATCAAATTTGTACTGAAGGTATGGTAAATGGTTTTGTGTTTGAAAATTATATTCAATTAACAGGGCTATACAATTAAGAGATATCTAATTAAGTGGGCTCCACTGTAGCAACAACTAATGCACAATCTTGCCAAAGCAAGATTGCATGTTAGTTATTGCTATTTATTTTGGCATGAATTCTATGAAGATATAAACAACATGACTTGTGTAATAAAAGCAGAGAAAGCAGAAAAGCATTACAACACTTTTTTCCTGTAGGTTACCATCATGTTATCTCTTTAACCAATGAATCAGCCACATCTGCCCGTGGATTGTGCAAATTCAGCAGCTCATTCCAGTGAGGGGTCACATATGGTTTTGTTAAAAAATTTTGAAAAGTTTTTAAAAATGTTATTTAGAATAAAAACTGTTGATGTCATCTGCATTGGGTGAAGGGTTAAATAGTGTAACCCAATAACAGGTTACGAAGTAAGCTCTTAATTTCCAAGTCCAGAAATTGTCAACAGAATAGGAATAATGTCCATACATCATGTCAGTGTTATATTATTTTTTATGCAATGCATTAAATTACATTACAATATATTATACATGAGGAATTGCACTCCATTTCTTAGAAAATCTGATGGAATCATATATTTTTTTCAAAGAAACTGCTCATGCATTCATTACATGCACAACAAATCTAGATAGCCTCTTTTGGTATATATTGGTTATTTGCTTGAAACTGAAAGACCTATCTTGTTTTTTATTCAGACACATATTAGTTCAAATTTATCACCAGAGCACTGCAGGTTAAATTTTAATTATAACTATCAAAATCACAGCCTAATGCAATTTTTTTTTTACCTTTATCTGATGTGTGTTGAAAAATCTGATTGCATTTGAGCCTCGACCATTTGCACTGGAACCTCCAGGTAAGTCATGAACTTTGACCTGAAACTAAAATCAAATCAAACAAATGTCATTTTCTCATTCAAAATACCAAAAGATGATAAGTAATTGCAGACCTGTGGTGAATGCAATTGAACTCAGTAACAAATCTCATATCGACAACAAATGAACATTTATACATGCTGCACTCCATTTAATTCTGTTCTCAACACACAAAATGTCCAGGGAACTCAATTCAACAGTGTGATTCATCAGGAACAAATCATTAAACAGAAATCTGTCATAATTTTCAGTTCATGTTTATAACTGGCAAAGTTCTAGATTAACTTGGGTAGTCAGAGATTTTATCAAAATTTATCAACAATTTATGCACGGTAGACTACTAATTGATACCAGACCCTCAAACTCCAAAGTGCAGCTCCCTCATCCTCCACCCCCCACCCAAACACCCGAATATGATTTGTGTGATGTGGCAATTAATGTAATTACAGAGAAAGGCCACCTGGCCACACGTCCCCCCCCTCCTCCCCCCCCACAAAAAAAGAGTGTGCAATTCGAGATTTAAAAAAAATTGAATTTTTTAAGTCGAAAAAGGGACATAACTCTGGCAAAAAATGTCAGACCAAACCCCGATTTGAACTTGACCTGTATGTTATGTTGATACACTTACATACCAAATTATATTTGAATTGGTCAACAAAAACTAAAGTTATCATCAGGAAACCAAAAAAAAAAGAATTTTCTATGTCCAATAAGGGGCATAACTCTGGCAAAAATTGTCAGATCACACCCTTATTCGAACATGACCTGTCTTTTATGTTGATGCACCTACATACAAATTTTCATTTGATTTGGCCAACTATAACTAGTGTTATCATTGGGAAACCAAAGTGGGATGGATGCACACACGCACGCATGGACGGACACAGGCTATTTTAATAGTTCCCTAAAACAAATTTTTTGGGAACAGTAACACATTTTGTGTAAAACTGACATTCTATCGAGACTTGAATTGTCTCCATATATCATTTGGGGATTTTTTTTTTTTTTTAATTCTCTGGGGAAAGCCTCCAGGAAGCCCACCAGAGGCAAGAGGACATCCACCTTCAATACCATCGAACCACCACAATCAAAAAGATTCCACGTCACACATTTGCTTCTAAATCACCATCAAACTAGAAACTGTTTTAGCACACTGAAACATATGTCTCCCCTTTCTATTTAATGCACTGCAAATTATATATACATGAATAATATTGACAATCATGCCAAATATCTAAGGTCTAGGTCAAAGGACAAAAAAGTTCTGGTCCGGACGAAGTTTCCCTTAAAAAAAGCACATAAATCTGACCTTCAGGTCAAAGGTCAAGGTCACATGAAGGTCACTATGGTACGCGACACACTGGCTCATGGTGATATATCCAGATGCCAAATATCTATGGTCTAGGTCAAAAGACAAAAAAGTTATGCCCCGGACAAAGTTTCCCTTAAAAAGCACATAAATCTGACCTTCAGGTCAAAGGTGAAGGTCACATGAAGGTCACTATGGTACATGACACACCGGCTCATGGTGATACATCTACATGCCAAATATCTATGGTCTAGGTCAAAAGACAAAAAAGTTATGCCCCGGACCAAGTTTCCCTTAAAAAGCACCTTAATCTGACCTTCAGGTCAAAGGTCAAGGTCACATGAAGGTCACTATGGTATGCGACACACCAGCTCAAGGTGATACATCCACATGCCAAATATCTAAGGTCCAGGTCAAAAGACAAAAAAGTTATGCCCCGGACAAAGTTTGTATGAGAAGAAGGAGGAGGAGGAGAAGGAGGAGGAGGAGGAGAAGAAGAAAAACAATATGTCTCCCTTCTGGGAAGGAGAGACATAATTCCCAATAGAAACCCAAAATTCCGTCCATCGTCTCACTGAGATTCATGAATTTGTGTTTCAAAGCCATAACAACCCACCAATACGATATTGCCATAACAATTCATGTACAAGCAATAACAAGCAATGAATTGTCCTTGTGTGATCTTTCTTATGTATTGAAAAGAGTTACTTCCCTTTGACCACACAGGGCAAGAAAGATAAATATATCAGCATTTCTAAATGGATTTGGCAGGTACATTTGGAGAGTGAACATGGTTTGACTGTCCTCAGATTTTTGTCACTGTAAGTACAGGGGAAGTCTGTAAATTGAATAGCCACTTTGCCAGTAAAAATTATTCAATTAACAGGAGTATTCAATTAATAGAGATTTCATCACTTTACAGTATTCTTGAGATAAAACAAGTATTTATTCTATTATATCTGTTTGTTAGAGCTCTGTAAAACAAGATATATAGAGGATATCTTGTGTTTTTGATTGGATTCTGAAAATTATCTCATGAGTCACTAATACGAATGATTATTTTTCGCGAGCGCTTGCACGAGGGAAAATAGTCATTTGTCTCGGTCACAAATGAGATAATTTTTGGTATCCACTCAAAAACACTAGATGTTCTTTTTATTATGCGCTATTTATAAGAATCTGATAATTCCACTCATTTCAACCATGAATTCATGTATGAAAGTAAACAGCGCATTGAATCATTGAAACACGGAAGTGATTAGATCGATACTTGGAACAGATAGTGTCTTGCAATCTGATTCAGCTGGTGAGTTTCTAGTCCAAACATGGTCTGAAAGTCTGTAATATAAGTTTTTGGTTTGATACGTCCTTTGAAAGGACGTACCAAACCAAAAACTTATATTACGGACTTTCAGGCCATGTTTGGACTAGCGGGTTTCATGCATCAATTCAAGGTGAATAAGTGTTGAATTATTGCTGAAAATGATCGGTATCCGCTCAACAACACTGAATTTTCTTATCATTATATGTTTCTAGAACAAATTGATCACTTCCAGTGATAATTTAACTCGTCTTCACCTTGAAGTGAAAGCTGCCATTTTGATTGATACAGTGAAAGTGAAAATTTCTATATCTTCACAGTGGGGGATACGATTATTATCTTTCCACAATTTCTTCGATAACCTATCATTTAGTGTATAATAAAATAGAATGAATGCTTGCACTTGATGTACTGTCTATAAACAAAAGGAATTAGGAGACTGTCGGTGTAATTTCCCGACATATTACCAGATTTGTTATTCCATTAATAGCAGTTGGCTCTATAATCCAAATGCAATTAACAGGTCAAATTTGTAAAGGCGGTTTGGCAAACGGTTTTGTGCTGGGAAGTTGTATTCAATTAACAGGGTTACTCAGTTATCCAATTAAGTGGTGTATCAGGATACTCCCAAAATTTCAGAAACTGAACTCAAGAGCATTCAAAAAGTGTATTGTGTTGACTTTAAAAATTTTTAAGCATGCTCTGTAACCAGTATTAAAAACCTGGTTAGGCCTAAAAAAATTAAAAATCTGTTTCTCAGACCCTCCCACATGCTCCTTTTGGCTGCCGCATGCTCTCTTTTTATAACCAATTTAAACTTCAATAAAATAAAATTAAATGGTTTATATCTGATATTTTACCCAATTTAAAAAATTTATAAATTTGTCCCTTCAGTGCAAGAAGGCTTTGCAATGCCTTAGCATTGCAAAGCCTTCTTGCTCTCAAGGGACGAAATACATCACCACCCATACTATTCCGTAGGTTATGAGGCCTAAAACATAAACCAAGAACATGAACTTTTGATAACAAAGAAATAATTACAGAAATAAAAAATAAAATAAAAAAACGCTCGCCCGCATGCAATTTTACAAATAATGGCCTGAGAAACAGAAGATCTACTTTCTGGGATTTAGAAGTTTTTTTTTTAAATGTTCTAATTTTAATCTTCAGGTTTAAAACATCTAATTGATCTTAAGCTTATTATTTTACAAGGACTGGCAAGCAAGTTCTGTAACTTACATACGGCATTTCATTGGCTCAGTTATAGATAATTAGGATAATCACAGCAGCGGCAACTTTGTGACCATGCTCTTGAAGTTTTGTACACAAAGATCTTTTGCCTGCACAAAGCATGTCTCTTGCTACAGAGGGGACATTTAACGTGTGCTCCCACACCCCCTCCCCTGACCTAGTACAATGTACACTGTGACAGCATCAACCCCACAAATGATGCTACCAGTTAGTGTTCAGTTATCTTAAGAATTTTTTTGACCAATTATAGATTCCAGGCCCTCTGGCATGAGCAATCAGCACACTTATCAACTCAGCCACCACTCTCTTAAAACACCTGATCAATCAGTCAACTTTTACACCTAACTAGGACCTTGCTGCCATTACCAACACCCCTAACTTCCCTGTATGGAGCGGCAGGTGGGGGAAATGACTGGACAGGCTCCAGAGTGGATAAGTAAGGGGGGGGGGGCGGGGGGTCCTTACCTTAAGAGGTCCAGAACACCTAACCTCAGTTACTAAAAAGTCACTCAAAGTGAGTGCGGGAAAATCCACATCATTTTTCAGAACTTTCAAGGATGTTTGTATACAAGAGTTTTTCAAAGGTCAATAGTTACCCTGAGTGAAGAAATGAATTAGTAAGAACAAAATATTAATATTTTCTTACAGTTTCCAATCTCCTTGTTCTGACTGTTACTATTCTTAATTAATTTGATCTTTGGCAGGATACACAGCACCATGTACCCCATTAGAATGTTATGTACCCTGAGCCACAGGCAAAGGGTACAGACAATTCGGACAGGGAACATGGGGTTGTGTACCCTCCCAAGACATGTATAACGAGTTTGTCACATTGGAACAGCATCTTCCTTTGTTACAAGTGTTGTGATTTTCTAATCTGATCTATTTTCAAAAGAATATAATCAAGTATACTTCATCACATTGCTCATTTAAATAAGATGGTGTGGTGTAAATGTGTGGTTTTGGTTTTTTTTGTCACTCAAATATTCACGAAACATTTCAGCTGCCAAGTTACAATATTTTTGTGTTAGTCAGTACTAATTTCAGGCTGTATGGCTCGCAAATCTTTTAATATTTAGTTGATTCCGTGCATTTCAAATCAAATGTAACTTTATTTTTGTAATTTTCTTCTCAGTTCAATTTTCAAGCAGGATTTAAGTGTCTGACAACACAGAATGTCACATCTTTTTCTGAACCCTGGAAAAAAGCCGAGCATAGATCTATGTCATCTCGGCAAGGTGGGCAGTCACAGCTCAACATGTTACTTTGCTGTATGATAAGACAATATAAGTTCATTTGTGAAAGAAGAGAAGTTTGTTTTACCTGTTCAAGCTGGTGAAGACAACCAATGAGTTTACTCGTAAGACACGAGATTGGAGGTGGAATTTCTGGATTCATGCTCAACTTCTTGACATATGTAACATCTGGTGTCTGCAAAAGAAAAAAATTAAAAAATGGAAATACAAGTTAAATGCTGTATCAGAAAATACAAATATCCATTCAACTATTATATACCCAATTTTTGCTTCCAAAATATTTATAAAATAATAAAATAAATATTTATTTATTTATTGGGATTTAACAACACTTTTAACAGCCAGGGTTACCTCGTGTCGGAAGCTTCCAAAATAAAGCTTTTGGCCCTTCAATGGAACAAACTGGAAGACCTGTTCAAGTGAGTGGTGTACGCTATACAATGGTAACAAGGCACAACGCACAGGTATCCCTCACCAAGAAGTGGTTTACGAAAAAGGGGGATTCCAAGTTGAAAAAAAAAGTGGAAAAAGGTCCATAACTTAAAAAACTGGGTAAAATCTGTTACTTGTGAATAACCTTTCCCCCATGGTGGTCTATCAGCATACCAAAGATTATTTAAATCCAACATCCACTGACTGAGATATGAAGGTCCAAGGTTGTTATGGACAGATTGACGAATGAATGGAAGGATGGACGGAACCCATTTCTACATCCACTGCAAACTTCGTTTTGGTGGGGGATAATAACTGAATATGTTCCAATAAGACTAAAATTCTCACGCCCTGATTGGACGAGATCTCGCTTAGTTTTTTCTGTGTTTAGGGCTCCAGTGATATAAGTTACCGTCTTGACGTCACAATGTGAAATATTTGAAAAGAGGATAACAATGGAAGGAGATTCAAAGTCCATACAGCCTATAAAATCATATTTTTCAAGGCCAGTGATCATTCTATGAATGTATACTCACAATCCACTTTTAGTTCATGATCTCAACTGAGATGGAGTAACCTCGAAGTTTATTATATGCTAAACGATAGATTTTTGAAAAAATTGCTGAAAAGTAAAAATGGTATCCCGCACTGTGAAGATGTAGAAATGTTCACTTTCAATGTATCAATCAAAGTGGAGACTTTCAAAGCATCACATCAAGGTGAATACGAGCCTAATTATCACTGGAAATGATCAATTTGTTCTAAAAACGTATAATGAAAAGAAAATCTAGTGTTTTTGAGTGGATACCGATCATTTCCAGCAATAATTCAACACGTATTCACCTTGAATTAATTCATGAAGCCCGCTTATCCAAACATGGCCTGAAAGTCCGTAACATACGTTTTTGGTTTGGTACGTCCTTTCAAAGGACGTACCAAACCAAAAACTTATATTACAGACTTTCAGGCCATGTTTGGACTAGGCATCCGCCAACTGAATCAGATCGCAAGACGCTATCTGCTCCCAGTATCGATTTAATTGATTCATTTTATTTATTTATTTATTTATTGGTGTAACCTCGACCTTTATCTAAATTATTGATTTTATGTTGTTCAGTGATGTAGTGGGTACTAAATAGGTTATTGTTAAAGTTGCAATGTTCATTAAAGTTGTCTTGTTCATTTCATGATGTGGATTTTGGGCTATGGGTAGGTTCTTATTGAAACATTGATGTTATTGTGATGAACTGACAGTAACATGTAACACTTCTCAGCAGAACATAAACTCCAAGCTGTAGACCTCAGACCATGTTACTGTCAATTCATCACAATAACTTGTTTTCTCCAAGATGTTCAAGGTGGGGATTAAAAGAGGAAAATGCTACTTTGACACACATTTTTTCTCTTAAAGATCACAACTGATAGAATAAAATTATTGATGTTTTGGATAAATTCAGTTCAAGATATCGTTTTGGTGTAATTTACTCTGAAGTGACTATAGTTCTCTGCATTAAAAAAAATCGTGACATCGATGCCATAGATGCGACGGGTGGTGCAATCTGCAAGTCCAAAAAATATTCTCAGGGGCAATTTACAGGTGATGGTGAAAAAAAAACAGGAAAAATATTTGGAACATTTGCATCGGACATGGGCTAGACATGAATGAGATACACTTGCATATCAAATATGAAGTCATTCCACCAGGTAGTTTGAAAGTTATTCTTTTAGAAACTCGTTAGTCACAAAATTCTAAGTTCATCAAGGGCCATAACTCCAAGAAAAACATTTGGAACAACACATGCATTGAACAGTGGCTAGACATCAATAAGATACGCTTACATGCCAAATGTAAAGTCATTCCATCAAGTATTTCAAAAGTTATTGAGTTTTGAAACTCGTTGGTCACAGACAGACCGACGGACCGACATTGCCACTTATAGAGCTGCTCGTCGCAGCTAAAAAACATTAATAAGAAAAACCCATTTGACTTACACCTTTCTTATTTCCTTGTTCAAACTAACAATATGAATGGAGTTTATATTTTCATTGTTTTATAGTGTTCAAGTCCACTATCAACAATTATATCATAACTGCAACTGAACCCTCTGCACTCTGATGTCTGAATATCAAAATTTCAAGTTACAAATATTTCCCATAATGCACTTCATAATTTAACCAATTCAGTCTTGTTTGACAGAGCTCATTGAGCTCTGTCAAACAAGACTGAATTGGTTAAATTCCTAGGTGCATTATAGGAAAAATTTGCTGTCGGAAATATTGGTATTTTTGACATCAGAGGGTTAAGTTTGTCTTATTGGACGTTAACAACACTTTCAACAGCCAGGCCGTATCATGTTGCAGTTTGAAAGGTGGAGGAAGCCAAAGAAGCTGGAGAGAACCAACAAGCAACTGATGGACTCTCCAACTTACTAACCAGGCTCAAGCAGAATTGGCAACGATTGAAGGCAAGTGCACCACTGAGGTGCAGTATGCCTTAGCACACATTGCCACCATGTCCGAAATAAGCAATCGTGATTAAGTATCTTGTCCAAGGACACAATGCTAAAGGCTTAACAGATGTATTGAGGCCAAAATGTCTATATATTTGAAGACGACAGTGGATGTCTGAGTAATTCTTTGACAGATTACATGTTTTTTTTTATTCAATTAACAAGAGTTTACTCTATAACCTGTATGCAATTAACTGGTTGAGGGCTAGATTATTTTTGGTGATCTGAATTTGTTATACAAAATTGTTTTATTACAAATTATTGGAGAGTGCCCACAGATATTATTTGCATTTGATTGGATATGAAACATGAGTAACGAAAATATCAGCTTTTGCTCCGGTATGCTCACTTTTCTGAAAGCCCTGATAGTGGCTCCTAGAACTCACCCAGTTAAAGCCCTGATAGTGGCTTCTAGCGCTCAACCAGTTAAAGCCCTGATAGTGGCTCCTAGCACTCAACCAGTTAAAGCCCTGATAGTGGCTCCTAGCACTCAACCAGTTAATGGGACAAATTTGTACAGAAGGTATGGTAAATGATTTGGTGTTTGTAAGTTATATACAATTAACAGGGTTATTCAATTAAAAGAAATCCTATTAAGTGGGCTCCACTGTGCTGAGACAGATAACATTTTGGTATACCAATGAATGACAATTAAATATAACAAAAAACTTACTGGACAATTGAGGAAGACATGAAAGAATCTTCGTAGTCGGAGTTCTCTCGGTAGAGTACCTGATACGGATGTTAAATACTGCAGTAGTTTGTTAACAAGGCCACTGTGAATTATTTCAAATGGAGATACATCACTGCTTCTCATTATTTCAGCTACATCCTCTAGGTGCTGAATCAGTGATTCTTCCTAAAATAAAAAGTAAGAAAAAAAAACATGTATTGAAGTTCATACACATTTTCAGATAAAATTCCAGGACTTTTTCATGACTACTAAAATTGGACAGAATTATCCAATTTTGGAGGGGGAAAAAATTGGGTGATGTGCTGGAAGAGCTCTGACTTTGCAAACATTGTCCATTTCACAATGAAATTATATTATAATTTTTGGCAATTAACAATTAAATAAACTTCATGGTACTTACTGCGCTGAAACCAATATCTTTAATAAAGCAGTTTTTGTGGACATGCATAATATTTTTTATTCTTTTGATTTGAAATCGCAAGATATGATGGACGGTTCATCACAAGAGAAAACAATTAAGAGCCATGCCCCATTCTTCGGAAACAGTATCCCACAATTCTTCACTGCAGTCTTTCAGTTTCATTTGTTCATGAATATTATTTCATACAACAGTTATGGGTGTGGGCAGTGTATCCAGCCGTTTGATGTCCATTGTTTGGGACTTCTTTTAAGTTAATAGATATGCCCAATAGTATATTTGTGTTAGTTATTAATGTTCACGTTAAGTGGTCATTATTAGTGTCTGAATGGATTATTGTTGTGCAGGCTTCTCTTTCTCTTTGTTTGTTTCATGTGTACATACCAAGCCAGAAAATAAGCAGAATGTCATCTGCAAAATGAGGTCTCCAGAGAGTGAATTTGATGATGCTACCCTGCACAGCAGGGTAGCATCACCAAATTTACCCTCTGTGAACCTCAATCTGAATCAGGGTCTCAAACCAAAACAGAAAGAGGTACCCAGAGGATAAATTGGCCCACTGCATGGGATAGCATCAGCAAATTCACCCTCTGGGGACCTCATTCTGCAAATGTCAGATTGCTTATTTTCAGGCTTGGTACATACATGCCTCCAAAACTGCATCTGATGTGACACATAGATAACACCGATCCTAGAGGGTTAAGATACAAATATTATGTTTATTTAAATTCATTATTAATTTCTGGAATAATAATTGTTAAAAAAAAAAAAAAAATTGAAGAGATGAAAAAAAAAGTTCAGTTTGAGATCGCTAGTTGACAGTTTTTAAACTGGTACCAAAAATCACAGAGATGCCTTACCCACGTCTTCATTGCCATTGAACAGGTCATCAATATTCATAAGTTCAAAGTTGTGTTGATGGAAGAATTGATCAGCCTGATGCCAGGTTTTATCTCCTTCTCTGATGGATAGAACAAATAAAACAAACACTCACTAAAATGATTTTGTAATTTTATTTCCCACACACGAAAACATGAGATTATACACACAAATGTGTGGAAGTATTTATTCCCTGAATTTGACGCATTCTTATAATTTTCAACTTTCAAATTGCTGGTATGGATAAACCAAGGTTTGCAATCGCTACTGGAACCGATACCGGTGGTACTCGGCATTTTAATCAGTACCGATTCCCATCCTTCAGAACTGACCGTTCCGGTACTCGTACTTATTATATGTGAATATGATACACGAGTAACACGACGGAATCTACACAGGCAGTAAAGTGTTAATTGAATGTTTCCATAATGTTGGAACTTCAAAGACTCGAGTCCCACCACCCCGTCTCTTGAGTTCCGATGTGTACTGGCACATAAAACACATTGGAACTCAGGGGATGACCCATTTGAACCGGACTATAGGATGTCGGATAGGTGAAGTCTATATAGTCTACTTCAAATTATTACTGTGCCTTACTATTAGGGTGCCCATTGATTCGAAGTTCGAACATGCGGGGTTGCAGACATTGATGAAAATGCTGCAAACAAACTGAGGAATAGATTTTCAGTTTTTCAGCCTAAATAACACGTGTTTATTGATTGAATTTGACTCCGAAAATCACTGTTCACTCTTTTTTACTGATTAGAGTTTACACAAATCGACTGCGATCGACTTTTCACTTGCATTATCAGAATATTAGATGTGCCGTTCTCAGTACCGGTACCGACCAGGTGTTCTCATATAGACATGGTACCAGTATGGTACTGGTACAAACAACAGTGGAACCTATGGTACTTTCCAAACCCTGGGATAAACTTGTGCAACTGAGAATACTTGAAGTGATCACTGGTTGAATGCCCCTGCGACTTATATGTTACTGAACAGTTTTCAACTGAGGAGAGCACTGCCTGCCTGGAAAAAAGATTAAGGATAGCTACGAATGACTCGCCTCCATTTTTCAAAATTCCAAGCATGCTACACACAAAATTCAAATTTAATTTCCTCCAGTTTTGGCTTCTAAAACTTAGCTTATGACATCACATTAGAATAAGGTCATAGAGCCCATGCAGTGAGGGGTAATAGGCTCTGTTTTGAAAGCAAACAATGACCAATTTGACATTTTTCAGGAAAAGATGTACGGAAAGTGTAATTTACAGACAGTGTTAGGTAAAGAGTCTATTTATAAATTTAGTGTGGGGAAAAACACAGTTGTAGTTGAAATAAGCCTGTATGCTAATTAAAAGAAAAATGGAGTATGCAGTATGCGAAATCTATTCCATCATGGCTACTATTAAGCCTACGGATTTTTATTTTTTTGTTGGGTTTTTTTTTGTTTTTGTTTTTTTTTGGGGGGGGGGGGAGGGGAGGGGGGAACAAGTACCCTGACAAATAATGGCAAGTACCCTGACTCTCCCCAGTTTTCCTTTGTTTATCGACCTATTTGGCCTCAGTACATCCAATACAGTTATTTAATCTATTATATCTTATTGCATAATGCTAAGCTTATCTCGGAAATACAGGATAGTGACACAATCCGTTAATTGAATACTCCTGTTGAATGAATAATTTTCATTGGCAAAATGGCAATTCAATTAACAGGGTTCCATTGTACCATAAAGTTTATTTAATTGTTAATTTCAAAAAATTATTTTGTTTTTTTGTGTTAATACACAAAACAATCCTATATTCCTGAATATAGATGGAATTAGAAATTTAACTCTTTACATTATTGTGGAAGAACCGATGCTTTCCAAAGTGAAAATTTCTCATAATGCAGTTGCAAATTTTACCAACTGTATATTATTTGACAGAACTCAGTGATCTCTGTCAAACAAGATATAGTAGGTTAACCTTTAACCCTTTACCTAACAAGAAAAGCAGAAGACACTTGCAAAAAAAAATCTTGAATAACTATTTTTTTGTCTCAAAAACATAGGTTATGACCCCTCATTGGAACAAGCTCACTGAGCTCGTTCCAACGAGGGGTCATAACCTATGTTTTTGAGACAAAAAATGAAAAAATAATGAAAATTAATTGGCAATTTTTCAGAAAATCGCTGGCCGGTTTTGGCCGTTACGTTGGGTAAAGGGTTAAGGGCCTAATTCCGATTTTGCTCACGTTTTACAACAGCTGAAAAGGTGCTTCAACACGTGGTTTCTGGGTAAATTTGAAAGTTATATTCTAAGTATCTTGGCAATTGTTTCAAGGCAAGTGTTGGCTGCCTATATAGGCAGCCAAGACTTGCCTAGAAACTACTGTAAAGTCAGGGGATCTAGACTATCAAAGTGTAGCAAAAATGTCTAAAAATCTCCCATTCCTAAAGGGTTAAACTTTTAGACATACAAGTGCAAAATAGTATCAATGAAGAAATTTCCAGGTAAAAAAGGTTATGAAGCAGATTTTCAATGACAAAGGAGGTGCCTGGGAAACTTTTTTTTATTATTTTTAATTTAAGTATGCTGTCAATCACTCAAAAGTCTTGAACATTATATGTAGTTAATAAGGTTTTCAGTCAAGAAATATCCACGTAAGTAAGCGACACTTATCAGTTACTACTTGGGTGAAAACTTTACTCAGTGGGTGTTTTGAGATAATCCACTCTCCACATAATGTTTATGCTTTATACTCCTCTCCCAATCCTTTCAATTCCCAAGTACTAAGTTTGGACCACACATTATCATGAAAATATGCACTTACCTCTAATGATAGTGCTTCAGCAGTAATGCACAGCCGGTTAAGAACACTCAAAGCTGGATGACTGTTACCTTGTGTTTCAGCATTGAAGTAATCTTTTAAGAGTTTACTGGCTGTAAAATATCAGAAAAATGAATAAGTGATAACAGTTCAAACATGGTAAATGGTGAAATTTGGTACAAAGTCTTCACGTGACATTTTCAATAAAAATCTACACATAAAGACAATAAAAAATAAATAACACTTGATTTAGGCCACATAAAGTAAAGTCTGCTCAACAGGCCATTTTTTAAAATGCATGTAGGCAGTTTTTTGTTTTACTTTTTTAATTATTATTTCTGTTTCCACAGAGGTCCATATATTTTATGTTTTGGGGCTCATAATGAACATAATGACATAGACAAGTACTGGTAGTCACGTACACACAACAAAAAATTGTGTATTAACCCATAAGGGTCTAATTCCGACTTTGATAACTTTTTAATGCTATGGAACAGGTGCCCCAAAATGCATTGTTTGAGTAAACTCAAAACTTGTTTTCTAAGTACCTTGTCAGTTGTTTCTTGTCAAGTCTTGGCTGCCTCTGTAGGCAGCCAAGACTTGACAAGAAACAACTGCAAAGCCACTGGTGGTAGACTTTCAACAGAAATCAAAAATTTATAAAAATCTCCACGGCCTTATGGGTTAATATTTAAAGAATTAGTTTCATCATATGAAAATTGTTGCAGCTTGTAATCTGGGCACAAGCACATGTATTCTTGCCAATGATCATTACTCATCACAGTCCTGCAAATCTCAAATTTTGGGTTGAATCAAATCCTTCGGGTGTGCGGTGGCTCAGTTGGTAGACTGCGAGCTCCTCCTCAGTTTGAATCACACCTGTGGCAACTTGGGCAAGGCACTTAATCCTGTTTGCCCAAATGGGGGCACGGTGGTGCAGTGTACTAATGTGTACTGCACATCAATGGTGCACCTGTCTTCAACCAATGCTAACCCTGCTTGTGTGGAGTTAGTATGTTGGGGAGTCTGACAGTTGCCCGCCATTGCTCAGTGGTTCTCTCCAGGGACTCCAGCTTCCTCCACCCGTAAAACTGTCCGACATGATGTGACCCTGGCTGTTGAAAGTGTCATTAAACCCGTTTATTTATTGGGGTTTAAGGTCAGATACATATTCACAATGGCTAATCGTGACTGTGACAGTTCTACGGGTGGAGGAAGCCAGAGTACCAGAGAGAACCACCGAACAATGACGAGCAATTGTCAGCTCCTCAACATTTTAACTCAGAAGCTCTGCTCAAGCAGGGTTACAGCGGTTGAAGACATGTACACCATCGACGTGCAGTATGCCTTAGTACACAGCGTCATCGTGCCCCCATGTAGGCAACCGGGATAAAGTGAGTTGCCCAAAGACACAACGTGGGTCGTCCCAGATGGGGATCGAACTCGGGACCTCTAGCATAGAAGTCCAACAGTCTACCACTGAGCCACAGCGCTCCCGTTAAACCCCAATAAATAAATAAATAAATAAATAAATAAATAAATAAATAAATAAATAAATCCTGAATGGAATGAGGGTGAGGATTTCAAATTGAATCAAATCTCAAACCAAATCGCAATGCTCCTCAACTTATAGATAATGCACCTTCTTACAAGCATAAATACTGTCTTAAGCAACGTCAAGCCCTGTTAGTCCTTGGATGGGTGACCAACTGAGTGGTCAATTCGGACTACCGAATTATGTCCTTGGACAAGGCACTTATCCCCGATTGTCAACATGGGGGCACAATCTCGCCGTGTACTAAGGCATACTGCACGCCAATGGTGCACATGTCTTCAACCAATCTAACCCTGCCTGTACTGCAGTGAAGAGTTATGATGTTGGGGAACTCATCATTGCTTGGTGGTTCTCTCTGGGTACTCCGGCTTCCTCCACCCGTAAAACTGTCACCGATACGATATGACCGTGGCTGTTAAAGTGTCATTAAACCCTAATAAATAAATAAATACTGTCAGTCTCCACTCAAGTCCTGTATGCAGTGGAAAATCATCAAGACAAATCAAACAAAAAGATGGAAAATTCTGGAACAGAATCAGAGAAGTTTTGGAAGTGGAACCTCCTTGAACTCTTCTTCTATCATCAGGTCTCCAGTACAGGAGACCTGATGATATAAGAAGAGGTTAAGTGGAGACACTTGGTAGGATTTTGAGAGAACATAATGCCGATTAAAAAATTTCTGAATCAGTGCAACTGAGCCAAATATAATAATTGGGACGATTTTGAGGCAAATCAAATTTTGAAGAATGCAGGGATCATGTATCAGAAGTTTCCTCAAAATCTGTTTAAACCAGGATGCAATGTACACAACAAAAGAAAATGTATGGGATAGGACAGATATTCAGGTGATTCCAGTATAACCTACACATTTTAAAAAAAGAAGGGATACAAATACAAGAGGCCTGCATCACAAAGTGCTGCTAATGCCCCAGACTGCCAAAAAAATTCGCAAAAAATTGAAAGAATGAAAATGGGCCATAACTCTGGAAAAAATGTGTGGAAGAAACTCACGCTACATAGGTATCGTTCCCCCATGATGCTCTATCACAACACCAAAGAGTAGTAGTGGCTGAGATACAAGGGAAAATTTGGTATGGATGGACGAACAGTCAGCCGGATGGATGGACGAATGAGCGTATGGACAGACGGATGTCTCCACTAGATACCTTTTGAACTTTTCAAGTCAGCGGCATAATAAAGTAATCCTGCATACACTTTCTTGACATGCTAAAATATAAATCATAACTACATTTTTGACTGTGCATTTAACAGAACGATTAAAAAATTTCACTTACCTTGCTCTTTAATCCAGACTCGGACTTTTTCTTTGTTATTTGGTGTTGTGGCAATCACAGGAGATCTTGAAAATCCACTTTCCTACAAACAAAAATTTAATTCCTCATTTTTTTTAATGAAAAATCATTAATATACTGAATTAACCCCCATGTCTAATAGAACTAGAAAATTACGATGTGATGTCACTAACATCATTGATGTTCCGAGATTTTTTAAGCTACAATTTTACAAATGCAAAATAAAAACTTCACTGCCTTGGAGCTGAACACACTGGGCAAACATTCATATTTTCATTTCTGTTTATATTTCATATGTATTTTTTTTAAAGATCTGCTGTCATATAATAAACGTATTATTAGAACAGTCAGTTTAACTGGGTTGTCATGCTCCATCTTGTGGACAAAACTAGAACAGCCAGATCATACACAATGCATACAGCATTATGTTTGATTTTGACTGATCTTTTCTAATTGATTTGGTGGAATCAGATGTCCCATATCAACTAACTGTTATAATATTAGTTACACGGTGTTTCAGCAGGGTGTACAGGACTGCACTACCCTTCTGAGATTCGTATTTCCTGAGGTTGAAAGCCTCAGGAAATACGGATCTCAGAAGGGTAGTACAGCCCCGTACACCCTGCTGAAACACAGTGTGACGAATTTATTACCCTTACCCTTCAGTGTTGAGTTTTGTTTTGTTATATAATCCACAAACGGCATTCCAGTGATGAAAACCTTGATAAAAAAAACAGAAAGTGAAAGAAACACTTTTCTTGATTATTCAACAAGAATGCTAAAACTTCGGAAAGGAATAGTTGAAACACCTAAAACAACTTGGAAAATGTCAACCGGTAAACTTTTTATTAATATCCCTTTGTCGGAATGACAAGCAAAGCATTTAAGGGACATTTTGACAAGCAGACGAAAGAATTTTATTTGATTTGGAGTTATTTCCCATCGCCAGAACTCAATTATTTGGGAGACTTCAGTTCATTGGGAAATGACGCATTGTTATTATTGTGGGACACAAGTTGATTATTAGTGTTTTATTCGATAGAGTGGTGCATTGTGCGTCTTGGAGAATGATGACACTTTATTCAAACTTGTACAAGTGCTTTAATAAGTTTCACGGAAGAGACAATTCATATAAGGAGATTGCATGTTTTTCGAATCCGCAATGATCTGTAGTGTAGAAATACCACAACAGAATCCCTCATCTCGACAGTAAAATCAGACGTTGAGGGGATTTTATTTCAAGTGTAAGGAATATTCTCATGAAACAATATTGTATTTATTCTGTTTGTGTGTATGAATTGATTATTACGGACAAAAATGTTTGAGGCGATGAGTGAAAGGGAAGTCAGCAAAGTGTACAATAGAATGTCTGTTCACCCCATTTACATGTCACGCGATATTCTCATACACCCCGTTGAACTTCATACACCATGTTGGAGTTAAATATACCACACTGGATGCATTGATTACTGACCAATCAGGAAGCTTGTATAATTTTAAAAGGGTAATAATAATCTGTATGTATTGGTCATTAGAACAAACAGAGGTGCATTGAATTTTGTTACAGTGTATTTAACAGAAAAAGTTTAACCCTTAGGGGCCTAATTCCGACTTGGATCGCTTTTTACTGACAAAGAACAGGTGCCCCAACATGCAGTATCCGAGCTTAGAACATAAAACTAATACCTCACTCTTTAAATTTGTTCAAAAATTTATTTGTAACAGTCACCTCGAAGATTCGATAATGAGTTTCCATCCTAGGTACTGCTGAACACATGCAGTCCATTGCGACTCCTTAGGCGTGTGATTCTACAGAGAAAGTGTAACCAATGAATGATTACAGAAACTAATATGTAATTACTAATATTATTATTCTTATTATTATTATTATTATTCGGTGGTAAGATTTGAGCGCAATAGTAAAAGTATTATCTATAGTAGTAGCAGTGATGATGGTAGTAGTAGTAGTAGTAGTAAGAGTAGTGTTAGCTAAAGTAGAAATGGAAGTTTAGTATTATAGGAAGTGCAACCACTCAGGGCAGCACATGGGCGACCCTCGGCTTAGAAAGAAAATCAAATTGACAGACAGGCTCAAGATGCAAAAGGGACATCAATCAATCAATCACATTTCATTTTTCCCCCCTCTCTCTCTCACTCTCTCTTATTTTGAAGTAGATTTTCTTGTATATATTTTTTACTTTTCTCCTATTTGTTTGTTTCGCCTTTGTGCTGATTTTTTGTATCATATTAAGGGAGTGGAGGTTACACTAAGAGGAAAGCACTTGTCCTCCTATCGCAATTTGCAAACTATTTTTGGCAAATAAAAATATGTTTAACCCTTTACCCAACGAATCGACCGCATCTGCCTGCGTAATTTGCAAATTCAGCAGTTGAAAAAATATTATTTTTCAAAAAATTTCAAGAAAACCATATCATGTGACCACTCATTGGAACGTGCTGATCGAGCTCGTTCCAACGAGGGGTCACATGATATGGTTTTATTGAAATGTTTTGAAAAATTTGAAAAAATGATATTTAAAATAATAAATTTTGATATTGTCTGCGTTGGGTAAAGGGTTAACCTAGTATCTGAGTTAACTCGCAAATTACATTCTAAGTACCTTGGCAGTTGTTTTTAGGCAAGTCTTGGCTGCCTATGTAGGCAGCCAAGACTTGCCGAAAAACAACTACAAAGCAGAGACCAGCCGTGAGGTCGACTAGGGCGATTATGTCGCCCTTCTAAGCCCAAAGTCGCCTAGAAAAATAGTCGGGGCGATTACAAGTCGCCCTCTAAAAATTGGCCAAAATGAGGAAAGGCTGAACAGAGTGATGCGAGGTTTACATAAAAATGATTATTTTCAAATAATCGAATGTGCTCGAGTGTGATAAATGGGTATTTTAATTCGTCAAATAAACGTCCATTTATTTGAATTCACACGACAATCAATTGTCCATTGTCGCTTTTGGCGAATTTTTTTATTTCTATTTTGTTGCATTTCAGTGGGAGCTTCAAGTGTCAAAACAAAAATAGGTGACTTATGTGACTCAACAAAATAACCCAGTTTGGTCAGTAGTTTACGTTGCTTAGGATGCCGAAAATGTATACACAACGGACGTATTTTATAACACAGTATTTTCATTTCGTTTTGCTGACGACTATTAACTGTTGGGCTGTCTGTTCCCAGAAAAACACGAATGGAATTGAAACGTTAAAAAATTTATAGTAATTTATATATTTTTTATACTTACCAATGACCCAGACTTAGCTGGTGCTAACTCCACAAAAACCAGGGCCAAACACAAATTTTGCCCCCCAATCCCCAAAATTTGCATCCAAAACAAAAAGAAATCATGTCCTAAAGGACCTCCATAGTACGACTCTACTGCGCATGCGCAGTGACGCAGTCGTCCCGAAATTGGCGCCAAATATCATTCTTACTGGCAGTGCCTGGTCAGCGCTATGTACTCAGCGGGGAGGCAAGAGTTCCCAACTCAGGGAGGGCCATCCCCGTCTGGGTCATTGGTAAGTATAAAAAATATATAAATTACTATAAATTTTTTAACATTTTTATACTGTACCAATGACCCAGACTTAGCTGAATAGTAAACAGGCTGGAGGGCCTAGGACATAGAGGAAAATCCAATAAGCTCAATTATAAAATAAAGAGGTAACCCCTTAAGGAGAAAAGGAGTATTAGGCTTTACATGTATCTTTCTTATTTAATATTTAAATTAGAAAGATACACTACCCTTAATAATTGAGCACAATAACATTCATGTTCTCTATTAACATCCAGTATAACCCTTATACTAATTATTTTTAAAGCAAGCCAATAAATAAAGTAGTCCAGAGAATTGAGACTCTTTATAATCATTTAAAAGTGTCCGAGTATTGTATATTAAAGCCCATTTGACACTTGACATATACAAATGCTTCACACCGAGCTACACTTTAAAAATAAGACATGAATGAAATTAAACATTAATATTACACTTTAAAACCATCCCGGAAGCGACTCAGAAATACTGACTTGGAGGAGGCATTCCCTTGCTTTTCACTATAAAGCAGGTGACCTAAGGGAACACCCGCCCCCCCCCCCCCCTTCCCCTTGCCCTGGGTCAAATAGCCCAGAGCGAAGAGGGCAGCCGGACGGAGTCACTGCCGGAACAGAAAGCCTGCATAACTATAGTTGCAACTGTTTAGTGGACGACATTCTGAGCAACAGATAACGGACCTAAACAATGCAGGTCTCCAGAAATGGACTCAATATTTCTGAGATAAAAATTAGTAAATGTGGATGGCTGAGACCAATAAGCAGCCTTCATTAAATCTGTAATAGCAACACTATTAGCATAAGCCCAGGAAGTAGAAAGAGCTCTTACTTCATGAGCAGAAATCTTAAGCACAGACTGCTGAGAAGAAGATAAATCTTCATACGCAGTACGGATAGTTAACTGAATCCATCTAGCAATAGAATGGACTGAAATGTCCTTTCTATTAGGCATCAAAGACAGAAAGAAACGTTTCCGTCCCTTTCTGATGAACTGAGATCTCTGTTAATAGATACGTAGTGCTCTAACAGGACAGAGTAAAGGCCTACGCCCGTCTGAAGACGGAAGAGCCTTAATAACAATAGGTTCCGGATATTTATTAGGAGCCTGATTCTTAGCTAAAAAACCGACATTAGTAGTGAAGGTGATAGTGTTCCCAACACTACGATAATGAGAATCATCCACCGATAGTGCATGAAGCTCACTGACTCTTCTGGCAGAAGAGAAAGCTAAGAGAAAAGCTGTCTTATAAGATAAGAATTTGAAATCTACTGTCCCAAGAGGTTCAAATGGCTTTTCCTTCAATTTAAGGAGAACCCAAGCTAAATTCCACTTAGGAATTAATCTAAGAGTTCTGGGTCTATTTATCGAAAAGTTTCTAACCAATTTCGATAAAGAGACATTAGATCCAATTTGTAAACTATCATGATGTGCATAGGTATCAGATAACATAGATCTATAACCCTTTATAGTAACAGGTTGCAGTTTGATTTCGTCAAACAAGTATACTAGAAAGTTAGCAATGTCTGGTATAGAGGGATCAAATATATCAACAGAATGATCCCTACACCAACGACGGAAAACCTTCCACTTAGCCGCATAGTTTAGCGAAGAGGAGGTCCTCCTACAGTTAGAAATCGCGTCCACTGCTCGTCCTGTAAAGTGCTTGCCATGCAAGAAGGACCGCACAACGGAAAAACGTGAAGGTTGAGACCTTGCGGGTTGTGATGTAGTTGGCGCGATTTCCCCTGCCAAAGAAGATCCTCTCGTGGAGGGAGCTTCCGCGGTAGGTCCCACAACAGACACCTGAGTAGATTTATCCACGGTCTCTGTGGCGACAGAGATGCTACCAACAGAATCTTGCATTGAGATTGTTTTATCTTTAGCAATACTTGTTGAATTAACGGCGCTGGAGGATACGCATATCCTATCATTCCGTCCCAAGGGATCGATAGAGCGTCTACTGCAAATGCTCTTGGATCCGGACACGGGGACACATACGTCTGCAACTGATTGTTGAGATGTGTCGCAAATAAGTCTATCATTGGCCGTTCCCATTGGTAGCAAATCTGATTGAATACTTGTTTGTTGAGAGTCCACTCCGACGGCAACAAGCGACCCTTTCGTGAAAGGGAGTCTGCTAGCACATTCAGACGACCCGGTATGTGACGGACCGAAAGAAGAACGTGATGTTCCAACGCAAACAGAAGGATTCTTTCCGTTAGACTGAACAACGGAACTGAATGAGTGCCTCCCTGATTCCGTATATACGCCACTACTGTCGTATTGTCGGATAGGATTTGGACATGAGCATCGTGAATAATGTCCATCCAGTGACGTAACGCAAGCCAGATTGACATCATTTCCTTGATGTTTATGTGCTTGCACAGGAATTGCGGATCCCAAAGACCCTGGCATCTCGAATCCGTTGGGATTAATGATGCACCCCAACCTGTTTGACTGGCATCCGTCATAATGGTAAAACTCGGATCCGGCAACTGCAGCGGAACTCCCTGAGTTAACCACTGAATGTTTGCCCAAGTCTGAATCTCTTGTTTCACTTGATCTGACAAGAGAACGTCTACATCGAGCGAATGAATTTTCACACTCCAATTCTGAGTCAGGAAAATTTGAAGAGGCCGAGTGCGTAGCCGTCCCATCGGAATGAGATCCGCGGCGGCTCCGCACAGACCTATCAGTCTCATAAATTCTCTCGCCGTGACTTTGTCTGTATTCAGACAATAGCGAGCGTAACAACTGACTAATTTCGCTCTGGTTAACGGCAGACGAACGAGATTGTTGTGCGTCTCGAAGCTCATTCCCAGATGAGTGAATGACTTGGACGGCACCAGATCCGACTTCTCCTCGTTTACTATGAAACCGAGACGTCGGAGCAATAGAAGAAGATTCTGAACATCGTTCTGAAGCGTTAACTCGTTGCCGTACCTCTGAAGAATGTCGTCCAGGTAGGCCGACGTTACCGCAGACGAATGAGCTCGGAAGTAGATCATTACCGAGTTCATTACCCGAGTGAAAGCCCAGGGTGCTAGATTCAATCCGAAGCACATGGCCCGGAACTGATACACCACTCCTAGGACTGCGAAGCGTAGATACTTTCGGAATGTCGGATGTACCATGACGTGAAAGTACGCATCTTTGAGATCTATGCTCGTTGCATAATCGTTCACCCGAATACTCGCTCTGACCGATCGAATCGTCTCCATATAAAACTTCGGAGCGACGATCAGCTTGTTTATCCAGCTCAAATCTATGACTGGACGGAACGAGCCGTCTGGTTTCGGAACCAGAAACAGATGGCTGTAGAATCCCAGCGATTCCTGGTTTTCTACGACCTCTATCGCGTTCTTCATTAAAAGAGACTGCACCTCTGATAGCAGAGCGTCTCTTTTCTGAGGGTTTGACGGAAGATGAGTCCACTTTGGACTTCGAGTTAATGGAGGCTTTCGTTTGAAGGATATCTTTAGACCTTCCGAAGTCACTCCTCTCACCCACGGGTAGTCCGTAATCGACGCCCACTCTTGAGAAAAACTCGACAATCTTCCGCCAACCGGAACGCGATAGAGGTTTGAGCCATCACCTCCTGGATCTGCGAGGCCTGCGGTAGGAGAAACCACGCCTTCCACGACCCGCACCTCGCCTCGTCGACCTCGGGGCGTCCGACCGATTGTCCCGGCCTGAAGGACGTCCCGAACGAGAGTCACTATCCTGACGGTCTCTCGAATAAGAGCTAGAGGACGCACCGGAACCTCTATAGGAACCTCTCTTGGGCGGATAAGACCCAGAAGTGCCCGCCTTATTCGTGTCTGCTGTATCCGACCTTTTAGGAGCGGATCTAAACAACAGAGAATCACTAGCTTTCTTTTTAATATTATCATAAATAGCGGAAAGCTTGCCGTCAAAGAGAAGATCTCCTGAGACCGAAGCGACTCTAAGAGAGTTCTTCACCTTAGAATCCACTAGTGTGGATGTAGACAGGGCTGCGTCACGTCTAACCAACTCCAGATTTGCCACTGAAAGGGCGGAGTTACACGTGGAATAAGCTACTGCCCTTGAAAGAAGTCTTAAGGAGGATTGTATATCCTGAAACTCTTCCCCTTGAAGACGCAGTGATAACGCCTTAGTAAGGTGATCTGCGTAAGATAAGGCATCTAAATTGGCTCTGTTAGACGCAATAGCTGTTTCCAACACTGCGGTTGGAATAGAAGCTGACGACGGTAATGATAGCTCTAAGTCTTCCGCCTCGTCGTCCATACGCAGAGGAACTCTCGGTATACCCTGACCTGCCGTGTCGAATTTATTCCTTGCATTAATGAAAGGCAGGTTGAGAGTATTTGCGGACAAGAAGCCTGCTTTCCCCGTCCTGGAAGCAAGTTTAAAAATAGCGTCGTTCAATAATTCAAATGTTCTTGCAACATTATTGGACTGCGACGGAAACTCGGGAGCGATGTCCCTGAACCGCTCGAAAAAATCAGAGTCCAATGACGCTATAATTCTCCTGTCCGGAAGCGCAGCAGTCTGGCCCGACGGAACAACTTGAGGAAGAAAGTGCCGGATGAAGTCCACGGCAGCTTTGTGTTGTTCCGAAAGGGATAGCTCCAATTCATCCGTATCCCTTTCACCATCCGGTCGGACCTCCCGATGTTCCCGGTCGTCCG
The DNA here is from genome assembly GCA_031216915.1 of Pictodentalium vernedei. Lineage (NCBI taxonomy): Eukaryota > Metazoa > Mollusca > Scaphopoda > Dentaliida > Dentaliidae > Pictodentalium > Pictodentalium vernedei. Next base: position 72,955,200 of record CM062290.1, on the reverse strand, counting down.
CCCCCGATGCTTCGGCGGAGCGTACCGACCCAGCGCCGTCGGATAATTCTCGATCCGACACCGTTTCTGTCGGCTGCTGGGATGCTGCGATAAGCTGTGCTATCTGCACTAGAATGTCCGACGTCGAGACCTGCGGAGGAGCGGTCTTTCGCTGCTTCACCGAGGGCAGCTCCGCATCAGATGGCTCCCGCATACTTTTCCTATGCGAACGTCCGGAGTCCATCGGTCTCGAATCCCTGGCTGCCGGATGGTGTGACCTGGTCGCCGAAGAATCCTTCATCGGCGAAGCTGGCAAAATATCGGAGGTCACGCAGCCAAGGTGCGGTCGTGTGCGCCGACGAGAAGAGGAAACCTTAACAGTCTCTGCGGACTGCTTATACAACGGAGCGTCCCGAGCGACGGACATATGCTCCGCTAAAGACACATTTTGTACCACAACATCTGGTCCCAGATGTTGTTGTACGAGAGAGGGGCCTCTCTCGCTCGCGGCCCGGCTGGACCTGGACGAGCTAGGAACCGGACTAAAAGGCTTCCTCCGTTCTCGTTCACTATCCGCCGTCACTGGGTGTGCATCTATTATTTTTATAGTGCTCGCATCACCCAAAATTTCCTCTTGGACCGCATCGGACGAACCCGGCTGCCGAACCATTCGGTGAATGGACGCTACACCGGGCGAGCTAGCGGACGACATTTGTCTAATCTCCATGAGCACTTTTGCCGCTAGCTCTGTATTTAATTGTGACGACGGACGCACACTTGAAGAAGATAACATGGAAACATCACCCTGTTCTGGTTCCTCTGAAATAGAAACTGAGAGAGTAGAGTGACCTTGTGGAGAAAGAGCCGGCATCGCTCTTTCTCCAGAAACAACATATCGTGACACACGTTTCCAATGTTTCTCATCCCAATGTTCACATACAGGACAGGGATTAATGCGAGAACACTGACTACAATTAATGCAATAATCATGAAAGTCAGAGGAAGATTTCTTCCTATTACAATTTGAACAAGTTCCCTTCATTGCGAAAGAACAACAATAAGTCCTAGTTACTCGCAAAAACCCCTGACACAAAGATACATAATAACATGATCCATTAATAAATGAAAAAACAATTGCAAAACAAAATAATTTTGAAAAAATATTTTTTCAGAGAAGCCCAAGTTGCTGAAAAGTAACGTTGAGCCCCGATGGATCCGATGGCAAAGTGTGGTCAAAAATTTTAAAATTATATAAAATAATTAATGAGACACTTTCGGATAATATAAATGTATCTTATAATGAGATAAACTACCTCAAAGGCAAACAGCCCCCCTCAAAAAAGGCTGTTGCCAATGAAAACAAACAGTGTAAACACAGAAGAAAACATGACTCCAGGCACTGAAAAAACTGGCCCGGAATCAGTCATCAATTACACTCTATCTGATGCAAAACAGAGACTCCCAGGGGAGAATCTGCAGAACATCAGATGGAAGATGCAGAACACAAACGTTATACACCCATGGGTGAAAACGTAACTATGGGGAAAATAACAGAAAACATTCTGTAACCAAGCAACTCTCCCAGGGAATTTTTAGAAATGAAACTTCTCAAAAATATGCCAAAAGCATGGGAGAATTGCAAGGGGGGACTTTAGAAGGTTAGGGGAGAGGAAACACTGAATAAGCAGTGCAACAATTAGCAAGAATGACAACAAGAGGCGTTTGCCTCGAAAATAGGCAACTTAACATAATTTCAACAAAAAATTTTAAGTACAGCCCTGATTATTTTTTGCCACTTCTTTTTTCCTCTCCTCCTTCTATCCTCCTTAGAATCACATTTTCTCCAAGAATTACGTGTCTGGCATCCTTTAAACTGAGATTTACAAGCACAAAGATCAGTGAGATGTTGACTGATGAAGGGCCAAACAGAGAATGATATTTGGCGCCAATTTCGGGACGACTGCGTCACTGCGCATGCGCAGTAGAGTCGTACTATGGAGGTCCTTTAGGACATGATTTCTTTTTGTTTTGGATGCAAATTTTGGGGATTGGGGGGCAAAATTTGTGTTTGGCCCTGGTTTTTGTGGAGTTAGCACCAGCTAAGTCTGGGTCATTGGTACAGTATAAAAATATATGAAAAAAAAGCTTTGGTGATGACAAGAAAAGCTTTGTACAGGACACAATTGTGCATGTGGACGATCTTGAAAACGGGTCCTCCTAAACACCAGAATGACACGAAATGACGCGGAATGACACCGGAATGCCATTAAAATGATGCAGAATGACATTTCTTTTACAAAATACTCTACCCCAGAATGTATTTTGTTTATTAACTAACAAAGTACCACTCAAGCAACCTTCCCCACTTGCCTATGAAGTCTCCCTACATCACTCTGTAGTCTCCCTATTTTTTCTGGAGGGAGACTTGAAGTCTCCCTAAAATTCCCCCCAGGCTGGTTCCTGCTACAAAGCAACTGGATGTATACTGTCAAAGAGTAGAAAAACTGTATAAAAATTCCCAGGCCCTTAAGGTTTAATATCCTAAATCAGTACAAACCTTTCCAGAACGTGCCTTATTGACTGATGATCTATCAGTTGTGGATGAGCTTCCAAATCTACTTCCCCATGTTCTGGGGTTTAAACTTGGTAAGAAAGACATTTTGGGAGTGGATCCCGACACTTTGGAATCTTTAGCTGGAATAAAAGAATGAAACACTAATGAGTTGATTCTATCGAAAACAAGAACCATCACTGTGGGGGTGATTAAAACCCCCAAATTCACTTCAATCAGGGTGGGGGAAGAGGGTGTACATGTATTTATTAAACGTAAAAATAAATCTGTCCATTACATTCGGCAATCAATAATAGTTCAAAAAGAGAAAATTTAGTTTAAAAATGTCACAACCTGAAAATTGGGAGAAATATGCATGTGCACTTGCTGATGAACAGGTGTAACAAGTTTTATTACACGCTAAACGATAGATTATAGAAGAAATTGCGGAAAGATAGAATTTGTATCCCCCACCATGAAGATATAGAAATTTTCACTTTCATGGTATCAATCAAAATGGCGGCTTTCAAAGCATCACTTCAAGGTGAATACGACTCAATTTATCACTGGATATGATCAATTTGTTCAAAAAACGTATAATGAAAAGTAAATCTAGTGTTTTTGAGTGGATACTGATCATTTCCAGCAATAATTCAACATGTATTCACCTTGAATTGATGCATGAAACCTGCTAGTCTAAACATGGCCTGAAAGTCTGTAATATAAGTTTTTGGTTTGGCACGTCCTTTGAAAGGACGTACCAAATTAAAAACTTATATTACAGACTTTCAGGCCATGTTTGGGCTTGAAACCCACCAGCTGAATCAGATTGCAAGAAGCTATCTGTTCCGAGTATCAATCAAATCACTTCGTTTCAATGATTCAATACACTGTTTACTTTCATGCATCAATTCAAGGTTGAAAGGTTACAAGATTTTCTGTTCACTCAACAGGAGTTTCCTCTATAACCTATATTCAATTAACAGGTCAAATTTGTTCTGAAAGTATGGTAAATGGTTTGGCGTTTGTAAATTGCATTCAATTAACAGGGTTATTCAATTAAGAGATATACAATTTCGTGGGCTCCACTGTACCAAACTTAGAAATGAAGTTGTGATTTCTCAATGAAATGTGTTGGCCTTTTAAACAGTGATTTTACAAGGCAAAAGCCAGAATCTAATTTCTAATTGAAAGTTTATTTCTTTTATTTGATTTTAATGAAAATGTCAAACGCAATATACTTTACTTACAATTAAGTTTGCCTCTAGTTACTTTTCCACAGCCACCAGATGTGCCCTTTGATGCAATATCAATAGGAGAATCATCACCTCTAGCTGATTTTCTATTGGCACCCCTCTTCTTTCTTTTAAGAACATCACTCAGTCGCCTAGAAAAGGAGACATTCAGGCATTATCAAATATTTTTCAAAGTTTTAAAAAGCTACATACACAAATATGAGTGTCCAACCCTTCATTCCAAGATACACCTGGACAGTCAATAATCAATGTATGGCACACACAGTTGAGCAAGAAGAAAAATTTCAAAGAATACGTAAGTTTTATGAGCTTTTTTGACATGGTATTGATATACATCAAGAGAGTATGGTGACCCAGTGGCTACGGCATTGTACTTCAAACCGGAAAGTCCACGGTTCACCAGGGCTAACTGCATTGTGTCTTTGGGCAAGGCACTTAATCCCAAATGCCCACCTGGAGGCACGGTGGCACAGGGTATTAAAGCGTACTGCATGTCAATAGCGCACTCTGTCTTGTGTGAAGTTAGTACTTTGGGGAGTCTGACAGTTGTTGCCACTGCTCGCTGGTTCTCTCTGGGTACTCCGGTTTCGTCCACCCATAAAAGTGTCCAACATGAGGAGACCCTGGCTGCTGAAAGTGTCGTTGAATAAATAAATAAATAAATACACATCAATTTTTATGAGCAGGTTGTGTAAGAATTTCATTTTCTTCTTGCAGCATGTGCTGAATGTGAATTTTTTTTATTGAAAACAAAATAATAAGATTTCAACCCTTTCATCTTCGTGGGAATTATTTTATGTGTAAGGCCAAATCTGGCAGTCTGTTAGTAGACAATGCCCCCACCTCCCACCAACATTTGAATTACCGCAAAGCATATTAGCATGTACATATTAGTAGATTTTAATTGCTATGAATTTCGTTTGCATGAAGGCTGAAATTCTATGGAATGCGGTGGTTGGGGTCATCATCACTGGAAATACTATTGTATTTTATGATTGTATGAATTTAAGTATTGATAACAAACTCACATTTGATGACCTGACGGTTGATCTTCATCATTTCCTGTTGCAGCTAATGTGTATGGAGTTGTATCGATATCTTTTCTATCCAGACTTTCTCGACTATGTGAGCTTGCAGAAGAACTAGTAGTAGTACTACTGCTGAGACTAGAAGATGAACTTGAGATGGGAGCAGGCTTCAGTGGTGGTGATGGTTGAGGTTCCATTTCAGACAGTTTTCTAATTTGGTGAAAAACACCTACAAATGAATTGAAAGTTTCAGTAAGAACAATGAAAGATATGAATGAGCTTCCTCCCATGTGTGCATGGGAAGATCCAGGAATTGTTACTAAAGGGGCATGGAATTAAACAAAAATTGTTGAGAGATCTGGGGCAGCTTATGTCACCCCAAAGATGGTTCTGTGCACATTATAGAAAAGTAGCAAAGTGCAACATGGTTCTGTTCCCAAGTTCACTGGTATGCAGGGTATAATGGGACAATACACATATCATGGTATTTATTCTTGTACAAAAGCTCTCTGGTGCATCCACAACCATATTCTAGCACATGAAGTAAATGGAAGTAGGAGTATGAAGACTATAATTTTGGGGAAAGTAAATGCTTAGATTTGGCCTAAAAAGGTTAAAAATCTGTTTCTCAGGCCCTCCCACATGGCCCCTTTGGTTGCCGTATGAACTCTTTTCATAGCCAACGTAAACTTAAACAAATAAAAATTAAATGGTTTGTGTCTCATATTTTACCCATGTTCATAAAATTGACAAATTTGTCCCTTGAGTGCAACAAGGCTTTCCAATGCTTTAGCACTGCAAAGCCTTCTTGCACTCAAGGGACGAAATGCACCACCACCCATGCAATTCTGTAGATTACGAGGCCTAAAACATAAATAAACAAAGAACATGAACTTTTAATTGCAAAGAAATAATTACAAAAGTTAAAAAATTTATAGTAATTTATATATTTTTTATACTTACCAATGACCCAGACTTAGCTGGTGCTAACTCCACAAAAACCAGGGCCAAACACAAATTTTGCCCCCCAATCCCCAAAATTTGCATCCAAAACAAAAAGAAATCATGACCTAAAGGACCTCCATAGTACGACTCTACTGCGCATGCGCAGTGACGCAGTCGTCCCGAAATTGGCGCCAAATATCATTCTTACTGGCAGTGCCTGGTCAGCGCTATGTACTCAGCGGGGAGGCAAGAGTTCCCAACTCAGGGAGGGCCATCCCCGTCTGGGTCATTGGTAAGTATAAAAAATATATAAATTACTATAAATTTTTTAACATTTTTATACTGTACCAATGACCCAGACTTAGCTGAATAGTAAACAGGCTGGAGGGCCTAGGACATAGAGGAAAATCCAATAAGCTCAATTATAAAATAAAGAGGTAACCCCTTAAGGAGAAAAGGAGTATTAGGCTTTACATGTATCTTTCTTATTTAATATTTAAATTAGAAAGATACACTACCCTTAATAATTGAGCACAATAACATTCATGTTCTCTATTAACATCCAGTATAACCTTTATACTAATTATTTTTAAAACAAGCCAATAAATAAAGTAGTCCAGAGAATTGAGACTCTTTATAATCATTTAAAAGTGTCCGAGTATTGTATATTAAAGCCCGTTTGACACTTGACATATACAAATGCTTCACACCGAGCTACACTTTAAAAATAAGACATGAATGAAATTAAACATTAATATTACACTTTAAAACCATCCCGGAAGCGACTCAGAAATACTGTCTTGGAGGAGGCATTCCCTTGCTTTTCACTATAAAGCAGGTGACCTAAGGGAACACCCGCCCCCCCCCTTCCCCTTGCCCTGGGTCAAATAGCCCAGAGCGAAGAGGGCAGCCGGACGGAGTCACTGCCGGAACAGAAAGCCTGCATAACTATAGTTGCAACTGTTTAGTGGACGACATTCTGAGCAACAGATAACGGACCTAAACAATGCAGGTCTCCAGAAATGGACTCAATATTTCTGAGATAAAAATTAGTAAATGTGGATGGCTGAGACCAATAAGCAGCCTTCATTAAATCTGTAATAGCAACACTATTAGCATAAGCCCAGGAAGTAGAAAGAGCTCTTAATTCATGAGCAGAAATCTTAAGCACAGACTGCTGAGAAGAAGATAAATCTTCATACGCAGTACGGATAGTTAACTGAATCCATCTAGCAATAGAATGGACTGAAATGTCCTTTCTATTAGGCATCAAAGACAGAAAGAAACGTTTCCGTCCCTTTCTGATGAACTGAGATCTCTGTTTATAGATACGTAGTGCTCTAACAGGACAGAGTAAAGGCCTACGCCCGTCTGAAGACGGAAGAGCCTTAATAACAATAGGTTCCGGATATTTATTAGGAGCCTGATTCTTAGCTAAAAAACCGACGTTAGTAGTGAAGGTGATAGTGTTCCCAACACTACGATAATGAGAATCATCCACCGATAGTGCATGAAGCTCACTGACTCTTCTGGCAGAAGAGAAAGCTAAGAGAAAAGCTGTCTTATAAGATAAGAATTTGAAATCTACTGTCCCAAGAGGTTCAAATGGCTTTTCCTTCAATTTAAGGAGAACCCAAGCTAAATTCCACTTAGGAATTAATCTAAGAGTTCTGGGTCTATTTATCGAAAAGTTTCTAACCAATTTCGATAAAGAGACATTAGATCCAATTTGTAAACTATCATGATGTGCATAGGTATCAGATAACATAGATCTATAACCCTTTATAGTAACCGGTTGCAGTTTGATTTCGTCAAACAAGTATACTAGAAAGTTAGCAATGTCTGGTATAGAGGGATCAAATATATCAACAGAATGATCCCTACACCAACGACGGAAAACCTTCCACTTAGCCGCATAGTTTAGCGAAGAGGAGGTCCTCCTACAGTTAGAAATCGCGTCCACTGCTCGTCCTGTAAAGTGTTTGCCATGCAAGAAGGACCGCACAACGGAAAAACGTGAAGGTTGAGACCTTGCGGGTTGTGATGCAGTTGGCGCGATTTCCCCTGCCAAAGAAGATCCTCTCGTGGAGGGAGCTTCCGCGGTAGGTCCCACAACAGACACCTGAGTAGATTTATCCACGGTCTCTGTGGCGACAGAGATGCTACCAACAGAATCTTGCATTGAGATTGTTTTATCTTTAGCAATACTTGTTGAATTAACGGCGCTGGAGGATACGCATATCCTATCATTCCGTCCCAAGGGATCGATAGAGCGTCTACAGCAAATGCTCTTGGATCCGGACACGGGGACACATACGTCTGCAACTGATTGTTGAGATGTGTCGCAAATAAGTCTATCATTGGCCGTTCCCATTGGTAGCAAATCTGATTGAATACTTGTTTGTTGAGAGTCCACTCCGACGGCAACAAGCGACCCTTTCGAGAAAGGGAGTCTGCTAGCACATTCAGACGACCCGGTATGTGACGGACCGAAAGAAGAACGTGATGTTCCAACGCAAACAGAAGGATTCTTTCCGTTAGATTGAACAACGGAACTGAATGAGTGCCTCCCTGATTCCGTATATACGCCACTACTGTCGTATTGTCGGATAGGATTTGGACATGAGCATCGTGAATAATGTCCATCCAGTGACGTAACGCAAGCCAAATTGACATCATTTCCTTGATGTTTATGTGCTTGCACAGGAATTGCGGATCCCAAAGACCCTGGCATCTCGAATCCGTTGGGATTAATGATGCACCCCAACCTGTTTGACTGGCATCCGTCATAATGGTAAAACTCGGATCCGGCAACTGCAGCGGAACTCCTTGAGTTAACCACTGAATGTTTGCCCAAGTCTGAATCTCTTGTTTCACTTGATCTGACAAGAGAACGTCTACATCGAGCGAATGAATTTTCACACTCCAATTCTGAGTCAAGAAAATTTGAAGAGGCCGTGTGCGTAGCCGTCCCATCGGAATGAGATCCGCAGCGGCTCCGCACAGACCTATCAGTCTCATAAATTCTCTCGCTGTGACTTTGTCTGTATTTAGACAATAGCGAGCGTAACAACTGACTAATTTCGCTCTGGTTAACGGCAGACGAACGAGATTGTTGTGCGTCTCGAAGCTCATTCCCAGATGAGTGAATGACTTGGACGGCACCAGATCCGACTTCTCCTCGTTTACTATGAAACCGAGACGTCGGAGCAATAGAAGAAGATTCTGAACATCGTTCTGAAGCGTTAACTCGTTGCCGTACCTCTGAAGAATGTCGTCCAGGTAGGCCGACGTTACCGCAGACGAATGAGCTCGGAAGTAAATCATTACCGAGTTCATTACCCGAGTGAAAGCCCAGGGTGCTAGATTCAATCCGAAGCACATGGCCCGGAACTGATACACCACTCCTAGGACTGCGAAGCGTAGATACTTTCGGAATGTCGGATGTACCATGACGTGAAAGTACGCATCTTTGAGATCTATGCTCGTTGCATAATCGTTCACCCGAATACTCGCTCTGACCGATCGAATCGTCTCCATATAAAACTTCGGAGCGATGATCAGCTTGTTTATCCAGCTCAAATCTATGACTGGACGGAACGAGCCGTCTGGTTTCGGAACCAGAAACAGATGGCTGTAGAATCCCAGCGATTCCTGGTTTTCTACGACCTCTACCGCGTTCTTCATTAAAAGAGACTGCACCTCTGATAGCAGAGCGTCTCTTTTCTGAGGGTTTGACGGAAGATGAGTCCACTTTGGACTTCGAGTTAATGGAGGCTTTCGTTTGAAGGATATCTTTAGACCTTCCGAAGTCACTCCTCTCACCCACGGATCGTCCGTAATCGACGCCCACTCTTGAGAAAAACTCGACAACCTTCCGCCAACCGGAACGCGATAGAGGTTTGAGCCATCACCTCCTGGATCTGCGAGGCCTGCGGTAGGAGAAACCACGTCTTCCACGACCCGCACCTCGCCTCGTCGACCTCGGGGCGTCCGACCGATTGTCCCGGCCTGAAGGACGTCCCGAACGAGAGTCGCTATCCTGACGGTCTCTCGAATAAGAGCTAGAGGACGCACCGGAACCTCTATAGGAACCTCTCTTGGGCGGATAAGACCCAGAAGTGCCCGCCTTATTCGTGTCTGCTGAATCCGACCTTTTAGGAGCGGATCTAAACAACAGAGAATCACTAGCTTTCTTTTTAATATTATCATAAATAGCGGAAAGCTTGCCGTCAAAGAGAAGATCTCCTGAGACCGAAGCGACTCTAAGAGAGTTCTTCACCTTAGAATCCACTAGTGTGGATGTAGACAGGGCTGCGTCACGTCTAACCAACTCCAGATTTGCCACTGAAAGGGCGGAGTTACACGTGGAATAAGCTACTGCCCTTGAAAGAAGTCTTAAGGAGGATTGTATATCCTGAAACTCTTCCCCTTGAAGACGCAGTGATAACGCCTTCGTAAGGTGATCTGCGTAAGATAAGGCATCTAAATTGGCTCTGTTAGACGCAATAGCTGTTTCCAACACTGCGGTTGGAATAGAAGCTGACGACGGTAATGATAGCTCTAAGTCTTCCGCCTCGTCGTCCATACGCAGAGGAACTCTCGGTATACCCTGACCTGCCGTGTCGAATTTATTCCTTGCATTAATGAAAGGCAGGTTGAGAGTATTTGCGGACAAGAAGCCTGCTTTCCCTGTCCTGGAAGCAAGTTTAAAAATAGCGTCGTTCAATAATTCAAATGTTCTTGCAACATTATTGGACTGCGACGGAAACTCGGGAGCGATGTCCCTGAACCGCTCGAAAAAATCAGAGTCCAATGACGCTATAATTCTCCTGTCCGGAAGCGCAGCAGTCTGGCCCGACGGAACAACTTGAGGAAGAAAGTGCCGGATGAAGTCTACGGCAGCTTTGTGTTGTTCCGAAAGGGATAGCTCCAATTCATCCGTATCCCTTTCACCATCCGGTCGGACCTCCCGATGTTCCCGGTCGTCCGCCCCCGATGCTTCGGCGGAGCGTACCGACCCAGCGCCGTCGGATAATTCTCGATCCGACACCGTCTCTGTCGGCTGCTGGGATGCTGCGATAAGCTGTGCTATCTGCACTAGAATGTCCGACGTCGAGACCTGCGGAGGAGCGGTCTTTCGCTGCTTTGCCGAGGGCAGCTCCGCATCAGATGGCTCCCGCATACTTTTCCTATGCGAACGTCCGGAGTCCATCGGTCTCGAGTCCCTGGCTGCCGGATGGTGTGACCTGGTCGCCGAATAATCCTTCATCGGCGAAGCTGGCAAGATATCGGAGGTCACGCAGCCAAGGTGCGGTCGTGTGCGCCGGCGAGAAGAGGAAGCCTTAACAGTCTCTGCGGACTGCTTATACAACGGAGCGTCCCGAGCGACGGACGTATGCTCCGCTAAAGACACATTTTGTACCACAACATCTGGTCCCAGATGTTGTTGTACGAGAGAGGGGCCTCTCTCGCTCGCGGCCCGGCTGGACCTGGACGAGCTAGGAACCGGACTAAAAGGCTTCCTCCGATCTCGTTCACTATCCGCCGTCACTGGGTGTGCATCTATTATTTTTATAGTGCTCGCATCACCCAAAATTTCCTCTTGGACCGCATCGGACGAACCCGGCTGCCGAACCATTCGGTGAATGGACGCTACACCGGGCGAGCTAGCGGACGACATTTGTCTAATCTCCATGAGCACTTTTGCCGCTAGCTCTGTATTTAATTGTGACGACGGACGCACACTTGAAGAAGATAACATGGAAACATCACCCTGTTCTGGTTCCTCTGAAATAGAAACTGAGAGAGTAGAGTGACCTTGTGGAGAAAGAGCCGGCATCGCTCTTTCTCCAGAAACAACATATCGTGACACACGTTTCCAATGTTTCTCATCCCAATGTTCACATACAGGACAGGGATTAATGCGAGAACACTGACTACAATTTATGCAATAATCATGAAAGTCAGAGGAAGATTTCTTCCTATTACAATTTGAACAAGTTCCTTTCATTGTGAAGGAACAACAATAAGTCCTAGTTACTCGCAAAAACCCCTGACACAAAGATACATAATAACATGATCCATTAATAAATGAAAAAACAATTGCAAAACAAAATAATTTTGAAAAAATATTTTTTCAGAGAAGCCCAAGTTGCTGAAAAGTAACGTTGAGCCCCGATGGATCCGATGGCAAAGTGTGGTCAAAAATTTTAAAATTATATAAAATAATTAATGAGACACTTTCGGATAATATAAATGTATCTTATAATGAGATAAACTACCTCAAAGGCAAACAGCCCCCCTCAAAAAAGGCTGTTGCCAATGAAAACAAACAGTGTAAACACAGAAGAAAACATGACTCCAGGCACTGAAAAAACTGGCCCGGAATCAGTCATCAATTACACTCTATCTGATGCAAAACAGAGACTCCCAGGGGAGAATCTGCAGAACATCAGATGGAAGATGCAGAACACAAACGTTATACACCCATGGGTGAAAACGTAACTATGGGGAAAATAACAGAAAACATTCTGTAACCAAGCAACTCTCCCAGGGAAATTTTAGAAATGAAACTTCTCAAAAATATGCCAAAAGCATGGGAGAATTGCAAGGGGGGACTTTAGAAGGTTAGGGGAGAGGAAACACTGAATAAGCAGTGCAACAATTAGCAAGAATGACAACAAGAGGCGTTTGCCTCGAAAATAGGCAACTTAACATAATTTTAACAAAAAATTTTAAGTACAGCCCTGATTATTTTTTGCCACTTCTTTTTTCCTCTCCTCCTTCTATCCTCCTTAGAATCACATTTTCTCCAAGAATTACGTGCCTGGCATCCTTTAAACTGAGATTTACAAGCACAAAGATCAGTGAGATGTTGACTGATGAAGGGCCAAACAGAGAATGATATTTGGCGCCAATTTCGGGACGACTGCGTCACTGCGCATGCGCAGTAGAGTCGTACTATGGAGGTCCTTTAGGACATGATTTCTTTTTGTTTTGGATGCAAATTTTGGGGATTGGGGGGCAAAATTTGTGTTTGGCCCTGGTTTTTGTGGAGTTAGCACCAGCTAAGTCTGGGTCATTGGTACAGTATAAAAATATAAAAAATAAAATAATCACCTGCACACATGTAATTTTACCAAAAAAAAAATGGCCAGAGAAACAGAACATCTACTTTGTGGGCCTTCTATATCTATATATATCCATTTCTATATCCCGGGCAAAACTTTTGGCTGGGGTATAACAAAACCATATCACATGACCCCCTCTCCCTCCCCCTCCCCCCATCATTGGAAGATGCTCATGAAGCTCATTCCAATAGGGGTTCACATGATGGGATTTTTTCAAGTGTTTTGAAACATTTGAAAAAGAAATAATTAAAATAACAAGTTTTGATAACATTTGCAATGGGTAATGGATTGTTTTTTGTTGTAGCAACTTATATGGACCAGCATGGCTGTCAGAATGTGGTCATTACAAAGTCAGAGAGTGGGAACTCTGAAACAGAAATCTGAAAAGTTGGTATGTGGGCTTATTTTCAATTAAGAACTTTTACCAGACCAGTACAGCACATGAACTAGTTTGGGGAATTTCAGGCATCAAGGTATTGAAAGTTGAGATTTTTAAGGAAGAGTGGGAGGGTGGATAATTCCCACCCACACACTCCTACTTTCCCACCAATACACCAGGTGCTACACTGCTGCAGAGGCTTCAGTACCAAAACATCAAAACTGATGTCTGAGAGAAAAAAAAAGACAGAGTGAAAACAGCCATGTGATATATACTTATTTTGATTTCCAGGGAGGACAATAAGCAACCTGAAATATAAGGAACCTGTCATTTGAAAAATGTGGTCCCAGAGGGTGAATTTGCTGATGCTATCCCATACAGTGGGCCAATTTATGCTCTAGGTACATTTTCAGAATGAGTTCACAGAGGGTAAATTTTGTGATGGTACCCTGCTGTGTGGGGTAGCATCACCAAATTCACCCTCTGGGAACCTCATTTTGCAGATGACAGTCTTATTTTCAGGCTTGGAAATAAGCTAACAATACCAGGTCGATGACACAGATAGAGGTATATGTAATGGAGTAATAATACCTTCTCTCCTGAACACAACACTAAAAATATCTGGTAATTTCTCTATCAATATTTGAGCTATTTGAATTGCACCCACTGTAACCCTCAAATCATTTGATGCCATCATTGCTGCTATGTGGCTGGAAAAAAAAACAAATGCAATTGGTTTATTCCTATGATAATGGAATTTTTTTGAAAGAAAATATGACCAAGTTTTCAACTGATTTGATCAAAAATTAATCTAAATGTACATAAGAAAACGGTGGTGAAAAAATCCATTCAATTTGCAGGGTGAAAATTTGATTAAATGTGCCCAAATTATATTTATTTCAATGACAAGAGAAACCCTGTGCTGGGCTGGAATATCTGCCAGCAGATGCAAAAAAGTAATTTTGGCAGTTAAAATTTGCTTTGCTACAATTTATTAATCAATGCCTTCATGAAGACTCAAAAAACCAGATCAAAACAAGCTCTTCACAAACAATTTTATAAAAAAAACTATTTTCTACAGTAAAACCTATCTTGAGAGACCACCCAATCTGCCAGGCAAATGTTGTCTCTCAAGACAGGTGGTCTCTCAAAACAGGGTTGAAATTTTTGTACATCAGCTACATGCCAAGAGTTACAATCAATTAACAGGAGCTTGCTCAAACACCCACATGCAATTAACAGGTTAAATTTGTTCTGAAGGTATGGGAAATGGTTTGGGATTTGTAAGTTATATTCAATTAACAGGATTATTCTATTACGAAATATCCAATTGAGTGAGAGCCACTGTACTACACAGAGAACCAAACAGAAGCAGCTGTATTTTGTATCCTTACAATTTAGGTTTTTTGATAAAAACTGAATCAATTTTTTTTAACCCTCAAGTCCTCATATAGCCCCAAACTGCCACTTCTTTTTTGATTTGAAGCAGGTGCTCCCAAGAGTAATATCCCTTGATAACTCCACATGTATGCTGAATTTATCTTGGCAGTGATTCTACATCATTGTTGGCTGCCTGTACAGGCAGCCAACAATGATGTAGAACCACTGCCAATTCATCTTCAACTGTGTAAGAATATCAAGTAGTAACTACTTTAAAATTAATCTGGGGACCTAAGGGTTAAATGACACACCTTAAACCTTATAGCAACTGTGCATGTGATAGTATAAACATACCTTGAAACTGGCTGGTTCTTCAGAACTTCTCGAAGCAGATCAGCACTTCCGTAATATATCATTCTCAGTAATGTCTGCAAACATTTATGTCGAACTGTTGGACCAGCCTAAATATATAAATATTACATGAATTTAATACCTACTTTATTCAATCATTAACTGAATGAGTGTCGGACACCACGAACAAGGATGTACTGAGAAAACTTGTTAACAAAACAAAGATTCCCAATCTCTACATATGCATCATAATCTTAAGAATTAGAGTGGGTGCATCTAAATTCGGCAATTAAAAAAAAATTTCTTGTTTCTCAGGCATCTCCCTCATTACAGAAAATCTGCCTCATTACCTTTTTTTTTCACCTAAAAATCTCCTCTATGACAGTGTCACACAAAATTGCACTTGTTGGGCAAATATTCAACCAAATATACCTTGTTTGACAAGAGCTCACAGAACTCTGTCAAACAAGATATAGTTGGTTAAATTTTCAACTACATTATGGGAAGAAATTTTCACTGCTGAAAACATTGGTTTGCCACATAATAGTGCAAGTATTAAAATTTCGGATTCCAACTATTTTCAGAACTGTTTTGTGAATAAACCAAAAAAAGCCTCTCTTCCTCATCATATAATTGAGGTAAAGTTGCCGGAGAAACAAGAATTTCTTTTATAGGCCTCAGCTAAAATTTTCATATTTTAAAGGAAAAATTTGCAAACATTATTTCTTCAGCAGATAAAAAAAACTTACAGTTAGGCCACACAAAGTAGATCTTCTGTTTCTCAGGCCATTATTTGTGAAATTGCAGGCGTGCGAGTGGTTTTTTATTTTATTTTTTTATTTCAGTAATTACTTCTTTGCCATCAAAATTTCATGTCCGTGGTTCAAGTTTTAGGCCTCATAATCTACAGAACAGCATTGGGGGGAGAGTGGGTGGGAGAGGGGGTTGGGGGGGGGGGGGGGGGGGGGTAGGGGGGGGGGGGGAGGAGGACGAGTGGTGTATTTCATCCCTTGAGTGCAAGAAGGCTTTGCAATGCTAAAGCATTGCAAAGCCTTCTTGCACTCGAGGGATAAATTCATAATTTTTTTCAACTTGGATAAAATATCAGACATAAGGCCAAAAAAAAAAAAATCAATTGATTCTCAGGCAATTTTTTTTTCAAATCAATGAGGGAGGGAGGATTTTATTTTTATTTTTTATTTTTATTTCTTCCAGATGGTGAGAAAGGATTGAGAGGCAAAAGTCACTTTCTGATGTCTGTTTTTACCTGAAAAGCATGGAAAGTGCATATTGTAAAATGATATACAAATAAAACTAATTTTATTGAAAACTAAAACTGTTTTTCTTTATTTTCTGATATCACCACTTTTTGTATTTAGAAACAGAACTCTGACTTCACTTTTAAACTTTTACAAAGCAGAACTATTTTATGAATACTGGATATTATTGGCCACCCTCGTATTAAATTGGTATCATTGTGAGTTATTTTGATGTTTAGTATGACCCATGGTGAGCGTGTTCTTCTCTGTAACAGAAGGTATATTCTTTTTAAAAAAATATTTAAAGTGTTTAAAATAAATTTCAAGTTCATATAAGAAGCTGGGTCATTCATGGTTTCTGAATACCCTAACTGAGTTGAAAAGCGTAGTTAAAAAAGTTTTCGATATTCTTCGTAAATTAAG
The DNA here is from genome assembly GCA_031216915.1 of Pictodentalium vernedei. Classification (NCBI taxonomy): domain Eukaryota; kingdom Metazoa; phylum Mollusca; class Scaphopoda; order Dentaliida; family Dentaliidae; genus Pictodentalium; species Pictodentalium vernedei. The sequence goes on along the minus strand of CM062290.1, from coordinate 72,938,516 downwards.
CGTTATTAACAATTTGAGTTAATTAATTTCTTTGGTAAATGACAAAACATTTCAGTTGTCTCCCTTTCCGGCTGCGCTGGGTAATAATACACTGTTCAGAAAACTGACAATTTCTGCCAACCATCTTTCACTGACACGTGCGATTGGTGCTTTGAAGGTCTGCCATTCTTATCCATCCAAATACCTGTGATTTCTATTGTAGCCTTATTACATTTAACCCCCTTCCAACAAACTTCACAAGTTTTCAAAGAAAAACATTCAATGCAAATTGCGGGGCGAATTTCAATGCAGCCAATTTTTCAGTGGAACAGAGCGTAACCGCAAGCAATTTCGATATGGACGAACTGTCTCCAATACATTTTTTTTGTTTTGAAACGGTGGTTAACTTTTAATAAATTCTAATTAACTCGATGCGTGTCTTCTGTAATTCGTTGTTTTGTCTGGTACTTTGTTTTTAAATAGCCATTTTGTGCTGGTTGCTATCAGTTGGGGCGAATTGTTCGAACGACTACGCCATTGCAATTCTTTTCAGAAATATAAAATTGGGCTAGTTTAGGCTATTTTCATAGCCGTGTGACGGACTTTAACAGCAACCGTGTTTTCTGTTTTTTGCGGAAGCGTGTGTTTTTAAAAAAATAAAACATAAGAAAATACAGTAAACTGCCATGTCTCCCAAGGAAGTTTAGAAGGGCGACTTGAATTTCGCCCCCAATGTAAGCCAAGGCCAGAGGCTCTCACACTTAACACACGCCTGTGTATATTTACCTGTTTATTCGTTGGTTTTGGGCCTTAAAACCAATAGTCCCTTTTCAATTTCCTTGTTTCCTATTTTCTTGCAATGACGGTCCAAATAAAAAGGCCCAACGCGGGCCATTTTTTTCAACGCGGCGGTGCCTGAGAATCAATTCCTTTTTTTTTTTTGGCCTAAACCATTTAATTTTAATTTTTTTAAAGTTTAAATTGGTTATAAAAAGAGAGCATGCGGCAGCCAAAAGGACCATGCGGGAGGGCCTGAGAAACAGATTTTTTATTTTTTTAGGCCTTAAATTACTAGGTGGCAAATAGTTTTTCTGTTGACATATATTCAACCAACACCCACTAAACTAGAAAACTCGTAAAACTAAATAAACGTATTGTAAAGGAAACTTACAGATGAACTGTATACTTCATACAGGACGGCAAACAAGGTCTGCATAAAGTTTGATGCCAAATTATCATCTTCTTTCAATATTTCTGCTCTAGAATCACATCTTTCCACATCAACTTCTGAGCTGGATGCTGCAAATGAGAGTAGATGGTGAAAACTAACAACAAAATGCTGAAATTTTATTCAACTCTTAAATTTAACCCAGTCTTCCTGAATGGGATAGTTGGAAATCAAACAGATGAATCCATTCTGCATTTGTTAGAAAGTTTAGTAATAATTTAATACTATAGACCTACAGAATCTGTAGGATTAACCTTGTTACAATTAGGGTGATAAGCTATGTTTTGGAAGCAAAAAATGAATGTTTTTTACTTATTTATAAAAACAAGAGGTCCCATGGGCCTGAGGCACTCATCTGTCTAAAGTTGTTTAAAGAAGGATTTAATTAGCTCTACAGAGGAATGAAGTAATGTAACTATTCATGACTCTTTTGTCCAGTGAGAAGACTTTTTCTGGTATTGAGATGCTACCACACAAATAATGGCCTGATTTCCAATAATGGAAAATAGGGAGACCAAATATCAACCTAGGGACTTAACTTGAACAAACTTGAACTGACCAAGCACCCCACCCCAGCCCCCACCAAATCAGGATTTTGACCACTGGATCTGAAGAAGATTTCCAAAGATTATTCCTCATACTGGACAAAGTCAAAGAGCTCAAATGACCCAGGGACTTGACTTTTACAAACATGTATACCATATATCAAAAGATTCTGATTGGGGGCTTCGTGAGAAGATTTTTAAAGTCTATTCCTTATACTGCACCAAGCTAAAATTTGGGCTCCAGTAAGAAGCACAAATATTAATCGAGGGACTTGATATGAACAACCTTGAATCTGGCCCAAGATTCCGACTGGTGGATCTGAAAGAGAAGATTTTTAAAGATTATTCCACATATTGCAATGAGTACAAATTTTAGCTCACAGAGAGTCCAATTATTAACCAATAGGCTTGTTTTGAACAAACTTGATTCTGACCCATGTTTGGATTCTGTATACCATATATTAAGATTCTGACTAGTGGATTTGGAGAAGAAGAGTTTTAAAGATTATTCCTCATATTGGACTAAGTTAAATGGACTAAGTTAAAATTTGGGTTTCAATTGGGAGCTGAAATATTAACCTTGGGACTTAGTTTGAACAACCTTGAATCTGACTCCCCTAAGGATAGTGTACACCATATCTCAAAAGATTCTGATTGGGAGTTTGTAAGAAGTTTTTTAAAGAATATTCCTCATATTGAACCAAGTAAAAATTCAGGATCTTCTTTGATCACTAACTTATGTTGATCATTACCTGAGGTAGAATGAGATGTTCCTGACAATGAATGATTCACTTTTCTTTGTATTGTACGAGCAGTTCCACTATCTTCATTAATCTGCTGCATGGCATTAAAGTCAATAGTGTATGCTCGGCCCATTGTAGTCAAACTAACTTCATCTTCATTGGCCTGGTGAGCAGCCTGAAACAAAAATCAAAAAGGGACCATGGTGAACTTGTTGCTTTTTGAGGTCTCCTTTTTTAAACCTTTAAAAGCCTAATTCCAACTTCAATTACTTTTTACTACACAGATGAGATGCCCTAACATGAAGTCTCTGGATAAACTTGCAAATTACATTCCATGTACCTTGACAGCTGTTTGTAGACAAGTCTTTGCTGCCCATATATGCTGCCAAGACTTGCCTCCAAACTGCAATAACCAACTGCAAAAATGTATACAATTCTCCAAGCCTTCAAGGGTTAAAAATGTTGTCACTGTGGGAAAAAAGGAAGTGGACCAGTGTTTGTTTACCATGGTAGACAAGTTTTGCTTTACAAATACATGTATAATAGAACCAAGGAGACAATACTATACCTGGATCTGGAGTCTGGAGTTGGCAGCGTGGGTTTTTAAATGATAGACAAAACTTGACACATTACACTTTCACCTATTCACTTGTAATTAGCTGTCAAACTTCTCTGAATTGTTCTATTTTGTATGACATTTTCAAATAAAATATTTGAAAACTGGAAATGAAATAATGTACAATTTTCACAAAATTAAACAAGAGCTATTGCTGAAGGCAATTCATACCCCCCCTGCAGTGCTGGACCGATGAAGCAAAAATCAATTGAAAACAAATTATGGACTGTAACACTGTTGAAAAAAATGTAGGTAACTTTTTTATACCATCTGTAGGAGCACCTTGTCACAAGGATCCCTCATACCAAATTTCATTGGAATCCATCCACGAACTGCTAAGATATTGCTGCAGATGTATGGATGGATGCGCGGTTGGGTGGATGGATGTAGTCAGTATACTCCCCATTCTCTTCCAAGAGTGGGGTATATAAATGGATTCCTTTTCTATTTTCTACTGGGAACCTGTAGAGCTGTTTGGGAACCATAAGACTTAATGCCATCTACTCACCTCAATTATCCTGTTGTCCATGAGATGATAAGAATGCCACATCCCTCTGTCATCCTTCCACTGCCAAGTCACAGCATCTGTTACTAAACTGCCACCTTTTCTCATCAATGAGTCAACAGCAAAAATACCATCATTTGGCAATTTGGGTAATAATTCTCTGTAAGAACACGAAATATTTCATAAAATCAGGAATCTAATTCATCATATGTTAGATAATTCAAACTACCATTACGTATTAGCTCTTTTTCCAATGCAGACGATTTCAAAATTTATTATTTCAAATATTTTTTAAATTTTTAAAAAAAAATTCAACAAAACCATATCATGTGACCCCTCTTTTTACTACACAGATGAGATGCCCTAACATGAAGTCTCCAATGCAGACGATTTCAAAATTTATTATTTCAAATATTTTTTAAATTTTTAAAAAAAAATTCAACAAAACCATATCATGTGACCCCTCTTTGGAACGAGCTTGAGAAGCTCGTTCCAAAGAGGGATCATATGATATGGTTTTGTTGAAATTTTTCGAAATGTAATATTTTTTCAGCTGCTGCACCTGCATATTAAGCGGGCGGATGTGGGCGATTCGTTGGGTAAAGGGTTAGAGACCAGTGGACTTCAAAACTCCTTCTTCCCAAGAATAACAACAAAGTTTTTTGCACAGACATAAAATTTAACAAAGTTGATGGTTCAATGGTCACACCAGATAAAAATGGAAATTCCCCATGTTTATCAAAAATATCATTTAGCCACGAAAATGCAAAAAAATGTCACCAGTAATATTAATATGCTTTTGAAAACAGAAAGGATTTGTAACAGCAATGTGGAATATATGTATATGCAACATGAAAAAGTTTGATGAGCCAATCAAACTGCAATTTAAGTTGCCCAATCACTCAGCTGGTCATTCAAACTTACTACATCATAAGGTGATGAGGACAAGAACAGGAGCATCAGAGTCCACTGAAAAGTAAAATTTTATCTTGCTGCCCAATTTAATGCACATTGATTACCCATCCTGTTGCCAATGGATATATGAATCCATCTATAGAATTTTTATGACAATGTCCTGTGTGTGAGCACGAATAAATGAATCAAAAAACACTTTTTGGTACATCCCCAATGCTCTCGGAAATCATCAAAAGTAGTTTACTGTATTTAATTTGGAAAATTTTCCCAAGAGTGAAATGCCCAAAGATGCCTTTGGGATGCTGGGTGGTGTTTGCGTCGACTATATACCAGTATGGTGAGTATACTTCCCATTTGACCTGGCCACGTCCATGATTACCTATATCCTTTAAACAAAGAAAAGAAAACTTTAAAAGCTTACCAGGACGAACCCCAGAATAATTTTCATGACATAACTTTTTATTTAAACTTACCCTATCAGACAAACAAGTTCATACAATTCTTGAGGACTTCTTGAAATCAACTGAAAGACATAAAAAAAACTATGACATCATTTGCAATAAGCTGTGAATTGATGGTGTGCTAGATTCATTTCAGTGGCCAGAATCTGCAATGTTTTGTGACAGTTCAACCATCTGAACTCTAATGGCAAAATGTCAAACTTTTCACCAGCAAATATTTTCCATAATGCTGTTTGATATTTAACCAAATATACCTTGTTTGACAGAGCTCTGTGAGCACTGTCAAACAAGATCTAATTGGTGAAATTCATAGTTAAACAAGAGAAAAACAGAATAATTGGAGAAAATTCTGTACCACTCCCATCGTACTTGGGGTTAATAGAGAGAGTGCCATAGGTACACTCTAATGACTTGTAACAGAACACATTCAGACTGACAAAAATTACTCTTTTCTAAAATATATAGAACATTTTTTCAAAGATAAGAATAGTATCAAGACACCAACATTGTCCTAACTGGTTGAGTGCTAGAAGCTAGTATAATGGCGCTACTGAAAAGTGCTTAAACACTATTTTCGTGCCTTTACACACTATTTGCATCAGCCTGTTGTTTGGTCAGTTACAGAACAAAAAAAAAATGTTCATGTTAAAATGTTTTGTTACAATTTATTGGAGATTTCCAAAAGGAACTCTCCAATAAATTGTAACAAATCCATTATTTCTGAACAAAATCTTCCTAAAGTAAGACTGTCCTTGCTGATATCATTATGTGAAAAATAATACTCATGGAAGAAATAATTTGGAACTTTACCAGTTAATAAAGTACAAATAAGGGCCTCCAGCACAAAACCAGTTAAGGTTTTGTCATTCTCAAACAGACTTCTCCATAGCATTGTGGACAGAGAATTTCAACCAGACTGCATTTAGGGACTTTGTCACCATGGGGAGTTTTCATCCTGCAAATACAAGGTTAATATGCTCCCCACCCCCACCCCTTAAAAAAATCTAGAACTTTCATCATGATGATGCAAGCACTTTCCCAAACATTCTTCTCAAATTCTGCACTTCACTGTTTGTTTACCAGTTAACAATTTTACTCAAACCAATAATGCCCGTACCTGACATTGATCTTTGGGATATTCCCTCAGAGAGCTTCCCAAAGATCAGTGTCAAATGCAGGTATTATTTTGGTCGATAAGAAAGGAATCTTAGGCAAGAAAAGCACAATATCACAGCACATAACATATATATTTTAACCACAAAAAGCCAACAAATAAGGTTCCACAAAGTAGATCTTCTGTTTCTCATGCCATTTTTTTGTAAAACTGCATGTCGGCAGGCATTTTTTTATTTTTTTAATTATTTATTTGCCATCAAAAATTCAGGTTCTTGGCTTGTTTTATGCTTTAGGCCTCATATCTACAGAGCAGCATGGGTGGTGGTGTATTTCGGTCCTTAAGTGCAAGAAGACTTTGCAATGCTAAAGCATTGCAAAGCCTTGTTGCACTCAAGGGACAAATTTATCAATTTTATTAACTTGGGTAAAATATCATGCATAAACCATTTAATTTTTATATTTTTTTATGTTTGTATTGGTTTATATAAAGAGCAGGTATGTGGAGGACAAAAAGACTATGCAGGAGGGCCTGAGAAACAGATTTTCAACTTTTTATGCATTATCAATAGGGTTTTTTAATTTAAAAGATTGGGATGCCCAAAATTATTTCTTGAGTTTTTCCTAAAAAATCAATTTGTTTTTAATGCCTATATGCCCCTTGTATGGGGCTATGTTTCCACTGAAGTCAACTGCCATCATGCCTCAGGCCTATCATTTATATAATCATGGAAGTATATCATAAATATGCTCAAATTGTTCATCATTGGCATGAGCAGTTTTGTTCCTGTTTTTTTATTAACCCCTTTATCTGCGGCCAGTTAGAAAATAGTGCTGAAACGGTTGGCCCATTTTTGTAACCGGCTAACCGTCAGACATAACCGGATTTCAACTGGATAACCATTAATTTTAATCGCTGGTATTATTGCATTGCCTATGCTGCAAAATCAGTAAGGAATGGCAAGAAAACAGTTCAAAACACTGCCAACTGACTTTCGCAAAACGTTTACAAACGAACACCATCGAGTGTCAACGGAAATCATCAATGTGCAAACGATCGTCAACGTGCAAACGATCGTCAACAATTTATATGACTGCAATGGTCTCACATAATAGTGATGATACATGGTAACTCTGGTCACCCTGCATTGCACGGACACAAAAACAGGCCTTGCCGTTTGAAAATCACAAGCGCACGGCATGCAGCACACCTGAAACAAAAATCGTGTATGCAATTTGTTCCCACGGGCACGCATTTGAAATGAGGGACAAATGTCATTGATAATAGTAAATTGTAGTTAGGCATAGTTATTAGTTAACTGTATTGGCAAAAAGTCTCTCACCTTGAGTGGCTTGAATTTGATATGATCAAAAAGTGAATATATAATCCTAATTTTTTTAATATCTTTTTCTGTGCACTGCCAAGACAAAAGTCACAAACAGTTCCACATTTACAAATTACATTTGCCTATTCCTCGAACTGAAATTTCTGGCGGGAATATGTTGCTAGTCATGAAAGGGGTGTGGTAAGAAATTATTATATGCCTCATTGACCAAGAGCCCCTCGTCCGACATTGACAACTGAAAAATGAATTTTACAATGCCAGATTTTAAAAGAGGTTTTTATGACATAAGTTCATACTTTTAAACAGTTCAATAAAATCAAAACAGGTTTTTTTCTGAAATATGTTTGTAAAGTACCAAACAGTCAATTTATTTTGAACGCACCATTACACACACTGAGGGTTTTTTTCAGCATTACAACCTGCAATCAACAACACCTCATCAAAGAGAAGAATGTCAAATTTGTCTGTAGAAGACAATGTTACACTGACAGGCACGTGCGCACCACAGCCCACGCAGAAAACAACCTTCATTGCACTTGACTGTTGGCGGTTTGATACAAAGTAACAGACATTTATCTGCGACCTGACATCCCAAGTGCCCAAAATAACTGTTCTTTCAACATTCCAACACTTTAACCCTTTCATGTTACATCGACTACACATCACTGTAAATTGACAAAAGTTTGGTAGCTTTGACAAAGCTTGTGTTGACACAAGTATTATAACATCTCGCGGCCAAATACTATTTATTTTCCCGACGGCATCCCATCAACTATAGGTATAGCGGTTATCTGGTTGACAGCTTTTTAAACTGGTTACGCCAGTAACCAGCTGCAAACTGGTTATCCAGCTAACCATTTCAGGAGGGCCTGAGAAACAGATTTTCAACTTTTCATGCATTATCAATAGGGTTTTTTAATTTAAAAGATTGGGATGCCCAAAATTATTTCTTGAGTTTTTCCTAAAAAATCAATCTGTTTTTAATGCCTATATGCCCCTTGTATGGGGCTATGTTTCCACTGAAGTCAACTGCCATCATGCCTCAGGCCTATCATTTATATAATCATGGAAGTATATCATAAATATGCTCAAATTGTTCATCATTGACATGAGCAGTTTTGTTCCTGTTTTTTTATTAACCCCTTTATCTGCGGCCAGTTAGAAAATAGTGCTGAAACGGTTGGCCCATTTTTGTAACCGGCTAACCGTCAGGCATAACCGGATTTCAACTGGATAACCATTAATTTTAATCGCTGGTATTATTGCATTGCCTATGCTGCAAAATCAGTAAGGAATGGCAAGAAAACAGTTCAAAACACTGCCAACTGACTTTTGCAAAACGTTTACAAACGAACACCATCGAGTGTCAACGGAAATCATCAATGTGCAAACGATCGTCAATGTGCAAACGATCGTCAACAATTTATATGACTGCAATGGTCCCACATAATAGTGATGATACATGGTAACTGTGGTCACCCTGCATTGCACGGACACAAAAACAGGCCTTGCCGTTTGAAAATCACAAGCGCATGGCATGCAGCACACCTGAAACAAAAATCGTGTATGCAATTTGTTCCCACAGGCACGCATTTGAAATGAGGGACAAATGTCATTGATAATAGTAAATTGTAGTTAGGCATAGTTATTAGTTAACTGTATTGGCAAAAAGTCTCTCACCTTGAGTGGCTTGAATTTGATATGATCAAAAAGTGAATATATAATCCTAATTTTTTTAATATCTTTTTCTGTTCACTGCCAAGACAAAAGTCACAAACAGTTCCACATTTACAAATTACATTTGCCTATTCCTCAAACTGAAATTTCTGGCGGGAATATGTTGCTAGTCATGAAAGGGGTGTGGTAAGAAATTATTATAAGCCCCTCGTCCGACATTGACAATTGAAAAATGAATTTTACAATGCCAGATTTTAAAAGAGGTTTTTATGACATAAGTTCATACTTTTAAACAGTTCAATAAAATCAAAACAGGTTTTTTTCTGAAATATGTTTGTAAAGTACCAAACAGTCAATTTATTTTGAACGCACCATTACACACACTGAGGGTTTTTTTCAGCATTACAACCTGCAATCAACAACACCTCATCAAAGAGAAGAATGTCAAATTTGTCTGTAGAAGACAATGTTACACTGACAGGCACGTGCGCACCACAGCCCACGCAGAAAACAACCTTCATTGCACTTGACTGTTGGCGGTTTGATACAAAGTAACAGACATTTATCTGCGACCTGACATCCCAAGCGCCCAAAATAACTGTTCTTTCAACATTCCAACACTTTAACCCTTTCATGTTACATCGACTACACATCACTGTAAATTGACAAAAGTTTGGTAGCTTTGACAATGCTTGTGTTGACAAAAGTATTATAACATCTCGCGGCCAAATACTATTTATTTTCCCGACGGCATCCCATCAACTATAGGTATAGCGGTTATCCGGTTGACAGCTTTTTCAACCGGTTACGCCAGTAACCAGCTGCAAACTGGTTATCCAGCTAACCATTTCAGGAGGGCCTGAGAAACAGATTTTCAACTTTTTATGCATTATCAATAGGGTTTTTTAATTTAAAAGATTGGGATGCCCAAAATTATTTCTTGAGTTTTTCCTAAAAAATCAATCTGTTTTTAATGGCTATATGCCCCTTGTATGGGGCTATGTTTCCACTGAAGTCAACTGCCATCATGCCTCAGGCCTATCATTTATATAATCATGGAAGTATATCATAAATATGCTCAAATTGTTCATCATTGGCATGAGCAGTTTTGTTCCAATTTTTTTATTAACCCCTTTATCTGCGGCCAGTTAGAAAATAGTGCTGAAACGGTTGGCCCATTTTTGTAACCGGCTAACCATCAGGCATAACCAGATTTCAACTGGATAACCATTAATTTTAATCGCTGGTATTATTGCATTGCCTATGCTGCAAAATCAGTAAGGAATGGCAAGAAAACAGTTCAAAACACTGCCAACTGACTTTCGCAAAACGTTTACAAACGAACACCATCGAGTGTCAACGGAAATCATCAATGTGCAAACGATCGTCAATGTGCAAACGATCGTCAACAATTTATATGACTGCAATGGTCCCACATAATAGTGATGATACATGGTAACTGTGGTCACCCTGCATTGCACGGACACAAAAACAGGCCTTGCCGTTTGAAAATCACAAGCGCATGGCATACAGCACACCTGAAACAAAAATCGTGTATGCAATTTGTTCCCACGGGCACGCATTTGAAATGAGGGACAAATGTCATTGATAATAGTAAATTGCAGTTAGGCATAGTTATTAGTTAACTGTATTGGCAAAAAGTCTCTCACCTTGAGTGGCTTGAATTTGATATGATCAAAAAGTGAATATATAATCCTAATTTTTTTAATATCTTTTTCTGTTCACTGCCAAGACAAAAGTCACAAACAGTTCCACATTTACAAATTACATTTGCCTATTCCTCGAACTGAAATTTCTGGCGGGAATATGTTGCTAGTCATGAAAGGGGTGTGGTAAGAAATTATTATATGCCTCATTGACCAAGAGCCCCTCGTCCGACATTGACAATTGAAAAATGAATTTTACAATGCCAGATTTTAAAAGAGGTTTTTATGACATAAGTTCATACTTTTAAACAGTTCAATAAAATCAAAACAGGTTTTTTTCTGAAATATGTTTGTAAAGTACCAAACAGTCAATTTATTTTGAACGCACCATTACACACACTGAGGGATTTTTTCAGCATTACAACCTGCAATCAACAACACCTCATCAAAGAGAAGAATGTCAAATTTGTCTGTAGAAGACAATGTTACACTGACAGGCATGTGCTCACCGCAGCCCACGCAGAAAACAACCTTCATTGCACTCGTCTGTTGGCGGTTTGATACAAAGTAACAGACATTTATCTGCGACCTGACATCCCAAGCGACCAAAATAACTGTTCTTTCAACATTCCAACACTTTAACCCTTTCATGTTACATCGACTACACATCACTGTAGATTGACAAAAGTTTGGTAGCTTTAACAATGCTTGTGTCGACAAAAGTATTATAACATCTCGCGGCCAAATACTATTTATTTTCCCGACGGCATCCCATCAACTATAGGTATAGCGGTTATCCGGTTGACAGCTTTTTCAACCGGTTACGCCAGTAACCAGTTGCAAACTGGTTATCCAGCTAACCATTTCAGGAGGGCCTGAGAAACAGATTTTCAACTTTTTATGCATTATCAATAGGGTTTTTTAATTTAAAGATTGGGATGCCCAAAATTATTTCTTGAGTTTTTCCTAAAAAATCAATCTGTTTTTAATGCCTATATGCCCCTTGCATGGGGCTATGTTTCCACTGAAGTCAACTGCCATCATGCCTCAGGCCTATCATTTATATAATCATGGAAGTATATCATAAATATGCTCAAATTGTTCATCATTGGCATGAGCAGTTTTGTTCCTGTTTTTTTATTAACCCCTTTATCTGCGGCCAGTTAGAAAATAGTGCTGAAACGGTTGGCCCATTTTTGTAACCGGCTAACCGTCAGGCATAACCAGATTTCAACTGGATAACCATTAATTTTAATCGCTGGTATTATTGCATTGCCTATGCTGCAAAATCAGTAAGGAATGGCAAGAAAACAGTTCAAAACACTGCCAACTGACTTTTGCAAAACGTTTACAAACGAACACCATCGAGTGTCAACGGAAATCATCAATGTGCAAACGATCGTCAATGTGCAAACGATCGTCAACAATTTATATGACTGCAATGGTCCCACATAATAGTGATGATACATGGTACCTGTGGTCACCCTGCATTGCACGGACACAAAAACAGGCCTTGCCGTTTGAAAATCACAAGCGCATGGCATGCAGCACACCTGAAACAAAAATCGTGTATGCAATTTGTTCCCACGGGCACGCATTTGAAATGAGGGACAAATGTCATTGATAATAGTAAATTGTAGTTAGGCATAGTTATTAGTTAACTGTATTGGCAAAAAGTCTCTCACCTTGAGTGGCTTGAATTTGATATGATCAAAAAGTGAATATATAATCCTAATTTTTTTAATATCTTTTTCTGTTCACTGCCAAGACAAAAGTCACAAACAGTTCCACATTTACAAATTACATTTGCCTATTCCTCAAACTGAAATTTCTGGCGGGAATATGTTGCTAGTCATGAAAGGGGTGTGGTAAGAAATTATTATAAGCCCCTCGTCCGACATTGACAATTGAAAAATGAATTTTACAATGCCAGATTTTAAAAGAGGTTTTTATGACATAAGTTCATACTTTTAAACAGTTCAATAAAATCAAAACAGGTTTTTTTCTGAAATATGTTTGTAAAGTACCAAACAGTCAATTTATTTTGAACGCACCATTACACACACTGAGGGATTTTTTCAGCATTACAACCTGCAATCAACAACACCTCATCAAAGAGAAGAATGTCAAATTTGTCTGTAGAAGACAATGTTACACTGACAGGCACGCGCTCACCACAGCCCACGCAGAAAACAACCTTCATTACACTTGACTGTTGGTGGTTTGATACAAAGTAACAGACATTTATCTGCGACCTGACATCCCAAGCGACCAAAATAACTGTTCTTTCAACATTCCAACACTTTAACCCTTTCATGTTACATAGACTACACATCACTGTAAATTGACAAAAGTTTGGTAGCTTTGACAATGCTTGTGTTGACAAAAGTATTATAACATCTTGCGGCCAAATACTATTTATTTTCCCGACGGCATCCCATCAACTATAGGTATAGCGGTTATCCGGTTGACAGCTTTTTCAACCGGTTACGCCAGTAACCAGCTGCAAACTGGTTATCCAGCTAACCATTTCAGGAGGGCCTGAGAAACAGATTTTCAACTTTTTATGCATTATCAATAGGGTTTTTTAATTTAAAAGATTGGGATGCCCAAAATTATTTCTTGAGTTTTTCCTAAAAAATCAATCTGTTTTTAATGGCTATATGCCCCTTGTATGGGGCTATGTTTCCACTGAAGTCAACTGCCATCATGCCTCAGGCCTATCATTTATATAATCATGGAAGTATATCATAAATATGCTCAAATTGTTCATCATTGGCATGAGCAGTTTTGTTCCTGTTTTTTTATTAACCCCTTTATCTGCGGCCAGTTAGAAAATAGTGCTGAAACGGTTGGCCCATTTTTGTAACCGGCTAACCATCAGGCATAACCAGATTTCAACTGGATAACCATTAATTTTAATCGCTGGTATTATTGCATTGCCTATGCTGCAAAATCAGTAAGGAATGGCAAGAAAACAGTTCAAAACACTGCCAACTGACTTTCGCAAAACGTTTACAAACGAACACCATCGAGTGTCAACGGAAATCATCAATGTGCAAACGATCGTCAATGTGCAAACGATCGTCAACAATTTATATGACTGCAATGGTCCCACATAATAGTGATGATACATGGTAACTGTGGTCACCCTGCATTGCACGGACACAAAAACAGGCCTTGCCGTTTGAAAATCACAAGCGCATGGCATGCAGCACACCTGAAACAAAAATCGTGTATGCAATTTGTTCCCACGGGCACGCATTTGAAATGAGGGACAAATGTCATTGATAATAGTAAATTGCAGTTAGGCATAGTTATTAGTTAACTGTATTGGCAAAAAGTCTCTCACCTTGAGTGGCTTGAATTTGATATGATCAAAAAGTGAATATATAATCCTAATTTTTTTAATATCTTTTTCTGTTCACTGCCAAGACAAAAGTCACAAACAGTTCCACATTTACAAATTACATTTGCCTATTCCTCAAACTGAAATTTCTGGCGGGAATATGTTGCTAGTCATGAAAGGGGTGTGGTAAGAAATTATTATAAGCCCCTCGTCCGACATTGACAATTGAAAAATGAATTTTACAATGCCAGATTTTAAAAGAGGTTTTTATGACATAAGTTCATACTTTTAAACAGTTCAATAAAATCAAAACAGGTTTTTTTCTGAAATATGTTTGTAAAGTACCAAACAGTCAATTTATTTTGAACGCACCATTACACACACTGAGGGATTTTTTCAGCATTACAACCTGCAATCAACAACACCTCATCAAAGAGAAGAATGTCAAATTTGTCTGTAGAAGACAATGTTACACTGACAGGCACGTGCTCACCGCAGACCACGCAGAAAACAACCTTCATTGCACTTGACTGTTGGCGGTTTGATACAAAGTAACAGACATTTATCTGCGACCTGACATCCCAAGCGACCAAAATAACTGTTCTTTCAACATTCCAACACTTTAACCCTTTCATGTTACATCGACTACACATCACTGTAGATTGACAAAAGTTTGGTAGCTTTGACAATGCTTGTGTTGACAAAAGTATTATAACATCTCGCAGCCAAATACTATTTATTTTCCCGACGGCATCCCATCAACTATAGGTATAGCGGTTATCCGGTTGACAACTTTTTCAACCGGTTACGCCAGTAACTAGTTGCAAACTGGTTATCCAGCTAACCATTTCAGGAGGGCCTGAGAAACAGATTTTCAACTTTTTATGCATTATCAATAGGGTTTTTTAATTTAAAAGATTGGGATGCCCAAAATTATTTCTTGAGTTTTTCCTAAAAAATCAATCTGTTTTTAATGGCTATATGCCCCTTGTATGGGGCTATGTTTCCACTGAAGTCAACTGCCATCATGCCTCAGGCCTATCATTTATATAATCATGGAAGTATATCATAAATATGCTCAAATTGTTCATCATTGGCATGAGCAGTTTTGTTCCTGTTTTTTTATTAACCCCTTTATCTGCGGCCAGTTAGAAAATAGTGCTGAAACGGTTGGCCCATTTTTGTAACCGGCTAACCATCAGGCATAACCAGATTTCAACTGGATAACCATTAATTTTAATCGCTGGTATTATTGCATTGCCTATGCTGCAAAATCAGTAAGGAATGGCAAGAAAACAGTTCAAAACACTGCCAACTGACTTTCGCAAAACATTTACAAACGAACACCATCGAGTGTCAACGGAAATCATCAATGTGCAAACGATCGTCAATGTGCAAACGATCGTCAACAATTTATATGACTGCAATGGTCCCACATAATAGTGATGATACATGGTAACTGTGGTCACCCTGCATTGCACGGACACAAAAACAGGCCTTGCCGTTTGAAAATCACAAGCGCATGGCATGCAGCACACCTGAAACAAAAATCGTGTATGCAATTTGTTCCCACGGGCACGCATTTGAAATGAGGGACAAATGTCATTGATAATAGTAAATTGCAGTTAGGCATAGTTATTAGTTAACTGTATTGGCAAAAAGTCTCTCACCTTGAGTGGCTTGAATTTGATATGATCAAAAAGTGAATATATAATCCTAATTTTTTTAATATCTTTTTCTGTTCACTGCCAAGACAAAAGTCACAAACAGTTCCACATTTACAAATTACATTTGCCTATTCCTCGAACTGAAATTTCTGGCGGGAATATGTTGCTAGTCATGAAAGGGGTGTGGTAAGAAATTATTATATGCCTCATTGACCAAGAGCCCCTCGTCCGACATTGACAATTGAAAAATGAATTTTACAATGCCAGATTTTAAAAGAGGTTTTTATGACATAAGTTCATACTTTTAAACAGTTCAATAAAATCAAAACAGGTTTTTTTCTGAAATATGTTTGTAAAGTACCAAACAGTCAATTTATTTTGAACGCACCATTACACACACTGAGGGATTTTTTCAGCATTACAACCTGCAATCAACAACACCTCATCAAAGAGAAGAATGTCAAATTTGTCTGTAGAAGACAATGTTACACTGACAGGCATGTGCTCACCGCAGCCCACGCAGAAAACAACCTTCATTGCACTCGTCTGTTGGCAGTTTGATACAAAGTAACAGACATTTATCTGCGACCTGACATCCCAAGCGACCAAAATAACTGTTCTTTCAACATTCCAACACTTTAACCCTTTCATGTTACATCGACTACACATCACTGTAGATTGACAAAAGTTTGGTAGCTTTAACAATGCTTGTGTCGACAAAAGTATTATAACATCTCGCGGCCAAATACTATTTATTTTCCCGACGGCATCCCATCAACTATAGGTATAGCGGTTATCCGGTTGACAGCTTTTTCAACCGGTTACGCCAGTAACCAGTTGCAAACTGGTTATCCAGCTAACCATTTCAGGAGGGCCTGAGAAACAGATTTTCAACTTTTTATGCATTATCAATAGGGTTTTTTAATTTAAAGATTGGGATGCCCAAAATTATTTCTTGAGTTTTTCCTAAAAAATCAATCTGTTTTTAATGCCTATATGCCCCTTGTATGGGGCTATGTTTCCACTGAAGTCAACTGCCATCATGCCTCAGGCCTATCATTTATATAATCATGGAAGTATATCATAAATATGCTCAAATTGTTCATCATTGACATGAGCAGTTTTGTTCCTGTTTTTTTATTAACCCCTTTATCTGCGGCCAGTTAGAAAATAGTGCTGAAACGGTTGGCCCATTTTTGTAACCGGCTAACCGTCAGGCATAACCGGATTTCAACTGGATAACCATTAATTTTAATCGCTGGTATTATTGCATTGCCTATGCTGCAAAATCAGTAAGGAATGGCAAGAAAACAGTTCAAAACACTGCCAACTGACTTTCGCAAAACGTTTACAAACGAACACCATCGAGTGTCAACGGAAATCATCAATGTGCAAACGATCGTCAATGTGCAAACGATCGTCAAAAATTTATATGACTGCAATGGTCCCACATAATAGTGATGATACATGGTACCTGTGGTCACCCTGCATTGCACGGACACAAAAACAGGCCTTGCCGTTTGAAAATCACAAGCGCATGGCATGCAGCACACCTGAAACAAAAATCGTGTATGCAATTTGTTCCCACGGGCACGCATTTGAAATGAGGGACAAATGTCATTGATAATAGTAAATTGTAGTTAGGCATAGTTATTAGTTAACTGTATTAGCAAAAAGTCTCTCACCTTGAGTGGCTTGAATTTGATATGATCAAAAAGTGAATATATAATCCTAATTTTTTTAATATCTTTTTCTGTTCACTGCCAAGACAAAAGTCACAAACAGTTCCACATTTACAAATTACATTTGCCTATTCCTCGAACTGAAATTTCTGGCGGGAATATGTTGCTAGTCATGAAAGGGGTGTGGTAAGAAATTATTATATGCCTCATTGACCAAGAGCCCCTCGTCCGACATTGACAATTGAAAAATGAATTTTACAATGCCAGATTTTAAAAGAGGTTTTTATGACATAAGTTCATACTTTTAAACAGTTCAATAAAATCAAAACAGGTTTTTTTCTGAAATATGTTTGTAAAGTACCAAACAGTCAATTTATTTTGAACGCACCATTACACACACTGAGGGATTTTTTCAGCATTACAACCTGCAATCAACAACACCTCATCAAAGAGAAGAATGTCAAATTTGTCTGTAGAAGACAATGTTACACTGACAGGCACGTGCTCACCGCAGCCCACGCAGAAAACAACCTTCATTGCACTTGACTGTTGGCGGTTTGATACAAAGTAACAGACATTTATCTGCGACCTGACATCCCAAGCGACCAAAATAACTGTTCTTTCAACATTCCAACACTTTAACCCTTTCATGTTACATCGACTACACATCACTGTAGATTGACAAAAGTTTGGTAGCTTTAACAATGCTTGTGTCGACAAAAGTATTGTAACATCTCGCGGCCAAATACTATTTATTTTCCCGACGGCATCCCATCAACTATAGGTATAGCGGTTATCCGGTTGACAGCTTTTTCAACCGGTTATGCCAGTAACCAGTTGCAAACTGGTTATCCAGCTAACCATTTCAGGAGGGCCTGAGAAACAGATTTTCAACTTTTTATGCATTATCAATAGGGTTTCTTAATTTAAAGATTGGGATGCCCAAAATTATTTCTTGAGTTTTTCTTAAAAAATCAATCTGTTTTTAATGCCTATATGCCCCTTGTATGGGGCTATGTTTCCACTGAAGTCAACTGCCATCATGCCTCAGGCCTATCATTTATATAATCATGGAAGTATATCATAAATATGCTCAAATTGTTCATCATTGGCATGAGCAGTTTTGTTCCTGTTTTTTTATTAACCCCTTTATCTGCGGCCAGTTAGAAAATAGTGCTGAAACGGTTGGCCCATTTTTGTAACCGGCTAACCGTCAGGCATAACCGGATTTCAACTGGATAACCATTAATTTTAATCGCTGGTATTATTGCATTGCCTATGCTGCAAAATCAGTAAGGAATGGCAAGAAAACAGTTCAAAACACTGCCAACTGACTTTCGCAAAACGTTTACAAACGAACACCATCGAGTGTCAACGGAAATCATCAATGTGCAAACGATCGTCAACAATTTATATGACTGCAATGGTCCCACATAATAGTGATGATACATGGTAACTCTGGTCACCCTGCATTGCACGGACACAAAAACAGGCCTTGCCGTTTGAAAATCACAAGCGCATGGCATGCAGCACACCTGAAACAAAAATCGTGTATGAAATTTGTTCCCACGGGCACGCATTTGAATTGAGGGACAAATGTCATTGATAATAGTAAATTGTAGTTAGGCATAGTTATTAGTTAACTGTATTAGCAAAAAGTCTCTCACCTTGAGTGGCTTGAATTTGATATGATCAAAAAGTGAATATATAATCCTAATTTTTTTAATATCTTTTTCTGTTCACTGCCAAGACAAAAGTCACAAACAGTTCCACATTTACAAATTACATTTGCCTATTCCTCGAACTGAAATTTCTGGCGGGAATATGTTGCTAGTCATGAAAGGGGTGTGGTAAGAAATTATTATATGCCTCATTGACCAAGAGCCCCTCGTCCGACATTGACAATTGAAAAATGAATTTTAAAATACCAGATTTTAAAAGAGGTTTTTATGACATAAGTTCATACTTTTAAACAGTTCAATAAAATCAAAACAGGTTTTTTTCTGAAATATGTTTGTAAAGTACCAAACAGTCAATTTATTTTTAACGCACCATTACACACACTGAGGGATTTTTTCAGCATTACAACCTGCAATCAACAACACCTCATCAAAGAGAAGAATGTCAAATTTTTCTGTAGAAGACAATGTTACACTGACAGGCACGTGCTCACCGCAGCCCACGCAGAAAACAACCTTCATTGCACTGGACTGTTGGTGGTTTGATACAAAGTAACAGACATTTATCTGCGACCTGACATCCCAAGCGACCAAAATAACTGTTCTTTCAACATTCCAACACTTTAACCCTTTCATGTTACATCGACTACACATCACTGTAGATTGACAAAAGTTTGGTAGCTTTGACAATGCTTGTGTCGACAAAAGTATTATAACATCTCGCGGCCAAATACTATTTATTTTCCCGACGGCATCCCATCAACTATAGGTATAGCGGTTATCCGGTTGACAGCTTTTTCAACCGGTTATGCCAGTAACCAGTTGCAAACTGGTTATCCAGCTAACCATTTCAGGAGGGCCTGAGAAACAGATTTTCAACTTTTTATGCATTATCAATAGGGTTTTTTAATTTAAAAGATTGGGATGCCCAAAATTATTTCTTGAGTTTTTCCTAAAAAATCAATCTGTTTTTAATGCCTATATGCCCCTTGTATGGGGCTACGTTTCCACTGAAGTCAACTGCCATCATGCCTCAGGCCTATCATTTATATAATCATGGAAGTATATCATAAATATGCTCAAATTGTTCATCATTGGCATGAGCAGTTTTGTTCCAATTTTTTTATTAACCCCTTTATCTGCGGCCAGTTAGAAAATAGTGCTGAAACGGTTGGCCCATTTTTGTAACCGGCTAACCGTCAGGCATAACCGGATTTCAACTGGATAACCATTAATTTTAATCGCTGGTATTATTGCATTGCCTATGCTGCAAAATCAGTAAGGAATGGCAAGAAAACAGTTCAAAACACTGCCAACTGACTTTCGCAAAACGTTTACAAACGAACACCATCGAGTGTCAACGGAAATCATCAATGTGCAAACGATTGTCAATGTGCAAACGATCGTCAACAATTTATATGACTGCAATGGTCCCACGTAATAGTGATGATACATGGTAACTGTGGTCACCCTGCATTGCACGGACACAAAAACAGGCCTTGCCATTTGAAAATCACAAGCGCATGGCATGCAGCACACCTGAAACAAAAATCGTGTATGCAATTTGTTCCCACGGGCACGCATTTGAAATGAAGGACAAATGTCATTGATAATAGTAAATTGTAGTTAGGCATAGTTATTAGTTAACTGTATTAGCAAAAAGTCTCTCACCTTGAGTGGCTTGAATTTGATATGATCAAAAAGTGAATATATAATCCTAATTTTTTTAATATCTTTTTCTGTTCACTGCCAAGACAAAAGTCACAAACAGTTCCACATTTACAAATTACATTTGCCTATTCCTCGAACTGAAATTTCTGGCGGGAATATGTTGCTAGTCATGAAAGGGGTGTGGTAAGAAATTATTATATGCCCCATTGACCAAGAGCCCCTCGTCCGACATTGACAACTGAAAAATGAATTTTACAATGCCAGATTTTAAAAGAGGTTTTTATGACATAAGTTCATACTTTTAAACAGTTCAATAAAATCAAAACAGGTTTTTTTCTGAAATATGTTTGTAAAGTACCAAACAGTCAATTTATTTTTAACGCACCATTACACACACTGAGGGATTTTTTCAGCATTACAACCTGCAATCAACAACACCTCATCAAAGAGAAGAATGTCAAATTTTTCTGTAGAAGACAATGTTACACTGACAGGCACGTGCTCACCGCAGCCCACGCAGATAACAACCTTCATTGCACTTGACTGTTGGCAGTTTGATACAAAGTAACAGACATTTATCTGCGACCTGACATCCCAAGCGACCAAAATAATTGTTCTTTCAACATTCCAACACTTTAACCCTTTCATGTTACATTGACTACACATCACTGTAAATTGACAAAAGTTTGGTAGCTTTGACAATGCTTGTGTCGACAAAAGTATTACAAGAGGCCCCAGGGGGCCTGAGGGCGCTCACCTGACATGGTAGCCTAAATATCAACCCAGAGAATTGATTTCCACAAGTTGCATCTGCTCCTCTTAAGAAAAGCTGAAACCAAATATCCAAATATTCTGACCAGTGGATCTAAAAAAAGATTTTTAAAGAATATTCCTCATATTGAACTAAGTCATAATTCGGGCTCCAACAGGGAGCCCATATATGAACCCAGGGACTTGGCTTTAACAAACCTGAATCTCACACCCCTAAGGATTCTGCACACCAAATATCAAAACATTCCGACTGCTGGATCTGAAGAAGATTTTTAAAGAAAATTCCTCATTTTGAACCAAGTTACAATTCGAGCTCCCACAATCAGCCCAAATATGGACCTAGGGACATGGCTTGAACAAACTTGAATCTTACCCCCCTAAGGATGCTGTTACAACCGATAATGTTACAACGCCGCATAATGTTACACCAACGCATAATGTTACAAAAAATGTAGTAAACAACCGATAATGTTATAAACTCCGCATAATGTTATAACTTTTTTCAACCCGTTATGTTATAAAAATCGACGCATAATGTTTTAACTTTTTTCAACCCGTTATGTTACAACAAATTAACCGATAATGTTATAACTTCTATATACTAATTCCAGTTACAGCTATTGCATATGGACTTTACCACTTACCATTTATTGCCGCATAAAGGTATGTAATATTTATACTAAAGGTTTCTGCTCTGGTTAAGGCGAGGAGACAACCCCCCCCCCTCCAACTCCCGGGGATTTATCATAGAATGACCTAGTCACATTACATAGACGCGAATTATCCTGGTAACTCAATCGTGTGACATCATTACCATGATCATCCAGTGCCCAACATGGTGAAGGCGGGGGTGGTGGAGGAGGGGTACTATTTTATCCGGTTGGTATGTTTACCAACATGCATAATCTCCGCTTCCAGAAATGAAGTGCACCATAGTCCCCTGACGCCGTTGGGGATGGGAAAATGCCTCTGTTTCTGCTTGTTTTGGGCATCTAAAACTCATTTGTCGCATATTTCTTAGTCATAAGAATATCTTATTATTCATTAATTTGACAGTTTAACAACTAACAGTGAACAAAAATGAGGTGCAGTTAAAAGAGGTCAAAAAGTTGGATGGAGCGAGGTACATATGGTGGATGTGGCGGGCTGGTAGTGTCGCACCGAAGCCGAAGAAGAAGATGCAAGACTGGGTAGGAAGAGGAATGGGGTTTAGGAGGATTGAAAGGGGTGGGCAGGGATTAGGCTGAGAAAGAGAGGAGGTCATGGATTAGTACATCAGGGTGATTGTGCAGAGAAGGCTATCTGAGAATACTATAAGAGAGTAGTGCTAGACGGTACGATAATATAGATGGTGGAGATGTTGGAAGAAGTGGAAGTGATGAATTTGGGATTACAGGTTCTGGAAAAGGCGGAATCACTAGAACAGGCAGTATAGGGAGAAGGAAGAGATTGTGGAGGAGTTGTGTTGATGTTGGTGTTGTGGCGGTGTTGGTGATAGTGTTGAGTAGTTATGTGTGTTGAAAATGAGCCATTTTGTAGGACTCCGGGGCAGGACCCCGGAAGTGACGTCATGTCACGTGACTGGGCGGTCATGTTGGGTTGTCATGATAGTGCACGTGGGTGGCCATGTTGTGATGTCATTATCATGAAAAAAGGTGGTAGGAGTGCGTATGCGCAGCGCGTGTTGTTATAGGGACACGTGCTCCGTCTCACCCTTAACAACCCAACAATAGATATCGAATTAATCCAAACAACCCGACAATCTTCAGGAAACTGTCCAAAACATTCCCGAAAACACTCCCGAATTCTGCCAGTACCAATTTAGTAACTCGCCAGAAACTCGGGGGACCGGGACTTCAGGAGCTCCAGGGGACAGGGACGGCGCCCCCTCCCCTTCCAGTTTATCTCTCAGTTAAAAAAAACTATTGTAATAAACCAACCATTATTATAATAAACCCATTTCTGTGATAAATTACGCGTCCATTATATGGTCGGACATTAGGTAACGATACTATCCTATATTTTAAGGATACTAAACCCACGGAATCCCCCTTTTCGTCATATGAAGCAATGAAAGCTATGAAAATGAGTACGATGCGCGCAAAATCATACGTCTCAAAACGAAAGCTATGAAAATGAGCGCAATGAATACCTCTTCATACTTCTCATACCCTCATTAAGAATACTATCCTACCTTTATTTGTGAGTGTTTTCCACGTGCACCCACGTGCACTATCATGACAACCAAACATGACCGCCCAATCACGTGACATGACATCACTTCCGTGGTCCTGCCCTGGGGTCCTACAAAAGGGCTCATTTTCAACATACATAACTACTCAACACCATCACCAACACCGCCACAACACCAACATCAACACAACTCCTCCTCCACAATCTCCTCCTTCTCCCTATACTGCCTGTTCTAGTGATTACGCCTTTTCCAGAATCTGTAATCCCAAATTCATCACTTCCACTTCTTCCAACATCTCCACCATCTATATTATCATACCGTCTAGCACTACTCTCTTACAGTATTTTCAGATAGATTTCTCTGCACAATCACCCTGATGTACTAATCCATGACCTCCTCTTTTTCTCAGCTTAATCCATGCCCACCCCTTTCAATCCTCCTAAACCCCATTCCTCTTCCTACCCAGTCTCGCATCTTATTCTTCGGCTTCCGTGCGACACTACCAACCTGCCACATCCACCGTATGTACCTCGCTCCATCCAACTTTTTGACCTCTTTTAACTGCACCTCATTTTTGTTCAATGTTAGTTGTTAAACTGTCGAATTAATGAATAATAAGATATTCTTATGACTAAGAAATATGCGACAAATGAGTTTTAGATGCCCAAAACATGCAGAAACAGAGGCATTTTCCCATCCCCAAAGGCGTCAGGGGACTATGGTACACTACATTTCTGGAAGCGGAGACTACGCATGTTGGTAAACGTTCCAACCGGATAAAATAGCATCCCTCCCCCAACACCCACGCCTTCACCATGCTGGGCACTGCACGATCATGGTAATGACGTCACACGATTGAGTTACCAGGATAATTCGCGTCTATGTAACATGACTAGGTCATTCTATGATAAATCCCCGGGAGTTGGGGGGAGGGGGGATATCCTCGCCTTAAGCAGAGCAGAAACCTTTAGTATAAATATTACATACCTTTATGCGGCAATAAATGGTAAGTGGTAAAGTCCATCTGCAATAGCTGTAACTGGAATTAGTATATAGAAGTTATAACATTATCGGTTAATTTGTTGTAACATAACGGGTTGAAAAAAGTTATAACATTATGCGTCAATTTTTATAACATAACGGGTTGAAAAAAGTTATAACATTATGCGGAGTTTATAACATTATCGGTCGTTTACTACATTTTTTGTAACATTATGCGTTGGTGTAACATTATGCGGCGTTGTAACATTATCGGTTGTAACAGATGCTGCATAAAAAATATCAAAAGCATTCATCTGCTGGATCTGAAGATTTTTAAAGAAAATTCCTCATTTTGAACTAAGTTGTCATTCAGGCTCCCATAGTGAGCCCAAATATGAACCAAGGGACTTGGCTTGAACAAACTTGAATCTCAGCCCCCTAAGGTTGCTCCATGCCAAATATCAAAACATTCCAACTGCTGAACCTGAAGAAGAAGATTTTTAAAAAAAAATTCCTCATATTGACTAAGTTATAATTTGGGCTCCCATAGGGAGCCCAAATATGGACCCATGGACTTGGCTTTAACACACTTGAATCCCCCCCCCCCCCCCCCCCCCCCCCAAGGATGCTACTCACCACATATCAAACCATTCCGACTGCTGGATCTGAAGAAGAAGATTTTTTAAGAAAATTCCTCATTTCGAACAAAGTTACAATTCAAGCTCCCACAGTGAGCCCAAATATGGACCTAGGGACATGGCTTGAACAAACTTGAGTCTCACCCCCCTAAGGATGCTGCATACCAAATATCACAAGATTCTGCCTACTGGATCTTGAGAAGAAGATTTTCAAAGAAATTTGCCTGAAATGCACTAAGTTCTAATTTGGGCTTCTATAGTGAGCCCAAATATGAATCCAGGTGGCCGATTTGAACAAACTGGAATCAGATCCACCCCACAATGTTGCATACCAAATATCAAAAGATTCTGCCTGCTGGATCTGGAGAAGAAGATTTTTGAAGAAATTTGCCTGAAATGCACTAAGTTCGAATTCGAGCTTCTATAGTGAGCCCAAATATGAATCTAGGGAGCCGATTTGAACAAAATAGAATCAGATCCACCCCACAATGTTGCATACCAAATATCAAAAGATTCTGCCTGCTGGATCTGGAGAAGAAGATTTTTTAAGAAATCTGTCTGAAAAGCACTAAGTTCAAATTTGGGCTCCTATACTGAGCCCAAATATAAACCCAGGGAGCCGATTTGAACAAACTTGAATCAGATCCACCCCACAATGTTGCATACCCAATATCAAATGATTCTGCCTGCTGGATCTTGAGAAGAAGATTTTCAAAGAAATTTGCCTGAAATGCACTAAGTTCAAATTTGGGCTCCTATACTGAGCCCAAATATAAACCCAGGGGGCCGATTTGAACAAACTTGAATCAGATCCACCCCACAATGTTGCATACCAAATATCAAAACATTCTGCCTGCTGGATCTGGAGAAGAAGATTTTTTAAGAAATTTGCCTGAAATGCACTAAGTTCGAAATCGGGCTCCTATACTGAGCCCAAATATGAACCCAGGGGGCCGATTTGAACAAACTTGAATCAGATCCACCCTCCAATGTTGCATACCAAATATCAAAAGATTCTGCCTGCTGGATCTGGAGAAGAAGATTTTTTAATGTTTTTCCCATTGCCTACAGTGTTAAAAAGTGCTGACTCAGCACTTTTTCAAAGTCCCGAAACTGTACCCTATGATAAAACCGATGGCAATTTTTTTTTTACCAATTCTTTCTGTTGGTCCTAAGGAAGCTTCACACCAAATAAAAATTCTCGGTGCCGTGCAGTTTTGGAGATATGGGCGTTTTAATTTTTTTCTATTTTTAGCTCCTGCGGTTCCCATGGGGCTACAGGGAAAAAAAATCAGCATAAATTAGGTACTTATGACCCAATAAGCCCTTACATAAAATTTGGTTCAAATCAGCCTCTCGGTTTGGAAAATAGAAATTTTAGGCGGGGCCAAAAATTTTGCCCCTCCCATAATGACGCCAAGTATAGCCCCACAAACTTCTCTTGAACAAATCTGAGTCTACACCTCAAAAGGAAGCTGCACACCACATATCAAGTCTCTGCTACTGCTGGTTCATGAGAAGAAGATTTTTTAAGATTTCAGCACACTTTTTGGGTGTTGACCTACCCACGGGCGAGGCAACTTGATTTGAACAAAATCAAATTGCGATGTCATAACAAACTATTATCTCAAATATCAATTAAATTGGTTCAGTGGTTTGGGAGGAGAAGACGCAAACACCATGTTCACGGACGACGGACGCGGCATGACGGACGCAGGACGACGGACGGTGAGTGATCACTATAGCTCTCCTGACTGAAAGTCAGGTGAGCTAATAACATCTCGCGGCCAAATACTATTTATTTTCCCGACGGCATCCCATCAACTATAGGTATAATGGTTATCCGGTTGACAGCTTTTCCAACCGGTTACGCCGGTAACCAGTTGCAAACTGGTTATCCAGCTAACCATTTCAGCACCATTGAAAAATAAAGAAAAATGGGTATATTATATTTCTGGCCATATTCAGAAAAAACTATATGCTACAAAGCAGTGACAGTATCTCCTTTATTTGGCTATTAAAAAATATTCCTGTTGATCACTTATACCCATGTTGTACATTTAGAGGACTACCGTCACAGGCGTTGGTCAGTGGGCCCCATTTTACCAGTGAAACAAAGCTTGCTTACCAAAGTGAACAAGCGGCCTGCATCAACAAGCGCTGCTAAGGTGGGGCAAAGGTGTTTTTTTTTCCCCCTCATAAAATCACTCTAAATCTGGCCAAATCCATCTTCGAGCAAAAAAATTAAATTGGGTAAAATATCATACATAAACCATTTAATTTTTATTTTTTTTAAGTTTGCATTGGTTATAAAAAGACAGCATGCGGCAGTCAAAAGGACCATGCAGAAAAGCCTGAGAAATAGATTGTAAACTTTTTTAGGCTTAAACAACCACCTCTCTACTTCATAGAAAATGGAAGTTGATATAACAGTAATTTTGCTTTTCATCAAGTAAAATGATATCTCACCTCCACATTTTGTGTTGATTTATCTAAATTATCTGTGGCGCCAATCAGTAAATATGACAGAGTCTCAGCAATTTCTGAAAACAAGAACATAAATAACAGTCATGTAGTTTTAAAATTAAATATCAATGTCCACTTTTATAAAAATGAAAGTGACAATGACACTGTAGCTCAACTTGTGTAAGACATGTACATGAAAAGTATGTAACACAGCAATGACAAACATCTAGGTAATGACCTGATAACAAAGGTACATATAAAGTATTTTAATGGTCTGTACATAAATACTGACCGTAGCCTGTAACAAATGTAGAGGTAAAGTATTGTAAAGGTGGGTGACAGTCAGATGC
Organism: Pictodentalium vernedei; assembly: GCA_031216915.1. Taxonomy (NCBI): domain Eukaryota; kingdom Metazoa; phylum Mollusca; class Scaphopoda; order Dentaliida; family Dentaliidae; genus Pictodentalium; species Pictodentalium vernedei. The sequence goes on along the minus strand of CM062290.1, from coordinate 72,910,273 downwards.
TAAACTAGAAAAGAAAAAAGTCCAGAGTGGGTCTGACTGAACCCCAAAATATTTGTTCTCATAGCAGTGATAACAAAGACACCCAAAAACACTTGTTCCTGTCCCAAGGTGATAACAAAGGTACCCAAGAAGTTTCATGAAGATCAGTTCATAAATACGTTATACGAGCTGAATATAAGTTGTGAAAAAAACTGATTGGACCTAATTTCGGTACAAAATGGCTGCCGCCAGCCATCTTGAATTTTGGGCCGCACCCAGAAACACTCATTCTCGTCCAAAGGTGATAACAAAGGTACCCAAGAAGTTTCGTAAAGAATGGTTGACAAATACAGCCTCTAGCCCGAGCTATATTGGCATGTGCACTTACAGTGTATAAGAAGCACTGAATAAATCAAAGTTCATCTAATTTGCATAATTTCTGCATGAGAAAAAACCCTTACTATATGTGATGTATTCCATGTTACCAAACATTCATACAAACATTTATTCAAATCAGAACTTTCATACAGAAGTTCTGTACAAAAGACTGATTGCACTAATTTTGGTACAAAATGGCTGCTGGTGGCATCTTGAATTTCGGACCACACTCAGAAACACTCATTCTCGTACCAAGGTGATAACAAAGGTGCCCAAGACGTTTCGTGAAGATCGGTTCATAAATACAGACTTCAGCCCGAGCCGTATTGACATGTGTAAGTAGCACCTAAAAAAATCAAAGTTCATCTAATTTGCATAATTTCTGCACGAGAAAAAACCCGTATTATATGTGATGTATCCCATGGAACTAAACATTCACACAAAAAATTATTCAAATCAGCGCTTTCATATCGAAGTTCTGTGCAAAAATCTGATTGCAACTAATTTTGTACAAAATGGCGGCCATCGCCCAGCTTGAATTTCGGACCGGACCCAAAAACACTCATTCTTGTCCCACGGTGATACCAAAGGTACCCAAGAAGTTTCGTAAATATCGGTTCATAAATACGGCCTCTAGCCCGAGCCGTATTGGCATTTGCACTTACAGTGCTGAAAGTAACACTGAATAAATCAAAGTTAGTCTAATTTGCATAATTTACGCATGAGAAAAAAAACCTGTATTATACGTGATCTATCCCATGGTACTGAACATTTGTCCAAAAATTTATTCAAATCAGAACTTTCATATAGAAGTTCTGTACAAAAAACCGATTACACCTATTTTCGGTACAAAATGGCTGCTAGTGGCCATCTTGAATTTCGAACCGGACCTCAAAACACTCGTTCTCATCCCACCGTGATAACAAAGGTACCCCAGAAGTTTTGTTTGTGAAGATCAGTTCATAAATTCGGCCTCTAGCCCGAGACGAATTGGCATTTACATTTACAGTACTGAAAGTAACACTGAATAAATCTAAGTCAGTCTAATTTGCATAATTTATGCACAAGAAAAAAACCCGTATTATATGTGATGTATCCCATGGTACTAAACATTCATACAAAAAATGATTCAAATCAGAGCTTTCATGTGGAAGTTCTGCGCAAAAATCTGATTGCCCCTTATTTTGAACAAAATGGTTGCCAGTGGCCATCGGACCCAAAAACACTCGTTCTTGCCCCACGGTGATAACAAAGTACCCAAGAAGTTTCGTAAAGATCGGTTCATAAATGCGGCCTCTAGCCCGAGCCATATTGACATTTGCACTGACAGTGCTGAAAGTAACACTAAATAAATCAAAGTTAGTCTAATTTGCATGATTTAAGCACGAGAAAAAAACCCGTATGATATGTAATGTATCTCATGGTACTAAACAGTCATACAAAAAGTTATTCAAATCAGAGCTTTCATATGGAAGTTCTGTACAAAAAACAGATTTCTGCATCGTCGGTACAAAATGGCTGCCATCGGCCATCTTGAATTTCAGACCACACCCAAAAACACTCATTCTCGTCCCACAAAGGTACCCAAGAAGTTTCGTAAAGATCGGTTCATAAATACGGCCTCTAGCCCGAGCCGTATCCAATTGTTGACGTACGGACAGATGGACAGACACAGACGGACGACAGGCCATGACAAAAGCTCACATTTGGCTTTGCCAAAATTGAGCTAAAAATGTTTTTTTTTTTTAATTTTGTAACAAAACATGTCCACCGTATGAACAAAATAGTTTGCTTCTAACTAACAGGGGGAGGGGGGGGGGGGAGAGTAAAGTTTGGGGGAAAGGGTAAATTCTGTTATGGGTCTGACCCCTTTGATACTCTTCAGCTCATGATGTTTCTAGTGAAATGGAGAGTATGAAAGGGATGACAGGAGACTTGAGATATTTAGCAACCACTGCAGTTATACTTTGGAAAAATTTCAAAGAATTTGACATTCTGCAGAATGCAAAACTACCCATTTCTGAAATCCTTGTGCAAAATGAATGAAATTATATGTATATAACTGATTGAGTGTCTCTATGGGACCCTCAAGTTTCACGTGTAAATGATAAACGAAGATATTACTATTCATGAAGAAGGTACAAAATAACAAATTTTGCTGCAAATGGTTTCTTCACTTTTTGTAAGAATTTTTTTTGTAAACAAAAATTACGTATTAACTCAATGTCATATGGTTCCTATAAAGAATTATAATGTGAGATGCTTTGATAGATAGAAAATCTTTGCTTTTTCTCCTTGTCACCAATTCTGGATGACAATGCGCAGTAAAAGATGAAGCATGTTGAGGTCTATAACTTACTTTGTTTCAAGAGAACAACAGCTAGGTCTGGACAACTAGCACACATTGTCGCCAGCATTCTCAGTACTGTTACAAAGGTTCCAGAACTTATTAAAGGAGGGCTAACAACAAGCTGAAAATAGATAATACATTAATGTAAGGTTAGAAACTGCAAAAATATATTCTTACCCCTTTATTCAACACACACGATATCAAAATTTGTTATTTTATTTCATTTCTAAAGTAAAAAAAACCCTCAACAAACCCATATCATGCACCCCCACGCCTCATTTGAATGAGCTAAACAAGCTCAATCAATGGGGGGAGGGGAGGGGGGGGGGGGGGGGGGTCACAAGATATGGTTTGTTTTTTCCAGCTGCTCACTTTGTATATTACATGTGCAGATGTGACTGATTCATTTAGTAAATGGTTAACAATGTACACATTACAACTGGTAGATTAATTATGAAGTGAAATCTTATTCAACAGGAGGTGTCTTGTTGAAATTTATTGGATTGTTCCTGAACTTCCTGTTGGTACTCTTACAATTTTAATAAATCCACATGAACAAAACATTTTACCTCTGAGACAAAGCATAAAAAATGGTGCATCTTAACCCTTGAGGGGAGGGACAAGTGTCCTAAATACCCACCTGCCCACAGCCTCTATATGTCCAATGGCTTGTAGTGATTTCTAATCAAGTCTTGGCTGCCTGTTAATTTGTTTGGACAAAATTCAGGCCTATGTGGCTGCTATTTCAAGTTAAAAAGGGGCAAAATTATGGTGCACAGGCTCCCATGGTGGTGAACATTCCTACAAAGTTTCAAGCAGATTGGATCATAAACGTCCGAGAAAATCTCAAGACCAAATTATGTCTACGTACAGATGGACAGACAGACAAGATGATTCCCATGAACACCCCCCCCCCCCCTCCCCTTTCCCTCAACTTGTTGTGGGGGAATAAAAAAACAAAGGAACACCTCCTCCTTCTCTAGAGGTATACATAGTGACATGAACATGCAACCCAAGAGAATTTGTACTCTATAGTGTCTATTTTAACCAACTTAATGGCCAAAACTGGTCAGCTTTATTCAGAAATCACCATTCAATTTTCATTATTTTTTCATTTTTTTGTCCCCAAAATGTAACTTATGGCCACTCATTGGAACAAGCTCAATGAGCTCAATCCAATGAGAGGTCATGAGTTATGTTCTTGATGCAAAAAATCAAGAAAAAAAGTTATTCAAGAATTTTGGTTGTAAGTGTTGCCTGGCTTGTGTGTTGGGTAAAGGGTTAATGCCATATCACAATCATATCTGTGTTCTAATTGAGGGATCTCATTCTATTAGGAAGACAATACCGTGGAGAATGCTGAATTGTATATCTCTGAACTGAATAACCATGTCAACTGAATACAACTTCCAAACAATTTCCCATACCTTTAGTTCAAATTTGACCTTTCAACCCTTTACCTAATGAATTGCCTGTCTCCGCCCATGTAATATGCAAATTCAGCAGTAGAAAAAAATATTTTAAAAAAAATTTAACAAAACCATATCATGTGACCCTCGTTGGAACAAGCTCATTGAGCTTGTTCCGATAAGGGGTCACATGATATGGTTTTGTTGAAATTTTTTGAGAAATTTTTAAAAATCGCGACATCGACGCCGTAGCTGTGACGGGTGGTGCAATCTCACAAAATTCTAAGTTCATCAAAAGCCATAACTCCAAGAAAAATATTTGGAACAACACATGCATTGAACAGTGGCTAGACATCAATAAGATACACTTACATGCCAAATATAAAGTCATTCCATAAAGAATTTCAAAAGTTATTGAGTTTTGAAACTCGTTGGTCACAGACAAACTCGTTGGTCACAGACAGACCGACAGACTGACCGACCGACAGACAGACCGACAGACTGACATTGCCATTTATAGAGCTGCTAGTCGCAGCTAAAAATGATATTTAAAATAATAAATTTTGATAGCGTCTGTGTTGGGTAAAGGGTTAAGTTCTGGTACCTATACTTCAGAGTAAAGCCAAAATATGGCTTCCAGCACTCTACCAGTTGATTGAATTGAACTTCCAAACAATTTACCATGCCTTTAGTTCAAATTTGACCTTTTAAATGCATAACGACAAAGAGTGAACTCCTGTTATTCAAATAAAAAATCTTGTAATATATCAAAGAATGACTCTGAAAACCACTACTTTATTTATTTATTGGTCTTTTTGTCTTTAAGGTCACATATTTCTGCACAATGGCTAATTTTGAACATAACATGGAGATAAAGTCAAGTTTAATTAATCATTTAGACTCAAGTTGCACCTTTTAAAGGACTTCCACCCCAAGTATTTACAACTAAAACAGGGCTTGTTTACCACAGTAAACAAGCACTGCTTCACTTGCCAGGGTTCCAACAGGGAGCAACTGCTTTCCCTATGTTTAGAGACCGATTTGGCCACAGAACATCCAGTACAAATCTATTATTCATGAGCTTTGGAAAACAAGATACAAAAGAATAAATGCTCAATTTATGGAAATGACAATATTTCTGTAATATTGAAGACTGTTAATTAAATACTTATTGTTGTCAAATTAGCTATTTATTTATTTATCTATTTATTTACTGGTGTTTAAGGTCACATACTTCAGTAGAATGGTTAACACGAAATAGTTTGCAAACACAACTGATGATGAAATTTCAAAAAAGAAAAAAGGCTGGCATAATAAATATGGGACATTTAGTTGACAGATACGGTTTCACATGAGGCTCAGCAAGAACAATATTAGACTCGGCACAAGCCTCAAATAATGTTGTTCTCACTTCACCTCATGTGACAATGGATCTGCCAACTAAACATCCTGAACTTACAATATTGGATGAGGCTAAATAGGACTTTAAGCATAAGGATTTCAGAGTATAATACTAATATTACAAGATTTTTTTTATTCAATTAACAGGAGTTTACTCTATAACCAAAATTCAACTAGAAACTGTTTTAGCACACTAAAACTTATGTCTCCCTTTCCTTTCTATTTAATGCACTGCAAATTATATATACATGAATAATATTGACAATCATACCAAATATCTAAGGCCTAGCTCAAAAGACAAAAAAGTTATGCCCCGGACAAAGTTTCCCTTATAAAGCACATAAATCTGACCTTCAGGTCAAAGGTCAAGGTCACATGAAGGTTACTATGGTACACGACACACCGGCTCATGGTGATACATCCACATGCCAAATATCTAAGGTCTAGGTCAAAAGACAAAAAAGTTATGCCCGGACAAACTTTCCCTTAAAAAGCACATAAATCTGACCTTCAGGTCAAAGGTCAAGGACACATGAAGGTCACTATGGTACGCGACATACTGGCTCATGGTGATACATCCACATGCCAAATATCTAAGGTCTAGACAAAAAAGTTATGCCCCGGACAAAGTTTGTATGAGGAGGAGGAGGAGGAGGAGGAGGAGGAGGAGGAGAAAAACATAATTAACTGGTTAAACTTGCATTGTATGTATGGTTAAATGGTTTTGTGCTTGGAAGTTATATTCAATTAACAGGGATATTCAATTAGAGGGGTAAACTGCACTGCAAGAAAAAAGTTCACAAATGAACTGCCCCAACACTTGTTCCTCATCGTCACTCTTTAATGGATATTACTGCCCAGGACAGGATTTCTCTTGCCACTGAAATAATAAGTATAATTTGGGCACATTTAATCACATTTCCCTCCTATAAACATATGGATTTTTTTCTCAATTATTTCTTGAATTATACTGGGACGAATTTCTTATCAAATCTAGTCCTGGCTGCTTCACAGCAGCCAAGACTAGATTTGAAGAAAAAAATCTTGAAAATACTGAACGGCTTAAGAGTTAATTCTCATCATTCTTTTAAGAGTTATCCAGACATTCAAACCTGTCAGCATCCTGTACTTATAACAAGTAAAATTCTATTCTGAATACATATCCAGGAATAATTTGCGGACACTGGTCCATATATCTGAAGGCAGTAGGCCTGTGGTGGGGGTTGGCATGGGAGGGGCATCCCCTCCCATCGATGGGAGTCCAGGAAATTTTTGAAAATTTAATGCCCTGAGAGAGAATCTGGAGCCTTCTTGTGCTTCAATTTGGAATTTTCCAGGTCAGTTTGGTCCATAATTCACACACAAATTATGAAATTCAATTCATGGAAATGATGGGCATATTTTTTTATACAAGTCGTGTTCTTATATATAGGCAGGAAGGCATGATGGCAAGTAAATACCACTTCACTGAAACTGTCCAAGGTTCAGAATAAGTGAAAATACCATGGACAGGGCTCTACGTATAAACGAACCACCATCCATCATGAGAAATGAACGTATTTCACCATAAATATAACTAATCGGAAATCGAAAGTGAAAGTAGGAATTACCGTAATATTCTGCACATTTTATTGGAGTAAATGAGGTGTAATTTTAGTAAAATTCAGCATCATAGTAAGGAAAGCAAGTGATTAACATTGTGCTGTATTAAATTATGTATACTTTTCCTGAACAAACTTGTCCGAGCATGCCACCAATCGAAAGGATGGAAATTATTGCTCAAAATGTGATAAAATTGGGCATGTGAAGTTTAGGTGCCCAAACTGGTATACCGGTACTAAAAATGTCTTGGATATGGCCCTGGAATACTCTTAAGACTCACCAGCTGTTGAATGTTTGTTAAACAATCATGAACTGCTATTTCTTTCAAAATTCTCTGGTCATGCTGGAAGTTGTCCACCAATTTAGCAAAACATAAACAACAGCTCTCACAAGATTTCTTGTCCTGAAAAATAACAATGAAAAAATAAATAATTATCCCCAGATGACAAAACGACTGAGAAGGGTCCGACTTCTCCTCGTTGACTTTGAACCCTAGCGATGTGAGCAGGCTCAACAGTGTGTCGACATCCGACTCGAAAGGCAGCATTGGAATGCCTCTGGAGGATATCGTCTAGATATGCTGAAGTAGCCATCCTGGACTGAGGGGGCAGACTGAGTGCGATGGAAGGCTATCACATGCGACATCAGTCGGGTGAAGGCCCAAGGAGCCAGCTTCAGGCCGAAAGGCATGGCCTTGAACTGGTAAACTTGCCCCAGAAAAGCGAACCGGAGATACTTTCACGATGTCCGATGAATCGGGACGTGAAAGTAAGCGTCCCGCAGGTCGATGCTGGAAGCAAAATCTCCCTGGTGAATGGAGTGGCGAACCGACCTGAAAGTCTCCATGCTGAACTTGAAAGCAAAGATAGACTGGTTCAGGATACTCAAATCGATAACCGGTCAGAGTCGGTCGTCCTTCTTCGGCACCAAGAACAGGCGGGAATAAAACCCCACTGACTTAATGTTCTTGTCGACCTTGATCGCCCCCTTTTCCAGGAGACTGTCTGTCTCCGCGGTCAAAAGCTCCCGATGTGAAACGTCTGAAGGAACTGGAGTTGGAAGAGGCACACTCGACAAAGATGGGTGCTTCCGGAAGGATATTCGCAGCCAGGACCGCACAACATCTAACACCCAAGGATCAGATGTGATGGTGGCCCAATGGTCTGCGAATTCTGATATCCTTCCTCCAACCTGCGATGAATCGAGGTGAGGACCTTCATTTCAAGCCCCGGCGAGGCCTGCGAGAGGAGAAACCACCTCCTCTGCTATATGAATCATCCTGAGTCCTCCGTCTAGTCTGCCGACGCTTACCCTTACACCATGAGTAAGAAGTAGAAGCGGTGGCAGGAGAATCAGCCCTTTGTTTCGCACCGGGAGCAGAAGGAATACTTCCCTGTGGAGCATCCACTCGGTGGAAACGACCCTGCCTCGTCGAGACAGGGGGTCGGTTAGGATGTTCAGACGACCAGTAATGTGATGAATCAACACCCCGGCGAGCAGAAGATCCCGGGCTAATTCGTACGTGGGAATCGAGTGCATGCCGCCCTGGTTCCGAATGTGAGCAACCACTGTCGAATTTTCGGTCAACAGAAGGACCTGGCGATTCGAAAGGTGAGGGATCCACTGCCGGAAACTCAGAAGAAGAGCAAGACGTTCCTTCTGGTTGATGTGCAGAGCTGCCTGATCCTGGTCCCACGCCCCGTGAAGGGAAAGACCTAGAGGATCCAACGTCGCACCCCATCCAAGATCGCTGGCATCTGCTGTCAGAACATGATCGGATGTGGGTAAGTCCAACGGAATCCCCTGCGTAATCCACTGAACAACCGTCCAGGGGAGAAGGTGAGGATGAAGAGAGTCTTGTAACTGAAGCACCAGATCCAGAGGATCGACATTCGGCCTCCAACGATTGAGCAGAAAGTGTTGGAGAGGTCTGACATGCAGCCGACCTAGAGGAATGAGATCTGTCACCAAACTGCAGAGACCGAGCAACTGGAGAATACTCAGAGCTGTCGCGGACGTGGACTGGGACAGAGTCAGAGCAAAAGCTGATAGAATCACAGCCCTTGCTCGGAGAACCGCTACCGTATTGAGTACGGCAGTCCATACCCAGATGACAAAACGACTGAGAATGGTCCGACTTCTCCTTGTTGACTTTGAACCCTAGCGATGTGAGCAGGCTCAACAGTGTGTCGACATCAGACTCCAGAAAGGCAGCATTGGAATGCCTCTAGAGGATATCGTCTAGATATGCTGAAGTAGCCATCCTGGACTGAGTGTGATGGAAGGCTATTACATGCGACATCAGTCGGGTGAAGGCACAAGGAGCCAGCTTCAGGCCGAAAGGCATGGCCTTGATCTGGTAAACTCGCCCCAGAAAAGCGAACCTGAGATACTTTTGCGATGTCCGATGAATCGGGACGTGAAAGTAAGCGTCCCGCAGGTCGATGCTGGAAGCAACATCTCCCTGGTGAATGGAGCGGCGAACCGACCTGAAAGTCTCCATGCTGAACTTGGAAGCAATTATAGACTGGTTCAGGATACTCAAATCGATAACCGGTCGGAGTCGGTCGTCCTTCTTCGGCACCAAGAACAGGCGGGAATAAAACCCCACTGACTTAATGTTCTTGACGACCTTGATCGCCCCCTTTTCCAGGAGACTGTCTATCTCCGTGGTCAAAAGCTCCCAATGTGAAACGTCTGAAGGAACTGGAGTTGGAAGAGGCACTCTTGACAGAGTGGGGTGCCTCCGGAAGGATATTCGCAGCCCGGACTGCACAACATCTAACACCCAAGGATCAGATGTGATGGTGGCCCAATGGTCTGCGAATTCTGATATCCTTCCTCCAACCTGCGATGAATCGAGGTGAGGACCTTCATTTCAAGCCCCAGGGAGGCCTGCGAGAGGAGAAACCACCTCCTCTGCTATATGAATCATCCTGAGTCCTCCGTCTAGTCTGCCGACGCTTACCCTTACACCGTGAGTAAGAAGTAGAAGCGGTGGCAGGAGGATCAGCCCTTTGCTTTGCACTGGGAGCAGAAGGGCACTTGTTAAGCTTTGAACAGCCCCTACCTCCAACAGAAGCCGGATAAAGCTGACGAAGCAGCAGCTGATCTTTGGAATGACGAAGGACGTCATCCCAGACCATCGCCACGGAACCATGGAACAGTTGCGGACCTGCCAAAGAAGCAGATCAAAGAGCAGGGCCGCTGCCCCCCCACCCCCCCCCCCCCAGAAGGTAATGGCCTGTGTTCTGCACAGCGTCCTTGTGAACTAATTCCAAGTTAGCCGTGTTACAGGCATGCATGTGCGTAAGATGCATGAGCGCCTTGGACAGCACACGCAAAGGAGCCTGTATGTCGTCAAACTTATCTGGGGGCAGATAAGCAGCTAAGGCAGAGACGACGTGATCTGAGAGAGAAAACATGCCCAGCATCTCTCTCGATAAGCCCTACATGGACTCCAGAGTCACCATAGGAAGAACGGCCGACTTGGGCTTGGAAAGCCTGAGGGAGTTGGAGTCCTGATCCAAGACCGTCAAAGTCTGGCAGACTGACGGATTGGCGGAATCATAGAAACACGCGGCGGAGGCAAAAAAGTGTCAACCCTGGTGAAGAAAAACGTCTTCATAGCCTTGGAACTCAGCTTAGAGTCCAAAGCTGTAAATGCTTCAAGCACCTGTACCGACTGGCACAGTCGAAGGCGCCCAGAAGCAGGTTGCTCCACAGGCTGTTGGCGTGCGACCGATGATCACGACCTGGCTGACACTGTCGGCTGGTTTGACTGAGATCTGGAAGGAACCCAAACACAAAGTCAAGAGCTGCCCCCAAGTCAGAAGACTGTTGGCTCACGATGTCAGGTATGTCGGACTCATCCCCTGAGTCGGAAGACACATAGCCCATCATGGGCAAACCAGCCAGGGGGGGAGGGGGGGGGGGGTCAGAAAATGGCCTGTTTCCAATCCTGGGAGGCGGCGCCATAGGGAGCGCCTGGAAACCACTCGTCGCCTTGCTGGAAGCAACGGGAAGGCTCTTGGACAAAACCGGAGTGAGCAAGGAGATGGCCTCCCTAAGCTCACTGCCTGTGTCAGCCGGTTCGACGTGGGAACGAACCGGCAAAGTGGCTTCACTCCTGACCCTTTTAACCTGTGAAGGGTCATGATCCTCAAATACACCGGAAGCGGGGCGAAGGGCGGCAGCCAAAACATCTGAAGGCAGACATGTATAGGGGTATGACATACCCGAGGATCTACAGAGCGAGAACTCAGGAGAGTCGCTGTGGACCTGAGGGACAGAAGGTCCAGGCTGCACAAAAGGCGTTGGTCTCGCAAAACTGGCCATGTGACCAGAGTGTGTGGATGGAAACGCCACTGAGTTCATAGTGGCCCCACCATGAACATCCGAATCCAATGAAAAAACTGGTGCTCGATGGTGGAGAGACCACAGTAGAGGGTTCGGCCGGTAGCCCCTTCCAACTTCGCCGAGTTGAAGTTAAGGAAGGCTGAGGCCGATATCCCACGTCCACACTGCCAGACATCTCTGCAGACCCCTGCAGGGATAAGCCGAGGCCAGCTGAAATAACCATTGACATAGCAGATAAAACATCAGTAGTAGTAGATACGTCGGGAGTCGTCGAGGCTGGTGGAGAGGTGGAGAGAGCACCTGCGCTCGGCTCCGAAGGAGGAGTCACAACCCTACTGACAGCCTCAGATGTCGACTGGAGAGGGACCGCAGTCCCGAAACCAGGCATCTCTTCACCAGACAACGCAACGGCTCCCGCAGTATCCACCACAGGATAAGACTGCACATCCCCCACAGAGGAGGAATAACTCTCACCAGACATGGTCGTTTTGGGAGGCCCCAAACGACAGCGTTCCCCTTTCCCGTGGGTGAAGGGTGCACGGCCACAAGAACGCACAACTCAGTTCACGTACGCCCAAAAAGTGGATGACCACGATCCACATAGCCCACAAGGTCGATCGGCAGACCACCAATTGCAGGAAGAGCAGGAAGCATGTGAATCGTCCACATGCTTAGGTAGAAGGCATTGCCCACAAGGAATAGTCCTGGGCATGACAGAAGTTAGAGATGCAGAGAAGGAAGTGAATTCAACAGATGACAGAGGAACACCCCCAACAAAGAGAGAAAGGTGACAGAAGAAAATAGACAGGCAAGAAAAAAGCCCAGACGGTCGACAGGAACCCCAAAACAGAAGGACCACTCTCAACGGAGAGAAGAAATTCTGTTTAAGAAGCACCCCGCTGACACCTAAATCCAACACAATTAACAATATCAAAAATGCTAACATAAATTAAATTGTGAAAAATTTCTATGTCCGAACCGCGCGGCTCACGAAATATGCACGCGACATGGAGAAGAGAAGATAATACATAACAGTGAATAATTTATAACCGAGAATATAAATAAAACCCAGTCCTGATAATAGTGGATCCTTAGATCCAACAACTTAACATAGGAACACACAATCAACGAGCGAGGATGATCACTGATTTTGAGTGCTGAGAAGATGTCGCGTCAACATGGCGGACAAAAAAAGAATGAGTCATTAGCGACGTGTCTGCGCATTGGCAACGGAAGTCGTGGAGTTGTATTTGGAGAAGAGCATCCCCTACTAGGTCTGTGCCGGCAGCACTTGAACTCGCCCCAGTTTTGGCTTATTTTTTGATGGTGCTTTTGCACCACTTTTCTTTCCCAATCGCTTGGGAAAGATCAAAATAGAGTGTATATTTTCCGAGTTAGGGACTTCCACTGTAGTGCAAGCCTGTAGTAAACAATTGTAAGGTAGGTTGATAAGAAATGCACTTTAGGCAGTCAGTGAGTGTTTGCTTAACAGTTTGACTTTCAATGGCCAGCATTATTAGGCCTTCTGCATTGTACAAGCGATTATGTGTGTTATTAGAATAACAAATGTTTGACCACCGAGGTGGTATTAGTCCCCTACGGCGCTTTTGTGACATAAGGTGTTTTTGTCACAGAAGACACTAGAGTATATAAGCATCTTGGATTTTTAAAAAAAAATATTGAGCGTGCATAATCCCCTCACAACCCTTTATCCACGTACCATATATGAAAGGCGTAGCTTGAACCATTTTGGAGGGAGGGGTGGTAACATAAAATAGAGAAAAAAGCTTAAAAAAACAACAAAAATGGCCGCCATTCTGCCATCTTGGATTTTGAAAAATAAATATTGACTGTGCATCATCCCCTCAGAACCATTTATCCATGTACCAAATATGAAAGGTGTAGCTTGAAGCATATTAGAGGGAGAGGTGGTAAAAACAGACAGACAGACAGACAGACAGACAGACAGACAGACAGACAGACAGACAGACAGACAGACAGACAGACAGACAGACAGACAGACAGACAGACAGACAGACGGACGGACAGACAGACAGATGTTAGATTTTGAAAAAAAAATATTGAGCGTGCATAATCTCCTCACAACATCCTTATTCCATGTACCATATATGAAAAGTGCAGCTTGAACCATGTTGGAGGGAGTAGTGGTAACATAAAATAGAGAAAAAAGCTTAAAAAAAACAACAGAAATGGTTGCCATGGCGCCTTCTTGAATTTTGGAAAAAAAAATATTGAACGTGCAACATCCCATTACAACCCTCTATCCATGTGCCAGATATAAAGAGTGTAGCTTGAACCATGTTGGAGTGAGGGGTGATAACATAAAAAAGAGAAAAAAAGCTTAAAAAACACAACAAAAATGGCCGCCATGCTGTCATCTTGGATTTTGAAGAAAAAATATTGAACGTGCATCATCCCCTCCCAACCCTCTATCCATGTGCCAAATATGCAAAGTGTAGCTTGAACCATGCTGGTGGGAGGGGTGGTAACATCAAAATAGAGAAAAAAAGCTTAAAAAACCCAACAAAAATGGCCGCCATTCCGCCATCTTGGATTTTGAAAAAAAAATTTTGAGCGCGCATCATCCGCTCAGAACCATTTATCCATGTACCAAATATGAAAGGTGTAGCTTGAACCATGTTGGTGGGAGGGGTGGTAACATGAAAATAGAGAAAAAAAGCTTAAAAAACACAACAAAAATGGCCGCCATTCCGCCATCTTGGACTTTGAAAAAAAAATTTTGAGCGTGCATCATCCCCTCAGAACCATTTATCCATGTACCAAATATGAAAGGTGTAGCTTGAACCATGTTGGTGGGAGGGGTGGTAACATGAAAATAGAGAAAAAAAAGCTTAAAAAACACAACAAAAATGGCCGCCAATCTGCCATCTTGGATTTTGAGAAAAAAAATTTTGAGCATCATCATCCCCTCAGAACCATTTATCCATGTACCAAATATGAAAGGTGTAGCTTGAACCATGTTGGTGGGAGGGGTGGTAACATGAAAATAGAGAAAAAAAGCTTAAAAAACACAACAAAAATGGCCGCCATTCCGCCATCTTGGATTTTGAAAAAAAAATTTTGAGCATGCATCATCCCCTCAGAACCATTTATCCACGTACCAAATATGAAAGGTGTAGCTTGAACCATGTTTGTGGGAGGGGTGGTAACATGAAAAAAGAGAAAAAAAGCTTAAAAAACACAACAAAAATGGCCACCATTCCGCCATCTTAGATTTTTAAAAAAAAATTTTGAGCGTGCATCATCCGCTCAGAACCATTCATCCATGTACCAAATATAAAAGGTGTAGCTTGAACCATGTTGGTGGGAGGGGTGGTAACATCAAAATAGAGAAAAAAAGCTTAAAAAACACAACAAAAATGGCCGCCATTCTGCCATCATGGATTTTGAAAAAAAAATTTTGAGCGTGCATCATCCCCTCAGAACCATTTATCCATGTACCAAATATGAAAGGTGTAGCTCAAAGCATGTTGGAGGGAGAGGTGGTAACATAAACAAGAGGCCCCACGGGGCCTGAAGCGCTCATCTTGTACAGAACACAATTTAAACAGAGTCCAAGAATGAGTCTACATTAAGCAAGCCATCTCCATAGGCTACACTGTCAATCCTTGAGTCCCTCAGGAGTGACAAAAATAATCTGGGCATCATGCCTTTTCTTCAGTTGATCATAAGTAAAATGTAGAGCTCCCCTATGAAGCCCCTTGATACAACCTATGTGGATTAATCTTAGTACCTCTAGAGGGTACTGAATACAAAATTTTTAATTCTTCAGCAAAATGGCCAATTCCGGCTCCCATAGAGAGCCCAAATATTAACCCAGGCTCTTGATTTGAACACAGTTAAATCTGACTTCCTTAGAGATGTTGTGTTCCGAATATGAAAGCATTCTGACTGTTGGATCTGAAGAAGAGAAATTGTAAAGAAATTTCTTCAAATTGCACTAAGTTCAAATTTGGGCTACCATAGCGAGCCCAAATATTGACCTATGGATCCGATTTGAACAAACTTGAATCTGACCCCCCTAGAGATGTTGTATACCAAATGTGAAAGCATTCTGACAAGTGAATCTGAAGAAGAAGAATTTTGAAGAAATTCCCTCATATTGTACTAAGTTAAATTTCATGTTCCCATATGGAGCCCAAATATTAACCTAGGCACTCGAATTGAACAACCTGGAATCTGACCCCCCTAGAGATGTTGTATACCAAATATAAAAGCATTCCGACTGGTGGATCTGAAGAAGAAGATTTTTAAAGAAATTTTCTCATATTGCACTAAGTAAAAATTTGGGCTACCATAGTGAGCCCAAATATGTACCTAGGAATTTGATTTGAACAAACTTGAATCTGACCCCCATAGAGATGTTGCATACCAAATATCAAAGCATTCTGACTGATGGATCTGAAGAAGAAGATTTTTTTAAATTACCCTCCATACTGAACAAAGATAAAATTTGGGCTTCCGTAGGAAGCCCAAATATTAACCTAGGGACTTGGTTTGAACAATCTAGAATCTGACCCTCATAACAATGATGTATACCAAATATTAAAAGATTCTGACTGGTGGTTCTGAAGAAGAAGATTTTTAAAGAATATTCCCCATATTACCCTATGTTAAAACTTCGGGCTCCTGTAGAGAGCCCAAATATGAACCAATGAGCTTTATTTCTACAAACTTTTATCTGACCCCCCTATGAATGCTGTATACCAAATATCAAAAGATTCTGATGATTGGTTCTGGAGAAAAGATTTTTTAAAATTTTTGCAAATATGCTAACTCAGCATTTTTTCGATGCCCATTACAGAACACCCTAACATAACCGATGGCAAGTTTTTTTTACCATTCAATTCTACTGGTTGTAAGGATACTTCATACCAAATAAAAGCTCTCTGTTCCGTGGGGTTTGGGAAATATGGGCGTTTGAAAATATTTCTATTTTTAGCTCCCAGGGTTCCCATGGGGATGCGGGAATTTTTTTTTTTGGCATGGGTCAAGTACTTATGACCCAATACTACCACAAACCAAATTTGGTTCATACCGGACCATCGGTTCAGAAAATAAAAATTTTGGGCGGGGCCAAAAATCTTACCCCTCCTATTACAAAGCCAAATATTACTTTACGAACTTCGTTTGAACAAACTTGATTCTACACCTCATATGGAAGCTCCATAGCAAATATCAAGTCATTGTACACACTGGTTCTTGAGAAGAAGATTTTAAAAATATTTTGGAGCATTTTCCCCCACTCCCTCCCTATGGGGCTGGGCATGCTGAGTTGAACAAAAATGAAATGCCCCTTTGGGACCATCACTCACACAAACTTTCACTTGAATTGGCCCAGTGGCTTTGGAGGAGAAGACCAAAACATGGTGTTGACGGACGACGGACGACAGACGACGGACGACGGACGACAGACGACAGACGACGGACGATGGACGACGGACGGGAAGTGATTAGATTAGCTCAGCTTGACTTTGTCAAGATGAGCTAAAAACAGACAGACAGACAGATGGACAGACAGACGGATGGACAGACAGACAGATGGACGGAGTGCAATCCTATAGTCCCCTTACGGTTCCTGTAGGGGACTAATAAACAAAGGAAAATTATTAAATATAGTACAAACAGGGTATACTCATAATCTAAGTTTAATTTGAATAATTAACGACTTGATTTCCTAATCTTATTAACCCCTAGCACCCTGGAAGTGTAACAGAATTTTTTCCAATCACTCTCTTTTTCTTGTTTAACTATGAATTTAACCAATTATATCTTGTTTAACAGAGCTCACCAGGTATATTTGGTTAAATATCAAACTGTATTATGGGAAATATTTGCTGCTGAAAACTTTGCCATTTTGACATCAGAGTGCAGAGGATCTACCACCGGTCTCAAAGTTACATCTTGGTGTTAATAAGGAGAAAGATTTCCTTGTGTAGGTTTATGCGGCTGCTGACTGTACCATCAAACTACAAGTTCAATCTTAATTTTGTGATTCGTCCAAGATCTTCAAATGCAACACTTATATTTGATGAATAAGTACTGAACTCCAAGAAATAATAATGAAAGTGTCAATGACACTGTAGCTCAACTTGACAAACTTGAACTTGGTAAGTTATAAATGAAATGGCAAAATTGAAGATCATTGGTACCAATGTCATTTTTTTTGCCAGTGGTAACATTTTTTGACAGAAACCAAAGAAAATCAATAGCTCCCATCTAGAGGCCTCCCCAAACAAGCATGCCAGGTTTCAAAGCAATCCAATCATAAATGTGCCCTGTAGGGTGTATAAAAGGGAAATATTGTGGTCTGACTAGACTAAATTCTAAGAACGTTGGCCGTGGCAACATTTTTTGACGCAAATGGAAGAAAATCGATAGCTCCCATCTAGAGGTCACCGTAAATAAGCATACCAGGTTTCAAAGCAATCTAATCATAAATGTGCCCTGTAGGGTGAGCCAAAGGGAAATATTGTGGTCTGACTAATCTAAGAACGTTGGCCGCGGCAACATTTTTTGACGGACATTGAAGAAAATCGATAGCTCCCATCTAGAGGTCACCCCAAACAAGCATGCCATGTTTCAAAGCATTCCGATCATAAATGTACCCTGTAGGGTGTGCCAAAGGGAAATATTGAGTCTTCTGACTAAACTAAGTTCTAAGAACGTTGGCCGCGGCAACATTTTTTGACGGAAATTGAAGAAAATCGATAGCTCCCATCTAGAGGTCACCCCAAACAAGCATGCCCAGTTTCAAAGTAATCTGATCATAAATGCGACCTGTGAGGTGGGCCAAAGGAAATTGTGGACGTACGTACTAACGTACTAACATACTAACATACTAACGTACTAACGTACGTACGTACGTACGTACGCCGACGGACGAGAAGTGATGGCAATAGCTCAGCTTGACTTTGTCAAGTTGAGCTAAAAATTGTTCATTCCCATTTTTCCAACTGAATTGGCCCTCATAACCGTGTTCAGATATCTAAAATTGTCTATGATATTAAAATTTTTTAGTAAATTTTGTTTCTTAACATACCTACCACAATTGTTTACAATTGGCTGTAACATAAGTGCAAGCCCTACTTCGGAACTAACTCAAGCTTTTAGAATCTTTTCCAAACGAGTTGGAAAAGTACTAGAGTGCAAAAGCACGAAAAAGATCGAAAAAAGGGTCGAGCGAGACCAGCGCTCGAAATTACAGGTACTCTCTCTGCACACCTCTTGCGTTTACCGAGCGCATGCGCAACAACCGTGACGTCAATTCCGTATTTCCGCCAACGAGAAGTTTGTGATTTAGCGGGGAGGCATCGATATCAAAGATATCCCCAAGGAGGGTGGGCCTCCGGTAAACAATTGTGGTAGGTATGTTAAGAAACAAAATTTACTAAAAAATTTTAATTTCTTTTCAACCTACTCACAATTGTTTACAATTGGCTGAATAAACAATAGGAGGAGGTGAATCACATAACCAATACCAACAAGAGTAGCAGAACGAAAGCAAGGATGGCAGAGAACAAAAACTAAAACCTGTAATGAAGAAAGAGAGAAGGCACCTGAAAAGAACAAGGCTGAGAGAAGCGCAACCTCGACAAAAACAATTTAACGAGGGTGCACCACAGCCTGAGCAGCCACGAGAGGGCCTAAAGAATAAAGGTCCTCAGATTGCTGCTGAAGGTGGCGGAGATAAAAGGAGGAGAAGGTAGAAGCATTCCTCCAGTAAGCCGCATTCATAACATCACGGAGCGAAACAGAATTGGAGAACGCCCAGGATGTAGAAATGGCACGAACCTCGTGAGCATTAAGCCGGTTCGAAACAAGATCCGATGCAGACAAGCGAGAATAAGCCAGCTTGATTGCAAGACAGATCCACCTGGAAATAGAATGGGAAGAGATAGACTGCCGCTTAGGAATGAGAGACAGAAAAAATCTCTTCCGATCCCTCCTAATGAACTGAGTGCGAGTAATGTAAGTCTTGACCGCACGAACAGGACAAAGAAGAGGCCTCCGTCCATCTACAGCAGGGAGAGCCCGAATGCAGATGGGAGGAGGTACCGAATCGGGGAGTTGATTCTTAGCCAGAAAAGAGCAATCAGTAGTGAATGTGACACTGTTAGCCTCATTTCGGAAGAAGGCAGAATCAACAGATAGCGCATGAAGCTCACTGACTCGACGAGCAGAAGCAAACGCTAGAAGAAAAAGCCGTCTTATAGGTGAGAAAATGCATGTCGGTCTCAGATAAAGGCTCGAAAGGCGCCCCCTCCAAACAGTGCAACACCCATGCCAAGTTCCACTTGGGTGTAAGACGCAAAACTCGAGGCCTCTTCAAAGAAAAGTGCCGAATAAGTTTGGAGAGGAAAAGATTACGACCGATACACCGCTTTCCCACATAAGAGAAAGTATCAGACAGCATAGACCGATAGCCCTTAATCGTAATAGGCTGGAGGCCCTTGGAGTCAAAAAGAAAAACCAGAAAATCCGCAATTTGAGCGATAGACGGATCACGGTAATTCACATTGTGATCTGAACACCAGCGGCAGAAAACCTTCCACTTGGCGGCATAAGTCATTCCAGTGGAAGGTCGCCGCGATGCAGAAATGCACTCCACTGATCGTCTCAAAAAACCTCTACGTCGGAGACTGGACCTGATAAAAGACAGGCGTGAAGGGACAGGCTCGCCAGGTTGTTGTGATACTTCCTGGGACGACCCTGTGAAAGAAGATCGCGACGTAGAGGTAGACGAATCGGTCGATCGGCCAATAGAGGTCGCAGCAGATTGATCCACACCCTCTGTGGAGACAGGGGTGTGATCAGAATGATCCTGCAACTGCAAGCACGAATCTTCGCTAAAACTTGAGGAAGAATCGGTGCAGGAGGAAAGGCATAGCCGACCCAGCCTGTCCAGTCCAGAGACAGAGCGTCTACTGCAAAAGCCAGAGGATCTGGACAAGGGGAGACAAAAGTCTCTACCTGATGATTCCAGCGAGTAGCGAAAAGGTCGACCTGAGGACGACCCCACTGCTCGCAAATCGCCTGAAACACCGACCGATGTAGCATCCATTCGGTTGGAAGGACACTGTCGCGTCGGGACAGGGAGTCTGCTAGGACGTTGAGACGCCCGGGAATGTGTCGAATGGACACCCGAGCGTTCACATCCCGTGCCAACAGAAGAAGATCCCGAGACAGCCGATACATAGGAATCGAATGAGTGCCTCCCTGATTCCGTATGTAGGCCACTACTGTCGAATTGTCCGAAAGAAGTAGGACAACATGGTCCGACAGATGAGGGATCCAAAGCCGAAAACTCAACAGAAGAGCAAGGAGCTCCTTCTGGTTGATATGAAGGCCCACCTGCTCGCTGTCCCACTCTCCGTGAGTAGACAGACCGAGAGGGTCCAACGTCGCACCCCAGCCCCGATCGCTGGCATCCGCAGTAAGGATGCGATCGGCCAAAGGAAGATCCAACGGAACACCCTGTGTCAGCCAGGGAATATTTGCCCAAGGGCGGAGGTGACAAAGCAGAGACCGAGGAATAGTGAGTTCCAGGTCCAGCGGATCTACATTCGGACGCCAATGATCCAACAGGAAGTGTTGGAGAGGTCGGACAAACAAGCGACCGAGCGGAATGAGATCGGTCACCGAACCGCAAAGGCCCAGCATCCGAAGGAAAGTCCTGGCCGAGACCGAGGAAGATTGAAGCAGGTCCCGAGTCAAGGCGGAAAGAATCGTCGCCCGAGCCTGGGGAACCGACACTACATTGTGAAGAGTGTCGAAATCCATCCCCAAATGACGGAATCGCTGAGAAGGAAGAAGATCCGACTTCTCGCGATTGACTCTGAAACCCAGCGACGCTAGCAGGCAAAGAAACTGCCGGACATCGAACTCCAGAACAGCAGCATCGTGGTGCCGTTGGAGGATGTCGTCTAGGTAGGCGGACGAAGTCACCGCCGACTGAGTGCGATGGAAAGCAAGCACATGTGACATCAGTCGGGTGAAGGCCCAAGGAGCCAGGTTCAAACCGAACGGGAGAGCTCTGAATTGAAAAACTCGATCCCGAAACGAGAACCGAAGGTATTTCCGTGACGCCAGATGAATGGGTACATGGAAGTAGGCATCCTTCAGGTCGATACTGGCCGCAAAATCGCCCTGATGAACTGAATGTCGAACCGACCGGAAAGTCTCCATACTGAAACGAGGAGCAATTATGTACTCGTTCAGGGTACTCAGATCGATGACAGGACGAAATTGGCCGTTTTTCTTCGGCACCAAGAAAAGTCTCGAGTAAAACCCCGGTGAAAGGGTGTTCCTGACCACCTCGATCGCCCCTTTGGTGAGGAGATTGTCGATCTCCTGCACCAGAAGGTCCCGACGCAGAGAATCTGAAGGGACCTGAGTCGGAAGGGGCACCCGAGATAAACTGGGGTGCCGATGGAAGGACAGTCGCAGACCGGAATGAATGACGTCGAGGACCCAAGAGTCCGACGTTATCTCTGTCCAACGGTCGTAAAACAGCGACAGCCTTCCTCCGACTGGAGGCGAATCGAGGTGAGAACCTTCACTTGCGGCCTCGACGAGGCCCCCGAGAGGAGAAACCACCTCGGGAAGTGACAGAGTCCTGAGACTTTCCAGCCTGAGGCTGCCAGCGGGCCTGGCCACGTCGGCGCTTCTTATGAGCAGAAGGAGCAGACGGAGCCGAAGGCGTAGCCGACATCGCCGACGAGGCAGACGCAGCAGCACGCTTGGCGGGCCTGGAACGACCCCCACCCGCAGCAGCAGGTGGGTCAAGCTGTCTCAGCAAAAGCTGGTCCTTCGAATGACGAAGAACTTCGCCACGAACAGCTTCCACGGAACCATGGAACAACTGAGGTCCTACCAAAGAGGCAGACCTCAGAACAGCACGTTGCTCAGAAGGAAGGGATGGTAAAGAATCCAAAACCGCATCCCGGCGTGCCAGCTCCAAATTGGCCGTGTTACAGGCGTGAGCGTGAGTCAAGTTCATAAGAGCCTGTGACAAAACGCGAAAAGGCGCCTGAGCGTCATCAAAATCCCCTGGTGGAAAATATTCAGCCAGAGCAGCGACGACATGGTCCGCGAGAGATAACATACCCAGCATCTCTCGGGACAGGCCCACCATAGACTCAACTACCGACATCGGGAGAACTGCCGACTTAGGCTTAGTCAACCCGAGGGAAGAAGAATCCTCATCCACAGTAGTCATCCCTTGGAAGACTGGTGGAGAGACGGAATCGTAAACACGAAACCGCGATGGAGGCAGGAAGGCATCAGCTCTAGAAAAGAAGGAACCCTTGAGGGCCTTAGAACGCATTTTGGCGTCTAAGCCCTGGAAGGACTCAACCACCTGAGCCGATTGCAGAGGACGCAAAGCTCCGGAGCTAGAAGGCTCAACAGGGTTACGGCGCTCCACAGTGGACCGCGGCCGGACGGTCACAGAAGGCTGGTCGGAAGGTAGAACGTCCGGCAATAAGCCAAAGACGAAATCCAAAGCCTGCCCCAAGACTGACGAGGGGGGACCATCACCTTCAAGATACTCGTCATCCTCCGTAGCAGAGGAGACGTAGCCCAACTCGGGCTGACCAGCAGAAACCTCCTGTGAATACTCTGCAGTATCCAAGGGGCCAGGCGAGACATCTCGGCGACCGACCAAAGGAGGTTGTGCCTCAGGAGGCACAGGGAGGCCAACTTGAGGGTTGCCAGAAAGCAACCGGGTGAGCGCCAAAACGGCCTGGCGCAGGTCACCCTGAGAATCCGTCGCAGCAGAATCGCCCGACGGAGTGTCCTCCCAATGGACCCTTCTGGTAGAAGAACCCAAATCCTCAGAAGAGACCGACGGCGAACGTCGATCGGCAGACAGAATAGGAGCACGGTGAGAAGACACCGGAGGATAGTCCCGATTGTGACGCCCAGGAGCCATCACTGGCCTCTGCGAAACAGAAGGCCCTGCCTGCAAATCCTCGAAAGGGACCGACGGCGCACGTCGATCGGTAGCTGGACCTAGGACACGGTGAGAAGACACCGGAGGATTGTCCCAAGAATGACAGGAACCTGTCATTGACCTCTGCGCAGCAGACGGCCCCAACTGCCTATCCTCTGAGACCGACGGCAAGCATCGATCGACACCCAGACTCGGAACACAGTGAGGAATCACCGGAGGAAGGTTCCGAGAGTGACAGCTAACCGGGGCTGTCACTGACCGCTGCCGAACAGCAGGCCCTGGATGCCAACGTCCCAACACCATCCCGCTAGTCGGCACACTAGCAGGCGAAGGTGGAACAATAAACGATTCACTCGAGGGACGAGGAATCGCTGCCGAAGCGACCGGCCGGCTCAACCGACTAGGAGCAAACCTAGCCAGATGAGACGGAGCAGACAGCAAACCCGCACAGCCTCGCCGCGAGGCTGGAGGAGGCTGAGAGCACACAGACACACCAGCAGATACAGCCTCGGTCCCCCGAGACTGTAGACCATCCCCAGAAGAGATGGAAGAGCCACCATCAGACAGAATAGGATCTGGAGTAGCAACCCCCTCAACAACGGTCGACGGTGTTGGAGGCAGATCGGAGAGGGTTACCGAGTTGACCTCGGAAAAGCTCTCAACGAAAACAGACGCCTCAATAGTGACATCCGAAGACAAAGAGACCGCGGTCTCCTCATCAGGTATCACAGAACAAACACCGTCAACAGTTGCAGAGGAGCTCGCCACAGAAGTCAGATCCGAATCCTGTGTGACAGAGTCACCACGTGCACCAGCAGAAATGTCTGCAACGGCACGGCTACCCTTACCCCGAGAACGAGGGGTTCTAGCTCTGGAAAGAACCACCTTGTTAACAGAAGCCCAAAATTTAGAGGACCAAACCCCACAGATACCACATGATTGGGCCTGAGTGCAATTGTTGCAAGTGACACATGTGGTATGGGAATCGTCCACATGTTTCACCTGCAAACAAGAGGTACAAGGAATAGTCTTAGGCATGATATAAATACAACAATCAAGCTTCCCGCCGACGGAAAACAGAACGAAGGTCGTGTTCACACGTGGGGGAAAGGCAAGATAAAGTGTGAAAAGCACAGCAATAATAATACAAATTAACATTAAATGAGAGTAATAATTTGGTAGCTTGAAAAAGGATACAATCCAGTAGCACACTAAAGACGATTAATAAGTTGTTCACGAAGAATTAATATCATAAACAGCACAGTCACAAAAATTTCCGACCATGAACAATGGCGGAAAATAAAGGAATTGGCGTCACGGTTGTTGCGCATGCGCTCGGTAAACGCAAGAGGTGTGCAGAGAGAGTACCTGTAATTTCGAGCGCTGGTCTCGCTTGACCCTTTTTTCGATCTTTTTCGTGCTTTTGCACTCTAGTACTTTTCCAACTCGTTTGGAAAAGATTCTAAAAGCTTGAGTTAGTTCCGAAGTAGGGCTTGCACTTATGTTACAGCCAATTGTAAACAATTGTGAGTAGGTTGAAAAGAAATACCGGTATATTGCAGTATATTTTTGCATGTTGATTCCAGTATTTAATTTTGAATACAGTGCAGCCCTACATCTGATGATCTTTGAATTCAGAATACCTCCGTCTATTTATTTCAACTCTACTATACACAGCCTGCAAGTCTACTAACTGAGAGGTGATTTCTATCGAAGTCTTGGGTGCCTGAAGAGGCAGCCAAGACTTAACTCGAAACCACTGCCATTGTAATCAGACTATTGTTTACAGGCCATTTTCTAACTACATTAATGTAACTGTTCCGAGACCACAAAACTTGTCAAAATGTGCTAAAGCTGGATAAAGATCTTTAAAGATTTACAAAAGAACTACCATGGAATGATTTTAAAGACATTATACAGTGTAGGTTTTCCCATGATAAAGAAATTACTTCTGAACTATTTAGGCAATGGTTCTAGTGAACCCTATTTCAGGTAGCCTTCCTGCTGTGATTTTCAAAATGACAGGCCAAGAAATAATTGCAAAGTTTTGAGATTGGTAGTTAGCCCTAAAAAAGTTTCAAATCTGTTTCTCAGGCCCTATTGCATGGTCATTTTGGCTGCCACATGTTCTCCTTTTATTACCAAAGCAAAGTTAAAAATAATAAAAAATATAAATTAACTCTTTACCTAACACGAAAGGCAGAAGACACTTGCAAATAAAATTCTTGAATAACTAATTATTTTAAGTTTTTTTGCATCCAAAGCGTAGCTTATGACACCTCATTGGAACGAGCTCAACGAGATCGTTCCAATGAGGTGTCATAAGCTATGTTTTTATTGGAACGAGCTCATTCCAATGAGGTGTGATAAGCTATGTTTTTATTGGAACGAGCTCAATGAGCTCATTCCAATGAGGTGTGATAAGCTATGTTTTCGAGACAAAAAATAATGAAAATTGAATGGTGAGTTTTGTGAATAGTGCTTTGGCCATTAGGTTGGATAAAGGGTTAATTGTTTATGTCAGATACATTACCAGCAAACAGATTTATAAAACAGATAATAGCATCCCTTGAGTGCATCAAAGCACCATGGTCAATGTTAAAACACTGCAGATGGTACCTTGTTGCACTCAAGGGATGAAATAAACAACTGAGTAGTTGGATGGGTGACCATTTCAGCGACTGATTCGTGCTCCCGCGTTGAGTCCTTTGGCAAGGCACTTAACCCTGATTGCCTACATGGTGGCACGATGACGCTGTGTACTAAGGCGTACTGCACGTTGATGGTGCGCATATCTTCAACCAATCTAACCCTGCCTGTGCCGCAGTGCAGAGTTCAGAGTTCTGATGTTGGAGAGCTGACAGCTGCTCATCGTTGCTTGGTGGTTCTCTCCGGGTACTCCGGCTTCCTCCACCCGTAAAACTGTCACCGACATGATATGAACCTGGCTGTTAATGTGTCATTAAACCCAAATAAAAAAAAAAAAAAAAAAAAAAAAAAAATAAACCACTGCCAATGTTATTCTGTAGATTATGAGGACTAAATAGAAACAACCCAAATATATGAACCTTTGAGGGTAAAGAAATAGTACATAAATTTTTTTTAAAAACGCCTTCTCGATAGTATTTTTACAAAAAAATACTTGAGAAACAGATTGACTTTGCTTGGCCTTATCAACCAAAATCTTCGGTCTCCAAAGAGATATGGAATGAGGGAGTTCTCATTAGTCTAAAGAGTAACATATGAGAAATACATGTGAGTGTTACCTGATGATTCAATCTGGAACTGAGTAAAGGTAAATTATCCCTTACATAATGGAACTCATCTGTGGTCATGTTCTGTACACAGTTAGCTGTTACCATTAAAGCACACCTCTGTGCATTGATTCCAAAGAAATCTAAATACATCAGACATGCTGATATACCATTCTACAAAGAAAGAATTAATCACAGGAATTATTTGATCTATCAGTTATATTTAAGGATAGTAAAGGCTACTTAATTGGATATTTCTTAATTGAATAACCATGTTGATTGAATATAATGTCCAAACATAAAGCCATTTACCATGCCCACAGAACAAATTTGACCTGTTAACTGCATTTAGGTAAGAGAGCAAACTGCTTTTAACATATCAATGAATTACCCTGACAATCACCCATTTTCTCTTGTTAATAGACCTATTTGGCCTCAGAGGCTCTGTACTTCCCAATACAGGCGTTTAATCTATTATATATTATTTGACAGAGCACCATGAGCTCTGTCAAACAAAATATGATAGAATAAAGGCCATATCCTATTTGGTAGAGCACCATGAGCTTTGCCAAACAAAATATGATAGAATAAATGCCCATTTTATCTCTAGAAAAATAGGAAAGGGACCAAATCCACATTAACTGAAAACTCTTGTTAACTAAATAATTTCCACTAACAAAGTGATTATTCAATTAACAGGGTTGCACTGTATCTAATGTAATTCCAATTTCCAAACAAAGCAAGTTGTAGGTTAAGAAAGAAAAATTCGGACCAACTCTTAAGTTTTCATTTAACCCTTAAAGGCCTGGACGATTATCCACAAGTTCTGTTCTGATGCTTTGCATTGGCTTCTTGTCAAGTCTTGGCTGTCTACAAGGGAGCTCATACTTGACTACCTACCATTACCAGTCAACACTGAATTTGATCAGCAAGTTGACAAAAAAAAGGCTGTGATTTGGATTACCTCTTCTTAACTCTTAACCAGCTGAGTATTTTCCAGAGATTTTTCATCAAATCTAGTCATAGCTGCTTTAGAGCAGCCATGACTATAGTTGATGAAAAATTAATCTAAATGTAACACAAGAAATCATTGGTGAAAAAATCCATTCCATTTACAGGGAGTCAATATGATTAAATACGCACAAGTTTTACTTATTTCAGAGACAAGAGAAACCCTGTGCTGGCAGGAATATCCGCCAGCAGCATGCAAAGAGTTAATCCTTAAGTCTCCTTACAGCCACAAACTGGGACAATTATACTGCTTTGAAAAGGATGTCCTGAAGTGTATTCTTCCTTGAGAACTGAACCAGCAAGCTGCATTTATTTTGCATCTACAGGCAGCCAGCAATGATGTAGAAACATTATTAAGCCATCTGCAGCATTGTAACAAAAATGGCCTGAGAAACAGAAGATCTACTTTGCTTGGCTTCATCAATCAGAATCGCTGATCATCAAGTGATACAGAATGAGGGTGCTGTCATTACTACATAAGAGCTGTGAGGGTCCTAGTTAGGACTACACCTCCCCTCCACGAACTCTGGCATATAAAACTATATACCGGTTATTATGATTGTGTGCTTCATCAGCATTTTTATTTTGGAAATATTTAAGGATTTTCAAGGCTTCTGACACATTTTCCAGGATTTCAAGGCCTTGAATGACCCTTAGTCAAATTCAAGGCCACTCCCTGAATCCAAGGCCATGCAGGAACCCTGGAATATCAAGGCACATTCATCATCCCCCATACAATGAAATTACTCGCACCACATTCCTGTCATTTGCATACCTGCATTCCCCACACAGACACTCAACAGAATTCACCATGCACTCATCAACTGTACTTGCAAATGCAACAGTAAATGTGGGCCACACATATGCAGGATAACCAGGCCACAGGTCCTCTTGAGCTTAACTGAACCAGCTTTGTATTTATATGACTATTTAACTTCTTAACTATTACAAAGTTCCTGAAGGCTAGGATTGATAAGATTCAAGGCTATTCAAGGCTGTTTCTCAATATATTTCACCATTTTTGAAGACCCTACTACAGCCAAATTCAAGGATTTTCAAGGCCCGGCCTTCTCTCAGCATAGTCCTAACTAGGACTTTCGGTCATTACCCCCTCCTCCCACTTCCCTACAAGGGAAGTGGAAGAAAGGGGTAATGACCATAGGGTCTTAGTTAGGAGGTACCCTGCTCTGGATCCCAAACCTATTGAAGATGCCTTAATGCACAAAAAAAACAAACAGCATTTATTGTGAGGACTTGAATTATATTGCCAAGTACAATGTATCGTACAAGGACTGATAAAATTCAAGGCTATTCAAGACCGTTTCTCAGTATATTTCAGCATTTTTCAAGAACCTACAAAAGCCAAATTCAACGATTTTCAAAGCCCTGCCTTCTCTAAGCATAGTTCTAAATAGGACTTTTGGTCATTACCCCCTCTTCCAACTTCACTAGAAGGGAGGTGAGAGGAGGGGGTAATGACCAGGGGGTCTTAGGACTATGCCTTCATGAACTCTGGCATATAAAACTACATTATTATGATTACGTGCTTCGTCAGCATTTTTTTTTGGTAAATATTCAATGGTTTTCAAGCCCCCCCCCCCCCCTCCCCAAGGTCATACTTTCAAGGGTTTTGAAGGCGTTGAATATCCCTTAGTCAAATTCAAGGCAGTTCCTTGAATCCAAAACCTGACAGGAACCCTGTATTATGGTATTCTAGTTTTTATTATTAGTCTGAAGTACTCACAGCTTGTAAAATAGCTTTACTGTGTCTTCTAGACAGCATTTCAAGAGCTGTCAGTGACTGTTCTGCAACATCCATACACTGTATTGCTTGTAACTGTAATAGAAATTTGTAATTTTCACTAACTTTACTCTACATTCATGCCTCATAAATTCACTTAAAGTCTCATGCATTTACGCCAATATGTGACAATAATTATGTGCCAAAACAAATGATGTGACTAATCTTCTCTGAAATATTGTAAGTTTGCACCAAAGCTGTGATGGATGGTACCATAAAGGCAAACAACTCTGACAGAAATACTCTGAATAACAATTGAATTGAACATGGCACTAGATATCAATAAGATACACTTGCATACCAAATATGAAGTCATTCCACTCAGTATTTTAAAAGTTATTGATTTTACAAACTTGTTGGTCACAGACCGACTGACTAAAAGGATTCATATTCTGTAAATGTCTTTTATAATTATCTAAAAGTAGACATGTTTTGTTTATATAGATTTGTCTTGTCACAATTTAACCCTCTGCACTCTGAGGTCAAAATTTATTTATTTATTGGTGTTTTAGATCAAATACTTATACACAATGGCTAATCGTGACCGTGACAGTTTTACGGGTGGAGGAAGCCGGAGTACCCGGAGAGTATCACCAAGCATCGTCGAGCAACTGTCAGCTTCTCAACATTGTAATTCTGTTCAAGCTCCACTCAAGCAGGGTTAAAGCGGTTGATTGAAGACATGTGTACCATCGACATGCAGTATGCCTTAGTACATGGGCGTCATCGTGCTGCCCAAGGACACAACGCAGGTCGTCCCAGACGGGGATCGAACTCGGGACTGCTAGCATAGAAGTCCAACAGTCTACCACTGAGCCACTGCGCACCCCTCTGGGGTCAAAATATTAAAATTTTAACATATAATTATTTCCCCATAATGCAACTAGGAACTTAACCAATTCAATCTTGTTTGGCAGAGCTGGGTGATCCATTTAAATTCGTAGTTGCATCATGCGGAAAATAAGCAGACTAAAATTTAGAGATTTCGACATCAGTGTGCTGGTTGGTTAACTGGTTGTGTGCTAGAAGTCACTATCAGTGCTCTACTGAAAAGTGCTGAAAGCCAATATAGTGGCTTTACAAAGTTTGCACTACTTTGTTCTTGGCACAGCAGTGGAAGAAAAATATTAATAAAACATTGTTACAATTTATTGGAGTGTGCCAACTGGCACACTCCAATAAATTGCAACAAAACAATTATTTATGAGCAATATCTTGCTAAACTAAGGCTCCTTTTGCTGGTAGTGTGATAACGTTGAAAAAAAACACTCATGTTACAAATGACCATTGAAAAGTAATTAAGAACTCTACCGGTCAACCCTTTACCCAATGCAGACGATATCAAAATTTATTATTTTAAATATCATTTTTTCAAATTTTTCAAAAAATTTCAACAAACCCATATCATGTGACCCCTCGTTGGAACGAGCTCGATGAGCTTGTTCCAACGAGGGGTCACATGATATGGTTTTGATGAAATTTTTTGAAAAATAATATTTTTTCAACTGCTGAATTTGCGTATTACGCGGGCAGATGCGGGCGATTCATTAGGTAAAGGGTAAATAGAGTTTACATAAACTGAAATGAAAAAGAACCAAATAAATGACAATCTTAACAACCAAAATTAATCTTGCACTCTTTCATTTCAGGTACTTTCCTTTTCAGCTTACACAAACAGTAACAAGAGGGGTGAGTCCATGCCCATTAGCTCACCAATGCATGCAATAAACCTAGGCTTACTACAAATCTGCAAAAAATGTCTGGTCATGTACATATATAGCAAAACAGGTCAGAAATTTTCTAAGTCAACAGTGACAAAAAAGTTTAACATTGCATTAAAAAAGTCCAAAATCTCCGAAAAATGTCCAGCCAAGGGTTAATGTCATCTTATATTGCTGCATTTAACACATATATGAAATATAAAAGTCACAGCATACCAGTGATGGCCTTCACTCATATACAGCAAAACAGGCCAGAAATTTCCTAAGTCCACATTGACGAAAAAGTCTAACATTGCAAAACAGGTCAGAAATATAAAATATCACTGGTCTGTGGGTAATTGTAATCCATTAAAACAGTACAATGTGTATATCAACAGGGTGGAAAGTTAAAGTGGACTCTGACAATAACTTTAGCACAAGTGTTTACGCCGATGCGCCTCGGGTCATGACATACGTTCACACAACTTCGTTGGTGTGCCAAAAAACAATTAGGACAAGTCTGATTTATTTTTATCACAGGACTGCCACATATTCCTTGTATTATATTCCAGAATATATGACCTGAGAATATCATTGTCTGACATATGTTGTTACAGCATTCTTTGTGCAATTCGATGGACCTTGCAATAAAATATAAATTATCTGGTCAAAATTTGATCCATGTGCCAATGTTTACATGATCATGAGACAAAAAGGTATGAAAAAATTTTGTTTTCCTATTTCATATGGAATTTATAAACCTGGTCCCATAAATTGGCCTTGGCAAAACTCAGCTCAAATCCAATTTAGTGAATGTTGTTAAGGCTCCACAAAGTAGATTTTCCATTTCTCAGGCCATTTTTTGTAAATTTGCATGAGGGCTGGTGTTTTTTTATTATTATTTTTTATACTTTTGCCATCAAAAGTTCATGTTCTTGGTTTGTTTTATGTTTTAGGCTTCATAATCTTTATGGGTGGTGGTGTATTTCGTGCCTTGAGTCCAAGAAGGCTTTGCAATGCTAAAGCATTGCAAAGCCTTGTTGCACTCAAGGGACAACTTATCAATTTTTCTAAATTGGGTAAAATATCAGACATAAATCATTAAATATTTATTGTTTTCCAAGTTTACATTGGTTATGAAAAGAAAGTATGTGGCTGCCAAAAGGACCATGCAGGAGGGCCTGAGAAACAGATTTTTAACTTTTTTAGGCCGAATAAATTTGGTATAATATACAAATGTATTTTGGGAGACGACACACTTAAGCTTAACGCTTCCTGTCGAAGCCCTCATCTTTACAGTAACTTGTGTAAGTTGTTACACTGTGTATGTCAGTATTTTGTATTATATATTTTTTTTTTTGTTAACAATGAAATATATGCATGTAACATAGATTCTAAGAATAAATACTGTTTAAACTAAATGCATTTGAGATCTTCTATGGCAATCAGACCTTGCATTTTGTTAATAATGCTAAGAGTCTACCAGAATGCCTTGTAGGCGGGGATTAATGGGTCCTACTACCTAGGACACCAAACAGAAGGGATTAATGAGTCCTACTTCAGCACTGGTGGGGCCTATTTTCTTTCAACTTAATGATAATATGTTATTCTCAAACAGCCTACTGATAAGCTGCATGAAAAAAGTTCTGAGGAGACTCATTGGCCTATCAGTCTCAGCCCCGGCAAAATGCAAAGCCTGGACAGTAATATGACAATATAGAATATATGAAGAGTGCACTGCAACCACTGATCTCTGTACAACTGGACAATTAGAAGGCTCATTGGTCACACAAAGAAATGAAACCCAGCTTCCACCATCTTGAGCAAGGCATTTGTTCCTAGAAATGGACAACACTTGACAAGAACGTTTTTCTGAATAGTATTAAACTTTTCAATGCCTCATCATCAACGATTGACTTTTTAAAAAACATTATTTTCAAAAACCAAACATACTGATGATGTACAAATTTTTCACAATAATTCCGAATGAATTGTCGCAGCATATTTTAGTTGTAAATGACCAAAAAAAAGGCACTGATAAAGTTGATATCATGTTATTAGTACAGTCACCACATAACAGCTTTCATGTCATCAAACCTCATTGAGAAGAGTTACTTGCATGGATTGACTTGATGCTATCTTGGGGGTGTTGGGGGAGGGGCAGATTGAGTAGTGACATTTTTCACTTACTACAACTCAAACAAAACTCAAAATCAAAAGTAGTACAAAAGTTTCAATTCTGTTGTTTTTTATCCCTGATAAATACAGATTATCATGATAATGTGCATATCCTGTGATTTGTATCAGATTCAAGGTGGTGTTCAAAATGGGATCTCAACGAGCTGGCTTTGCCGGTGAGTTGTGATCCCATTCTGGACACCATCGAGACTCTGATGGAAATCGCAGGACATGCACATTATTATGATAATTTATTTATCTAACAATTCTGTCACATAAACAGATTAAATCTTAAATTATTAATACAGTTTTGGGACATAATGTTGGGAGAGAAAAAGTAAAAAAAGAACAATATTCTTGTGGACTTTAACGAACAATGCGTAATGCGGTTACCACAAATTTTCCAAGTTGTGTGGTTGAAAAATTATTGACTCTCAATGTCACTTCCTGTGACGATATGCTTGAATTTACAAGTGTGTAATATTTAATTGTGCAGTTTCTATTTATTATGTGTGTGTCTGTGTGTGTGGGGGGGGGGGGGATTGGCTATTAATAGTTCTGTCTCTAATTGTAAGGAATTTTGTTTTGTAAGCGATCAGCTGAGTCGATCACTGAAATGCACACAGAATGTATTCATGTGCCCGTTATGATAGCCTGTTGCATTCCCGGAAACGAGTAGTCTATATGATACAGATTCAGAATGAGTCGCCTATATGATACGGAATCGGAACACATTATGTCATACGTACCGTTTCTCATGGTTTTCAAGCCAAAATGTACATGATTGTTAGATAAATATATTGACAAATTAGTACCTTTTCCAAGAAAACCGGAACTGCATCAACCACAACAGTTGAGGACCTTGGTAGAGCTTCCATCATGTAAGTTAACGCCCTACATGCATGGTGCATCATGTCAAAGTTGTGTTCCATCTGTAGTAATGTGATGAGAGCAGGAACAACCTGCTTCACTGGGAATCCAGCTAGTGTGTCCTCATTACCCATTACCAGAAGCTGTTAATGACAAAAAATATACATTAGAAACAAGCCAGAAAATAAGCAGACTGTCATCTGCAAAATGAGGTCCCCAGAAGGTGAATTTAGTGATGCTACCCTGCACAGCAGGGTAGCATCACTAAATTTACCCTCTGTGAACCTCAATCTGAATCAGGGTCTCAAAACTAAACAGAAAGAGGTAACCAGAGGATAAACTGGCCCATTGTATGGGATAGCATCATCAAATTCACCCTCTGTGGGCCTCATTCTACAAATGTCAGACTGCTTATTTTCAGGCCTGATCAGAAAATCTGTGAAAAT
Organism: Pictodentalium vernedei; assembly: GCA_031216915.1. Taxonomy (NCBI): domain Eukaryota; kingdom Metazoa; phylum Mollusca; class Scaphopoda; order Dentaliida; family Dentaliidae; genus Pictodentalium; species Pictodentalium vernedei. The sequence goes on along the minus strand of CM062290.1, from coordinate 72,875,537 downwards.
GAGAAATTTCATAGTTTGAGACGTGCTTTTCTAACACCAATAAAAAAGTAGTGTCGCACTTCATTCAACCCTTTAACCATCACAATGCTTTTATATGCCAGTGCCATTTGCTAAAATCACAACTCATATATTATTTTTAAATTTCTGCCTGAAAAACAAAGCTTATGAAAGACTCCCCATTGAGCTTATTCTTATGGGGGGGGGGGGGGGGGGGGGGGGGGGGGGGGGTAAATAATCTGCGTTTTTGTTATTCAATAAAAAATTCTGCAAGTATGATCTTTATTTATGCTTACAATTGTTTGTTTATTGGTGTCTAATGATACTTTCAACAAGGGTCACATGGTGTTGGTTAGTTTTACAGGTGTTGGGAGATGGAGTACCTGAAGAGAACAAGTAAGCCGTGGCTAGCAAATGTCAAACTTTCCATTGTAATGTACTAATCTGGCACAAGCAGAGTTAATAGCTGTTGAAGGCAAGTGCATCAGTGACATGCTGTACATTGTAGTATACATGTGCCATCAGCATTGAGTGTCATACCCAAAGACACGGAGCAGATGATGCAGATCACAATCAAGTCATTGACATTTCTGTTTTATGACCAAAGCTCTCACCAATGAGCCACTGTGTTCCTTTGCTCAACCATTTGAAACCGAGAAGCTAGTTTTTCTGGCCGAGGAACATGATACATCTATTTATTTATTTATTGGTGTTTAAGGTCACATATTTCTGCTCAATGGCTAATCATGACTGCAACAGTTTTATGGGTGGAGGAAGCCGGAGTACCCGGAGAGAACCACCGAGCAACGGCGAGCAACTGACAGCTCCCCAACATACTGACTCCACACAAGCAGGGTTAGCATTGGCTGAAGACAGGTGCACCATCGACGTGCAGTATGCCTTAGTACACAACGCCATCGTGCCCCCATGTGGGCAATGGGGGTGAAGTGTCTTGCCCAAGGACACAACGCGGTTGCCGCAGGTGGAATTCGAACTGAGGACCTCTCGGTTTGCAGCCTGCACCTCTACCAACTGAGCCACCACCCCCCCCCCCCCCATGATACATCACAATTTCATTAAGTTGGATGGCTGCTAAATAAATGTGTGGGGTAGACCAGTCAATATTGTCAAGCCTATAAGTCTGCACATTGAAAATATTAACTGGTCCACTCCAAATAAGGAATAAGGACACTTCCAATTGCTGCCATTGAACTGACATGGAAGATACCACCAGGCAAGCCTATTCTTTTGAGGAGAGCTTTTTCTCCCGCCCGCCATGGCTCCTGCAAAATCAATTTAAGGGGAGCAGAAATTGCCCTCCTTAAGAGCTATAATAGCTCTACTTAAACCTTTAATTCCCTTATTAATAACAGACTTAAGTATAGAATGACTCTCCTAGCACAGGTTTTGGGGAGCTGTAGTAGCTCCCCTGGATTTTTCAAAAGTCCAGGACTGACCAGGGTTGAAACAGTTAACATTAAAACCACCATGAACTATGGTCCTGTTTCATGTGACATCACATACTGTTAGAGATTGAGACAAGCATCTGATCTTGATATTTTTGTATCATTTTTGTACTCGACAACGTTCGTTTGTAAACACACTATGGAATAGTTTCTGAGAATACTGCTTTCCAATTCCTATAGATTTGATCCCAGATTCAGTGAAATAATGGCTATGGTGAACCGGATATTATCAGGTTATAGTTCTCGGTTCGTCGGCTGTGAAAATGAGCCAACCGTTTCAGCCCTGATGTTAATGTGACTTTGTATTTTCCTGCAACTGTTGACAGTTTCATATTAGAACAAAGTTTTCAACAGATAGAATAGTGAATAACTTGTAACTAGAAATGCGAGTGGCCAACTGATAATTGGAATCCAATCAGACTGACTTTTGTGATGTCTATTCAGTTTCAGGAATGGTGTCTTCCCACTAGAACAATAAGCAGACTATCATCTGAAAAATGAGGTCCCCAGAGGGTGAATTTGGTGATGCTACCCTGCACAGCAGGGTAGCATCACTAAATTTACCCTCTGTGAACCTCTAACTGAATTAAGGTTTCAAACATAAACAGAAGGAGGTACACAGAGGATAAAATGACCCACTGTATGGGATTGCAACAGCAAATTCACCCTCTGGGGAACTCATTCTGCAAATGAGAGACTGCTTATTTTCAGACTTGATTATCAATAACATTAAATACATTTATAAATATTTATAAATATGTCAGATCATTGATATAGAATTATTTTAAAAGCAGAAGGCATGAGTTGGTCTAAAGGGAATTGGTCTGGAGGGAATGAACCTCAGGAATAACTGCATTTCACGGAAAATTTGAGTAATGTCTATATTTATCATACTTACCACTGACCCGGTCATGCTTGTTCTCTTATTTGTAAAAATCAGTCCAAATGTGTAAATTTTGAACACCCAGCCCCAAAATTTGAGCCCAAATAACAAAAACTTATAAAGTCCTGCATAGCACTTCACACATGAGATCTGAATGTGTTCAGAACAGCAAGAAGTGCAGTCCTTCCCCTCCAAAATCCATTCTTTCGTTATGTCTGCTAAATGTTGACTTATAAGCAGGGGGTATGAGTGAACAACTCACAGCAGGGCACTTCCTGTGTGTGATAGCAGTGGGTATGATAAATAACAGAAATGAATTTAAAATTCCCATATTTATCATCATTACCACTGGCCCAGACATGCTAAATAAACTACAGGAAGGCATACATTTACTACAGGACTAAGGAGAAGATAATTCCAAAGCACACTATCAATAATTAACTCAAGAAATAGAACAATCACTAAAAACAGAGATTTGGACTGAATGAGAAAACAACATAACATCCAACGAAAACAAAAGGGTTTCTGCAGGAAAGAACTGATAAAATTCAAGGCCATTCAAGGCCATTTCTCCTGTTTTTTCCAAGACCCTACAATGACCAAATTCAAGGATTTTGAAGGGCACCTCCACCACAACCTTCACTAGTCCTATCTAGGACACTCTGGTCATTACCCCCTCCTCCCACTTCCCTTAACCCTTTACCCAATGCACAGGATATCAAAATTTATTTTTTTAATTATTGTTTTTCAAATTTAGAAGTTGAAAAAAATATATTTTTTAAAAAATTTCACCAAACCAATATCACATGGCCCCTCATTGGAACGAGATCAATGAGCTTGTTCCAATGAGGGGTCACATGATATGGATTTGTTGAAACTTTTTGAAAAATACACTTTTTTCAACTGCTAAATTTGAAAATTACGAGAGCGGACGCATAGGATTTGTTAGGTAAAGGGTTAAAGAGATGTGGGAGGAGCATATAACAACCAGAAGGTCAAAGTTAGGACTAGGCCCTTATGAACTATGGCATATAAAACTATATAGTTATGAAAATGCATTTCGTTGGCATTTTATTCTTGAATGTCCAAGGCTTTTCAATGCCTCCTGGCCCATTTTCCAGGATTTCAATGCCTTGAACGTTCCTTAGTCGACTTCAATGGCATTCCTTGAATCCAAACTCCCTGCAGGAACCCATAAAAATGGTTAAGTTGTTAGACAGAGAAGATCTAACAAAAGGATAAAAGATATCCTAATCTGGAGTTACCTGATATGCTACCTTGGTTTTAACCCTGCACCTCATTCAGGCAATATCAAAATTTATTATTTTAAATATTAATTTTCAAATTTTTTCAACAAATTTCAACAAAACCATATCATGTGGCCCCTCATTGGAATGAGCTCAATGAGCTCATTCCAATGAAGGGTTACATGATACTGTTTGTAGAAATTTTTTTTAAAATAATTTTTTTTCTGACGATATATATATTTGTACATAATGCAGATGATTGTGAATGAGTCATTAGGTATAGGGTTAATACCTGTAGCATTCCCCAATATGCCAAAATTAGATAAAGGGAGCCAAAACATAAATGCTTCCAGAAGTAATGACTTTGCAGGTTTAAGATGACTTTTGTTCTACAGTTTATTGTATGGTATGAGCTTATGACCTAATAACTATTAACGTATGTACAACAATAATAATTTTCAGCAAAAACAAACTTTGAAGAATCAGGTCATTAATTACAGTATATTAAAGGATGCGACATCTTAGGATCGCTTTATATAAACAGACCATGACCGAGTTTGCAATACTCTTTCATGAGCTTCTCTTCCCCAACTAAAGTTTTATGACATAAATTCAAATTTGACTGTACAGCTGAATACCATCCTCAAAATTTTCTACTACTACAACGGTAGTAAGGAGAACAAAATAATCTCCTATAACAATATATTTAATAAAGCAGTTTTTGTGAAACAGACTGTGGCCTAGTGACCTTAGATCCTTTGTCGCAGATTCAAGATTTCTGAGGCAGAAGTTGGTGAAGGTAGACTTTTGCATCCAGTAAGACGTTTTGATAAGGCTACCAAAGTTTTGATAAGGCCACTGAGTTGAGTATACACATGAAGAAGCCAAGCTCTAACTGTATATATTCTGCAGTCGATTCATGAGGTAAAGGGTAAATCCCTACAGCATTCCCCCACATGCTAAAATTAGATTAAGGGAGCCAAATCATAAATGCTTCCAGAAGTAATGATTTTGCAGGTTTAAGACAACTTATGTTCTACGGTTCATGAGTTATTGTATGATATGAGCACATGACCAAATAACTATTAACCCTTTACACAACGAATCGCCTGCATCCACCCACGTAATATGCAAATTCAGCAGTTGAAAAAATATTATTTTTCGAAAAATTTCAACAAAACCATATCATGTGACCCTTCTTTGGAACGAGCTCATCGAGCTCGTTCCAAAGAGGGGTCACATGATAAGGTTTTCTTGAAATTTTTTTTAAAAATTTAAAAAATGATATTTGAAATAATAAATTTTGAAATCGTCTGCGTTGGGTAAAGGGTTAACTATATGTACAACTGCAATTACAATCAGAAGCAATAACAAACTTTGAAGAATGAGGTAATTAATTACAGTATGATTACAGGATGCGACATCTTAGGATTTCATTATATTAACAGTATTTAGTATTTCATGAGCTCCTCATCCCTCCCACTAAAGTTTCATGATATAAATTCGGATTTTACTGTATAGCTGAACATCATCCTCAAAATTTTCTATTACGGAGAACTAAACAATCTCCTATAACAATATTTAGGAAAGCAGTTTTTGAGAAAAAGTCTGTGGCCTGGTGACCTTAGATCCCCTGTCGCGGATTCAAGATTTCTGAGGTAGAAGTTGGTGAAGGTAGACTTTTGCATCCAGTAAGACGTTTTAATATCTTTTAAGGTTACTCAGTTGAGTATACACAGGAAGAAGCCAAGCTCTAACTTCATAGCAGAAATCTTGTTTACTCTGCTATCTGCATCACATAAGGTACCACTGGCAATACGGATAGGAGACTGAATCTGTCAGACACAGAATGAACTGAAATATTCTTTCTTCATGGAATAAGGGATAGAAGGGATGTCCAAAGAATAAGATTCACCGAGAGTATGATGGGGAAGTGGGATAGGAAAATGAAGGACATGTGGTTAGTGGGCGACACAGAGGAGAGGGTTACTCTGCTTATCAGAGAGATTGTGAAGAATGGGGTCCAGGATGTGCCGAAACAGTCTGTCTCAGAGTTGGGAGGCAAGAAGAGGTGTGGCGTTAAGGCATTTGGGGGCAAAAGGTTAATCAAGGCTTTCTCACCCGTGAACTGCAACAAATCAGCGGACAGACAAAGTGTTGTTATTATAATAATAATTATTATTGTAGAAAAAGTCCTTTTCTACATTTTTTTTACAAAACTGCTCCTTTTTACATATATTCTAAGCAGGCCTGCCATGATTAATCGAGAAGTTGACTAATCATCAGAAACACCCATAACCAATTACGATTTCAAAGTCATCGATTATGAGTTTTCATCACTCCTTTACTGATGAATTATTAGTAATTACTTTCCTCCCGTCATTCTCGTAAGAAGTGTCAGATGCTGTAGAATATCAAAATACATTGCAATTGATATGGGAAATAAGGTGCAACACTTGACTTCAGGTCTGTCGTTCTAGAAAGCATGGGAGTACAAATAATTGCTCTTCTCAGTTTCCCAAGGATTGTAATTTGCCTTCTTAAATCTCACCGCAGCTATTATTAGACTCTTGACCACCTCAGCCTTAGATGGTCAAAGGTCTGAATTTTCCCTGGAGAGCAGTAGGCATGCAGTATACCTGCAGGGCTTATATTTCGTATAATTTGTGAGAATCCATTTGGATTCTCGTGAAAATGGTGAGAATCCATACCTACTATGAGTGTCCCAGGATCCCATGACGCCACCATGGTTCAACCACTGTTGTATACTGATAACACATGTTAACCTTTTACCCAACACACCTTTTTAATTTTTAAAACTAAATTTGATAATTTTTAAACAATAAATAATAAATAAATGATAAAATAATTAAATGAACAATATTTACCAATAAAATCTTACAAATATGGCTGTCGTTGGAACCGCCTCAATGAGCTGCAATTTTATCGACAAAGTGTCAGGATACTTCAGGTCATGTTAGCCTTCTGTTGGTTAATTTGTTTCTGCTGTGTTAGATAAAGGGTTAAATTGACGCAATTCTATTCACGCGAATCTTGGCAGAGATCCAGCGAGAATCTACATGGATTCTCGCCGGTTTTATTGCGCAAATCTTTGTGCGAACCGATTCTCGGATTCTCGTCGAAATATAAGCCCTGACCTGCATGCCTAAAGAATGTCCGGGTCAAGGAACTAATAACCAAAAATATTGTTTTCTACATAGTTATTTCTAGAGGTCACAGGGTATGATTAAAGTCAACTTTAACTGATTATTCTTCTTCAAAAGTTGATGATGAAATTTCATCATCATGACAGCCCTAATGCTAAGATCCCTAACGACATAATGAGGATCTTGAATTATTTACAGATGATGCTAATGGGGCAGAGGTAGTATTATTTATTATTATTATTTATTGATGTTTAAGGTCACATATTTATGCACAATGGCTAATCATGACCGTGACAGTTTTACGAGTGGAGGAAGCCGGAGTACCCGGAGAGAACCACCGAGCAACGACGAGCAGCTGCCAGCTCCCCAACATCGTAACTCCGCACTGCAACACAGGCAAGGTTAGATTGGTTGAAGACATGCGTACTATCCACGTGCAGTACGCCTTAGTGCATGGCGTCATCGCCCCCACACGGGCAATGGAGATGAAGTGTCTTGCCCAAGGACACAACGCGGTTGCCGCAGGTGGGATTCGAACTGAGAACCTCTCGGCTTGCAGCCTGCACCTCTACCAACTGAGCCACCGCACTCCCGGCAGAGGTAGTATATCTGAACCTTAATTCTTACAGAGAAATCCTACCTGTGTGGTACACATATTATCAACACTACAGTCGTGAGAATCCTCGGTTGAGAGAGTATGAATGTCAATAAATAACACTTCTAGTGTTCAACCGATGATCAGAACCACACATTTTTGTGATGATTCATAAACCACATTTTATTATCTTCTGCAATTGTTAATGTAAAATAATGTCAATAACACCAATCAATAAAGTTGAAAAACCATCACAATATGTATTCTTAATCTCTCGAGACACCCCATTACGAGAGATATACAAGTTAAATGACACGTAAAGCTTACAATTGAGCGTACTTGCGGCAATCGCCAGTTCATACTGGAAAAGTGAAGGTTGCACTCCATTGACTCAGGTCACAGTAAAAATTAGCAATTGCACGTACTTGGATGGTAAACATGGTTCTGAGAGCCACGTTTACCGTCCAAGTGTGCGCAACTGGTAATTTTACTGGAAGTGAGTCAACAGAGTTTAACCCTTTACCCAACGCAGACGATATCAAAATTTAATATTTCAAATATCATTTTTCCGAATTTTTCAAAAAATTTCAACAAAACCATATAATGTGACTCCTTGTTGGAACGAGCTCGTTCCAACGAGGGTTCACATGATATGGTTTTGTTGAAATTTTTTGAAAAATAATATTTTTTCAACTGCTGAATTTGCATATTACGTGGGCGGATGCGGCCGATTCATTGGGTAAAGGGTTAGCACTGTGAAATATTTCAATTTAATGTAGTTCTTTTGAGTCTTGACTTATCTTGTAGTGAATGGACTGTAAACACTGTAAAATATGTTCACTTTAATGTAGTTCTTTGCGAGCTTCGACTTGTCTAGTAGTGCACGGTATTACAATCGGAATTGGAATTGGCCAATTGTGAGCTCAAATAACCAGTAATCAGTCAGCGTCCATTTTTGATAATCGGTTGAACACTAGACCCTTCTAGCTGAGGCAAAAGCCAACGAAAAAGCTGTCTGTCTGGCTTTTGCCCTAGGAAGGTCTTTGGATAGAATCAGAGAGATGTCTTGCCCTGAACTAGCTCTATTGCAAATTCTTCCAACTATGACCCAACCTCTCAGAGAGGGCAATTGATCTTTTAACTTGTTGGCCTGAAGTCTTGTTTGTGGGTGAAACTGGGTAAAGGAGGCTTTCTTTTGAAGGGCGGCCTGAGATTGATTGATTTTATTCAGTAGTGCAACATGTATACAATCAAACCCAAAAATATACATACAGATAACATTATTTACAACTACATGATTGCAGTAGAGATCAGGGAGATGGCGTAGCCACTTGTGGCTGTCTTCCCGTCAATCGCGTTCAAAAAAAAATGAACAAGAAAAAACAGAGAAAAAAAACAAAGAAAAGAAGAGAAAAATGAAAGAGTCAGTGACTCTGTAGCTCAACTTGGATATGACAGGAATTAGTACTTGCTGTGACCAAGACAACTGAATAATGAATATGACAGGAATTAGTATTTGTTTTGGCCCAGTCAACAATAATAAAAGAATTACAAGGTGACTGTAATGGACTACAGATTAAGACCAATCATTGTAGATTATTATTTTTGTGTGGAAATTTTCAGTCCCAAACAAAATATTTTCAGACTAAAATTTTTTCTTCTTCTTCTTAAAATTGACCAAAATGCATCAAAACACAAAAAACTAATTTCCGGATTTTGGTCCAAAATTTTCTAAGTCCCACCCGGACCCCAAATTTTCAGTGTAAAAAAAATTTTTTTTTTTTTGTCTTAAAATTGACCAAAACGCATAAAAAACCAAAAAACTAATTTCCGGATTTTGGTCCAAAATTTTCTAAGTCCCACCCGGACCCCTAATTTAAGTAACACTAAATAAATCAAAGTTAGCCTAATTTGCATAATTTACGCACAAGAAAAAAACCCATATTATATGTAATGTATCCCATGGTACTAAACATTCATACAAAAAATTATTCAAATCAGAGCTTTCATATGGAAGTTCTGTGCAAAAATCTGATAGCCCCTAATTTTGTACAAAATGGCTGCCAGCGGCCATCTTGAATTTCCGACCAGACCCCAAAACAATCGTTCTCGTCTCACAGTGATAACAAAGGTATCCATGATGTTTCGTAAAGATCGGTTCATAAATACGGCCTTTAGCCCGAGCCGTATAGGGATTTGCACTTACAGTGCTGAAAGTAACACTAAATAAATCAAAGTTAGTCTAATTTGCATAATATAAGCATGAGAAAAAAACCAATATGATATGTAATGTATCTCATGGTACTAAACATTCATACGAAAAATTATTCAAATCAGAGCTTTCATATGGAAGTTCTGTACCAAAAAAAAATTTCTGCATCGTCGGTACAAAATGGCTGCTGGCAGCCATCTTGAATTTCGGATTGCACCCAAAAACACTCGTTCTCATCCCACGGTCATAACAAAGGTACCCAAGAAGTTTCGTAAAGATTGGTTCATAAATACAGCCTCTAGCCCGAGCCATAGCAGCTTGGCACTTACAGCTCTGAAAGTAACACTAAATAAATCAAAGTCAGTCTAATTTGCATAATTTACGCACGAGAAAAAAACCCGTATTATATGTGATGTATCCCATGGTACTAAACATTTATACAAAACTTTATTCAAATCAGAACTTTCATACAGAAGTTCTGTACAAAAAACTGATTTTTGCATCATCGGTACAAAATGGCCGCTGGCAGCCATCTTGAATTTCGGACCATATCTAAAAACACTCGTTCCAGTCCCAGGGTCATAACAAAGGTACACAAGAAGTTTCGTAAAGATCGGTTCATAAATACGACCTCTAGCCCGAGCCATAGCCAATTGTTGACGTACGGACAGACGGACAGACAAACGGACGGACAGACGGACGACGGGCCATGACAATAGCTCAAATTTGACTTCGTCAAAGTTGAGCTCAAAAATGAAAAAAGAGAAATAAGAGCGAGAAGCAGATATGAGAATCAAGGCAATCCTTACAACAGCATGTTCTCCAATGGGAGGACATTTTATAGCCCTACCACAAATGTTAGGATGGTTTTTTCCATCATATGAGAAATATATTCTATGTTTTCTAACAAGTGATGCAGATGGAGTTCAACAGAGAGGTAGTGATGAGATAAACAGAGCTACGGCCTACAGTCGGGACATACTCGATTGTTACAGCTGAAATGTGGCGAGTATGAGCTTAGAAACTGTTCAGTCATATTCTTTTTGAATAGTGATATTGGATTCTTTAAGTTGTCAAAGAATATCCGAGATATTCTCTGACAACTTAAAGAATCCAAGGATTGATTGCAATTTTTCTCCAATTCTCTGAAAAAGCCAAAATTCTGCCACAGGCATATAAGCAATAGAGTTGATGCCTTCACCAAGAGCCCCTATGAGGATTGCGTGAGGAGACACTCTGTTTCCCTCTTGCAGCATTGCCCTTATAACTGTTCTGGGAATGACCTCTCTGAGATTGTTGAGAGCTGTAAGAAGAACGGCGATCATGAGGAGCATGAGATTGAGTCTGAGTGTTGCCACAACCTTTCCTATGCAAAATTTGTTTTCGACTCCTGTCATGAGGAAAGTGTTGTGAGGTATTATGACCAGTGATATGCTGTAGAATAAGAGCTTTCTTGGCTTTTTCAATTAAATCCTCTTTAACTGATGAAAGCTTATTGTTGAACAGAGTGCTCCCAGACAGTGGTGCCGCACGAAGTGACAATTTATAATCTTTCGGCACTATAGTGGATGAAGATAGAGCATTGTCTCTGCGTACAAGCTCTAAATTCGCTATATTACGAACTGAGGTATAGATAGATGTCATGATTGCCCTTGAAAGCACCTTCAATGGAGATAACACATCTGTTAACTCCTCAGAAGCAAATCTATTGACAAGAGCTGAAGTGATGTGATCAGCATAAGACAAAATATTCAGCAAATCTCTCGAGTTTTTAATAGAATGTTCAAGGATCTGCACTGGTATTGAACATTCACTTGGGATGTTAATATTCAACATAGAAGCGGGCTCTTCTAATGGTAAAGCTGAATTACTCATGGAAGAACCAACTGTTCTGAAGTATTTTGAAACTTGAAATGGAAGATCAGAATCTCTTTTGTAACAGAATGTCTTACACTTTGCTTTATCTCGTAGAAGTGAATCAACTTGATTGAAAGCTTTTGCTACCTGGATAGACTGAGTAGGAAAAAGATGTGATTTCACAGGTTGCTGAACAAGCTCTCTATCCAGAGACGACATAAGCATCTTGCAAACTGAAGATTATGGAAGGGCTGTCAGCACGGCATCAGGGAGCTGAGAAGCTACAAAATCCATTGCTTCTGAATGCTGAGTAAATAAACTTGTTCGCCTTCGTCCTCCAGAGATATGTTTCGAATTTGATGAATGTGAAATTGATGAATGCGGGTCCTCCTCTGAATGCCTATCCGGCTGTTTCATGTTAACTTTATGACGTTTTGCTGAAGACCACTCTGGAAATACATCATGTTCACGCTTATGAGAGTGATGACATTGTTCACTTGAAACATAGCATTGTGAATGCACTCTATGAGTGAAAGAATGAGCAGTGCTCGGAGACTGATGAGAGTCTGACATGGGCAATGGCAAGATGAGTGTTGACTGGTCTAATGTTGGAATGTTAGGAGCTAATGAGACATTCGAAGCATGATATTGACAAGATGATGTATGCTGGATAGGTGTTTGATTAAGAGAATGTGAACATTGATGTGAAAGAGACGAAGTCAGACCTGTCTTGTGTGCATCCACTGGGACTGATAAAGATGATGATGATAGTTTTCCATTGCTAAAGGATACATGTGGAGAGTGACCTAAATGCAACATGTTCAGATCCTTTTTTAAAGGGAAAATCCTTCTTGTGTGGTCAAATACATTAATCAATTCTGTGCATTCCTGGTGAGACGAGTTCCTACAGTAATTAATATTAAGATTTAATTATTCACAAATTAAACCTAATAAAGTACTTAACTGACTGAAGGTAATATAATAGTGAAGTGCATGAAATAAAGAAATTTCAAACACAAAGTTCATGGATAATTAGAAAAGTTAAAAAATTTATAGTAATTTATATATTTTTTATACTTACCAATGACCCAGACTTAGCTGGTGCTAACTCCACAAAAACCAGGGCCAAACACAAATTTTGCCCCCCAATCCCCAATATTTGCATCCAAAACAAAAAGAAATCATGTCCTAAAGGACCTCCATAGTACGACTCTACTGCGCATGCGCAGTGACGCAGTCGTCCCGAAATTGGCGCCAAATATCTTTCTTACTGGCAGTGCCTGGTCAGCGCTATGTACTCAGCGGGGAGGCAAGAGTTCCCAACTCAGGGAGGGCCATCCCCGTCTGGGTCATTGGTAAGTATAAAAAATATATAAATTACTATAAATTTTTTAACATTTTTATACTGTACCAATGACCCAGACTTAGCTGAATAGTAAACAGGCTGGAGGGCCTAGGACATAGAGGAAAATCCAATAAGCTCAATTATAAAATAAAGAGGTAACCCCTTAAGGAGAAAAGGAGTATTAGGCTTTACATGTATCTTTCTTATTTAATATTTAAATTAGAAAGATACACTACCCTTAATAATTGAGCACAATAACATTCATGTTCTCTATTAACATCCAGTATAACCTTTATACTAATTATTTTTAAAGCAAGCCAATAAATAAAGTAGTCCAGAGAATTGAGACTCTTTATAATCATTTAAAAGTGTCCGAGTATTGTATATTAAAGCCCGTTTGACACTTGACATATACAAATGCTTCACACCGAGCTACACTTTAAAAATAAGACATGAATGAAATTAAACATTAATATTACACTTTAAAACCATCCCGGAAGCGACTCAGAAATACTGTCTTGGAGGAGGCATTCCCTTGCTTTTCACTATAAAGCAGGTGACCTAAGGGAACACCCGCCCCCCCCCCCCCCCTTCCCCTTGCCCTGGGTCAAATAGCCCAGAGCGAAGAGGGCAGCCGGACGGAGTCACTGCCGGAACAGAAAGCCTGCATAACTATAGTTGCAACTGTTTAGTGGACGACATTCTGAGCAACAGATAACGGACCTAAACAATGCAGGTCTCCAGAAATGGACTCAATATTTCTGAGATAAAAATTAGTAAATGTGGATGGCTGAGACCAATAAGCAGCCTTCATTAAATCTGTAATAGCAACACTATTAGCATAAGCCCAGGAAGTAGAAAGAGCTCTTACTTCATGAGCAGAAATCTTAAGCACAGACTGCTGAGAAGAAGATAAATCTTCATACGCAGTACGGATAGTTAACTGAATCCATCTAGCAATAGAATGGACTGAAATGTCCTTTCTATTAGGCATCAAAGACAGAAAGAAACGTTTCCGTCCCTTTCTGATGAACTGAGATCTCTGTTTATAGATACGTAGTGCTCTAACAGGACAGAGTAAAGGCCTACGCCCGTCTGAAGACGGAAGAGCCTTAATAACAATAGGTTCCGGATATTTATTAGGAGCCTGATTCTTAGCTAAAAAACCGACATTAGTAGTGAAGGTGATAGTGTTCCCAACACTACGATAATGAGAATCATCCACCGATAGTGCATGAAGCTCACTGACTCTTCTGGCAGAAGAGAAAGCTAAGAGAAAAGCTGTCTTATAAGATAAGAATTTGAAATCTACTGTCCCAAGAGGTTCAAATGGCTTTTCCTTCAATTTAAGGAGAACCCAAGCTAAATTCCACTTAGGAATTAATCTAAGAGTTCTGGGTCTATTTATCGAAAAGTTTCTAACCAATTTCGATAAAGAGACATTAGATCCAATTTGTAAACTATCATGATGTGCATAGGTATCAGATAACATAGATCTATAACCCTTTATAGTAACAGGTTGCAGTTTGATTTCGTCAAACAAGTATACTAGAAAGTTAGCAATGTCTGGTATAGAGGGATCAAATATATCAACAGAATGATCCCTACACCAACGACGGAAAACCTTCCACTTAGCCGCATAGTTTAGCGAAGAGGAGGTCCTCCTACAGTTAGAAATCGCGTCCACTGCTCGTCCTGTAAAGTGCTTGCCATGCAAGAAGGACCGCACAACGGAAAAACGTGAAGGTTGAGACCTTGCGGGTTGTGATGTAGTTGGCGCGATTTCCCCTGCCAAAGAAGATCCTCTCGTGGAGGGAGCTTCCGCGGTAGGTCCCACAACAGACACCTGAGTAGATTTATCCACGGTCTCTGTGGCGACAGAGATGCTACCAACAGAATCTTGCATTGAGATTGTTTTATCTTTAGCAATACTTGTTGAATTAACGGCGCTGGAGGATACGCATATCCTATCATTCCGTCCCAAGGGATCGATAGAGCGTCTACTGCAAATGCTCTTGGATCCGGACACGGGGACACATACGTCTGCAACTGATTGTTGAGATGTGTCGCAAATAAGTCTATCATTGGCCGTTCCCATTGGTAGCAAATCTGATTGAATACTTGTTTGTTGAGAGTCCACTCCGACGGCAACAAGCGACCCTTTCGTGAAAGGGAGTCTGCTAGCACATTCAGACGACCCGGTATGTGACGGACCGAAAGAAGAACGTGATGTTCCAACGCAAACAGAAGGATTCTTTCCGTTAGATTGAACAACGGAACTGAATGAGTGCCTCCCTGATTCCGTATATACGCCACTACTGTCGTATTGTCGGATAGGATTTGGACATGAGCATCGTGAATAATGTCCATCCAGTGACGTAACGCAAGCCAAATTGACATCATTTCCTTGATGTTTATGTGCTTGCACAGGAATTGCGGATCCCAAAGACCCTGGCATCTCGAATCCGTTGGGATTAATGATGCACCCCAACCTGTTTGACTGGCATCCGTCATAATGGTAAAACTCGGATCCGGCAACTGCAGCGGAACTCCTTGAGTTAACCACTGAATGTTTGCCCAAGTCTGAATCTCTTGTTTCACTTGATCTGACAAGAGAACGTCTACATCGAGCGAATGAATTTTCACACTCCAATTCTGAGTCAGGAAAATTTGAAGAGGCCGTGTGCGTAGCCGTCCCATCGGAATGAGATCCGCGGCGGCTCCGCACAGACCTATCAGTCTCATAAATTCTCTCGCCGTGACTTTGTCTGTATTCAGACAATAGCGAGCGTAACAACTGACTAATTTCGCTCTGGTTAACGGCAGACGAACGAGATTGTTGTGCGTCTCGAAGCTCATTCCCAGATGAGTGAATGACTTGGACGGCACCAGATCCGACTTCTCCTCGTTTACTATGAAACCGAGACGTCGAAGCAATAGAAGAAGATTCTGAACATCGTTATGAAGCGTTAACTCGTTGCCGTACCTCTGAAGAATGTCGTCCAGGTAGGCCGACGTTACCGCAGACGAATGAGCTCGGAAGTAGATCATTACCGAGTTCATTACCCGAGTGAAAGCCCAGGGTGCTAGATTCAATCCGAAGCACATGGCCCGGAACTGATACACCACTCCTAGGACTGCGAAGCGTAGATACTTTCGGAATGTCGGATGTACCATGACGTGAAAGTACGCATCTTTGAGATCTATGCTCGTTGCATAATCGTTCACCCGAATACTCGCTCTGACCGATCGAATCGTCTCCATATAAAACTTCGGAGCGACGATCAGCTTGTTTATCCAGCTCAAATCTATGACTGGACGGAACGAGCCGTCTGGTTTCGGAACCAGAAACAGATGGCTGTAGAATCCCAGCGATTCCTGGTTTTCTACGACCTCTACCGCGTTCTTCATTAAAAGAGACTGCACCTCTGATAGCAGAGCGTCTCTTTTCTGAGGGTTTGACGGAAGATGAGTCCACTTTGGACTTCGAGTTAATGGAGGCTTTCGTTTGAAGGATATCTTTAGACCTTCCGAAGTCACTCCTCTCACCCACGGGTCGTCCGTAATCGACGCCCACTCTTGAGAAAAACTCGACAACCTTCCGCCAACCGGAACGCGATAGAGGTTTGAGCCATCACCTCCTGGATCTGCGAGGCCTGCGGTAGGAGAAACCACGTCTTCCACGACCCGCACCTCGCCTCGTCGACCTCGGGGCGTCCGACCGATTGTCCCGGCCTGAAGGACGTCCCGAACGAGAGTCGCTATCCTGACGGTCTCTCGAATAAGAGCTAGAGGACGCACCGGAACCTCTATAGGAACCTCTCTTGGGCGGATAAGACCCAGAAGTGCCCGCCTTATTCGTGTCTGCTGTATCCGACCTTTTAGGAGCGGATCTAAACAACAGAGAATCACTAGCTTTCTTTTTAATATTATCATAAATAGCGGAAAGCTTGCCGTCAAAGAGAAGATCTCCTGAGACCGAAGCGACTCTAAGAGAGTTCTTCACCTTAGAATCCACTAGTGTGGATGTAGACAGGGCTGCGTCACGTCTAACCAACTCCAGATTTGCCACTGAAAGGGCGGAGTTACACGTGGAATAAGCTACTGCCCTTGAAAGAAGTCTTAAGGAGGATTGTATATCCTGAAACTCTTCCCCTTGAAGACGCAGTGATAACGCCTTCGTAAGGTGATCTGCGTAAGATAAGGCATCTAAATTGGCTCTGTTAGACGCAATAGCTGTTTCCAACACTGCGGTTGGAATAGAAGCTGACGACGGTAATGATAGCTCTAAGTCTTCCGCCTCGTCGTCCATACGCAGAGGAACTCTCGGTATACCCTGACCTGCCGTGTCGAATTTATTCCTTGCATTAATGAAAGGCAGGTTGAGAGTATTTGCGGACAAGAAGCCTGCTTTCCCCGTCCTGGAAGCAAGTTTAAAAATAGCGTCGTTCAATAATTCAAATGTTCTTGCAACATTATTGGACTGCGACGGAAACTCGGGAGCGATGTCCCTGAACCGCTCGAAAAAATCAGAGTCCAATGACGCTATAATTCTCCTGTCCGGAAGCGCAGCAGTCTGGCCCGACGGAACAACTTGAGGAAGAAAGTGCCGGATGAAGTCCACGGCAGCTTTGTGTTGTTCCGAAAGGGATAGCTCCAATTCATCCGTATCCCTTTCACCATCCGGTCGGAGCTCCCGATGTTCCCGGTCGTCCGCCCCCGATGCTTCGGCGAAGCGTACCGACCCAGCGCCGTCGGATAATTCTCGATCCGACACCGTCTCTGTCGGCTGCTGGGATGCTGCGATAAGCTGTGCTATCTGCACTAGAATGTCCGACGTCGAGACCTGCGGAGGAGCGGTCTTTCGCTGCTTTGCCGAGGGCAGCTCCGCATCAGATGGCTCCCGCATACTTTTCCTATGCGAACGTCCGGAGTCCATCGGTCTCGAATCCCTGGCTGCCGGATGGTGTGACCTGGTCGCCGAAGAATCCTTCATCGGCGAAGCTGGCAAAATATCGGAGGTCACGCAGCCAAGGTGCGGTCGTGTGCGCCGGCGAGAAGAGGAAGCCTTAACAGTCTCTGCGGACTGCTTATACAACGGAGCGTCCCGAGCGACGGACGTATGCTCCGCTAAAGACACATTTTGTACCACAACATCTGGTCCCAGATGTTGTTGTACGAGAGAGGGGCCTCTCTCGCTCGCGGCCCGGCTGGACCTGGACGAGCTAGGAACCGGACTAAAAGGCTTCCTCCGTTCTCGTTCACTATCCGCCGTCACTGGGTGTGCATCTATTATTTTTATAGTGCTCGCATCACCCAAAATTTCCTCTTGGACCGCATCGGACGAACCCGGCTGCCGAACCATTCGGTGAATGGACGCTACACCGGGCGAGCTAGCGGACGACATTTGTCTAATCTCCATGAGCACTTTTGCCGCTAGCTCTGTATTTATTCGTGACGACGGACGCACACTTGAAGAAGATAACATGGAAACATCACCCTGTTCTGGTTCCTCTGAAATAGAAACTGAGAGAGTAGAGTGACCTTGTGGAGAAAGAGCCGGCATCGCTCTTTCTCCAGAAACAACATATCGTGACACACGTTTCCAATGTTTCTCATCCCAATGTTCACATACAGGACAGGGATTAATGCGAGAACACTGACTACAATTAATGCAATAATCATGAAAGTCAGAGGAAGATTTCTTCCTATTACAATTTGAACAAGTTCCCTTCATTGTGAAAGAACAACAATAAGTCCTAGTTACTCGCAAAAACCCCTGACACAAAGATACATAATAACATGATCCATTAATAAATGAAAAAACAATTGCAAAACAAAATAATTTTGAAAAAATATTTTTTCAGAGAAGCCCAAGTTGCTGAAAAGTAACGTTGAGCCCCGATGGATCCGATGGCAAAGTGTGGTCAAAAATTTTAAAATTATATAAAATAATTAATGAGACACTTTCGGATAATATAAATGTATCTTATAATGAGATAAACTACCTCAAAGGCAAACAGCCCCCCTCAAAAAAGGCTGTTGCCAATGAAAACAAACAGTGTAAACACAGAAGAAAACATGACTCCAGGCACTGAAAAAACTGGCCCGGAATCAGTCATCAATTACACTCTATCTGATGCAAAACAGAGACTCCCAGGGGAGAATCTGCAGAACATCAGATGGAAGATGCAGAACACAAACGTTATACACCCATGGGTGAAAACGTAACTATGGGGAAAATAACAGAAAACATTCTGTAACCAAGCAACTCTCCCAGGGAATTTTTAGAAATGAAACTTCTCAAAAATATGCCAAAAGCATGGGAGAATTGCAAGGGGGGACTTTAGAAGGTTAGGGGAGAGGAAACACTGAATAAGCAGTGCAACAATTAGCAAGAATGACAACAAGAGGCGTTTGCCTCGAAAATAGGCAACTTAACATAATTTCAACAAAAAATTTTAAGTACAGCCCTGATTATTTTTTGCCACTTCTTTTTTCCTCTCCTCCTTCTATCCTCCTTAGAATCACATTTTCTCCAAGAATTACGTTTCTGGCATCCTTTAAACTGAGATTTACAAGCACAAAGATCAGTGAGATGTTGACTGATGAAGGGCCAAACAGAGAATGATATTTGGCGCCAATTTCGGGACGACTGCGTCACTGCGCATGCGCAGTAGAGTCGTACTATGGAGGTCCTTTAGGACATGATTTCTTTTTGTTTTGGATGCAAATTTTGGGGATTGGGGGGCAAAATTTGTGTTTGGCCCTGGTTTTTGTGGAGTTAGCACCAGCTAAGTCTGGGTCATTGGTACAGTATAAAAATACAGTGTTTTCAGAATTACCGCAACCATAGCACCCTACAAGACAGTGATCAGGTTAAAAGGCATAGACTGCTAACTGGATGAGCAACTATAAGCCCAACAAGGGTATATTGAGAGGCCTAATACTGGGGCACCAAAACACTAAGAATTTGTGATGGCGTATCTAATATAAACAACGGAAAAATAAATTTGAAAAAAAACAATCAACATTGCCAGAAGGAAAGAATATGGCATGAGGAAAAACAAGACAAGGAACAGAAAAAACACTGAGCAGACATAAGGGTAAAATGAATGGAAGTTACTGTGGGAGGACACACAACAATAGGTGATAGAGGATCTAAATTTAGAGAATTTTGAAAACACTATCCTGATCCACTGAGTTTTCCATTCTGCTTGAAGAAATCCTTCCAAACATCATCCCAGTTTCAGTTAAGAGACTATCCTATTTGATCCAGCATTTATTAGGTCACAAGTTTTTTTTTCAAATCTGAGGAGAGCAGACAAACTCTGACTATGAAGGTCAAACCACAGAATGTATTTTGGAGGGAAAGGACTGCACTTCCTGTTGTTTTGAGCATGCTCATACCTCAAGTATGGAGGCCCATACAGGATTCTTAAGTTTTTGTTATTCTGGGGCTTAATTTTGGGGGTAGAGGGCAAGTCTGATAATAAGCAACCTGACATTTGCAAAATGAGGTCCCCAGGGGGTGAATTTGCTGATACTATCCCATACACTGGGCCAATTTATCCTCTAGGTACATCTTTCTGTTTTGGCTTGAGACCATTGATTCAGACTAGGGTTCACAGAGGGTACATTTTGTGATGGTACCCTGCTGTGCAGGGTAGAATCACCAAATTCACCCTCTTTGGATCTCATTTTGCAGATGACAGTCTGCTTATTTTCAGGCCCAGTAGAGGGTAGTCAAAATTTAAACATTTAGCCTTATTTTACCTAATAAGAGACAAAGCACCTCTGGGCTAGTGGTAATAGTAGATAAATATATTGCATACCACTTATTTCCTGTGGCAAAGTGTTCAATTTACCTACTTTAATGGTTCTAAACTAATTTATTTTTTATTTATCCCAATTTCGATATACAAAACGTAAGGCTGTGGAGTCAAATTCAGGTACTTTTCAAGAAGCTGACATAACCCTTAACTGGTTGAGTGCTAGAAGCCACTATCGGGGCTCTATTGAAAAGTGCTGAAAGCCACTTTAGTGGCTTTACACTGTATTCATTACCTCATTTTCTCAGCAGTTGAAACACAAAAAATGTTTAAGCAAATTGTTTTATTACAATTTATTGGAGAGTGCCAAGAGGCACTCTCCAATAAATTGTAACAAAACAATTGTTTATGAACAAAATCTTAATAAAATAGGGCTCCTTTTGCTCAAAGTGTGGTAGCCTTGAAAAAAAAAAATACTTGCGTTACAAATCACCTTTGAAAAACAAGAGGCCACAAGGGGCCTTAAATCACTCACTTGACAAAGTAGTTCAAAGGAGCATTTCAGGTCACATTCAGCTAGTCATGGCTTATCAACGTTACAGAGAAATAAAGTCATGAAATTTTTCATAGTTCCTGCTGACTGGGTCCAATTCCACCTGCTGTAGACAAGCACTGTCATAATCCAAGGGTTGTTATGTCACTGCAGTTTGAAAAGCATAATTGATGGAAAAATACTAAGGAATGGATTTTAAAACTGGATGAAGCAATTGTGCCCACACAATGCACAGGATTTTCCTTCTATTTTCAGTTCCTACATTTTTACGTCCCAAAATTGAGATAAATGCATAAAAAACATATTTTTTTTTATTTTTGTTCAGAAATTTTCGAAGTCCCAAACAAAATATTTTCAGAGTAAAATTTTTTTTTTCTTCTTAAAATTGACCAAAACACATAAATAAACAAAAAACTAAGTCCCACCCTAACCCCAAATTTTCAGTGTAAAAAAAAAAATTTTTTTGTCTTAAAATTGACCAAAATAAAAAAACAAAAAACAAATTTCCGGATTTTGGTCCAAACTTTTCCGAAGTCCCACCCGGATCCCAAATTTTCAATTTTGGTCCAAACTTTTCCTAAGTCCCACCCGGATCCCAAATTTTCAGTGTAAAAAAAAATAATTTTTTTTTGTCTTAAAATTGACTGAAACGCATAAAAAAATGGACCAGGACCCCAAATTTTCAGCCCAAATATGAAACCAGGGACTTGGCTTGAACAAACTTGAATCTCACCACCCTAAGGATGCTGCATACCAAATATCAAAAGACTCTTATTGGTAGATCTGAAGAAGAAGAGTTTTAAAGAATATTCCTCATACTGCACTAATTTAAACATTTGGGCTCCCATAGAGAGCCCAAATATGGACCCAGGGAATTAATTTCAATAAACATGTGAAACAATCTTCCAAAGATGTTATACTCTATGAATTGAAACACTTTAAAATAATTATTTTTTCGGGTGTTCCAATTCTTAGAAAACAGAAAAAATATCGAAAATCAGAAGTGTATCAATAGTTAGAAAAACGAATGTAGGTAATCTAAAAATCAGTTTGATTTTTCAAACAAATTTTAACGAAGTTAGGAGAGTGTTTTTTTGCGTTGTTATTGTATAACAGTGCATTTTATAGGTCACACAGGTACTGGTAAGTAACACTTTTATTGCAGAAACGTCATCAAGATAAAGAACTTATGAAAGGAATACGTATGTATGATTGAATTACTCTTTAATAAATAAAAATGTTTATTAAATCCATGTGGTGTTGTTGTCTTTTCTAAATCGAAACCAGAATGTTCAGGTTGTGTGTGCGAGATTACGAGACTGAATGTGACCACAGTGATTGACATTTGTGAGACACTTGAACACGCCTATGACATCATTATATGGGATACCAGTACTCAACCACGTGTTTTTCAATTGACAAAAAAAGTTCAGGCCACGCCCTGAGCTTCTGAAAGTTTGATCAATATTTTTTACCTTGATTTGTTGTTGGGTGTAAAAACAACATTGAAAAGTGAGTTCTTGATTGAATATCACTGCCTTGACGGGTGTTTTCTCCATCAAACGAACCTCTGACAAAAGTAAAACAATGTGGCTAATCACCTTCTGGGTTGAATAAAAAACTGTTACTGCTTGTGTGCTGGGAAAACAATCACAAGTTCTGGGTTGAATAAAAAACTGTTACCGCTTGTGTTTTGAGAAAAACTAACACCACAAGCGGTTTTTCTTTTTCTTTGATATGGATTCACCAAGTAATAAAAAATAAGCAAAAGATCAATGTGAGTTCCTTGTTTTTTTTACCCCACAAAATGATATAAAACCTCAACACGAACTCAAATAGACAACAGTTCAAAAAGCAATCATGGATCGATTTATTGTAAAATACAAGACTGCAGAGGAAGCGAGGCCAAATGTGAAATTGAGCCCCCAGAAACCGGTTGTAAAAAAACCTGTTGGAAGACCAGCAAAAAGGAAAATAGACGCAGTGGCAGATATCCAAAGTCCTCCAAAGAAACAATATAAAAACAGGCTTGGTGAAAACACAGACGTTGACAACTCCATAACAGTACGAGGAAAATACAAAATGTTGAATGTAAAAGAGAAGGCAGTGGTTGATTTGGCAAGACAGGTGGGCATACGGACAGCAGCCTCAAAACTAAAACTTAATCCAGCATCGCTTTGCAGATGGTGCAAGCTAAACTTTGATAATAACAAACAAAACAAGGCTGGACATTTACAAAAATCTGGAAGACCAATATCATACAGAACCGAAAATATTGCAGAATGGGTTTTAGTACAGAGAGATCTTCAGTTACCCGTGTCTGTTGAATCTTTGTGCTCGTATGGCAGGGAGCTGGTAAGGAAAGCAGAAATCAAAATGCCACAGGAATTTAAAGCCAGTTATGGTTGGGTTGTTAAGTTTATGCAGCGTCACGAATTCACACTTAGAGCAAAAACATCACTTGCACAGCAACTTCCCAAAGATTTAGAGGCGAAAACATCAAGCTTCTTAGAATTCATAAAAGAGAAAAGATTAGAGGATGATTTTGAGGATGAATACACAATAAATATGGATGAAACACCTGTGTATTTCAATCTTTTCCCAAACAAAGCAATTGATAAAGTTGGAACTAAGTCTGTGCGTCTGCGTAGTACTGGGTCTGAGAAAAGGCATTTGACTCTTGTTCTAGCCTTGTCTAGCAGTGGAAGCGTTCTACCGGCTATGGTGATATTTAAAGGGAAAAATAATATTCGTTAACAGCCCCCCCCCCCCCCCCACTTCAATATTTTAGCATTTATATTCATGACGGAATGATGGGAACTGATAATGAAAAAATACCCCGATGGCAACTTCATGAGGGCAAAAACAATTTCCATGGTAAATTTGTGAGGTACCACAGGGTCTCGTTCTTGGCGTATACCTCTACACTTTTAAAATTTCACTGCCGGAATTTGTAACTGTCGGTATGTAAATGTCTGGAGTCCCACAGGGTCTCGTTCCTGGTGCACGCCCGCACTCTTAAAATTTCCTATCACCTGTTCACAAATATTATTTTGTTATCAAGAATTGAAAACCACTGCCGGTGATTTTTAACTCTTGATAATAAAATAATATTCATTAACAGCCCACTCCCCTCCCCCCCCCCCCCCCCCTTCAATATTTTAGCATTTATATACATGCCGGAATGATGGGAACTGATAATGAATAAATACCCTGATGGCAATTTCATAAGGCAAAAGCAATTTCTATGGTAAATTTGTGAGGTACCACAGGGTCTCGTTCTTGGCGTATGCCTCTACACTTTTAAAATTTCACTGCCGGAATTTGTAACTGTCGGTATGTAAATGTCTAAAGTCCCACAGGGTCTCGTTCCAGGTGCACGCCCGCACTCTTAAAATTTCCCATCACCTGTTCACAAATATTATTTTGTTATCAAGAAGTGAAATTCACTGCCGGTGATTTTCAACTCTTGATAACAAAATAATATTCGTAAACAGCTTCATAAGTGCAATATTATAGGCAATGGTAAATATCTGGCATCCCACAGGGCCTTGCTCCTGCATGGTGCACGCCTGCACTCCTAAAATAAATTTCCCATCACCTGTTCACAAATATTATTTTGTTATCAAAAATAGAAAATCACTGCCGGTGACTTTCAACTCTTGATAATGAAATAATATTCATAAACAGCCCCCCACCCCTGCCACACCTCACACGAAGAAAGAATAGAAAGTAAATCCCTATAACATGTTGAAATAATATTTTGTTATCATTTATTGTGCTTTTATGAAAATATTTTGTTGAAAATATTCGGTTATTGTTTATTCCACTGATGCAAATAATTGAAAAAGAAAGAATAAAAAATGTATTTTAAGCTGTGCTCTGTTTTGTTTTCTATTCTGTCGCTATCACACTCGGAACCAGGTGATTTATCCTATCAGATAAGCCATTTTGCAGCAAAACATCTATGCCTCAGCTTCGAGCTGATGAAGGGCCGAGTTATTCGGTCTGTTTTGTCCAAAGCTCCCACCATTTCGCTCAGATATTCACATCTCCCAACTTTGTGACCTACTTGTTCACACGTGCAGTTCGCTGATATGACATTGAAATATAGCGGTTTTCTTGGAAGTTTTACATCTGGATTTACCATCTGAATTCAATTTACCTCGATCTTACCTTGAACATATGCACTGAATCTTTCCTTCTTTCACCAACGTGAGTAATAATAAACATGGTTGACATATATCTTTTAATAAATATGGCACATCGAAAGTATCAAAAACGTACCTACCTGGTGAGAGTAATATTAATAACAAACACGATTGACATATATCTTTTAATAAATACAGTACATCGAAAGTTATCAACAAAGTACAACTGTGTTCAATACAGAATATACAAAAAAATGCAATTGGCCAGGTAGCCTTCCTGTTCAGTTTGTATCAATACTTCAGATGAATTTGGAAAAATAATTTTTAAACTGTTCCAATATTTAGAGCAGATTTAAAAATTATTTTTCTGAAAAATTCAGGGGTTCCAATACAAAGAGTGTTTCAATTCATAGAGTAAATACAGTATATGAAAGCTTTTGGACCAGTGGTTTGGGAGAAAAGTAGTGTTAAATGTTTTTCCCTTTACCCACAGTGTTAAAAAATGCTGACTCAGCACTTTTTCAAAGTCCCAAAAAAAGTACCCCATGATAAAACCGACAGCAATTTTTTTTTTTACCATTCCATTCTGTTGATCCTAAGGAAGCTGCACACCAAATAAGAATTCTCAGTGCTGTGCGGTTTTGGAGATATGGGCGTTTTAATTTTTTTCTATTTTTAGCTCCCGTGGTTCCCATGGGGAGACAGGGAAAAAAATTGGAGCAAAAATTAAGTAATTATGACCCAATATGCCCTCATATCAAATTTGGTTCAAATCTGCCTCTCGGTTTGGAAAACAGAAATTTGGGGCTTGGCAAAAATTCTTGCCCCTCCCATAACGAAGGCAAATATAGCTTCTCGAACTTCCCTTGAACAAATCTGAGTCTACGCCTCAAAAGGAAACTGCACGCCAAATATCAAGTCTCTGCTACTGCTGGTTCATGAGAAGAAGATTTTTTAAGATTTAAGCACACTTTTTGAGCGTGACCCTACCAAGGGGCGGGTCAACTTGATTTGAACAAACTTGAATTGACATATGATAGGGAACATGCACAGCAAATTTTGTTGAATTTGGTCCAGTAGTTCGTGAGAAGTCGATAATGTAAAGGTAACGACGGACGATGGACAGAAAGCGATCAGTTAAGCTCCCCTTGAGCTTCGCTCAGGTGAGCTAAAAAACAAAAACAAAAACAGAAAGAGCTTTTGTGGTGAGTGGTGTCGTACAAACTATTGTGAACTTTTTTGCAGTGCCTGAAGTGTTAATCATCTGTTCTTAACACACAGAAAAACTGAACCAAATCAAGGTTTTTTCCTGAAACCGAATCTGAAAAGTTAAAAAATTTATAGTAATTTATATATTTTTTATACTTACCAATGACCCAGACATAGCTGGTGCTAACTCTTAAAAATCTAGGGCC
The DNA here is from genome assembly GCA_031216915.1 of Pictodentalium vernedei. Lineage (NCBI taxonomy): Eukaryota > Metazoa > Mollusca > Scaphopoda > Dentaliida > Dentaliidae > Pictodentalium > Pictodentalium vernedei. The sequence continues at coordinate 72,848,877 of CM062290.1, read as the reverse complement.
AAACACAAATTTTGCCCCCCAATCCCCAAAATTTGCATCTAAAACCAAAAGAAATCATGTCCTAAAGGACCTCCATACTTTGCCCCTACTGCGCATGCGCAGTGTCAAGGACGTTCCGAAATTGGCGCCAATCATCATTCTTACTGGCAGTGCCTGGTCAGCGCTATGTACTCAGCGGGGAGGTATGAGTTCCCAACTCCTGGGAGTGCCATCCCCATCTGGGTCATTGGTAAGTATAAAAAATATATAAATTACTATAAATTTTTTAACATTTTTATACTGTACCAATGACCCAGACATAGCTGAATAGTAAAAAGGCTGGAGGGCCTAGGACATAGAGGAAAATCCAATAAGCTCAACTATATAATATAGAGTGAACCCCTCAAGGAGAAAAGGAGTATTAGGCTTTACATGTATCTTTCTTATTTTATGATAAATTAGAAAGATACAATACCCTTCATAATTGAGCACAATAACATTCATGTTCTCTATTAACATCCAGTATAACCCATTATACTAATTATTTTTAAAGTAAGCCAATAAATAAAGTTAGTCCAGAGAATTGAGACTCTTTATATTCTTTAAAAGTGTCCGAGGATTGTATATTAACGCCCATTTGACACTTGACATATACAAATGCTTCACACCGAGCTACACTTTAAAAATGTGACATGAATGAATTTTTAACATTAATATTACACTTTAAAACCATCCCGGAAACGACTTAGAATTACTGACTCCGGAGGAGGAATTCCCTTGCTTTTCACTATAAAGCAGGTGACCTAAGGGAACACCCTCCCCCCCCCCCCCCTTCACCTTGCCCTGGGTCAAATAGCCCAGAGCGAAGAGGGCAGCAGGACGGAGTCACTGCCGGAACAGAAAGCCTGCATAACTATAGTTGCAACTGTTTAGTGGACGACATTCTGAGCAACAGATAACGGACCTAAACAATGCAGGTCTCCAGAAATGGACTCAGTATTTCTGAGATAAAAATTCGTGAATGTGGATGGCTGAGACCAATAAGCAGCCTTCATTAAATCTGTAATAGCCACACTATTTGCGTAAGCACAAGATGTAGAAAGAGCTCTTACTTCATGAACCGAAATCTTAAGCACAGACTGCTGGGAAGAAGATAAATTTTCATAAGCAGTACGGATAGTTAATTGAATCCATCTAGCAATAGAATGGACCGAAATGTCCTTTCTATTAGGCATCAGAGACAGAAAGAAACGTTTTCGTCCCTTTCTGATAAACTGAGATCTCTGTTTATAAATGCGTAAACTCTAACAGGACAGAGTAAAGGCCTACGCCCGTCTGAAGACGGAAGAGCCTTTATAACAATAGGTTCCGGATATTTATTAGGAGCCTGATTCTTAGCTAAAAATCCAACATTAGTAGTGAAGGTGATAGTGTTCCCAACACTACGATAGTGAGAATCGTCCACGATAGTGCATGAAGCTCACTAACTCTTCTAGTAGAAGAGAAAGCTACGAGAAAAGCTGTCTTATAAGACAAGAATTTGAAATCTACTGTCCCAAGAGGCTCAAATGGCTTTTCCTTTAGTTTAAGAAGAACCCAAGCTAAATTCCACTTAGGAATTAATCTAAGAGTTCTGGGTCTATTTATCGAGAAGTTTCTAACTAACTTAGATAAAGAGACATTAGATCCAATTTGTAAACTCTCGTGGTGTGCATAGGTATCAGATAACATAGACCTATAACCCTTAATAGTAACAGGCTGCAGTTTGATTTCGTCAAACAAGTATACTAGAAAGTTTGCAATGTCTGGTATGGAGGGATCAAAAATATCAACAGAATGATCCCTACACCAACGACGAAAAACCTTCCACTTAGCCGCATAATTTAGCGAAGAGGAGGTCCTCCTACAGTTAGAAATCGCGTCCACTGCTCGTCCTGTAAAGCGCTTGCCATGCAAGAAGGACCGCACAACGGAAAAACGTGAAGGTTGAGACCTTGCGGGTTGTGATGAAGTCGACGCGGTTTCCCCTGCGAAAGAAGATCCTCCCGTGGAGGAAGCTTTCGCGGTAGGTCCCACAACAGACACCTGAGTAGATTTATCCACGGTCTCTGTGGAGACAGAGATGCTACCAACAGAATCTTGCATTGAGATTGTTTTATCTTTAGCAATACTTGCTGAATCAACGGCGCTGGAAGATACGCATATCCTATCATTCCGTCCCATGAGATCGATAGAGCGTCTACTGCAAATGCTCTTGGATCCGGGCACGGTGACACATACGTCTGCAACTGATTGTTGAGATGTGTCGCAAATAAGTCATCATTGGCCGTTCCCACTGGTAGCAAATCTCATTGAATACTTGTTTGTTGAGAGTCCACTCCGACGGCAACAAGCGACCCTTCCGTGAAAGGGAGTCTGCTAGTACATTCAGACGACCCGGTATATGACGGACCGAAAGTAGAACTTGATGTTCTAGAGCAAACAGAAGGATTCTCTCCGTTAGATTGAATAACTGAACGGAATGAGTGCCTCCCTGGTTCTGTATATACGCCACTACTGTCGTATTGTCGGACAGAATTTGGACATGAGCTTTGTGAATAATGTACATCCAATGACGTAACGCAAGCCAAATTGACATCATTTCCTTGATGTTTATGTGCTTGCTTAGGAACTGTGGATCCCAAAGACCCTGGCATATCGAATCCATTGGGATCAATGTTGCACCCCAACCTGTTTGACTGGCATCCGTCATAATGGTAAAACTCGGATCCGGCAACTGCAGCGGAACTCCCTGAGTTAACCACTGAATGTTTGCCCAAGTCTGAATCTCTTGTTTCACTTGATCTGACAAGAGAACGTCTATGTCGAGCGAATGAATCTTCACACTCCAATTCTGAGTTAAGAAAATTTGGAGAGGGCGAGTGCGTAACCGCCCCATCGGAATGAGATCCGCAGCGGCTCCGCACAGACCTATCAGTCTCATAAACTCCCTCGCTGTGACTTTGTCTGCATGAAGACAATAGCAAGCGTAACAACTGACTAATTTCGCTCTGGTTAACGGCAGACGAACGAGATTGTTGTGCGTCTCGAAGCTCATTCCCAGATGAGTGAATGACTTGGACAGCACCAGATCCGACATCTCCTCGTTTATAACAAAACCGAGACGTCGGAGCAATAGAAGCAGATTCTGCACATCGTTCTGAAGCGTTAACTCGTTGCCGTACCTCTGAAGAATGTCGTCCAGGTAGGCCGACGTTACCGCAGACGAATGAGCTCGGAAATACATCATTACCGAGTTCATTACCCGAGTGAAAGCCCAGGGTGCTAGGTTCAATCCGAAGCACATCGCCCGGAATTGATACACCACTCCTAGGACTGCGAAGCGTAGATACTTTCTAAATGTCGGATGTACCATGACATGAAAGTACGCATCTTTGAGATCTATGCTTGTAGCATAATCGTTCACCCGAATACTCGCTGTGACCGACCGAATCGTCTCCATATAAAATTTCGGAGCGACGATCAGCTTGTTTATCCAGCTCAAATCTATGACTGGACGGAACGAGCCGTCTGGTTTCGGAACCAGAAACAGATGGCTGTAGAATCCCGGTGTTTCCTGGTCTTCTACGACCTCTACCGCGTTCTTCATTAAAAGAGACTGCACCTCCGATAACAGAGCGTCTCTTTTCTGCGGATTTGACGGAAGTTGAGTCCATTTTGGACTTCGAGTTAAAGGAGGCTTTCGTTTGAAGGATATTCTTAGACCTTCCGAAATCACCCCTCTCACCCAAGGGTCGTCCGTAATCGACGCCCACTCTTCTGAAAAACTCGACAACCTTCCGCCAACCGGAACACGATAGAGGTTGAAGCCATCACGTCCTGGACCTGCGAGGCCTGCGGGAGGAGAAACCACGTCCTCCACGACCCGCACCTCGTCACGTCGACCTCGGGGTGTCCGACCGATTGTCCCTGCCCGAAGGACGTCCCGCACGTGAGTCGCTGCCTTGACGGTCTCTTGAATAAGACCAAGAGGACGCACCGGAACCTCTATAGGAACCTTTCTTGGGCGCATTAGACCCAGAAGTGCCTGTCTTATTCTTATCTGCCGTATCCGACTTTTTGGAAGCGGATTTAAACAGCAGAGAATCCGAAGCTTTCTTAGTAATTTTATCGTAGATTGCAGAAAGCTTGCCGTCGAATAGAAGTTCTCCAGAGACCGAAGCGACTCTGAGAGAGTTCTTCACCTTACTATCCACGCATGTGGATGTAGCTAGGGCTGCGTCACGTCTAACCAACTCCAGGTTTGCCACTGAGAGGGCGGAGTTATACGTGGAATAAGCCACTGCCCTTGAAAGAAGTCTTAAAGAGGATTGTATATCCTGGAAATCTTTCCCTTGAAGACGCAGTGATAACGCCTTTGTAAGGTGGTCTGCGTAAGGTAAAGCGTCTAAACTGGCCCTGTTAGACGTGATTGTCGTGTCCAACACCGCAGTTGGAACGGACATAGACGACGGTAATGATAATTCTAAGTCTTCCGCCTCGTCGTCAAGACGCAGAGGAATTCTCGGAATACCCTGTCCTGCCGTATCGAATTTATTCCTTGCATTAATGAAAGGCAGGTTAAGAGCATTGGAGGACAAGAAACCAGCTTTGCCTGTTTTGGAAGCAAGCTTGAATATAGCGTCGTTCAATAATTCAAATGTTCTTGTGACATTATTGGACTGAGACGGAAACTCAGGGACGATGTCTCTGAACCGCTCGAAGAATTCAGTGTCCAATGATGCTATCAGTCTCTTGTCCGGTACCGCAGCAGTCTGGCCCGACGGAACAACGTGAGGAAGGAAGTGCCGGATGAAATCCACGGCAGCTTTATGTTGTTCCGAAAGGGATAGCTCCAAGTCATCCGTATCCCTTTCACCATCCGGTCGGACCTCATGATGCTCCCGGTCGTCCGCACCCGATGCTTCGGCGGAGCGTACCGACCCAGCGCCGTCGGATAATTCCCGATCCGACACCGATTCTGTCGTTTGCTGGGATGCTGCGATAATTTGTGCTATCTGAGCAAGCACGTCCGTCATCGAGGCCTGCGGAGTAGCGGTCTTTCGCTGCTTAGCCACGGGAAGCTCCGCATCAACTGACTCCCGCATACTCTTCCTATGCGAACGTCCAGAGTCTACCGGCCTCGTGTCCCTGGCTACCGGATGGCGTGACCTGGTCGCCGAAGAATCCCTTAGAGAGGGGCCTCTCTCGCTCGCGGCCCGGCTGGACCTGGACGAGCTAGGAACCGGACTAGAAGGCTTCCTCCGATCTCTCCTATCATCCGCCGTCACTGGGTGTGCACCTTGTATGTTTATTGTGCTCGCATCACCCAACATTTCCTCCTGGACCGCAACGGACAAACCCGGTTGCCGAACCATTCGGTGAATGGACGCTACACCGGGCGAGCTAGTGGACGACAGCGCCGTCAATCCTACTCGGGGCCTCTTAGGCAACTGTCGTATCTCCATGAGCACTTTTGCCGCTAGCTCTGCATTCAATTGTGACGACGGAAGCGCACTCTTGGAAGATAACATGGAAACATCACCCTGTTCTTGTTCCTCTGAAATAGAAACTGATAGACTAGAGTGACCCTGCGGAGAAAGGACCGGCATAGCCCTTTCTCCACTAACAACATACCGTGACACACGTTTCCAATGTTTGTCAACCCAATATTGACATATTGAACAGGAGTTAGTGCGAGTATACTGACTACAATTAATACAATGATCATGAAAGTCAGAGGAAGATTTCTTCCTATTACAATTTGAACAATGTCCTTTCATTGTGAAAAGACAACAACAAGTCCTAATACTCGCACAAACCCCTAAACACAAAGATACATAATAACATGATCCATTAACATTGAAAAAAGCAAATGAAATTCAAAATAATTTTTGAAAAATATTTTTTCAGCGAAGCCCAAGTTTCTGAAAAGTAACGTTGAGCCCCAAAGGATCCCAAGGGTAAGTGTGGTCAAATTTTTTAAAATTATTTTTAATAATTAATGCAACACTTACGGATAATAATAATGTATCTAGTAATGAGTAAACTACTCCAAAGGCAAAAAGCCCCCTCAAAAGAGACTGTTGCCAATGTAAACAAGAAGTGTATAAACACCAGAAAACATGACTCCAGGCAATGACAATACTGGCCCGAAATCAGTTATCAATAATACACACTATCTGATGCAAAACAGAGACTTCCAGAGAAGAATCTGCAGAACATCAGATGGTAGATGCAGAATACAACGTCTAAACACCCATGGGTGAAAACGAAAACATGGGGAAAATAACAGAATTCATTCTGTAACCAAGCTAATTCTCCCAAGAAATTTTAGTAGTAATCTTACTCAAAAATATGCCAAAAGCATGGGAGAATAGCAAGGGGGGACTTACAGGATAAGGAGAGAGGAAACACTGAATAAGCAGTGCAACTTCAAAGCAAGAATGACAACAACAGGCCCATGCCTCGAAAATAGGCAACTTAACATAATTTCATTACAAAATTTTAAGTTACAGCCCTGAATATTTTCTGTCACTCCTTTTTCCTCTCCTCCTTCTCTATCCTCCTTAGAATCACCATTTCTCCAATATTTATGTGTCTGGCATCATTTAAACTGAGATTTACAAGCACAAAGATCAGTGAGATGTTAACTGATGAAGGGCCAAACAAAGAATGATGATTGGCGCCAATTTCGGAACGTCCTTGACACTGCGCATGCGCAGTAGGGGCAAAGTATGGAGGTCCTTTAGGACATGATTTCTTTTGGTTTTAGATGCAAATTTTGGGGATTGGGGGCAAAATTTGTGTTTGGCCCTAGATTGGCCCAGCCAGTAAGAATGATAATTGGCGCCAATTTCGGGACGACTGCGTCACTGCGCATGCGCAGTAGAGGCGTAGTATGGAGGTCCTTTAGGACATGATTTCTTTTTGTTTTGGATGCAAATTTTGGGGATTGGGGGGCAAAATTTGTGTTTGGCCCTGGTTTTGTTAGAGTTAGCACCAGCTATGTCTGGGTCATTGGTACAGTATAAAAATATCAAAACCTCCCAGCTTTATGTCTCATAGTATTTGATGCCAAAGAATTCACTTCATCCCCAGTGAGTTTTGTACCTTCAACTCCTTTATAGTTATACAGTTTTTGACGAAACTCATTAGTATCAGTGAAAACAAAATTAATCACTAAGCCCTCAGTCTAGTTTCAACTTTGTGCTTGCAACAGAACATATTTGGGTTAGCAACATAAACGTAATCAACAACTCTGATGGAGTACAATAAAGAACAAAACCCGGTAATGTAAAATTAAGAGCAAATATGGGAATAAAACAGTCCCAGTAGACTCCCCTGCAGGAATCTAGTATTTTCATTAATTATCCAGTTCCAACTTCGGTAAATTTTACTACCTTGGAGCAGGTGCTTGGCATGACAGCTTGGGGAAATACTACCTTGGAGCAGGTGCTTGGCATGACAGCCTGGTGAAATACAACCTTGGAGCAGGTGCTTGGCACGACAGCTTGGGGAAATACTACCTTAGAGCAGGTGCATGGCATGACAGTCTGGGGAAATACTACCTTGGAGCAGGTGCTTGGCATGAGAGCTTGGGGAAATACTACCTTGGAGCAGGTGCTACATTCAATGTGTCCTGGTAGCAATTTCTAGTCAAGTCTTTGTTGCCTGCACAAAACTTTGACTTAACTTAATCATGCTAAGATAAACTGCTATTCCTTTAACCATTTACCCAACGAATCGCCCGCATAAAATGCAAATTGAGCAGTTGAAAAAATTAAATTTTTCAAAATATTTCAACTAAACTATATCATGTGACCCCTCATTGGAACGAGCTCATTGAGCTCGTTCCAGTGAGGGGTCACATGATATGGTTTTGTTGAAATTTTTTGAAAAATTAAAAAAAATTATGTTTAAAATAATAAATTTTGATATCGTCTGCGTTGGGTAAAGGGTTAACCCTTTACCTAACATGAAAAGCAGACAACACTTGCAAACAAAATTCTTGAATAACCATCTTCTTCATTTTTTGTCTCAAAAACGAGCTCATTCCAAAGAGGGGTCATAACCTATGTTTTCAAGACAAAAAAATGAAAAAAAATAATAAAAATTAACTGACGGATTTTTGTAACCGTTACATTGGGTAAAGGGTTAAGGGTTAAATTTTTCATAATACAAATGACTGCTTCATCCGGCATCTTTGTGTTATTGCATTTCAATTTCATAAAATTATTTAAATTTACCTGGCACATTTCAATGACAGCTGTCAACTGTTGTCCCTCATCACCACTAGTCTGTAATCCCTGTAACAACTGCTGAACTTTGCTCACTGTAAAAAGAAAATTTAAATATTAGGCCACACAAAGTAGATCTTCTGTTTCTCGGGCCATTATTTGTAAAATTGCATGCGGGCGAGCGTTTTTTTTATTTTATTTTTTATTTTGTGTAATTATTTCTTTGCCATTAAAAGTTCATGTTCCTGGTTTATGTTTTAGGACTCATAATCTACGGAATAGCATGGGTGGTGGTGTATTTCGTCCCTTGAGAGCAAGAAGGCTTTGCAATGCTTCAGCATTGCAAAGCCTTCTTGCACTCAATGGACAAATTTATCAATTTTTTTTAACTTGGGTAAAATTTCAGACATAAACAATTTAATTTTTATTTTTTTAAAGTTTACATTGGTTATAAAAAGAGAGCATGCGGCAGCCAAAAGGACCATGCGGGAGGGCCTGAGAAACAGATTTAAAAATTTTTTAGGCCTTATGTTTATCTTTGCTCAGTGAAAAACATTAAATATTATTTTTATCAGAGGTCGAGAGAACTGATAAATCAGTAATACAGTAATACAATGCCACTGAAAAACCATTTGCATAATGAAAACTGAAGAATGCGATCGCTTGGCAGCACCGATTATTTCTCAACCACTTGAACTTAAAATATGCAACATTTTTCAGATAGTCTTTGCTAGAAAATCTCCTCAAAGTTCAAAAAACCTGTACTATATGTGATGTATTCCATGTTACTAATCACTGTTTGTTTGTTTGTTTGATTGTTTTTTTTATTGATTTTTAACCCTTTACCCAATGTAACAACCAAAACTGCCCAGCACTATTCACAAAAAACGCCAATTAATTTTCATTATTTTTTCATTTTTGTCACAAAACCATAGGTTATGACCCCTCTTTAGAACAAGCTCATCAAGCTTGTTCCAATGAGGGGTCATAACCTATGTTTTTGAGACAAAGAATGAAAAAAATTAATTATTCAAAAATTTTGTTTGCAAGTGTCATATGATTTCATGCAACACAGGTATGAAGTCAAGAAAAGCTAATCATCTATACCAATGCTGCGCACTTAAAAGAACTTCCACCCCAGGCATTGATTACGTCTTATTTTACCAGTAAAGCAGAACTTTTTCACCACAGTAAACAAGCACTGCTCCACTTCCTGGGGTTTCCAAGGGGATCACTGTTTAGCATCTGTGGATGGTCACTGCATTCAGATTGCTACACTATTAAATTTTACCTAAGGCCTATTAAAAAACAATTATTTATTTCTTAGTTTAAACAATATTTATTTAGCAAAAAATTGATATTATACAGACAACAGTGAATGTCAAAAACAAAATCAAAATGACTGTACATTATGGCAATTAGCAAAATATGTATTATTAGCAAGATAAATGAACGAAAAAACAAATATATAGTCAGGATTTGGCAGGAAGCTAATAAATATTTATTTCTTAAGCACTTTTCCCTCAATTTTATGAGGACAGGAGGGCTTTTTTTTTTGTTAAACAACAAAACAGTCCTGAAAATAGTTGAAATTCTCAATTTAACTCCTTAAACACTGCTGTGGACAACTGCGATAATTTCCCATTCTACAATTGCAAATTTAACCAAACATATCTTGTTTGACAGTGCCAATCACATGGAGCTCTATTCAACAAGATATAGTTGGTTAAAATTTTAGGCCTACAAGTACAAAATAATATCACTGAAGAGATTTCCAGGTGAAGAAAGGCGTGATGAGGAAGATTTTTAACCCTTTACCCAACGCAGATGATTTCAAAATTTATTATTTTAAATATCATTTTTTAAATTTTTTCATAAAATTTCAACAAAACCATATCATGTGATCCCTCTTTGGAATGAGCTCAACGAGCTCATTCCAAAGAGGGGTCACATGATATGGTTTTATTGAAATTTTTTGAAAAATAATATTTTTTCAGCTCCTGAATTTGCATATTACGCGGGCGGACGCGGACAGATGCGGGTGATTCGTTGGGTAAAGGGTTAATGCTGAGGGAGGAGCCTAAAAAACCAACAAAAAATGTTAATATCCTAATATACAGGTATACATAAGTATGAAGTCTTAGAATTGTGCATCTGTAAACTACTTTTTTGATAGAGTAACAATATCCAAGTCGTGTCATTGACAGAATGTTTCTAATCAGTATTTTCATGTTTCTCAGCATGGTTAGTTAATACTGCACTAACAAGTAGTTTCGGATACCAGATTTCATGATTATAATAACATACTGGACACTGGAAAATATTTGAAATTTGAAACCCTGTTTTCACTGATAGTAGTTACCAGGCCTGGCATTTTCAGGAGAGTGATTTATTCGCTCGCCTACTGCCCGCCAGAAAAAAAATTAAGGAGGCCGAAAACTAGCCCACCTGGCCTTAGAAAATAATGATTACCATAACACCCTATTCCTAAAACCCACATCTTTTCAGAGCTCTGCTATATTAGTGGTCTTTGTAAGACGGCCACACTGCCCCTCCTACACCTTCACCTCGGATGTGTGAGAGAGGCAGTGTAGCTGTCTGACAGAGACTACCTTGTTAACAGCACCAAATAAAATGTACAAAGCCCACTAGGAAGAATTCCTAAATAGTAAAACTTCATTTTGCCACTTTTGGCTTGAGGAGAGCTAATCGCCTTCCTAGGCCATACGAGGGGAGCGACTTTTAGCCCTCCTGCATTTTTAAGAATGCCAGGCCTGAGTTACAGAAATGGATAGTCTGTAGCATATTTTACAGTATGACCGCTGTGGACTGGTCACTTTCCCCGGGATGGGTAGAATTACAATGGATACAATAATATAGAGTTGCAAACACTAGTTATATGAATAATCATCAAAAATTTAATTAATGAAGCACCGGGTACAATCCTTTTCTTCATTAATTAAAATTTTGATAATGATGATTTGTATCACCTGGTAAACACATGTCAGGATGCAAGGCTTACAACCAGTCCATGGTGACTGTACTGTATTTAAGGTCAAATTTATTTATTTATTAGTGTTTAGCCCTTTACCTAACATGAAAAGCAGACGATACTTGCAAAAAAAAATTTTTGAAGAATAACGATTTTTTTCATTTTTTGTCTCAAAAACATAGGTTATGATGACCCCTCGTTGGAACGAGCTCAACGAGCTCGTTACAACTAAGGGTCATAACCTATGGTTTTGAGACAAAATGAAAGTGTCAATGACACTGTAGCTCAACTTGTCAAGACAAAGACATGTACATGTATAGTATGTGACACAGCAATGACAAACATCTAGGTAATGACCTGATAACAAAGGTACATATAAAGTATTGTAATGGTCTGTACATAAATATTGACCGTAGCCTGTAACAAATGTATAGGTAAAGTATTGTAAAGGTGGGTGACAGTCAGATGCTAAACTAGAGTCCCAGAGTGGGTCTGACTCAACCCCAAAATATTTGTTCTCATAGCACAGTGACAACAAAGGCACCCCAAAACACACTCATTCCTGTCCCAAGGTGAAAACAAAGGTACCCAAGAAGTTTCGTGAAGATCAGTTCACAAATATGAGCTGTGTAGAAGTTGAGACAAAAAAATGATTGGACCTAATTTCGGTACAAAATGGCCACTGGCAGCCATCTTGAATTTTGGACCGCGCCCAGAAACACTCGTACTCGTCCCAAGGTGATAACAAAGGTACCCAAGAAGTTTTGTGAAGATCGGTTCATAAATACAGCCTCTAGCCCGAGCCGTATTGACATGTGCACTTACAGAGTATAAGTAGCACTGAATAAATCAAAGTTCATCTAATTTGCATAATTTCTGCACGAGAAAAAAACCTGTACTATATGTGATGTATTCCATGTTACTAAACATTCATACAAAAATTTATTAAAATCAGAACTTTCCTACAGAAGTTCTGTACAAAAGACTGATTGCACTAATTTTGGTACAAAATGGCTGCTGGTGGCCATCTTGAATTTCGGACCACACCCAAAAACACTCATTCTCACCCCACGGTAATAACAAAGGTACCCAAGAAGTTTCGTAATGATCGGTTCATAAATACGGCATCTAGCCTGAGCCGTATAGAAGTTGTGTACAAAAAACTGATTAGACCTAATTTCGATACAAAATGGCCACTGGCAGCCATCTTAAATTTTGGACCGCACCCAGAAACACTCGTTCTCGTCCCAAGGTGATAACAAAGGTACCCAAGACGTTTCGTGAAGATCGGTTCATAAATACAGACTCTAGCCCGAGCCGTATTGACATGTGTACTTACTGTGTGTAAGCAGCACTGACAAAATCAAAGTTCATCTAATTTGCATAATTTCTGCACGAGAAAAAAACCCGTATTATATGTGATGTATCCCATGGTACTATACATTCACACAAAAAATTATTCAAATCAGCGCTTTCATAAGGAAGTTCTGTGCAAAAATCTGATTGCACCAAATTTCGTACAAAATGGCTGCCATCGGCCATCTTGAATTTCGGACCGGACCCCAAAACACTCGTTCTCGTCCCACGGTGATAACAAAGGCACCCAAGAAGTTTCGTAAAGATCGGTTCATAAATACGGCCTCTAGCCCGAGCCGTATTGGCATTTGCACTTACAGTGCTGAAAGTAACACCAAAAAACATCAAAGTTAGTCTAATTTGCATAATTTACGCACGAGAAAAAAACCCGTATTATATGTGATGTATCCCATGATACTAAACATTCATACAAAAAATTATTCAAATCAGAACTTTCATACAGAAGCTCTGTACAAAAAACTGATTTTTGCATCATCGGTACAAAATTGCCGCTGGCAGCCATCTTGAATTTTGGACCACACCTAAAACCACTCGTTCCCGTCCCAGGGTCATAACAAAGGTACACAAGAAGTTTCGTAAAGATCGGTTCATAAATACGACCTCTAGCCCGAGCCATAGCCAATTGTTGACGTACAGACAGACGGACAGATGGGCGGACGGACAGACGGACGACAGGCCATGACAATAGCTCAAATTTGACTTCGTCAAAGTTGAGCTAAAAATGAAAAAATAATGAAAATTAATTGGCAATTTTTTAGAATAGAGCTGGCCGGTTTTGGTCGTTACGTTGGGTAAAAAGTTAAGGCTGCATAGTTCTGAGCAATGGTTAATCACAACATGGATATAAAGTAATCGTTTATATCCATTTTGCCCTTTTAAAGGACTTACACCCCAGGCATTGGTTACTGGGCTCTATTTTACCAGTAAAACAGAACTAGTTTACCAAAGTAAACAAGCAATACATCACCCCACAGGATTCCCTCAGAGATATATAAGGTCAAAACAGACAATTTTAATTGTTTAACTCTTAACCTGCTAAATATTTTCTTGAATTCCCCATAAAATCAAGTCAAGGCTGCTGTAAATGACTGTAAATGGACTTCAAACCAAAAGATCCTTAGTATGATCCCCACCAGCATTAACTGCATTGTGTCCTTGGGCAAGGCACATAAGCCCAAATGCCCATGTGGGCACTTGGGATTACGTGACTCGCCCAAGGACGTTGGGGTGCACATGGTGACCTTATTTCCGAATTGCTTTGATGAACTGATTCCTTTGATCATCGCATCAATGCTTATGTCAGAATTCCAGTGGGATTTGATGTGACCCTGTGCGGAGATGTCAGATTACCTTGATCTTCGCCACCCTGAGTGTATGATGATTCAGTGCCAACTGTTTACTCTTCAATACGCTACATCTCATAAACCAATGTGTCAGGAGTTCAAATATGTAAAGGTTTCAAAGAGACGTAATCATGGGGGAGGGGTCATGTGTTAAAAATAATGTCATAACAATACATTTACACATGGACCAATTTTACTTTTTGGACCATGATATCACTACAAAAAATAACTAATTCCACACCTGTAAACAAGCTTAATTCTATATTTTTACAAGCATGACCACCAAGGGGAATGAGACGGGTTACCGTCCCTAAAACCAACCTAGCAGAAACCTTGACTAATACAATTTAATAAAAACAGCTTCTTATTTATTTATTTATTTATTTATTTATTTATTTATTAGGGTTTCAACGCCACTTTAAAAGCCAAGGTTATATCGTGTTGGTGACAGTTTTATGGTGGAGGAAGCTAGAGTACCCAGAGAGAACCACCGAGCAACTGCCAGCTCCCCAACATTGTAACTCCACACTGCAGCACAGGCAGAGTTAGGTTGGTTGAAGACATGCGCACCATCGACGTGCAGTACGTCTTAGTACACGGCGTCATCATGCCCCCATGTGGACAATCGGGTTTAAGTGCCTTGCCCAAAGACACAACGTGGGAGTCCGAATCAATTGCTCAGACGGTCACCCATCCAAAGACTAACCAGGATCAACATTACTTAACTTGGGTGATCTGACGAGAACTTGTTACCACAGTTTTATTCTATTAAGATCTAATGTGAATGTAACATCACCAAATTAAACAAGAGCAATGCTAACGCGTGTGCTGATGCCCCCAAAGGTAGTAAAGTCGGACTTGCGTGTAAATAAATAACTTCTGAATGTTTGAAGAGAATTGGTTCATCCAAATCCAAACAACCCTACAGGCTATGGTACAATTTACCTTAGTCATAAACAGAGGCCAAAAACAAACATGGGACATAACTCTACCAAACATGAATGGACGAAACACTAGGTGCGAGGGCATCCGTTCCTCCAAGCTGCCCTATCACCATACCAAAGAACATTAAAATCCGACAACATATGCTTGAGTTATAATACAAAATGTCCGAACAGACGGACGGACGTACAGAGGAAATTCTGAACATCTGAAGAGAATTGTTTCATCCAAACAACTCTATAGGCTATGGTACAATTTACCTTAGTCAGAAACAGCGGCCAAAAACAAACAGGGGTCATAACTCTACCAAACATGAATGGACGAAATTCTAGGTATGTGGGCATCCAGTCCCCTAAGCTGCCCTATCACCATACCAAAGAACATTAAAATCCGACAACTGACGATCAAGTTATAATACAAAATGTTCATATGGAAGTACGGACGTACGGAGACCTTGACTATATACCCTCAAAAACTTTTTTCCGGGGGCATAATAACAAATGTAACTGAAAAGTTAAAAAATTTATAGTAATTTATATATTTTTTATACTTACCAATGACCCAGACTTAGCTGGTGCTAACTCCAACAAAACCAGGGCCAAACACAAATTTTGCCCCCCAATCCCCAAAATTTGCATCCAAAACAAAAAGAAATCATGTCCTAAAGGACCTCCATAGTACGCCTCTACTGCGCATGCGCAGTGACGCAGTCGTCCCGAAATTGGCGCCAATTATCATTCTTACTGGCAGTGCCTGGTCAGCGCTATGTACTCAGCGGGGAGGCAAGAGTTCCCAACTCCAGGGAGGGCCATCCCCGTCTGGGTCATTGGTAAGTATAAAAAATATATAAATTACTATAAATTTTTTAACATTTTTATACTGTACCAATGACCCAGACTTAGCTGAATAGTAAACAGGCTGGAGGGCCTAGGACATAGAGGAAAATCCAATAAGCTCAATTATATAGTAAAGAGGTAACCCCTTAAGGAGAAAAGGAGTATTAGGCTTTACATGTATCTTTCTTATTTAATATTAAATTAGAAAGATACACTACCCTTAATAATTGAGCACAATAACATTCATGTTCTCTATTAACATCCAGTATAACCCCTATACTAATTATTTTTAAAGCAAGCCAATAAATAAAGTAGTCCAGAGAATTGAGACTCTTTATAATCATTTAAAAGTGTCCGAGTATTGTATATTAAAGCCCGTTTGACACTTGACATATACAAATGCTTCACACCGAGCTACACTTTAAAAATAAGACATGAATGAATTTAAACATTAATATTACACTTTAAAACCATCCCGGAAGCGACTCAGAAATACTGACTTGGAGGAGGCATTCCCTTGCTTTTCACTATAAAGCAGGTGACCTAAGGGAACACCCGCCCCCCCCCCCCCTTCCCCTTGCCCTGGGTCAAATAGCCCAGAGCGAAGAGGGCAGCCGGACGGAGTCACTGCCGGAACAGAAAGCCTGCATAACTATAGTTGCAACTGTTTAGTGGACGACATTCTGAGCAACAGATAACGGACCTAAACAATGCAGGTCTCCAGAAATGGACTCAATATTTCTGAGATAAAAATTCGTAAATGTGGATGGCTGAGACCAATAAGCAGCCTTCATTAAATCTGTAATAGCAACACTATTAGCATAAGCCCAGGAAGTAGAAAGAGCTCTTACTTCATGAGCAGAAATCTTAAGCACAGACTGCTGAGAAGAAGATAAATCTTCATAAGCAGTACGGATAGTTAACTGAATCCATCTAGCAATAGAATGGACTGAAATGTCCTTTCTATTAGGCATCAAAGACAGAAAGAAACGTTTCCGTCCCTTTCTGATAAACTGAGATCTCTGTTTATAGATACGTAGTGCTCTAACAGGACAGAGTAAAGGCCTACGCCCGTCTGAAGACGGAAGAGCCTTAATAACAATAGGTTCCGGATATTTATTAGGAGCCTGATTCTTAGCTAAAAAACCCACATTAGTAGTGAAGGTGATAGTGTTCCCAACACTACGATAATGAGAATCATCCACCGATAGTGCATGAAGCTCACTGACTCTTCTGGCAGAAGAGAAAGCTAAGAGAAAAGCTGTCTTATAAGATAAGAATTTGAAATCTACTGTCCCAAGAGGTTCAAATGGCTTTTCCTTCAATTTAAGGAGAACCCATGCTAAATTCCACTTAGGAATTAATCTAAGAGTTCTGGGTCTATTTATCGAAAAGTTTCTAACCAATTTCGATAAAGAGACATTAGATCCAATTTGTAAACTATCATGATGTGCATAGGTATCAGATAACATAGATCTATAACCCTTTATAGTAACAGGCTGCAGTTTGATTTCGTCAAACAAGTATACTAGAAAGTTTGCAATGTCTGGTATAGAGGGATCAAATATATCTACAGAATGATCCCTACACCAACGACGAAAAACCTTCCACTTAGCCGCATAGTTTAGCGAAGAGGAGGTCCTCCTACAGTTAGAAATCGCGTCCACTGCTCGTCCTGTAAAGTGCTTGCCATGCAAGAAGGACCGCACAACGGAAAAACGTGAAGGTTGAGACCTTGCGGGTTGTGATGGAGTTGGCGCGATTTCCCCTGCGAAAGAAGATCCTCCCGTGGAGGAAGCTTCCGCGGTAGGTCCCACAACAGACACCTGAGTAGATTTATCCACGGTCTCTGTGGCGACAGAGATGCTACCAACAGAATCTTGCATTGAGATTGTTTTATCTTTAGCAATACTTGTTGAATTAACGGCGCTGGAGGATACGCATATCCTATCATTCCGTCCCAAGGGATCGACAGAGCGTCTACTGCAAATGCTCTTGGATCCGGACACGGAGACACATACGTCTGCAACTGATTGTTGAGATGTGTCGCAAATAAGTCTATCATTGGCCGTTCCCATTGGTAGCAAATCTGATTGAATACTTGTTTGTTGAGAGTCCACTCCGACGGCAACAAGCGACCCTTTCGTGAAAGGGAGTCTGCTAGCACATTCAGACGACCCGGTATGTGACGGACCGAAAGAAGAACGTGATGTTCTAACGCAAACAGAAGGATTCTTTCCGTTAGATTGAACAACGGAACTGAATGAGTGCCTCCCTGATTCCGTATATACGCCACTACTGTCGTATTGTCGGATAGGATTTGGACATGAGCATCGTGAATAATGTCCATCCAGTGACGTAACGCAAGCCAAATTGACATCATTTCCTTGATGTTTATGTGCTTGCACAGGAATTGTGGATCCCAAAGACCCTGGCATCTCGAATCCGTTGGGATTAATGATGCACCCCAACCTGTTTGACTGGCATCCGTCATAACGGTAAAACTCGGATCCGGCAACTGCAGCGGAACTCCTTGAGTTAACCACTGAATGTTTGCCCAAGTCTGAATCTCTTGTTTCACTTGATCTGACAAGAGAACGTCTACATCGAGTGAATGAATTTTCACACTCCAATTCTGAGTCAGGAAAATTTGAAGAGGACGTGTGCGTAGCCGCCCCATCGGAATGAGATCCGCGGCGGCTCCGCACAGACCTATCAGTCTTATAAATTCTCTCGCCGTGACTTTGTCTGCGTGCAGACAATAGCGAGCGTAACAACTGACTAATTTCGCTCTGGTTAACGGCAGACGAACGAGATTGTTGTGCGTCTCGAAGCTCATTCCCAGATGAGTGAATGACTTGGACGGCACCAGATCCGACTTCTCCTCGTTTACTATAAAACCGAGACGTCGGAGCAATAGAAGAAGATTCTGAACATCGTTCTGAAGCGTTAACTCGTTGCCGTACCTCTGAAGAATGTCGTCCAGGTAGGCCGACGTTACCGCAGACGAATGAGTTCGGAAGTAGATCATTACCGAGTTCATTACCCGAGTGAAAGCCCAGGGTGCTAGATTCAATCCGAAGCACATGGCCCGGAACTGATACACCACTCCTAGGACTGCGAAGCGTAGATACTTTCGGAATGTCGGATGTACCATGACGTGAAAGTACGCATCTTTGAGATCTATGCTCGTTGCATAATCGTTCACCCGAATACTCGCTCTGACCGATCGAATCGTCTCCATATAAAACTTCGGAGCGACGATCAGCTTGTTTATCCAGCTCAAATCTATGACTGGACGGAACGAGCCGTCTGGTTTCGGAACCAGAAACAGATGGCTGTAGAATCCCAGAGATTCCTGGTTTTCTACGACCTCTACCGCGTTCTTCATTAAAAGAGACTGCACCTCTGATAACAGAGCGTCTCTTTTCTGTGGATTTGATGGAAGATGAGTCCACTTTGGACTTCGAGTTAATGGAGGCTTTCGTTTGAAGGATATCTTTAGACCTTCCGAAGTCACTCCTCTCACCCAAGGGTCGTCCGTAATCGACGCCCACTCTTGTGAAAAACTCGACAACCTTCCGCCAACCGGAACGCGATAGAGGTTTAAGCCATCACCTCCTGGACCTGCGAGGCCTGCGGTAGGAGAAACCACGTCTTCCACGACCCGCACCTCGCCTCGTCGACCTCGGGGCGTCCGACCGATTGTCCCGGCCTGAAGGACGTCCCGAACGAGAGTTGCTATCCTGACGGTCTCTCGAATAAGACCAAGAGGACGCACCGGAACCTCTATAGGAACCTCTCTTGGGCGCATTAGACCCAGAAGTGCCTGTCTTATTCGTGTCTGCTGTATCCGACTTTTTAGGAGCCGATCTGAACAACAGAGAATCATTAGCTTTCTTTTTAATTTTATCATAAATAGCGGAAAGCTTGCCGTCAAAGAGAAGTTCTCCTGAGACCGAAGCGACTCTAAGAGAGTTTTTCACCTTAGAATCCACTAGTGTGGATGTAGCTAGGGCTGCGTCACGTCTAACCAACTCCAGATTTGCCACTGAAAGGGCGGAGTTACACGTGGAATAAGCTACTGCCCTTGAAAGAAGTCTTAAAGAGGATTGTATATCCTGAAACTCTTCCCCTTGAAGGCGCAGTGATAACGCCTTAGTAAGGTGATCTGCGTAAGATAAGGCATCTAAATTGGCTCTGTTAGACGCAATAGCTGTTTCCAACACCGCGGTTGGAATAGAAGCTGACGACGGTAATGATAGCTCTAAGTCTTCCGCCTCGTCGTCCATACGCAGAGGAACTCTCGGTATACCCTGTCCTGCCGTATCGAATTTATTCCTTGCATTAATGAAAGGCAGGTTAAGAGTATTAGCGGACAAGAAACCTGCTTTCCCCGTCCTGGAAGCAAGTTTAAATATAGCGTCGTTCAATAATTCAAATGTTCTTGCAACATTATTGGACTGCGACGGAAACTCGGGAGCGATGTCCCTGAACCGCTCAAAAAATTCAGAGTCCAATGACGCTATAATTCTCTTGTCCGGAAGCACAGCAGTCTGGCCCGACGGAACAACTTGAGGGAGAAAGTGCCGGATGAAGTCCACGGCAGCTTTATGTTGTTCCGAAAGGGATAGCTCCAATTCATCCGTATCCCTTTCACCATCCGGTCGGACCTCCCGATGTTCCCGGTCGTCCGCCCCCGATGCTTCGGCGGAGCGTACCGACCCAGCGCCGTCGGATAATTCTCGATCCGACACCGTTTCTGTCGGCTGCTGGGATGCTGCGATAAGCTGTGCTATCTGCACAAGAATGTCCGACGTCGAGACCTGCGGAGGCACAGTCTTTCGCTGCTTCGCCGAGGGCAGCTCCACATCAGATGGCTCCCGCATACTTTTCCTATGCGAACGTCCGGAGTCCATCGGTCTCGAATCCCTGGCTGCCGGATGGTGTGACCTGGTCGCCGAAGAATCCTTCATCGGCGAAGCTGGTAAAAAATCGGCGGTCACGCAGCCAAGGTGCGGTCGTGTGCGCTGACGAGAAGAGGAAGCCTTAACAGTCTCTGCGGACTGCTTATACAACGGAGCGTCCCGAGCGACGGACGTATGCTCCGCTAAAGACACATTTTGTACCACAACATCTGGTCCCAGATGTTGTTGTACGAGAGAGGGACCTCTCTCGCTCGCGGCCCGGCTGGACCTGGACGAGCTAGGAACCGGACTAAAAGGCTTCCTCCGTTCTCGTTTACTATCCGCCGTCACTGGGTGTGCATCTATTATGTTTATAGTGCTCGCATCACCCAAAATTTCCTCTTGGACCGCATCGGACGAACCCGGCTGCCGAACCATTCGGTGAATGGACGCTACACCGGGCGAGCTAGCAGACGACATTTGTCTAATCTCCATGAGCACTTTTGCCGCTAGCTCTGAATTGATTTGTGACGACGGACGCACACTTGAAGAAGATAACATGGAAACATCACCCTGTTCTGGTTCCTCTGAAATAGAAACTGAGAGAGTAGAGTGACCTTGTGGAGAAAGAGCCGGCATCGCTCTTTCTCCAGAAACAACATATCGTGACACACGTTTCCAATGTTTCTCATCCCAATGTTCACATATAGGACAGGGATTAATGCGAGAACACTGACTACAATTAATACAATGATCATGAAAGTCAGAGGAAGATTTCTTCCTATTACAATTTGAACAATGTCCCTTCATTGTGAAAGAACAACAATAAGTCCTAGTTACTCGCAAAAACCCCTGACACAAAGATACATAATAACATGATCCATTAATAAATGAAAAAACAATTGCAAAACAAAATAATTTTGAAAAAATATTTTTTCAGAAAAGCCCAAGTTGCTGAAAAGTAACGTTGAGCCCCGATGGATCCGATGGCAAAGTGTGGTCAAAAATTTTAAATTTATATAAAATAATTAATGAGACACTTTCGGATAATATAAATGTATCTTATAATGAGATAAACTACCACAAAGGCAAACAGCCCCCCTCAAAAAAGGCTGTTGCCAATGAAAACAAACAGTGTAAACACACTAGAAACATGACTCCAGGCACTGAAAAAACTGGCCCGGAATCAGTCATCAATTACACTCTATCTGATGCAAAACAGAGACTCCCAGGGGAGAATCTGTAGAACATCAGATGGAAGATGCAGAACACAAACGTTATACACCCATGGGTGAAAACGTAACTATGGGGAAAATAACAGAAAACATTCTGTAACCAAGCAACTCTCCCAGGAAATTTTAGAAATGAAACTTCTCAAAAATATGCCAAAAGCATGGGAGAATTGCCAGGGGGGACTTTAGAAGGCTAGGGGAGAGGAAACACTGAATAAGCAGTGCAACAATTAGCAAGAATGACAACAAGAGGCCCATGCCTCGAAAATAGGCAACTTAACATAATTTCATCAAAAAATTTTAAGTACAGCCCTGATTATTTTTTGCCACTTCTTTTTCCTCTCCTCCTTCTATCCTCCTTAGAATCACATTTTCTCCAAAAATTACGTGTCTGGCATCCTTTAAACTGAGATTTACAAGCACAAAGATCAGTGAGATGTTGACTGATGAAGGGCCAAACAGAGAATGATAATTGGCGCCAATTTCGGGACGACTGCGTCACTGCGCATGCGCAGTAGAGGCGTACTATGGAGGTCCTTTAGGACATGATTTCTTTTTGTTTTGGATGCAAATTTTGGGGATTGGGGGGCAAAATTTGTGTTTGGCCCTGGTTTTGTTGGAGTTAGCACCAGCTAAGTCTGGGTCATTGGTACAGTATAAAAATATATTTAATCCTTTTACACATCATGGATGGATGAAGCTTGCAAAAAAACATCTTTAATAAATAAAAATTTCCATTTTTTTGTTTCAAAACCATAGCTTATGACCCATCAATGGAATGGGCCCGATGAGTTCATTGCAAAGAAAGGTCATAAGAAAAAGGAAAAAAATTTGAATGGTCATTTTTGTGAATGTTGGGTGGTTGAGGCCATTATATTCTATTAGGCATGGGGTTAATCCTTTACCCAACATAAGGTCCAAAACCGGCCAGCGCTATTCTCAAAAATCGCCAATTAATTTTCCTTACTTTTTAATTTTTTCGTATGACCCCTCTTTGGAATGAGCTCATTCAGCACTTTCCAATGATGGGTCATAACTTATGTTTTTGAGACAAAAAAAATAGTTATTCAAGAATTTTGTTTTAAAGCAGTGTCATCTGCTTTTCATGTTAGGTAAAGGGTTAAAAGAGGACAGGAGTACTAATCATCAGTTCTATAACCCCTGGGGGCACAGTGGCACCGTGTACAATGGTGTACTGCATATCGGTGGTGCACTTGTCTTGAACCAATGCTAACCCTGTTTGTATGGAGTTAGTATGCTGGAGAGTCTGACAGTTGCTCGCCACTGCACGGTGGTTCACTCTGTGAATCCTGGCTTCTTTCACCAGTAAAACTGTCCGGCAGGAGGTGACCCTGGCTTTCGAAATGTCATTAAACTCAAATAAATAAATAAATAAACAGGCCTGGCATTCTTTAGGAGTGCAGGAGTGCTGAATGCCTACTGCACGCCTAGAAAAAATTGAGGGGGGGGCAAATTTTTGTACCCCTTGATTTTCTGGAATGCCAGACCTGTTTGGGACTGCCTTTAAAATCTATTATCACTTGTCAATGTTGCATTGATTCACAATAATTCATGACCCATTCTGTGTTGCATTTCAATACATTTTAAATGTAGAAGACAGTCACATAAAAATTGTATGCAACATTTTGAATAATGAGAAGATGTGTGTGCCCATTTTTCCACTTTGTAGCTGAATGTAGTACAATTTTTCAGTCACAATATTAATATCTTGAAGTGAATATACAGTACATAAATAGTGTATTGTTAATAAATCACCTGTGGAGTGATGATTTCTCTCAAGCAATAAATGATAATTTGATGCAAAGCATAATTAACATCAGCAAAGTTTCAGCCAACTGACCTACGGGTTAAACCCAAGGTCCATTGGTTGAAAGCTGGCTTGTGCTTCTTGTGTTTATGTATGAAATTAGAGAGTAGTACCGTGGGTGATTCCTCCACTCCATGGGTGACTGGGTGACAGTCCCCCCCATCTATGTACTGTAACCAAAACAGCATACAAGTTTATGTATTGAAAATTTCAGGTGCAATTGCATTCCCAAGTAATCTGAGGAGGGCAACTGTTTTGCACTCCTTGATTTTCTAGATTGCCAGGGCTGATTAAATAACCCCTACTATGCTAAAAATGATTGACAAGCAGTTCTCTTGAGTAAATGAATCAGCAACAATAACTTTATCCGGCTGTGCTTAGTTCACATTTATTACACATCCATTCAACTTTAAACCCTTGTATTTAATGGAATAGCTGCTATGACATAAATGATTCTGCATTCAATGGGTGGTGTACAAGCCAGAACTTTTTTCCCAGCATTTTGTTATACAATTATCGACAGTCAGTCGCATAGTGTGAAAATGAAAACGTTCAAAGTAAAATAAAGTCGGCTCACAAAAAACTAGTTAACCAAAAATGAGATAATATTTAAAAAAAAAAACCCAATCATTTCCAACCAGAACATTAACGCAGTCTTTTTGTGGATCCATTATATCTAAATTGGTCAATTTTATTTCGGCAAATCTTAGGACATCTTGGCAAGCTTGGAACTTCTTTTAAAAATGTTTCTCCCATCAGTTTTGCAAATCATCACAAATTTGTACTTAACTTTTTACTAACAGTAATAGCCACCAAATGGTTAGGCGTGAATGGGCACCAGCTGAAGAGAAACAGCGATACAAATTTCAACAAATACAGGTTCCTAAATGGTTGTTTTGATTTTTTATTGATCCATTTGATCAGTACAGCTTCAGTCAAAACAAACAGACTCTTCACCTTTTGGTTTAAACATCAGAATTAAAATTTGTTTATTTAAATTAATTTTAATGCATGGGTTGTGTAATAAACACAGAACGTGATATGCGTTTGAATTGGTGAGTGTTTTACATAACTCGTTGGAATGGCTCTCGCGAAATATGACTACGCCATTCAAACTCGTTATGTAAAACACCCACAGATTCAAACACACATAACGTTCTGTCTATTTATATCATGCTATCTAAAATGGACATAACATTTATTATTTTCGACTATACTATTCAATAAGTTTAGTAGTGATAATATGTGATGTATTGGAGAGTCGTGTTCTAGGGTGTTAGTATTGAGGTACTGATATTACTTTCATTTAAAGTGGTAATGTGTCAAGTGACAAACTTTATAATTAAATGGTGTAAATTATGAAAGAAAAAGTGCTATTAGTAGTATGAAAAGAATTTCTCTACTAAAATAGATAAAACTACAGGTGTGACTGCCCCAACGGGTCTAAGAATAGCTCCCAACCCACAATGTACCTTTACCATTTGCCACATTTGACTCAAAACAGGGAAGCTTAATCAAGTACAGATTGTATCTAACAATTTATCAATCGATTGGAAAATACAGAACAAGTGGAGACAAAATTATGGAGGTTGCAAAAAGTGCAATAATGCAGTCTGACCTATCTCAGAAATTTAAAAAATTTAAAAAGAAACATGAAGGAATACAAGCCGATTCCAGTATACCCGAGCTATGTTGTAGGGCATATAATAACAGTAAGATATAGAACCTTTTGTCCTCTTATTTGTCATTTCCACTGTATTTGTTCATGTAATCTTGTCAAGATTCATCCACATACAGTACATGGAGAGTGTATTATCACTAAATCACCACAGAGTGGAGATTCCACCCAGACAATAATTGCAAATTTCTTGCAAAGCATAACAAGCACAAGCAAAGTTTCAGCCAATGGACCTCGATATAGTCGAAAAATACAAAATTTGAAAGTTATAGTTTGGGTGATAACTCCACTCTGTGGGTGATTTAGTTACAATCCACTCTCCATGTACTCTATTTGGAATTAAAACGCAGGTAAATTAACGAAAAAAAAGATACAAGGGCCAATTCCCATTGAAAATACTTACTTGTTCCACCTGCCATTGTCCGGTGTAACAACTGATGCATTCTTGGACCTAATGACCCAAATAAATGGGTGGGTAATCCTCTGGCTTCAAGCAATGCTGCAAAATAAGGTAAAATACAGAAAGTCCCAAAGAGATTCTAACTGAAGGATCCATTTAATTTTCAACTGAAAGGTGGATTTTGAATAAACACCAGCATCCAATTTGAATATAGTTTTATAAAATCAGATGCTTAATATAAACATAATAGGGCTGGGTGGTTTTTTGGTTTTCCAGCTCAGTTCCATTTTTTGAGGCAAAGAGAATTGCAAGACCCAGCAAAAACTGGCCAAACAGTTTTACAGTGTTTGTGCACGAACTGATCAAATGCTACTACTGGGAGGGAACTGAATTAATGACGACTTTTGACTCTTGTAACTTAGTCTATCAGGTAAAGGAACTAATATGTCATGGACTGACTGTTACATTTTCTCCCTTATTGACTCAAAAATGTGACAAGGACACAACAAAGATTAGATAAACTTTATTATTATCAATTCTTTGCTCGTTACCAACACATTAACAGTAATTTACATAGACGGTAAGAAAGCCCAACAGACTTATAAATAGACATGCTGGTCGATGATGGCTATTTATTGCCATTATTGCCCGGGGATCTGAGTCAAATATGATGTCACGACCTACTTCCGGAAGAGTTGTTTATGTTTATAGTTTGCAGACGACAAATGTCAATATAAGTAATAATAAGTACTAAGAATAAAAGTCAAGTCATAATTGTGAATATTTAACGGGTAACCCCAGCAATCCTACTGATACTACTGCATCTGAATGCAATGTACCGCAGAGCAGTATTGATAATAATAATAATAACAAGATTTTCTTGGGCGTTTGGCTCCATTATCGGACCGCCATCAGTGATTAGCAGCCCTACGGTCATTAGCGGCCCGAGGCGATAGCTTCGGGCCGCTAATGACCGTTGGGCTGCTAATCACTGATAGCGGTCCGATAATGGAGCCCAACGCCCTTGAAAATCTTGTTATTGTAGAATTCATTTGTTACCCTGATTTATGTATGTTTTCTGACTAATGAGACTTAGCAACTAATCTCCTAGAACCCCCAAGAATGATCAAAGAGAAATTAGGCTAAACCCAATGGAGATACAGTGGAACACTGTTAATTGAATAGCCACTTTGCACATGAAAATTATTCAATTAACAGGAGTATTCAATTAACAGGGATTGTGTCACTTTCCTATATTCTAGAGATAAACTTAGCATTTATTCTATTAAATGCCTGTATTGGATGGACTGAAGCCAAATAGGTCCATAAACAAAGGAAAACTGGGCAATGTCCGGGTCATTTCTTGACAGGTTACAAGATTTTTTATTCAATTAAAAGGAGTTTACTCTATAACCTATATTCAATTAACAGGTCAAATTTGTACTGGAGGTTATGATAAATGGTTTTGTGTTGGGAAATTATTTTCAATTAACAGGGTTATTCATTTAAGAGATATCTAATTAAGTGGGCTCCACTGTACTTACAGACAGTGCCTTTGTGCAGAGTGGTATCATACAAACTATTACAGATTTTTTCCAAGTTAAGCTGAGTTAAGGAGATTGAAGTGTTTTTTACCATCTGTTCTTAACACATAGAAAGAGCGAAACGAAACAGAGATTTTTCCAGAAACCAAACCAAGACCAAAACGAATCTGAAAATCAAAGCCTCCCAGCCTTAAAATATATATATATGCCAGTTTTGCAGGTGGAGGAAGCCGGAGTACCCGGAGAGAACCAAGAGCAGCGACGAGCAACTGTCAGTTCCTCAACATTCTTACCCTGTTCAAGCTCCACTCAAGCAGGGTTACAGCGGTTGAAGACATGTGCACCATTGACATGCAGTACGCCTTAGTACACGGCGTCATCGTGCCCCCATGCAGCAACCGGGATAAAGTGTCTTACCCAAGGACACAACTGGGTCGTCCCGCATGGGGATCAAACTTGGGACCTCTAGCATAGAAGTCCAACAGTCTACAACTGAGCCACCACGCTCCCCTCTAAAATATATATAACATTAAGATTGGTTGGTATAACTGCAAAGTATTTCTTCTCTCAATCTTGAATCTGAATTTTGCTACTGGATACTGACCTCTTCCACGATGTATCTCCGTACAAAAATTACTTTTGATAGTTTGATAGAGTTAACTATTCTTGGCAAAGTATTTGTGAGGTAATGTTTCAGCAGATCACAACATAAAAATAGATCAAAAAGAAATGCCAAGGAAGCACAAAAAGCGTAGCTTAATTTCAAAATGAAAAAAAACCTCTCTTAATCCATAAAGGCCTATTTCCGAGTTTTACATCCTCAGAACAGGCGCCCTTAACATGCCATGATGAGGAAATCATGCTAACAATAGGCAAATTACATAGGCAGTGATTACTAGACAAGTCTTGGCTGCCTTAACAGGCAGCCAAGACTTGACTAGAAATCACTGCTGAGCCACTGGATATGTGCAGGCTGTGGTCAGATGTGAATTCTAGACAATTGTCAGCCCCTAAGGGTTAAAAGTCATACTGTGAATTAGTGAAGACAAATACCTATAACTAAAGGTGTAACACAGATCGGTGCATAAGAAATTGCTTGCAGGGTCTCCCCAGTTTCAGAGCCTTTTATAGTTCTGTGAAATACAAATAAACAAATGACAAAATTACTATTACCCAACATTTTGTTGATTGCTTTGAGATGAAAAATTAGAAATCTGATTCCTTACATCTTGTTTTCCAGAGCTTCGGGAGCTATGTTAAATAAAATATAACAAAAAGCAACCCAACGGTGTCATAAAAGGGTAGGTAAGCCTCTTTGGGGCATAACAAAAATCGAAAGGAAGCTTCCTCTGGACATCAGCAATGCATCACAAAAAAACATGCATAGCAAAGCATTATCCTTATGATTGATACCTCATAGGTAATCAGAGTGTGAAGTTATAGCATTGCATGTAGAAGGAGGCTAAAGTTATTGCATGGAAAACAAAAATCTATTTATAGTAACAGTGACTTTGACATTTGACCTATTGACCCCATATGCAATTCCAACCATCAGTACCTCATAAGCAATCAAAATATGAAGTTATAGCATTGTGTGCAGAAGGAAACTAAAGCTATTGCACAGAAACCAAAAATCTATTTATAGCAACGTTGACCTTGACCATTGACCTACAAATCCCCAAATCAATGCAAAACATTGTCCCATTATGGGCAACCTATGTGTGAAGTATCTGCATCGTGCAACCAACAGTACAAAAGTTATTGCCTGGAAATGAGTGTGAAGACATTTTTTCAATAATCCCTGAAGTTTAACAAGGGAGAATAACTCTGTAAATGTTTACATGAAGATATTAATTCTGATGTAGGGTCTGTTCCCTCATGTTGAGGTTCAAGCATGACAAAAATTATTTAAATCCAGCATATGATGACACGAGCTAGAGCAGCAAATATGTTGGACGGACACATCTGTGTTACGAATGTACGAAACATACGAACTTACGAACGAACTGAGGCAGCTCTCTAATAGATACCCCCTCCGACAAGATCAGTCGGGGACATAATAAATTATGTACTTAACTTGAGATATGCCTGTAAACAAAATGACAGGTCTCAGTATTTCACGACAACTGTGAAAATAAATCCAGAGACACAATTTAAGTTTGATGAGTAATATGCATGATTTTAAAAAACAAGATAAGATTGTGTCAAATGTCATGGATATGGAATGCGACCTCTAGTGCAATTCCTCCATATAATATAACATTGAGAAGATGGATGGACATTGGATTGCCAGTCTGTTCACAATTCAACAGTGAATTTCAGTGCACTTTTGGAAAACCCCATGGTCCCCCACTTATCTTTTCAAATACCACATCTTTCGAAACAGGTTATACACAAGCCTGAAAATAAGCAGACTGTCATCTGCAAAATGAGGTCTCCAGAGGGTGAATTTGGTGATGCTACCCTGCACAGCAGGGTAGCATCACAAAACGTACCCTCTGAACCTCAGTCTGAATCAAGGTCTCAAGCCAAAACAGAAAGATGTACCTAGAGGATCAACTGGCCCAATGTATGAGATAGCATCAGCAAATTCACCCTCTGGGGACCTCAATTTGCAAATGACATGTTGCTTATATTCTGGCTTGGTTATACACTACCAGAAATTTGAAACAACAGTCTGCAAATCTCCAATTTTCAATCGCACTGAATTCTAAAATGAATCAGGCCTAGGATTACGAATCAAGTCAAATCTTATCAAAATGCAAATATTGCCAGTTCCCACTCGAGTATCATTGTATTCAATGCGGCTTGTCTCTTTGGGCTCGTCAATTAAAAATCAGAATATTCTAAAACATAATCAATATATTTTCATCACAATATTCTAAAACATAATCAATATATTTTCAGAAGCAGAGCCGCCTGAAGAGTGAGCAGGGTATTTTTTGTTTTAAAAAATTTGATTAGCAGTTTCCATCTTGATTTCAAAAAGTGATGATAAAGAGTGAATATGAGGCCAATATGAAAGAAAAATGGTTAGCATTTGGACATTTTTGTATAGCATTTTGCGATGCGAAACCAGTCATCAAATACTCTGGGGTGCGGTGGCAATGTGGTAACCAGTTCTCGTCAGATCAACGAAGTTAAGCAACGTCGAACCTGGTTAGTCCTCGGATGGGTGACCATCTGAGCGATCGATTCGGACTCCCGCGTTGTGTCTTTGGCAAGGCACTTAAGCCCGATTGTGCACATGGGGGCACTTTTATGCTGTGTACTAAGGTGTCCTGCACATCGATGGTGTGCATGTCTTCAACTAACCCTGCCTGTGCTGCAGTGTGGAGTTACAATGTTGGGGAGCTGGCAACTGCTCCTCGTTGCTCAGTGGTTCTCTCCGGGTACTCTGGCTTCCTCCACCTGTAAAACTGTCACGGTCATGATTAGCTATTGTGCATAAATACGTGACCTTAAACACTAATAAATAAATAAATAAATAAATAAATAAATAAATAAATAAATAAATAAATAAGAGCCTCCTTGAAGCGTTCATGAGGAGATATTTGGTAGGATTTAGAAAACTTCATGATTTGAGAATTTTCAAATCAATATGACATGAATCAAAATGAACTGAATCATTGTGGATGATTTCAAATCAAACAGAATTTCACAGCTTCGCATGACCCTACTTGAAACTTGAGTTAAACGGGGTTAGAGAGCAAAAAAATATGATGTAGGACTGGAAGGCATGTTACATTCAGAACAATGTGAATTCTTCTTTAAGAGAATGACTGCTAGAAGCCACCACCACAGCTCTCTTGAAGTAAGTACTGAAAGCCACTTTAGTGGCTTTACACTATATTCATTAGTTTGCTGTTTGCCCACACTGGAAAAAATATTTATATAAAACTGTTTTGTTCCAATTTATTGGAAACTGCCAGTAGGCACTTGCCAATAAACTGTAACAAGACAGTTATTTATGGGCAACATCTTGCTAAACCTAGTCTCTGCTTGCTGGTATCATGGTATCTTTGAAAAAATACCTTTGTTAGAAATCGTTTTTTAGCACTCTACAAGTTAACTAAGCAACTGAAAGAACTGAAATGACAAATTTCTACTGTTAAGTAAATGGATTGGTGCTGGATAACAATATGTAATTAACAGACTAGTCTACAAGCAGATATGTAATTGAGTGCAGTATGCTAAACTATTTACTCATATGTTGTTTCAGAATCAAGCCAGAAAATAAGCAGACTGTCTCTGCAAAATGAGGTCCCCAGAGGGTGAATTTTGTGTTGCTACCCTGCACAGCAGGGTAGCATCACTAAATTTACCTTCTGTGAACCTCAATCTGAATCAGGGTCTTAAAACTAAACAGAAAGAGGTACCAAGAGGATAAGGTGGCCCACTGTTTGGGATAGCATCATCAAATTCACCCTCTGGGGACCTCATTCTGCAAATGTCAGACTGCTTATTTTCAGGCTTGTTCAGAATCAGTTCGTGGAGAGAAGAATCAATGGATACATGGATCCACCACATCGACAATGATCTGACATGGTGGGAATGAATGGTGAACATAGATATTTTCGCATCCATGGGATTTGTGCTGGGTGGTATTTCAGTATAGCAATTATAATTACATGCACAGGGTTCCTGCACCAAACCTCTAAGCAAATTCGAGGAGTTTCAAGGAGGTTTTTAGTGCTTTTTCAAGAAATTTCAAGGAGAAAAAGAGACAAAATTCAAGGATTTCCCAGGAAACATTTTCCACTTGCATCCATGAGACAGAAAATATAACTCGACCCTTTACCTAAGCGAACGGAAAAAACGGCCAGCGCTTTCCATGAAAATCACTGTTCAATCTTTTTATATTTTCATTTTTTGCTTCTGAAACATAGGTTATGACTCTCATTAGAACGAGCGTATCACGCCCGTTCCAATGAGAGGTCACAACCTATGTTTTGGAAAAAATGAAAATGTTCAAATGCAGAGTAATTTTTTCACAGGTGTCGTCTGCTACTAGGTAAAAAGGTAAAAGATGGACATCAGATGTACAGTATTTTGAAATAGCACACTGTCCATGCATAGCCGACTCCATTTCCAGGAGTTTCCAGGATGGCCTTCAATATTCAAGGAGTTTCCAGGTTCTTGGGAGGGTGTTTTGAGATTCAAGGACTTTCAAGGAATTCAAGGTAATGTGGGAACCCTGATGTAATACAGTTTTCAATACTGACGTTGATACTATCGATTTAAACCACAATACTGAAATGTTGGTTTTACCCAGGCATGGAAATTACAACTTGCATATCATGGTTTACAGAAAGTGATTTTATTTCACTGGCGTGGATTGTCACTGGTTTAAATTTGGGTCTTTTCCCTTTTACCGCCCTGTCTGCCATCACAGACCATAGAACGTTTGTTTATTACTTTTCTTTCCAAACTGTTCAAGTGGCTTGTCACAACTATTACAAAAGCAACTGGCTATTGTTTACATCGAGTTTGAAAGAAGCTGGGGTT
Organism: Pictodentalium vernedei; assembly: GCA_031216915.1. Taxonomy (NCBI): domain Eukaryota; kingdom Metazoa; phylum Mollusca; class Scaphopoda; order Dentaliida; family Dentaliidae; genus Pictodentalium; species Pictodentalium vernedei. The sequence continues at coordinate 72,816,032 of CM062290.1, read as the reverse complement.
CGAAGACAAATGTATCACAGTTAGCATGCAAAGTTGTTCACACTGGACATTTCGACCAATGGCATTCCTGCTTTTTAAAACATGTAAATTTTTAATGGGAAATGCCAAGGGATTCCCTGTATTTTATGCTTGTATTTCAAAGTAATTGACTATTTGCACACACTGACGTCATAATAGCATCTTGTCTTAAAAATAGAATGAGGTCCCCAGAGGGTGAATTTGCTGATATTATCCCTTACAGTGGGCCAATTTATCCTCTGAGTAACTCTTTCTATTTAGGCTTGAGACCTTGATTCAGATTGAGGCTCACAGAGGGTACTTTAGTGATGCTACCCTGCTATGCAGGGTTGCATCACCAAATTGACCCCCTGAGGACCTCATTCTGCATATGACAGTCTGCTTATATTCTGGCTTGAGTGTACACAAAAGTTTTTGATAAAAGATCTATGCAGCTCTGCTTTAGCTTCCTTTGCCAATATAAATACAATGATACTTAACTATCAATTCATTATCACAATCACTTAAAAAGGCATTCTATTTTAAGTGTTCATGCATGCTAATTTTAACACTTCTCATGATAAAGTGAGGCATGTGAACACACACTTCAGAATCTGCTGTTAAGATATGAAGACACATCTGAGGCTGTTTCGTTCTGAAGTCAGGAATTACACCTGAGATAATCACAAACAAAATGGCTGCTAATTAACTCCCGTTTTGGGGCGAAATTATTAGCACATGTTTGTGTCTATCTGGTAGATGTTTTGTGCAAAGTTGCTAGCAGACGTTTCATCCCTATATGTTGTTTGACACATTGCAGTCAAAAATATTTGGTATTATGGTATACCACAGCATCATTTTCTGAATATTAAGGTACTTAATTATATTATGGTATACCACAGGATCATTTTCTGAATATTAAGGTACTTAATTATATTATGGTATACCTCAGTATTATTTTCTGAATGCCAAGGTACTTAATTATCCTAATACCACCCAGCACTACCTAGGATATGTTTGCAATCCATCTTTTTTCTTGCTAGGAAAATACTCAACTCTATAGAAGAGTTAGTGGATGTTTAACTGGTAGAGTGCTAAAAAATTTTGGTCATCATAATGTGTTCACATGTCTTTGCCTTGTTACAATTTATGGGAGATAAAGCCTTTAAGACTTTAAGTTAGGGGACATGCAGTTCAGAATAAAGGCTTTCAGCACTCAACAAGTACAATTACGTTGATATGAAAGCAAGTCAGTCATATTTATTCGATCGGCTCTGGGTCTTGAATGCCACTCACAGATTTCAGGTCGTATTCTAAAGCTAGGTTCTCATTTTCCTGGTTCGGGGTGCTCATGGTTTTAATCCATGATTGTCCCTGGTAAAACCGTACTGGGCCTGTAGACATGACGGAGGTGTTCCGGGAAAAATCCCTGCGTTTCCGACGCCTTGTTTTTTCCATGGAGCGATTTTCAAAATGTTTGAAAATTTCATTTTTTCCATAAGTGACTGTAGAAAACCGTAGACACCAGGACGCAACTGTAGCATATCCACAGCAAATCTAGCATTAACCATGGTCAGAAATAGGGTCCCCCACCTGGATAGACTATGGATATGCCATGGTTTTGTCCTAGTGTCTAAGGTTATGTTACCGTGACACAACTGTGACCTAAGAACCATTCATGATTGCAGAGCCATGGCATATCCATAACACTGTAGGATGACCATGAATAACCAGAACCAACCGTAGGACAACCATGGCTTGTCTGCAGCGCTTCCAGTGGTGCCGTAGCATAACCGTAGGAAAACCACAACATAACCATAATAATCCTTGGTGAATCCTTGGTACTTCATTAGCACAACCTTAGTACATCCTTAGCTCTTCCGTAGACAGCATAGCCACACCCCAGTGCTATCATAGAAATCGTCTACCGAGGCCAAAACACGCCAGTTTTACCACGGTTCAAAACTGTATCAATCCGGGGCCCAAACCATGAAAGTGAGAACCCCACATAAGAGGAGAAAATAACTTTTCTACCATTACGAACAAATTCTATTTTATTTGTTAAATTCCAACTAGGAGTCTTATAAAAGTGATATACCTTGTAATCTTCCCATATCTGGATCCTCAGATTCACTCTCAGAGGTAACTGCTGCTCCACCAACTGAACTAGATGCTAAAAATTGAAAAAGAGAACAATGATAGCAGTGAATATTTTTCAGGTATTTGTGAAACAAATTTATGTCAGTGTTGTTTTTAATTTTTTCCTAACATCAACATACAGAATTAATCTTTCGATTTTGAAAACGGGAGGTGCGTTGTGTACTCCTCGCTACCATTTGAAGTGAAGCATGCTAGTGTTGAGTCCCGGCAATCAAAAATGTTTTCAAGAAAAACATCAACGAATATCTTACCTCCTACAAGTATCTGGGAATTTCATTGGTTCAAAGATGTCACATGCAGAACGATCCGCAGCTTTTTCTTATTGTTTTGAAACTGTTTGCAGTCGAATTGGGCTGAATACTGCGCAGTAAAATGTCACATAGCTTATAATTAAAATAAAATCTACGCTGATTTAGTGCATATCTGGAATTATCTCATCCGTGTAGACCTGAAAGTATTATTTTTCACTCGCGCAAGCGCTCATGAAAAATAAAACTTTCATAATTCCCGATATCCACTAAAACAGCGTAGATACCCTCTATATATTATCGATATGGCACAATAAGGCACAATATCTTACCTCCTACAAGTATCTGGGAATTTCATTGGTTCAAAGACGTCACATGCAGACTGCATATAAACCCATATTCTGCCTGTCAACATCAATATACGCCGACAGCTATGGGTAATCTCCCCTTTGTTAATTGATTATTCAAAATGGCGGCAGCCGATAAACGCTTCAAGTTGAAAGATTGAGTGTTGGAAGCCTATATTTGGTCCGAAGTGCAGGTTAGGCAACTTAAAAAGCTTCATATTCTGTGGATGTGTGTCATGTTACCTTCGAAATGAAACATTTTGGTATGTATGAATTTGCCTTGTTACAATTTATGGGAGAGTGCCTGAAGGCACTCTCCCATAAATTGTAACAAGGCAAAGACACCTGAACACATTGTGAGAATTCTCTCATTTAATTTTGATCGCTGTTGTTTTAAGTTCTGTGCATCGATGCAGCAGTCGGTAAGATATATTCGTTACACAGTTTGTTGGTGGCCTAATATGGTATATATGGTGTCAGTTAATTCCATATTGGACTATTATTAAATAATAATATATGCACACCATTCATTCATATTATTAACTAATAATATCTGCACACCATTCACTCCACTGGTGCACAGCAAATTGGGATTCCAGAAATAATACCTGAATTTCGAATAAGCTTTTCGCAGCAGTAATCAAATTTATTTGAGTTTGGTATAATAATACATGGAATGCAACTTCAATTTTGCAATAAGCCAATCAGATAATTCTCCACAGAATGCTTCGGCAAAAAGACAAGGAGTAGCATTACTGGCCTTTGAAGTTTGTTGAATTATTTTGTTTACATACCAATTCTCAGAAACTGTAGTTTGATTAGTTTGAAGTTTTGGAATGCTACAGTTTATAATTCATGGCGTATTGTTTACATTTTCATGCACGCATTGTATTATTTGGCCTATTTTCCAAGAACAAGATTTTAACCCTTTACAGAAAACATATGATATCAAAATTTGTTATTTCAATTTTTTTCCTCAATTTTAAAAAACATTTCAACAAGACCATATCATGTGACACCTCATCGGAATGAGCTTGAAATGATATGGTTTTTCGAATTTTTGACTGCATAATTTGTATATTATGCTGCAGATGCAGACTGTTCATTAGAAGGGTTAACCCTTTACCCAATGAATCGCCCACATCCGCCCATGTAATATGCCAATTGAGGTGTTGAAAAAATTAAATTTTTCAAAATATTTCAACAAAACCATATCATGTGACCCCTCACTGGAACGAGCTCACGGAGCTCGTTCCAATGAGGGGTCACATGATATGGTTTTGTTGAAATTTTTTGAAAACTTTAAAAAAATTATATTTAAAATAATAAATTTTGATTTCGTCTGCATTGGGTATTATTTGGCCTATTTTTCAAGAACAAGATTTTAACCCTTTACAGAAAACATATGATATCAAAATTCGTTATTTTATTTTGTTTCCCCAGTTCTGCATTTTTTTAAAAAAAAGAACATATCATTTTACCCCTCATTGAGCTCAATGAGCTCGTTCCAATGAGGGGGCCACATGATATGGTTTTGTTTAATTTGTTTATTTTTTTCCCCCACTGCACAATTTAGCTTGGTGGAATGGAGGCACACAGTTGAGGTGGCATGCAAGAGTGTCAGCTTGCCTTAAAATCGAACAACTGCAGAATACATACTTTTTTTCTGTTCATGGAAGAACCAACATAGTTGAAACCTGAGCATCGCAATTTCTTGTTCGAACTGAGTCAGGCTGAGGATTTCAAATCGATTCAAATCAAATCTTGAAATGAAACTAAAGCTCTTCAAGTTGTAAATATTGTACCTTCTTACAACTGTAAATATTGTCAGTCTTCACCCAAGTATTATATTCAACAGGGACTCGTTTGCTTGGATCAAAGTCGTATCGGAGCGAAGCCTCATTGTACTCTTGTAACATTAGGTCTCCTATACAGGATGACAGAAGAGTTCAAGAGGGGACACTGCGTAGGATTTTGAGAACATTGCGATAATTTAAAATGAAAGTGTCAATGACACTGTAGCTCAACTTGTCAAGACAAAGACATGTACATGTATAGTATGTGACACAGCAATGACAAACATCTAGGTAATGACCTAATAACAAAGGTACATATAAAGTATTGTAACGGTCTGTACATAAATACTGACCGTTGCCTGTAACAAATGTATAGGTAAAGTATTGTAAAGGTGGGCTACAGTCAGATGCTAAACTAGAAAAGAAATCTTTGAGTCCCAGAGTGGGTCTGACTCAACCCCAAAATATTTTTGTTCTCATAGCACAGTGATAACAAAGGCACCCCAAAACACACTCGTTCCTGTCCCAAGGTGAAAACAAAGGTACCCAAGAAGTTTTGTGAAGATCAGTTCATAAATACGAGCTGTATAGAACTTGTGACAAAAAACTGATTGGACCAAATTTTGGTACAAAATGGCCACTGGCAGCCATCTTGAATTTTGGACCACACCCAGAAATACTCGTTCTCGTCCCAATGTAATAACAAAGGTACCCAAGAAGTTTTGTGAAGATCCGTTCATAAATACAGCCTCTACTCTGAGCCGTATTGACATGTGTGCTTACATTGTGTAAGTAGCACTGAAAAAATCAAAGTTCATCTAATTTGCATAATTTCTGCACGAAAAAAAAAAAACACCTTACAATATGTGATGTATTCCTTATTACTAAACATTCATACAAAAATTTATTCAAATCAAAACTTTCATACAGAAGTTCTGTACAAAAGACTGATTGCACTAATTTTGGTACAAAATGGCTGCTGGTGGCCATCTTGAATTTCGGATCACACCCCAAAACACTCGCTCTCATCCCACGGTGATAACAAAGGTACCCAAGAAGTTTCGTAAAGATTGGTTCATAAATATGGCCTCTAGTCTGAGCCGTATAGAAGTTGTGTACAAAAAACTGATTAGACCTAATTCTGGTACAAAATGGCCACTGGCAGCCATCTTGAATTTTAGACCGCACCCAGAAACACTCGTTCTCATCACAAGGTGATAACAAAGGTACCCAAGACGTTTCGTGAAGATCAGTTCATAAATACAGACTCTAGCCTGAGCCGTATTGACATGTGTACTTACTGTGTGTAAGTCGCAATGAAAAAATCAAAGTTCATCTAATTTGCATAATTTCTGCACGAGAAAAAAACTTGTATTATATGTGATGTATCCCATGGTACTAAACATTCACACAAAAAATTATTCAAATCAGCGCTTTCATATCGAAGTTCTGTGCAAAAATCTGATTGCACCTAATTTTGTACAAAATGGCTGCCATCGGCCATCTTGAATTTCGGACCGGAACCAAAAACACTCGTTCTCGTCCCACGGTGATACCAAAGGTACCCAAGAAGTTTCGTAAAGATCAGTTCATAAATACAGCCTCTACCCCGAGCCGTATTGGCATTTGCACTTACAGTGCTGAAAGTAACGCCAAAAAACATCAAAATTAGTCTAATTTGCACAATTTACGCACGAGAAAAAAACCTGTATTATATGTGATGTATCCCATGGTACTAAACATTCATACAAAAAATTATTCAAATCAGAGCTTTCATATGGAAGTTCTGTACAAAAAGTTAAAAAATTTATAGTAATTTATATATTTTTTATACTTACCAATGACCCAGACATAGCTGGTGCTAACTCTTAAAATATAGGGCCAAACACAAATTTTGCCCCCCAATCCCCAAAATTTGCATCTAAAACCAAAGAAAACATGTCCTGAAAGGCCCTCCACACTTCGCCCCTACTGCGCATGCGCAGTGTCAAGGACGTTCCGAAATTGGCGCCATTTATCATTCTAATAACCAGTGCCTGGTAAGCGCTATGTACTCAGCGGGGAGGCAAGAGTTCCCAACTCCTGGGAGGGCCATCCCCGTCTGGGTCATTGGTAAGTATAAAAAATATATAAATTACAATAAATTTTTTAACATTTTTATACTGTACCAATGACCCAGACATAGCTGAATAGTAAAAAGGCTGGAGGGCCAAGGACATAGAGCAAAATGGAATACGCTCAATAAAATAAAATAGAGTCATCCCCTGTAGGGAAAAGAAGTAATAGGCCTTACATGTATCTTTCTTATTTATGATAAATTAGAAAGATACAACACCTTCCAAAATTGAGCTTCATACATCCATGTACTCTATTAATATCCAATATAATCCTTATACTAATAATTTTTAAAGTAAGCCAATAATAAAGTAAGTCTAGAGAAAAGAGACTCTTATACTCCTAAAAGTGTCTGAGAATTGCATAATCATGTCCGTTGACATATGCAATATTCAAAAGCTATACTTTAAAAACTAAGACTTGAATGAATTTTATAAACTTAAACTTCTCACTAAACAACCATCCCAATAACAGCTCAGAATTACTAACTCCGGAGGAGGTATCCCCTTGTTTTCATAGTAAAACAGGTGACCCAAGGGAACACCCTCCCCCCCCCCCCCCCCCCTTTTTCTTGCCCTGGGTCAAATAGCCCAGAGTGAAGAGGGCAGCCGAACGGAGACACTGCCGAAACAGACAGCCTACCTAGCTATAGTAGCAACTGTTAAGAGAATGACATTCTGAGCAGTAGATAATAGACCTAACAAAAGAGGCCTCAAGAAATTGACTCGATATTTCTAAGATAAAATTCATGAATGTGGATGGCTGAGCGCAATGAGCGGCCTTCAAAAATCTATAATAGCGACACTATTAAAGTAAGCCCAAGAAGTAGAAGAACTCTTACTTCATGAGCCGAAATCTTAAGCACAACTGCTAAGTCAATGATATACCATAAACAGTACGCTAGTTAATAGAATCCATTAACAATAAAATGGAGCGTAACGTCCTTCTACTAGACATCAAAGACAGAAGAAGCTTACGCCCATGTAATAAACAGATATCTGTTTATAAATACATAAACTGTACCCGGAAAGAGTAAAGGCCTATGCCCATACGAAGACGGAAGGACCTTAAAATAATAGGTTCCGGACAATAGGAGCCTAACTCTTATGCAACAATCCAACCTAAATAGTAACGGAAGTATTGATTCCAAAACTATGAAAGTGAAAATCATCCATCGATAGTGCATGAAACTCACTGACTCTACAGTAAAAGAGAAACCAACAGAATTACTGTCTAAAAGGTCAGAATTTGAAAACTACTGTTTCCAGAGGCTCAAATGATAACTTAGCTAAATAAGAACCGAAGTTAAAATCCGTATAGGAATTTAATCTAAGATTCTAAGTCTATTTATCAAAAAGTTACTAACTGACTTAGATAAAGAGACAAAAGACTCAATTGTAAACTATCGTAGAGTGCATAGGTATGAGGTAACATAAACCTATAACCTAAATAATAACAGGCTGCAGTAGATCTTGTGAAACAAGTATACTAAAAAAAAATAGCAATGAGTAGTATGGAGGGATCAACAATATGAACATAATGATCCCTACACCACGACGGAAGAGCCTCCACTTTAATCGCATAGAATAGCGAAGAAGAGGATCTCCTATAGTAAGAAATCGCGTCCAAAGCTCGTCCAGTACAGTGCTTACAATGCAATACGGACCACACAACGGAATACATGAAGGTTGCGACCTTGCTGGTTGTGATAAAGATGACACGATTTACCCAGTGAAAAAAGATCCTCACATAGAGGAAGATTTCACATTAAGATCCACAGTAGACAAGAGAGTAAATTACTCATGATCTCTGTGAAGATAGAGATGCTATCAACAGAAATGTATTGTGGTTGTTTATCTTAGCAATACCTGCTAAAACAACAGCGCCGGAGGATACGCGTATCCTATCATTCCGTCCTATAGATCAATAGAGCGTTAACACTATTAGCTCAGAGATCTGGACAAGCCAACACAAACGTCTGCAATTGATTAGCAAGCTGTGTCATAAATAAAACATCATTGGGCGCTCCCATAGATAGCAAATCTGATTGAATACTTGTTTGTTGAGAGTCCATTCTGACAGCAACAAGCGACCCGCAAGAGAACGGGAGTCCGATAAAACAATCAGACGACCCAGAATATGACAGACCAAAACTGAACTTGGTGTACTATAACCAACAGACGGATTCTTTCCATTAAATTGAATAACGGAAACGAAAGAGTGCCTCCCTGGTTCCGGAGATACGCCACTACTGTCGAATTAAAGGACAGGAATTTGGGCATGCGTTTCTGAATAATGTTCATGCAATGACATAAAGCAAGCCTAAAAAACATTATTCCGCAGAAGTTAAACTGATAGCTAAAAGACTGCGGAACCCAAAGACCCTGGCACTTCGAATCCGTAGGGATCAGTATATATCCCAATCTGTTTGACTGGCAACCGTCATAACAGCCACACTCGGGTCCGGCAACTGCGGCGGCACTCTCTGAGTCAACCACCGAATGTTTGCCCCAGTCTGAATCTCTTGTAACACTAGATAGACAAGAGAATGTATAAATCGAGCAATTCCTGGATTGCCGGAAAGTTGCCGTCGAAGAGAAGCTCCTCCGAGAACGAAGCGACTCTGAGAGAGTTCTTAACCTTACTATCCACGCGTGTGGATGTAGCTAGGGCTGCGTCACGTCAAACCAACTCCAATCAGCCACTGAAGGGCGGAGTTATACGTGAACAAACTACTGCCCTCAAAAGAAATTACATTGAGAATAATATCCCGTAAATCTTTTCTTGAAGACGTAATGATAACGCCTCAGTAAGGCGGATTACGTATAATAAAGCGTCTAAGTTAAGTCTACTATACATAATGTCGTTCCCAACATTGAAATTGGAAAAGACATAAACGGCGAAAAAGAATAAATGCAGTCTTTAATCACACCGTCTAGATGCATATGAACTCTCGGTATGCCCTGCTCTGCCAAAATAAACTATTTGTAAAAATGATAAAATGGCAGAAATGAGCCACGCGGACAAGAAACTAAACTATCATGCTTAGTAGCAGGCTTGTATATATATATAAATATATAGCGTCGAAAAATAAAACACATGTTGTAATGACAATATTGGACTGCGTCGGTAAGTCAGGGACAATGTCCCTGTACCGATCGAAAAATCCGAGTCCAATGACGCTATAAGTCTCTTATCCAAGATCGCAGCAATGAAGTCCGAAAAATAATCACTGGAAGAAATGCCAGAAGATATGAAAGGCATCTTCCAATACTACTAAAAGGGAAAACTCGAAATCTTTCGAATCCCTTTCGCCTTCCTGTCGGACCCTATAAAGCGTTCGGTCGTCCGTAGCTGATGCAACCGCGGACCGCACCGACCCAGCGCCGTCGGATAATTCCTGATTCGACCGAGAAACTGTCAATTGCTGGGATGCTGCGAAACAACTGTGCTAACTCGGATAGCACGTCCGTCACTGAGGCCTGAGGTGAAGCGGTCTTACGATGCATTGCCGCTGGAAGCTCCGTGATCGTTACCCCGTGCATACTTCCAATATGCGAGCGAACGGAGTGTATAGGCCTCGTGTCCCTTGGCTACCGGATGGCGCGACCTATTCGCCGTGGAATCACTGAATGCCGAAACTGATCGGATACTCGAGGTCACGTAGCCAATGTGCGGTCGTGTGCCCGGCTGTGAGGATGAGGAAGCATTAAAGACAGTCTCTCGGACTGTCAATATAACGGAGCGTCCCGAGCAACGGACATATGCTCCGAATGTAAAATATCTGAACCACAACATGCGGTCCCCTATGTTGTTGGCTTCCTCCGATCTGTCCTCAATCTGCCGTCACTGGGTGAGTACTAAAGTAATTAAAGTGCTCGCATCACCCAAATCTCCTTCCTAGACCGCAACGGACGAACCCGGCAGCCGAACCATTCGATGAATGTACGCTACACCGGGTGAGCTAGCGAATGTCACTCCGTAAGCGATAGACATATTCCATGAGCACTTATTGCCGCTAACTCTTCATTAACTATGACGACAGAGGCACATTTTTGAAAGACATCTCCATAACTCTTCGAACAAGAAACCAGAAATGCTTGGATAGCAAGCATAAAATAATAATATATATAGCGTCGTTCAATAATTCGAAAGTTTGTGTGACATTATTGGACTATGTCGGAACTGAGGGACGATGTCCCTGAACCGAACCAAAAATTTCTAAGTCCACCGACGCTATCAGTTTCTTATCCGGCATCGCAGCATATGTTGTTCCGAAAGGGAAAGCTTGAAATCCTCCGAATCCCTTTCGGTATCCCGTCGGACCGGATGAAACTTTCGGACGTCCGTACCCGCTTCCGCAGAGCGTCCCGACCCAGCATCATCGGATAAAATATATGCGACAGATTCAGTTGAAGCTGGGATGCTGCGATAAACTGTGCTATTAAGGAAAGCACATCCGTTCCCGAGGCCTGTGCAGTAGCGGACTTACGATGCATTGCCGCCGGAAGCTCCGTGTACGTTGACTCCCGCACACTTCCTATGCGAACGTCCGGAGTCTGCAGGCCTCGAGTCCCCGGCTACCGACCCAGCGCTGTCGGATAATTCTCGATCCGACACCGTTTCTGTCGGCTGCTGGGATGCTGCGATAAGCTGTGCTATGTGCACAAGAATGTCCGGCGTCGAGACCTGCGGAGGCGCAGTCTATCGCTGCTTCGCCGAGGGCAGCTCCGCATCAGATGGCTCCCGCATACTTTTCCTATGCGAACGTCCGGAGTCCATCGGTCTCGAATCCCTGGCTGCCGGATGGTGTGACCTGGTCGCCGAAGAATCCTTGATCGGCGAAGCTGGTAATATATCGGCGGTCACGCAGCCAAGGTGCGGTCGTGTGCGCTGACGAGAAGAGGAAGCCATAGCAGTCTCAGCGGACCACCTATACAACGGAGCGTCCCGAGCGACGGACGTATGCTCCGCTAGCGACACATTTTGTACCACAACATCTGGGGCCAGATGTTGTTGAACGAGAGAGGGGCCTCTCTCGCTTGCCGTCCGGATGGACCGGAACGAGCTATGAATCGGACTAAAAGGCTTCCTCCGTTCTCCCTCCGATCCGCCGTCACTGGGTGTGCATTAAGTTAATTTTATAGTGCTCGCATCACCCCAAAATTCCTTCTAGACCGCAACGGACGAACCCGGCTGCCGAACCATTCGGTGAATGGACGCTACACCGGGCGAGCTAGCGGACGTCAAAGGCCGTCGAACCTACTAGGGTCCTCTTAGGCAATTGGCGTATAACATGAGCACTTTTCCGCTAGCCCTTCATTAATAGTGACGACGGAGGCACACTGTTGGAAGACATCACAGATACATCACCCTAATCTTGATCGTCTGAAATAGAAATTGATAAAGTAGAGTGACCCTGCGGGGAAAGGACCGGAGTGTCCAATTCCCCAACAACATACCGTGACATACGCTTCCCATATTGTCATCGAAATCATACGATACAGAACAGGAGTTAATGCGAGTACACTGACCACATATAGAATGATAATAAAGTCAGAGGAAGACTTCCTCTTAAAACAATTGATCAATATCCTTTCAATGTGAAAAGAAAACAAGTCCTGGTACTCGCACTAACCCCTGGCAATCAAAATACATAATAATAATATGATCCATTAATATAGAAAAAATAATTGAAATCAAAATATTTTGAAAAAATATTTTTTCAGAACAGCCCAAGTTTCTGAAAAGTAACGTTGAGCCCCAATGGATCCCAAGCCTAAGTGTGGACAAAAATTTTAAAAATATTTTAAACAATTTATTCAACACTTACGAACAATAATAATGTATCTAGTTATGATTAAAATAACATAAAGATATTATTTATTAGAAATCCCCCCCTCACACAGAGGGCAGTTGTAAATGTAAACAATGAGTGTAAAAACACTAAAATAAGACTCCAGGCACCCAGGCCCGAAATCAGTTACCAAAAATACACTATCTGATGCAAAACAGAGACTTCCAGGGAAGAAACTGCAGAACATCAGATGGTAGATGCAGAACACAACGCCTAACCACCCGTAGGTGAAGACGTAAACATGGGGAAAGAACAGAATTCATTCTGTTATTCAGCTAAAACTCCCAAGAAATTTTTGTAATAATAATTACAGAAACTATGCCAAAAGCATGGGAGAATAGCAAGGGGGAACTTAAAGGACAGGGAGAGAGGAAAACACTTGTAAAAACAGTGTAACTAATAATCAGAATGACAACAAAATGGCTGCTGCCTTGAAAATAGGTAACTTAACATAATTTCATTAAAAAATTTTAAGTTACAGCCCTGATAATATTCTGTCACACATTCTTTTCCTCTCCTCCTTCTCTATCCTCCTTAGAATCACCATTTCACTAATATTTATGTGTCTGGCATCATTTAAACTGAGATTTAAAAGCACAAAGATCAGTCAGATGTTAACTGATGAAGGGCCAAACTTAGAATGATAAATGGCGCCAATTTCGGAACGTCCTTGACACTGCGCATGCGCAGTAGGGGCGAAGTGTGGAGGGCCTTTCAGGACATGTTTTCTTTAGTTTTAGATGCAAATTTTGGGGATTGGGGGGCAAAATTTGTGTTTGGCCCTATATTTTAAGAGTTAGCACCAGCTATGTCTGGGTCATTGGTACAGTATAAAAATACAGATTTCTGCATAGTCGGTACAAAATGACAGCTGGCAGCCATATTGAATTTTGGACCGCACCCAAAAACACTCGTTCTCGTCCCACGGTCATAACAAAGATACCCAAGAAGTTTCGTAAAGATCGGTTCATAAATACGGCCTCTAGCCCAAGCTGTATCTAATTGTTGACGTACAGACAGACAGACGACGGGCCATGACAAAAGCTCAAATTTGGCTTCGCCAAAGTTGAGCTAAAAATTAAGCAGTTGTATATATGTTATATGTAACTTTTTGTGCAATAATTCTTATGCAATAATTCTTATTATAAAGCCTACTTAAAAATATGCTTGTTTCTCAGGAAATGTTTCTTCAACATTATGATGTGAGCAGGAGGCTTTTTTTCTTTTTAATCCACAAAATGTTGGAATTATTTAACTCCTTACATTATTCTGTGGAAAAACCAGTGTTTTCAGTAGCGAGAATTTCCTGTACATCATATCCGTCGGGCACGATTTTAGTTCCCTTTACACTGAGTCTTAGCAATATTAGATCACTATTTTTAATGTGCTTTGTTTTGACAGAAATGAAGCACTGATCAAGTGTGACCTACTGTACATACCGACTGCTGATTGAGCCGCATCTTCATTTTGTGACCTTCCACTCCTGTCAGCTGCATTTTCACTAGAATCCTGATCAGACATTGGGTTACTGCACTGGGCTTTATTTGTCTCTTCTGTAGTCCTTGTACTCGACTGACTGGCTTTAGTGCCCCGTTTCTTACTGGATGTTGATGAGGCACGCCGACTTCTGAAATAAGAGTATGAGATCATGACTTTTCAATACAATGACTGGCAGTCAAACTACAAGCGTATGTATTTGGGTTTAAAATCCATGTGCGAATCAGAATTGATTCTCGTAAATTATTCTCGCACAGAAAAAAAAACAAGGGCACTGCCCCTGACCCATAGGCATGTTCGAAGTAGCCTTAAAGGTATTGTGGGAGAGAACAAGAAAAATGTTACTAAGGTAACACATGCCCCCCACCCCCCGTGACCTTCACCTTGCAGATGCGGTGGAAACTATTATACGCGACACACCTTCTGACTGTCCCTAACATTTGTAAAAAGTTTAACAATTGTACTATGATTCGTTTCTGAGTTATGGCTGAGACACGAATATCGACCGATTTTTAGTGTGACTTTGAAATGTGACCTTGACCTTGAAGGTATGAACCCAGCTATGGTGTGACACATCCTTCCATGGTCCTTAATAATTGTGTGAAGTTTGATGACTGTGGCCCTAACCATGTTCAGTGTGACCTTGAAATGTGACCTTGAACTTGCCATTAAGGACCTGGTTGTGGTGTGCAACACATCCACCCATTGTCCTTTATAATTGAGCAATGTTAGATGATTGTAGCCCTAATAGTTTTGGAGTTATGCTTAAGACATGATTTGTGACCCTGAACATATGTAGGTCAATTGTGACCTTCACCTTGCAGATGCGGTGGAAACTATTATACGCGACACACCTTCTGACTGTCCTTAACATTTGTAAAAACAATTGTACTCGTTTCTTGATTCGTTTCTGAGTTATGGCTGAGACACGAATATTGACCAATTTTTAGCGTGACCTTAAAATGTGACCTTGACCTTGAAGGTACGAACCCGGCTATAGTGTGTGACACATCCTCCCATGGTCCTTTATAATTGTGTGAAGTTTGATGACTGTGGCCCTAACCGTTTTCAAGTTATTGGCTCGGACACACACACACACACACACACACACACACACACACACACACACACACACACACACACACACACAGTCTTGTTTTCCCTACATACCGAGGTACCCCATTCTCTGTCCTTTGTGTGGACTAACGGTTTCAACCTCGTTTTGCCGGTACAGTTCTGGGAAAACAACCGAGGTAAAGGGTTTCTTTTGTCTTTTGTACCTCGGTAAGGCGAAACACGCAAACTCTTTTGTCTAGTTACCTCGTCAAGTTGGTAAGACAAACGCACACACACACACACACACACACACACACACACACACACACACACACACACACACACGGACACACAGACGGACACACAGGCAGATATATGGGGTTTAGGTGGCTATTTGTTGGTAGAAATGGGGGTTAGGTGACTACCGCAATTTATGTGACTAGTCACATAGTTAAATGTCATTATTCTAGGGTGGAGTTTAGAGTTGAGGTGGGGTGGGGTTAGGGTCAGTAAAGGGTAGGGTTAGGGTTTGCTACCACCCCAAAAATTTTTCACCCAAAAAGTTGTTTTAATACAATGGACATGCATTTTAGTTAAAATAGACTAGGAATATATTGAATTTTCATTAGTTTAGGGTGGGGTTTAGAATTGGGGGTGGGGGGGGTAGGGTTAGGGTCAGTAAAGGGTAGGGTCAGGGTTTGCTACCACCCCAAAATTTTTCCCCAAAATCACGTTTTAATATAATGGACATGCATTTTATTGTAGTCCCACAAAAATAGCCACATAACTACCAATTCTTAGAATGTCCGGACACACGCACACTTCAATCACTATATGCCACCCGACTTAAGTCAGGGGGCATAAAAATTTTCTCTAAGTTAAAAGAGTGAAAAGGGGCCATAACTCTGGGGAAAATTATTGGACGGAACCCGTTCCTTGTGCATATCTATCCCCTATGTGGGTCTATCAGCTTACTAAAGGATATCCAAATGCAACTGATGGCTTTGAAATTACAATCCAAAATGTTTGAATGGACAAACGGATGGAAGGACAGATAGACGGAGGTCTTCACTAGAATCCTCCTTCGGAGGTCGGGGCATAATAAGACTGAACTTTGATTCTCGCAAAATGTTCATTGGATTCTCATCATAGATTCTGGAAATGTCCTTAAAGGACTGGAGAATTCTCCTTATCTTTTCTAGCTCATCGTAAGGGAACACTGTGCCTTTCTTAGCAGTGGTGTCTATTGAAGTCATGGCTGCCTAAAGAGGCAGCCAAAACTTCACTAGAAACCACTGCTAAGTTTCTGTAACTACTAACAGCAAGACTGGGACAAGGCCCTTAAGGGTTTAAATACTGGCAATATATAAATATGTGGTTTGATTTTAACTATGGAGAATGAACAGCACACCTGTGTCGTGGACCGGTCACATTCCACAGGGGAGGGGAGAGGGGCAATTGGGGGGGGGGGGGGGGGGGGGAGGGGGGGGCAGGGGGAAGGGGGGCAATATTTCCATGAACACAATAATATTAGATTCCAAACACTAATTATAGGAATAATCATCAAAAATTTAATTAACGAAGCACCGGGTACAGAGTGCTTTATTAATTAAAATTTTGCTGATGATGATTTTTATTATTTACATCACTGCTCATGCATGGATTACTGGTTACACTCCTAAGGAGTATTCTCATACTCTCAATTATTTAACAACAGAAAATTGATTCTCATGGCAGTAGTTCGTGAGAATCCAAACTGATTCTCCTGAATCGGGACAGATTTTAAGTCCTGCTGAACCTTTCAATCATTGACAGACTTTCTTGTTTATTGGTATTTAACCCTTTGGGGGAAGAGGGCAGAGGTGGGCGTGCTGGTCCGTTTCTCATAAATTCTACCATATTACAACCTGTAAGTCTAGTGGTTTGCCAGGTGGCCTCTAGTCAAAGTCTTGATAGGCCTAAACATTTTTCCCAATCAATGAGAATGTTTTGATTATTTTGAACTCCTTTGCAAAAATCAGTTTTCTGTTCCTAAATGATTTAGAACTTCAGAGTACTGTTGGATCCTTGTGAGTGCAACCAATACATATTCCACAGTGAAAAGCATTTATATTGAGATTAACTCTTAACTGGTAGAGTGCTGGAAGCCCATATTTGGGCTCTATTCCGAAGTGCAGGTACCACTGCTAAAAAGCATCATACTCTTTGAGTGTACTTCATATTATCTTTGGAGTGAACTAACTTATTTATTCATTTATTTATTTATTTATTTATTTATTTATTTATTTATTTATTTATTTATTTATTTATTTATTTATTTATTTAATGGTGTTTAAGGTCACATACTTATGCACAATGGCTAATCGTGACCATGACAGTTTTACGGGTGGAGGAGGCCAGAGTGCCCGGAGAGAACAATCGAGCATCGCTCAAGCAGGGTTACAGCGGTTGAAGACATGTGCACCATCGGCATGCAGTACACCTTAGTACATGGCATCATCGTGCCCCCATGTAGGCAACCGGGATAAAGTGCCTTGCTCAAGGACACAACATGGCTCATCCCGGACGGGGATTGAACTCGGGACCTCTAGCATAGAAGTCCAACAGTCTACCACTGAGCCAACGCGCTCCCAGTGAACTAACTTAGTCCTGCATTGATTTGGCCTGTTGGAATTTATGGGAGAGTACTTTAGGCACTCTCCCATAAATTATAACAAGGCAAAAATACATAGACCAATTTTGATGACCAAAAATAATTTAGCACTCAACCAGCTGAGGGTTTGGAGAGTTTCTTGCCATACATGTGCATGTAGAACACGTGTTGCAGGCTTTTGGTGGTCTTGCTGATGGAAGTTACAGTACTTGTACCTTGGCAACTGGTTCTAATGAAGTCTTGGCTGCATGTATAGGCAGTCAAGATTTCCCAAGACACCACTGCCAAGTCTAAGTGTTATTCTATTATGAGGAACCAAAAAATAAGTAGAATTTCCCAAGATTTTAAGACACTTTCAGAATCTTTGATGAAAATTAAATGAGCATTCGGTGAGGGGCACCTGTTCCAAGGCAAGAACTAGAGGGGGTATCAGTACCCCGTGGCTCACCAACAGGTGGCCAATGTAAAGGGGTGGTTGGAGTAAAAAAAAAAATGTTCAAAACTTGCACACAAAAGTCCAAAATTAAAGAAAATAAGCAGCTAAAGGGTTAAATAATATAATAACCCCTAAGAAGCATGCTAACATAAAATAGGAACCATGGCAATATGCTACAAGGTAAGTCTCCACTTTGAAAACAAGAAAGACAAACCTTAAAACCTGCACATAAAGGTAAAAAAAGTATCACATTTGTTTCAAAGGGTTAAAATTTAGAAAAATACACTGAAAATATTACAATAACCAGCGTGGCAATATGCCAGTGAGATAAAACTCCACTTAAAAAAAATATCAAAACCTGCACACAAAAGTCCAAAATTAAAGTAAATAAGCAGCTAAAGGGTTAAATAATATAAAAATAACCCAAGAAGCATCCTAACATAAAATAGGAACCATGGCAATATGCTACAAGGTAAGTCACCACTTGGAAGAAAAGAAAGACAAACCTCAAAACCTGCACATAAAAGTAAAAAAAAGGATCACATTTGTTTCAAGGGGTTAAAATTGAGAAAAATACCCTGTCACAGTAACCACAATGGCAATATGCCAGTAAGGGGAAAGTCTACTTGAAAAATATCCACTTGGAAGAAAAGAAAGACAAACCTCAAAACCTGCACACAAAAGTATCACATTTGTTTCAAAGGGTTAAAATTTAGAAAAATACCCTGAAAATGTTACAGTAACCACCATGGCAATATGACAGTGAGGTAAAACTCCACTTAAAAAAAAAATATCAAAACCTCCACACAAAAGTACAAAACCTGCACACAAAAGACCAAAATTAAAGTAAATAAGCAGCTATAGGGTTAAATATTATAATAATAGCCCCAAGAAGCATCTTAACATAAAATAGGAACCATGACAATATGCTACAAGGTAAGTCGCCACTTGGAAGAGAAGAAAGACAAACCTCAAAACCTGCACATAAAAGTAAAAAAAACATCAAAACCTGCACACAAACGTCAAAATAAGTCCAAAATTTGATTCAAAGGGTTAAAATTAAGATGAAATACCCTGGAAAAGAGTTAAATGTTATCATGAACCCCCACAGCAATATGTAAAGAAAAAATTTTTTTTAAAAGCACAAAAATCCAAACCTGTAAACAAAAGAAGTCCAAAATTGAAGTAATTAAGCAGGAAAAGGGTTAAAGAATACAACGTAGCCCTAAGATGCATGTTTACATACAATAGAAAGCATGGACATATGCTACAAGGTAAACCTACACTTGGAAGAAAGAAAGAAAAAAACCCATGAAAGCCTGCACGCAAACGTCAAAATAAGTCTAAAAATCTATTCAAAGGGTTAAAAAAAATTTTAAAATGCACTGGAAAGATATCAATGTTATAATAACCGCCACTGCAATATGCAGTGAGGTCAACCTCACTTGAAATTGTTTTTTTTATCACAACCTGTACATAAAAGTAAGAAGCTGTAAGCCTAAGCCCAAAAGCTGTACATAAAAGTCCAAAATTGAAGTAATTCAGCAGGAAAAGGGTTAAATAATACAAACATAGCCCTAAGATGCATGTATACATACAATAGAAAGCATGGACATATGCTGCAAGGTAAATCTCCACTTGGAAGAAAGGAAAAAAAAAACATCAAAACCTGCACGCAAACATCAAAATAAGTCTAAAATTTGATTCAAAGGGTTAAAATTAAGACAAAATACCCTGGAAAAGAGTTAAATGTTATAGTGAACCACCATAGCAATATGCAGAAACTCTACACTTGGAAGAAAGGAAAAAAAAAAAAAACCCATGAAAACCTGCACGCAAACGTCAAAATAAGTCTAAAAATCTATTCAAGGGGTTAAAATTTTTTTAAAAATGCACTGGAAAGATATCAATGTTATAATAACCACCACTGCAATATGCAGTGAGGTCAACCTCACTTGAAATTGTTTTTTTTTATCACAACCTGTACATAAAAGTAAGAAGCTGTAAGCCTAAGTCCAAAAGCTGTACATAAAAGTCCAAAATTAAAGTAATTCAGCAGGAAAAGGGTTAAATAATACAAACATAGCTCTAAGATGCATGTTTACATACAATAGAAAGCATGGACATATGCTGCAAGGTAAATCTCCACTTGAAAGAAAGGAAAAAAAAAACATCAAAACCTGCACGCAAACATCAAAATAAGTCTAAAATTTGATTCAAAGGGTTAAAATTACGACAAAATACCCTGGAAAAGAGTTAAATGTTATAGTGAACCACTATAGCAATATGCTGAAACTAAAAAAAAATTTGAAAAGCCAAAAAATCAAAACCTGTACACAAAAGTTCAAAATATTTGAGAGAGGACGCCGACGCCGACATGAAGGCTATGCCATAGGCTCACACAACTA
This sequence comes from Pictodentalium vernedei, assembly GCA_031216915.1. NCBI lineage: Eukaryota > Metazoa > Mollusca > Scaphopoda > Dentaliida > Dentaliidae > Pictodentalium > Pictodentalium vernedei. Next base: position 72,795,462 of record CM062290.1, on the reverse strand, counting down.
ACGTTGGTGAGCCAAAAACTGTTGCAGGTGGTATTAAATGATAAGGTTACTTTCAGCAGCTTTGGCTAAATCATGACCACATCACAAACACAGTCTAGTTTAAACAACTGTTTACTCCACTGGTGCCCATTTTAGAAGACTCACATTACAGGTATTGGTTACCAGGTGCTACAATAAAACACGTAGAACAGAATTTGTTGATCCCAGTTATCAATCACTGATCAACTTCCTACGGTTCTCACAGGGAAATCTCTTACCAAACAATTCAACAACTACACCTAGACTACAGGGATACACAGCAATCACAGGACAAATTCTGTAATTTTTCACCTTTTCTCTTCAAAACACAGTGAATGGGAACAATGGATCACAACCAAAAACAAGAGGTCCCATTTAGATGTTCTCATCTAGACATTATACAGAGTCATCCTTCCAAGTTACAATGATATCCTTTCAAAAATACGTGTAGACTGTGCTAAAGGTTTTCGTGTTTTGGGCCCGGGCAGCCATGATGGTTGACCGATCGTGACCAAAAGGGGACGTTCCCATCCAGACATGATTTCAAACCTGCATATGAAATTTTGTGGCGATCGGACAAAAACTACGGGGTGTGGCCTGTGTTAAAGAAAAATGTGAAAAGACTGACAGACTTTCGCATGCATGATGGCAATAGCTTATCTTGACTTTGTCAGTTATACTAATCTTTACTTTGTCAAGTTATGCTAATAAGCCTACCACAGCCTAAAATATCTTACAAAATATCTCGATAAAACCAAACCAATATGGATATAATTAGAACCGGATCATCGGGCTGGTTCTAATATTATCACATTTGTAAGGTTTTATTGAAAAATATAATAATTTTCGAAAAATGGGAAATTTAATTTATTTTTTAAAAAAGCTGTGTTGGGAAATGGATTAAGGAAGTTCTTGCCAAAAAAGTGAAATTGCTATTTTTCGAACAAACTTGATGGCCATGGAAACCCAGAATGTGATATCCTCTCCATCTCACTGATATGCAATATTGTATTAAGTTTCCAAAAGACTGCCACCGAATTAACTGAGTCATAGTGATTTTTGTTTCATGACTACAGATGGATGGACAGACACAGACAGATGGACAAAAGACTCAATGCTTTTTTGTCAGGGAATAAAAATCTGGAGTGGCAAAAAATGGCTCTTCTGGAAGCTACTTCAGTGAGCAAATTGCCTTCCTGAACTATTTTTCAATGTTTTGCATCAAAAACATCCTCTAAATGCCAAGAAATTGTGTGTGTTCTCCATGGAATGCATTCACGGCAATCAATTCAACCTTTCTTTATTTTTTACAAACTTCTCTGCTCCAGTATGGATCAATTATGCAAGAAGTTTTGCCTGGTTTCCACGTAGAGGTTCTTGCTCAATCGGCCAATACTGGGGTAGATGGATTGTAAAAATTCAAACAATTCTCTTTGTGAGAAGAACAGATACCGCTGCATGCCAAACTGAAATAATATTATTATAGATAATTTAACAATTAATAACATGATTTTGGAGGGAACTGTGGTTTATTAATGGCCCAGCAGGAATGATTAGCAGCCTGACTCACCCCAGACTGATCAGTCATTGTAAATTTATTTTTATGAGGGTTCAAGATCAATGGCAGGCTTAATACCACTTCAGTTGTATCCTTTTGGGAAGGGAGCTATAGGAGTGTCTGAGACATGAGCCATGTCGCAAATGACTGAAACTAGACATACCAAAAGCACTTTGTGAGATTAAAATTGGGTAAAGGGTTAACTCCATTTGCTAACATTTCCTCAACAAAGTGTACCAAAAAGTAAAATGATAACATCGATAGTGTGCAACGCCAAGAAGTTTTTCTGTTTTATCAAAATCTGGATTTTCACCGCGGATAGCAATTGGTGTTTTTTTTTATCAGAAACCCTGTCTTCATGGACTACAAAGAAGAGTATTAGTATTATTACACACTCTGAGGAAGAGTTTTTATCCAACTAATAACTCGGGTTGTCTTGAAGAGTGTAAACGAACAATCAAAGGTCCTGCAGTGAACCTAAAGGTTGAACCGTAATTTGTTGAGGGCTAGATTATTTTTGGTGGATCTGAATTTGCTATTAAAAGTTTGTATTATTGAAAATTTGTTTTATTACAAATTATTGGAGAGTACCGTGAGGCACTCTCCAATAATCTGTTATAGAACATATTTATATAAACAAAATATTATTTGCATCTGACCGAATATGAAAGATGAGTAAGGAAAACATTGGCTTTTGCTCTGGTACTTTATTTTTTGAAAGCCCCGATACATGTAGTGACTTCTTCCACTCAACCAGTTATGGCCAAGCAAGGCTCCAGCCAGTGGACCTTCAGGTCAAACCCAATGGTCAAACAAAGTTCCTACCAGTGGACCTTAAGGTCAAACCCAATGGTCAAACAAAGTTCCTACCAGTGGACCTTAAGGTCGAACCCAATGGTCAAACAAAGTTCCTACCAGTGGACCTTAAGGTCGAACCCAATGATCAAACAAAGTTCCTGCCAGTGACCTTGAGGTTGAACCCTAAGGTCAAGCAAAGTTCCTGCCAGTGGATTTTAACATTGAACCATAAGATCAAGCAAAGTTCCTGCCTGTGGATCTTAAAGTTGAGGTTGAAGAGCAAACACTGATTTGTTACCCATACATGTAATGTGTCTGTAAGACACATATTATGCCCCTGCATGTTCTACTATGTACTTTAACTCTTAAAAGCTGAGGTACCAGAATGAATTTATTGAACAAGACATACTGCAAAAAAATTTACAGTACAGCAGGTGCTTCTAGTCAAGTGTCGTCTGCCTATTTAGGCAGACGACACTTGACTAGAAGCACCTGCTCAGTGTTTAATTCTCCCCCAGCCCAAAGATAGCTGCCAGTCACAGCCAGATAACCTGCCGTATTACATCACAGGCAAGAAAACTCGACTCCCGGCTTCTAAGAGTTAATTTACAGATGTATTGTGTGAGGAGTTAGCTGGACATATCATTCGAAATTTCACCACAGTTCACTCAGTTCAATATCACACAATTTCGTGAAAAATTAAACAAAATCAAATTCCTGGCAATATGCATACCTTTGGTATATGCATAAACAACCTGTTAAAAAAAGGCTGTAGCTTGAAAACTGTGGGAGAAGTTAGGCAGACACACATTGTATCCTATATGCAGACGGATGAATGGACTGATGGTAGATGGATGAAAGGATAGACAGATGGATGGACAGAGGTAAAACAATATGCTCAGGGATGTGGTGCAGGGTGTCATCAATCCCCACAGCCCTCACCTCCCCCCACCCCCATCCTGGCCAAAAAGTTCCTATAGTTGGAAATTCGGAGGCAAAGTCATGAGTAGTTGGAAATTCCATCTCTCCGGAATTTAGAGCTTTGGTGATACTAATATCTCCTTTACTTCCCTAACTTCCAAGTCAGTTTCAAATCAGCAAAAATTCTAATTGTTACTATTTACAACTACAGTGAATGCAATTAGGGCTGTCACGATTTTTGAATTTCGGAATCGATTAATCGTCGCAAACAATCAATTATAATCGATTAATTGTACATAGATGACCCCGTCCCCACATTTCCCTCTCTTTAAGTTGTTAAAAATGAAGTCAGTTGACCTTCCTCAAGTAAACAACGAAGATGATCTCTTTTAGGTACATTCAAAGGTTTGATGTTATGAACTTTTGAACCATCAGTGTAATAATCAAGACCAGTCGTCAGCTGCGAACTTCGCAAGATCGCAACTGCCAACCGGTCTTGATTATTACACTGACGGTTCAAAAGTTCAGAACATCAAAGCTTTGAATGTTCCTAAAAGGCAAATGCTTCTAACGGCTTCTTGAGATTTAACGTCGACGTTCTTGACCCTTTACCTTAAGAAACAATAGTTTTTTCATTTTTTTAAAATTATTAAACGTCTAAAACGGGGTAAAATTTACCGATTCTTCGACAACGAAAAATACTAATCGATTTCTGCGTGATCGATCAGCAATCAAATAATCATGACAACCCTAAATGCAATATCGAGCTTCATAAGTATGTATGACATTAATCGGTACGAGATTTCTATAGTACGTTTATTTATCATAATAATAAAAAAAATCCTTAAAATGCACCTCAAGAAAATCATATCATGTAAAATCATTACCCTGAGTTAATTCCATCATTCACAGTTACAAAATGATGAAATCGAAAACTGATCATTCCTGCATAAGATCTGAATTAATGTTAGGAGAGAGTTCTCAGCTTGAGCATTTGTTTAGCATATATTCAATTCCCAGAAGAATACCAAATAATAATAACCTCATAATTCTATCATAAATGTGTTGGCATTTCAGTTACTAGAATCAGTTTTATGCCCCCTTTCATGGCTTTATTTTCAAAAATTTTCTCGGTAGTTAATTTCCAACTAGGGGGAGGTGACCAGGAGGGGGTCTCCCCCATCCTGGTCCCCCTCCCCCAGTTGGAAATTCTTCTACCCTACACATTCAAGACTTGAGAAAAGTTTTTATCATAGTTTTTAAGGCCTTTTCAAAACTGACACAAATTTCCAGAGTTTTACCAGAATTTCAAAACAGCATAAGAACCCTGTATTTTTCAACATTCACACTGCTGCCAAACTGAGATCGGAAAAATACTGAAACAAAACAAATATTACAGAAAGTTACATACCTGCTACTTGCACAAGATCCCGTTTTTTTAGTCCTTGAACTCTGCCGAAAGCTCTCAAGCTCTGGCGAGTTGCTAGCTAATGATGAATTGCTTTTCTGCTGTCTAGGTTTAGCAGCGCTACCCTCTTGCTTCAAACTAACTTGTTCTTCACCTGTTATTTGAACACGGACACTAAAGTTCAACCGTGGTTTCTTGGCCGAATTGGCACTACAGTCTTGGGGATTTTTAGTCTCTTCTGTATCTATTTTGGTGTTTTTTCTCTTACGATTGTATCTTGGCTTTATTGTTTGTACAGCAGTAAGATGTTCTTCCGATTTGGTAGTAGTTTCTCTCACAGTATGATAAGGTATACCTTCCACAATAGAAGCAGATGAGTTGGAACGTAAATTTTTGGCAATGGAATATAACCCGTCGGTTGTCTTATTCTTAGATTTAGTTCTTCCTTTTTTAGTAGCCTTGCTTTTTGATTTAGATTCTGATTGAGTTGCTTCAGAATCAACACACTTCCCTTTTTGAAGAGTTTTTGTTGAATTTACCAACTTTGTTTTTTGTTTAGACTTTTTTACCTTCCTTGAGGATGAATTAACTTTCTTCTTTCTTGTCTTACTTGGAAGTGATTCACTTCTTGTCTCTTTGAGATTGAAAGAGTTAATATTACCAAGCTGAAGGGATCTTCTTGTCACTCTAGGACAGAAGTGTTCTGTTGAAGACCTAGAAAAAGGAAATATTTTAAATTCTCCCTGAATAGTGATGGTAAACACCATGCCTAAATAATGTAATTGTACCCAAATATGTGGTGCCCAACTGGTAAAGTGGGGGTGCAGTGGCTCAGTAGGTAGAGGTGCAGGCTGCAAACCGAGAGGTCCTCGGTTCGAATCCCACTTGCGGCAACCACGATGTGTCATTGGGTAAGACACTTCACCCCCAATGTGGCACATCACCCCGATTACCCATGTGGGGGCAAGGTGGTGTTGTGTACTGCACGTCGATGGTGCACTTGTTGTCAACCAATGCTAACCCTGCTTGCGTGGAGTTAGTATGTTGGGGAGCCTGACAGTTGCTCGCCGTTAAACTGTCCGACACGAGGTGACCCTGGCTGTCAAAAGTCTTGTTAAACCCCAATAACTGGTAAAGTGGTGAATTATTTCTCAAATATAATTTGCGACATGGGTATTTTTTTAAAGATGCCATACGACCTGCAAGGTGAACCATAGTTTAGGAACACTGTGTTCATAAATACTTGATTTGTTACTTTTTATTGGAGAGTGCCAGCAGACCAGTAGCACTCTCCAATAAATTGCCACAAAGCAATTTCTTCTAATTTTTCTCTGCTGCTGAGCGAACAACACACTAATGTATACAGAGTAAAGCCACCACAGTGGCTTTCAGCACTTTTAAGCAGAGCCATGATAGAGACTTCTGGAACTCAACCATTTAGAATTTCTTTTTAATTTTAGCAGCGGTTCGTCGTTTAATCAAGTTTCCCCGAGGCACTCAGTATAGTTTAGGGCCTACATGTTACACTAAACAATGCAACAGAGAAATAAGGTTAAAAAAAAACAGGGTTTAAGGCCTGGCATTCTTAAAAATGCAGGAGGGCTAAAAACCTCTCTCCTCGAATGACCTAGGGGAGTGATTAGCTCTCCTCAAGCTTACAAAAGAGAAAGTGGCAAAATGAAGTTTTACTACTAATGAATTCTGCCTTGTGAGCTTTGTACATTTTATTTGGTGCTGCTAACAAGGTAGTCTCTGCGAGATAGCTACAATGCCCATACCACACATCTGGGCCTTAGCAAGGGAGGGGCAGTGTGGTAATCTTACGGAGACCAATAACACAGCAGAGATCTGAAAAGATGTGGGTTTTAGGAACAGGCTGTTATGGAGTCGATACAGCAGGGTCCAACATAAGCCGTAACCTATTTGTTAGGTTATGGGGGAGGTTACATGTTTCTATAAACTCAAGACCTATTATTAGGTTACGAGAGGAAACTGATTACCTTAATAATTTATCTTATATCTACACTACAGAAACCTACAGGTTACTGTATGCTAGGCACACCGTAACCTATTTTAAGGTTACGGTGTATGAAGCTTATATCAGTCCCTGTACAGGTTGCTTTTCACTGGCAACTCTGTATGAGGAGGTATGCCAGTGTTGTGTATGACACAGTCAATGCAGGTTGATTTTCACTGGCAACTCTGTATGAGTAGACATCACACCAAAGCCACATGTGAAATTTGAAAAAAATTGGGTGAGAGATGTGGTGTGCTAATGGAATTGTTCACAATTTATATGTCAAATCCAAGATGGCTGCTATGTATTATGTATTGGTGTTTAAGGTAACATATTTCTGCACAATGGCTGATAATGATCACAACAGTTTTATGGGTGGAGGAAGCCAGAGTACCCCGAGTGACCCACCGAGCAATGGCGAGCAACTGTCAGCTCCCCATCATACTAACTCCACACAAGCAGGGTTATCATTGGTTGAAGACAAGTGCACCATCGATGTGCAGTGCACCTTAGTACAAAACACCACCAAGCCCCCACGTGGAGGGTGAAGTGTCTTGTCCAAGGACCCAACGCGGTTGCCGCCGGTGGGATTCGAACCGAGAGATGACTGCTAGTGGCCATTTCCTTTCAACAAAATTCAGAAAAATTTGATAGCTTCCATCTACAGGACACCAAAACTACATATGAAATTTGAAAAAATTCGGGTGAGAAATGTGCCCTGGGGGGTGTTCTAATGGACTTGTTGACAATTTACGTGACAAATCCAAGATGGCTGATGAAAGCCATGTCTTTCAACAAAATTCAGACAAATTTGATAGCATCCACCTAGACATCACACCAAAGCTACATATAAAATTTGAAAAAGATTGGGTGAGATATTGTGCCAATGGAATTGTTTACATAACAAATCTAAGATGGCTGTTGGCGGACATGTTTTTCAATGAAATTCAGAAAAATTCAATAGCTCCCATATAGACCCTGTTCTAAAACCACATATAAAATTTGAATCTAAAAAATCAAAACCTCCCAGCTCTAGCCTTGAGTTTGAAATATATTACCTTACGATTCTGGAGTGGAAAATCGTCTCTTGAGTGCAACATTGGCTGTCAGATCACAGTGACTGATAAAATGCTACCACCACATTGCATTAAATTTCCAACCATAGGTGGTTTGGGGCTTAATCCTTTACCCAAAGCATACAATATCAAAATTTATTATTTTAAATATAATTTTTTTTAAATTTTCAAAACATTTCAACAAAACCATATCATGTGACCCCTCGTTGGAATGAGCTCGATGAGCTCGTTCCAACAAGGGGTAACATGATATGGTTTTGTTGAAATTTTTTGAAAAATAATATTTTTTCAACCACTGAATTTGCATATTACGTGGGCGGATGCGGGCGATTCGTTGGGTAAAGGGTTAAAATTTTGAACGATTGAAAATTTTAACTGCGATTTGGAGGGGATGAGAGTAGTGTTCAACCGATGATTGGAACTGGCCACCACAATCAGTCGATTGTGGGCAATCGGATGAAAGCAGCAACGGCTCTTGAAACATCAGTTCAACAGATTGTTGCCAAGCATTTTGTGATGATTCATTAACTACATTTTATTATCTGCTGCAATTGTTAATGTAAAATGAAAGTGTCAATGACACTGTAGCTCAACTTGTTTAAGACATGTACATGTATAGTCTGTGACACAGCAATGAGAAACATCTAGGTAATGACCTGATAACAAAGGTACATGTAAAGTATTGTAACGGTCTGTACATAAATGCTGACCGTAGCCTGTAACAAATATATAGGTAAAGTATTGTAAAGGTGGGGTGACAGTCAGATGCTAAACTAGAAAAGAAAACTTTGAGTCCCAGAGTGGGTCTGACTGAACCCAAAAATATTTGTTCTCATTGCACAGTGATAACAAAGGCACCCAAAAACACTCGTTCCTGTCACAAGGTGATAACAAAGGTACCCCAAGAAGTTTTGTGAAGATCAGTTCATAAACACAGCCCATAGCCCGAGGCGTATTGACACGTGCACTTACTGTGTATAAGTAGCACTGAATAAATCAAAGTTCATCTAATTTGCATAATTTCTGCTCGAGAAAAAAACCCGCATTATATGTGATGTATTCCATGTTACTAAACATTCATACAATGAAAGTGTCAATGACCCTGTAGCTTAACTTGTGTGTTGTGTTTGATGAAAAGGATATGTGTTCAATGTTTATGAAAGGATTATGTTCATTTCTGTTCCCTGTGTGCTATGTTTATGATAAAAATAATATGAGGTGTACACTGTACTAAAGAGCTGAGGGGTGGGTTAATATGTCCTCACAGTTAATGTATGTGGCCCTCACAGTTAATGTATATCAACAAAAGTTACCAAGTTAGAGTGAAATTATTCCAAAAGAGTCATCCTATCAAGTTACATTAAAATCCCCTTATAAATATGGCCTGTAGACTGTGCTAAAGGTTTTCGGGCTTCAGGCCCCTGTAGCCGTCAGTTTCCCAATTGCGTCCAAAGGGGACGTTCTCATCTAGACATTATATGAAGTCAATCTACTAAGTTACAATGAAATCCCTTAATAAATATGACCTGTAGACTGTGCTAAAGGTTTTTGGGCTCTGGCAGCCATCATGGTTGAATGATCGCAACCAAAAGGGGACATTCTCATCTGGACACTATTTGGAGTCATCCTACCAAGCTACAATGAAATCCCTTCATAATTATGACCTGTAGACTGTTCTAAAGATTTTTGGGCTTTGGGCCCCTGAAGCCGTCACAGTTGCCCAATCGTGTCCAAAAGTGGACGTTCACATCTAGACATTATATGAAGTCAACCTACCAAGTTACAATGAAATCCCTTCATAAATATGACCTGTAGACTGTGCTAAAGGTTTTTGGGCTTTGGGCTCGGGCAGCCATCATGGTTGAATGATCGCAACCAAAGGGGACAATCTCATCTGGGCATCATCTGGAGTGATCCTGCGAAGTTACAATGAAATCCCTTCATAAATATGACCTGTAGACTGTGCTCAAGGTTTTCAGGCTTCGGGCACCTGTAGCCATCACAGCTGACCAATCACAACCAAAAGGGGATGTCATCATCTAGGCATTATATGGAGTCAACCTAAGAGGTTACAATGAAATCCTTCTATACATATAACCTTTTGCCTATGCTAAAGGTTTTTGGGCTCGGACAGCCATCAAGGCCGAATGATCACGCCCAAAATGGAATGTTCTCATCTAGACATTATTTGGAGTCATCCTACCAAGTTACAATGAAATCTCTTCATAAATATGACCTGTAGACAGTGCAAAAGGTTTTCGGGCTTCGGGCACCTTTAGCCGTCAAAGTTGCCAAATCATGTCCAAAAGGGGACGTTCTCATCTAGACATCATATGAAGTCAACCTACCAAGTTACAATGAAATTCCTTCATAAATATGACCTGTAGACTGTGCTTAAGGTTTTCGGGCTTCGTGCTCGGGCAGCCATCATGGTTGAATGACTGCAACCAAAGGGGACAATCTCATCTGGGCATCATCTGGAGTGATCCTGCAAAGTTACAATGAAATCCCTTCATAAATATGACCTGTAGACTGTGCTCAAGGTTTTCGGGTTTCGGGCACCTGTAGCCATCACAGTTGACCAATCACGACCAAAAGGGGATGTCATCATCTTGGCATTATATGGAGTCAACCTAACAGGTTACAATGAAATCCTTCTATAAATATAATCTTTTGCCTATGCTAAAGGTTTTTGGGCTCGGGCACCCATCAAGGCTGAATGATCACGGTCAAAATGGGACGTTCTCATCTAGACATTATTTGGAGTCATCCTACCAAGTTACAATGAAATCCCTTCATAAATATGACCTGTAGACAGTGCAAAAGGTTTTCGGGCACCTTTAGCCGTCAAAGTTGCCCAATCATGTCCAAAAGGGGATGTTCTCATCTAGACATTATATGAAGTCAACCTACCAAGTTACAATGAAATCCCTTCATAAATATGACCTGTAGACTGTGCTTAAGGTTTTCGGGCTTCGGGCTCGGGCAGCCATCATGGTTGAATGATCGCAACCAAAGGGGACAATCTCATCTGGGCATCATCTGGAGTGATCCTGCGAAGTTACAATGAAATCCCTTCATAAATATGACCTGTAGACTGTGCTCAAGGTTTTCGGGCTTCGGGCACCTGTAGCCATCACAGTTGACCAATCACGACCAAAAGGGGATGTCATCATCTAGGCATGATATGGAGTCAACCTTACAGGTTACAATGAAATCCTTCAATAAATATAACCTTTTGCCTATGCTAAAGGTTTTTTGGCTCGGGCACTCATCAAGGCTGAATGATCATGGCCAAAATGGGACGTTCTCGTCTAGACATTATTTGGAGTCATCCTACCAAGTTACAATGAAATCCCCTCATAAATATGACCTGTAGAATGTGCTAAAGGCTTTCGGGCTTCGGGCACCTTTAGCCATCACAGTAGCCCAATCATGTCCAAAAGGGGACGTTCTCATCTAGACATTATATGAAGTTAACCTACCAAGTTACAATGAAATCCCTTCATAAATATGACCTGTAGACTGTGCTAAATGTTTTCGGGCTTCGGGCTCGGCAAGCCATCATGGCTGAATGATCACAACCATAGGGGACAATCTCATCTGGGCATCATCTGGAGTGATCCTAAGAAGTTACAATAAAATCCCTTCATAAATATGACCTGTAGACTGTGCTCAAGGTTTTCGGGCTTCGGGCACTAGTAGCCATCACAACTGACCAATCACAACCAAAAGGGGATGTCATCATCTAGGCATTACATGGAGTCAACCTAACAAGTTACAATGAAATCCTAAATATGACCTTTTGCCTATGCTAAAGGTTTTTGGGCTCGGGCACCCATCAAGGCTGCATGATCGCGATCAAAATGGGACATTCTCATCTAGACATTATTTGGAGTCATCCTACCAAGTTACAATGAAATCTCTTCATAAATATGACCTCTAGACTGTGCTAAAGGTTTTTGGGCTTTGGGCCCCTGTAGCCATCACAGTTGCCCAATCATGCCCAAAAGGTGACTTTCTCATCTAGACATTGTATGAAGTCAACCCACCAAGTTACAATGAAATTCCTCAATAAATATGACCTGTAGACTGTGGTAAAGGTTTTCGGGTTTTGGGCTCGGGCAGTCGTCACGGTTGGCAGATCATGCCCAAATGGGGAAATTCTCATCTAGACATCATAAGGAGTCATCCTACCAAGTTACAATGAAATCCCTCCACATTAAACATGACCTGCAGACTGTGCTAAAAGTTTTTGGGTTTCGGGCTTGGGCAGCCATTACGGTTGATAGATCATGCCCAAAAGGGGACGTTCTCATCTAGGCATTATACAGAGGCATCCTACCAAGTTACAATGAAATCCCTTCATAAATACGTCCTGTAGACTGTGCTAATGGTTTTTGGGTTTTGGGCTCGGGCAGCCATACCGGTTGCCCGATCGCGACCAAAAGGGGACGTTCTCATCTAGACATGACCCCAAACCTGCATATGAAATTTCGTGACGATCAGACAAGAACTGCGGGGTGTAGCCCGTGCTAAAGGAAAATGTGAACAGACGTCACAGACTCACAGACTAACAGACTCACAGACTAACAGACTTCCGCACGCGTGATGGCAATAGCTTATCTTGACTATGTCAAGTTAAGCTAAAAATTTATTCAAATCAGAACTTTCATACAGAAGTTCTGTACAAAAAACTGATTGCACTAATTCTGGAACAAAATGGTCACCAGCAGCCATCGTAATTTAGGACCACACCCCAAAACACTTATTCTCGTCCCAAAGTGATAACAAAGGTACCCAAGAAGTTTCGTCAAGATCGGTTTATAAATACAGCCTCCAGCCCAAGCCGTATTGATATGTGCACCTACAGTGTATAAGCAGCACTGAATAAATCAAAGTTCATCTAATTTGCATAATTTCTGCACGAGAAAAAAACCTGTATTATATGTGATGTATTCCATGTTACTAAACATTCACACAAAAATTTATTCAAATCAGAACTTTCATACAGAAGTTCTGTACAAAAAACTGATTGCACTAGTTTTGGTACAAAATGGCTGTCAGTTGCCGTCTTGAATTTCGGACCGGACCCAAAAACACTCGTTCTTGTCCCACGGTGATAACAAAGATACCCAAGAAGTTTCGTAAAGATCGGTTCATAAATACGGCCTATAGCTAGAGCCGTATAGAATTGCTGACGGACGACTGGCCATGGCATAAGCTCAAATTTGACTTGCGTCAAAGTTGAGCTAATGATGTCAATGATACCATTCAATTAACTTGAGAAACAACCACAATGTATATTCTTAATCTCTCCAGATGCCCCTTTATGGGATATACAAGTTAACCGACATGTTAAGCTTACAACTGAGCATATTTGCGACAATCGCCAGTTCATAACAGAAAAGTAAAATTACCAGTTGCACGCACTTGGGCGGTAAACGTGGCTCTGAGAGCCATGTTTACCATCCAAGTGTGTCAGACAGGTAATTTTACTGCGACCCCAGTCAACGAAGTTTAACACTGTGAAAACCATTCAATTTAATATAGTTCTTTCGAGCTTCGACATGTATAATAGTGCACAGTATTAGAATCGGAAATGGCCGATTGTGAGCTCAAATAACTAGTAACCGGACAGGGACCATTTTTGGTAATCGAGTAAACACTAGATGAGAGACATCCCCACTCCTCAAACACCTCGTCGGCTGAGTGCTAGAATGTTCTATGTCACTCAGGTGACGACCTGTCGCCATGCCTCTGCAAAGACTGTCAAACCTGAGTATTTTCTAGATATATTTCATAAAATCTAGTCATGGCTGCTATTAAGCAGCCATGACTAGATTTGATGAAAAATTAATCTAAATGTAACACAAGAAATCATTAATGAAAAAATCCATTCAGTTTACATGGGGAATATACGAGTAAATGTGCCCAGCTTATACTTATTTCAGTAACAAATGAAACATATTGCTGGGCCAGCAGCATGCAAAGGGTTGAGCAAGTGTGTCAGAGCTACATGTATGTCACTATGATAACAATGGACCTGTACAAAAAAACATCCTTTGAAAGTTGGATATATGGAACAAGATTAGAAATTTCTGAATGTACTTACCCTGGCTGGTGTTTATTTCTCTTTGTTTTATCTTCCCCTTGTTGAACTTTACTGCAGTGGCGTGACCCCCCAGAATTAGTCTTTGGTTGGTCGGCCATAGGCAGAACACCTAATCTGGCTCATGCCAGAATTCCACTCTGGTCTGTGAAGAGAAATAATTATAGAGATATTAACTTTACAATGATATGAACATTGCATAATTACAGTGTTAATGACACTGTAGTTTACCTTGACTTGATAATACATTTATGGCATCCATGTCATAATTACTTATGTTGCATTTGTACATTGTGACATAATTATTGACTTTTCTATTATTTTATAATCTACCAGAAAAAAAAAACCTGGCAGTCAGTCTAGGTAACCAACCATGATGGGAATACATGTACAGTGGAGCTCACTTCATTGGATATCTCTTAACTGAATAACCCTGTTAACTGAATATAATTTCCCAACACAAAACCATTTACCATACCTCCAGTACATATTTGACCTGTTAATTGAATATAGGTTATAGAGTAAACTCCTGTTAATTTAATAAAAAATCTTGTAACTTCCCGAGAAATTACCCTGACTCTCTCCAGTTTTTCTTTGTTTATAGACCTATTTGGCTTCAGTACATGTTGGGTATGCTGAAGCAGGCCTTGATTTGTTCAGCTTTGCATCGCAAAATGCAGAGCAAAAATCAAATTTTTTCAGTAAATTTTGTTTCTTAACATACTAAACACAATTGTTTACAATTAGCTGTAACGTAAGTGCAAGCCCTTCTTCGGAACTAACTCAAGCTAATAACTTTTCCAAATGAGTTGGAAAAGTGGAAGAGTGCAAAAGCACAGAAACAAAATCGAAAAAGGAGTGAAGCGAGACCGGCGCTCGACATTACAGCTGACCTCTGCAAAACAGAAGGCCCTGTCTGTAAATCCTCTAGAGAGACATATGGCATATGTCGATTGGTAGCTGGACCTGGGACACGATGACAAGACACTGGAGGATTGTCCCAAGAATGACAGGAACCTGCCATTGGCATCTGCGAGACAGAAGGCCCCAAATGCCCATCCTCTGAGACCGACGACAAGCAAAGATCGACAGCCAGATTTGGGAGAGAGTGAGAAATCACCGGAGGAAGGTCCCATAAGTGACAGCTAACAGGAGCCGTCACTGACCTCTGCCAAACAAAAGGCCCTGGTTGCCAATGTCCCAGCCCCATCCTGCTAGTCGGCTCACCAGCAGGGCAAGGCAGAACAACAAATGATTCGCACGAGGAATGAGGAATCACTGCCAAAGTGACCGAGCGTCCCAACCAGCCAGGAGCAAACCTAGCTAGATGAAACGGAGCAGCCAGCAAACCTGTACAGCTTCGCTGAGAAGCCAAGGAAGGCTGGGAGCCCTGTGACAAACCACCAGATACAGCCTCGGGCCCCCAAGACTGTATACTATTCCCAGAAGAGATGGCAGAAGCAATATCATGCAAGATAGGAGCAGCATGAACAATTTCCTCAGCAACTGCAGATGATGCAGGTGGCAAATCAGGGAGCAACCGAGCTGACCTCGGAAAAACTCTCGACGAAAACAGTCGCCTCAAGGGTGACCACCGGAGCCAAAGGAAGGGAGACCGCAGTCCCTACTTCAGGCATCCCAGCACCAGACCACCAACAGTTGCGAAGGAACTTGCTATCGAAAAAAGGCTGCCCAACATCCTCAGTGACAGAGTCACCACATGCACTCTCAGAAATATCCAAGGAGGCACAGCTACCTTTGCCCCAAGAACGAGGGGTTCAAACACCACAGGGATGGGCCTGAGAACAATTGTTGCAAGTGACGCAAGTACTGTGAACATCATCGACTTGTTTCACCTGCTTACAAGAATGACAAGGGAGTATTTTCGGCACTGTCCAAAAAGGTGACAGAATAATTTCTAGTGGGAAAAATCCCCAAAAATAATCCAAAGATTCAAGCTTCCCACCAGCAGAAAACGGATCAATGCGGATCACATTTTTGCACGTGGAAAAGGCAAGATAAGTAAAGATAACACAAGCTAAAATGAGCATAAATATAAAGAAAAACACAACAATTTTGAGCTTGAATAAAGGATACAATCCTAGAATGCACATATAACAATAATCATAGCAAGTTATTCAAGTTATTCTCAAAGAAACAAGCTGAGCAGCACCAGTCACAAAAACTCTGACCATGCACGATGGTGAAAAAAAGGAATTGACGTCACGGTTGTTGCGCATGCACTCGGTAAATGCAAGAGCTGTGCAGAGAGAGTACCTGTAATGTCGAGCATCGGTCTCACTCAACCCCTTTTCGATTTTTTTTTCGTGCTTTTGCACTCTTCCACTTTTCCAACTCGTTTGGAAAAGTTATTAGTTTGAGTTAGTTCCGAAGTAGGGCTTGCACTTATGTTACAGCCAATTGTAAACAATTGTGAGTAGGTTGAGAAGAAATTACAAACTTCGATGCAATAGCTGGAATTGATCAGCCTTTTTTTTTACTTTGGGATAAAATCTACGAACGCAAAAAGTATTCTCACAATTGCTGAGTTGGATGGTATGATGAATAATGAGTATGCAAAGTGCATACCATTTATATCATCAGCTACTGTGCATAGCTTAAGAACATATATCGCTTCTAATTGGTGGGTGGGAAAATCTTGACGATGTCAAACCAGAATGTTAGGGAGGGAATGTTTTTTGGGGAAGTAAACAAGTGTCTCATGAAACTTAAAGTACAATATCTCACAAGGTAAACTTTACAATACATGTGTTCTGGAAATCAGCAGGACATACATAGTGAGAATATAGGATAAAATTCATATTATTTATTTATTTATTGGTGTGTAAGGTCACATACTTATGCACAATGGCTAATCGTGACCGTGACAGTTTTACGGATGGAGGAAGCTGGAGTACCCAGAGAGAACCACCGAGCATCGACAAGCAACTGTCAGGTCCTCAACATTCTAACTCTGTTCAAGCTCCATTCAAGCAGGGTTACAGCAGTTGGCGACATGTGCACCATCGACATGCAGTACGGCTTAGTACACAGTGCCATCATACTCCATCGAGGCAACCGGGAAAAAGTGCCTTACTCAAGGACACAACGTGGGTTGTCCAGGACAGGGATCAAACTCGGGACCTCTAGCATAGAAGTCCAACAGTCTACCACTGAGTCACCACACTCTCGATAAAAAATGTTGATATATTAAAGGTCGGATCAACCTATATCATAGCAATGTATTTTCTTACCTGGACTCATCTAGAATTTGAATTCTAGTAAGTAACAGAATATAATTTCTCTTCATACACTTGGAAAAATGAGTTTGAAAGTAAGACTCAGTTACATTCCCAGACAGAGACCAGCCTAGAGGGGAATTTTAGGGAGACTTCAAGTCTCCCTCCAGAAAAAATAGGGAGACTGCAGAGTCATGTAGGGAGACTTCATAGGCAAGTGAGGAAAATTAAGAATATTCATGTACCACTCCTGCCGCCCCTTCATATTTTCAATTTGTGGTCCTCCAATAACATCCAAATAATCCAGGTCCAGTTGTCTATGATGCATCTGTGCCAGGTTAAAAAATCACTAAGTAATTATTGACTGAAAATCCCCTCACTGCTACCCTCTCCTTCATGACCCCTCCCCTCTTCTTCCTGCCAATCCCCCAGCACCCTCCTGTGGTTGCCTTTCACCAAAGTCTACTAAGCTAATAATTTCCTGAGTCTGAAAGCGTGAACAGGACCAGATGTAAGAAGGTTGCTTGGGAGGTACTATGTTAGTTAATAAACAAAATACATTCTGGGGTCGAGAATTTTGTAAAAGAAATGTCATTCCGCATCATTTTTATGGCATTCCGGTATCATTCCGCATCATTTTGTGTCATTCCGGTGTTTAGGAGGACCCTTTTTCAAGATCGTCCACATGCACACTTGTGTCGTGTACTGTTGTGAAAGTGCATAAAAGCATCAAGGGAGATAATTTGTTCGCTGCCAGTTAGAGGAATTACCTGGATGCAGTTTTAGTTTACAGTTGGTTTCCATGAAGATTATTGATTATTGTTATTTCGTCTGCTATCATCATCATCGTCAATCATCATTATTCACATTGTAATTAAAGGTAAGTTTCATGCATGTTTAGGATTTACATATTCATATTTAATGTGACACCATGAATTTTCACATTATTGGCGTTAGCTCGTAAATCTTTGGATTTCTTTGTGGGTTCACGTTTTCTCTTTCGGAAAGGCTGCGACGCGCTATTGTCTTTTCGTTTTTCGCTTTTCATGCGTTGCTTTTCATGTCGCTCCATAATAATTTTTTGGGCCAGTCATGCGACGCTGATAATTGCGTGACAATTCTACGAAATTAATTTGGTGATTGATATTTTTGTATCTTTTTTGACGATCACGCACATTGATTGACCACGTCGGTCTCCGCGTCAATTGTTTCGGTTTTTCCTGCGCAATATCTTTGGGCCACTGGCTTGTTTACATTCAATAATTCCTTCATTTCGCCACTAGCGTCTAGTGTTGACATTCTTTTCACTATTTCTTCCTCGCTTACAGCTATTGTTATTCCATTCTTTCCAAGCAGGGGGAAAGGTTACATATTGTGTACGAAATTGGTAAACAAAAACAAATAAATAAAATATGTCAAAGGTCAATGTTAACACTGCACCATACGGGGAATTACAGGTCATACCAAAAGTGGGCTCAAAAATAGCCCAGCACATCATACTTTTGCGGAGAGAAATCGGGTGCATCACTCGAGACGATCTTCTGCAAATCCCCAAATTTTCGGGATCAAGGGACCAATGGGCTAAAATTGATTTCACACCACCCACCCCGGGTGTTCAGGTTGACAATTCATTACCATCAACATTTGACCCACCCAAGGATGGAGAGCAAACAGAGGGAGTGGCATCACCCACCTTTCCACCATCACCAACACTTTCTGGACCTTTGGCTTCCAAATACGATCCAGAATATTCTGTTGTTGGGCAGGGTGAGGTACCCGTGGTTTATCGTTTTGAGGAGGGGGTCAAACCTCATTTGGATTTATCACTTGAAGACAAAGACATTCCACGCAGTAGCATGGGTTTACCAGTGTCTGGTCACACATTTGACTTAACTACCCCAACTCATGTAACTACACATCCACATCTCTATGGGGACAAACAGTTGATTCGATCGGAAGCGGCTGATGTGTCTGTTCGAGACCAGGTATCCTGGGCTGACCGAGCAGATGCTCTCAATGCTGCCCGATCTTTTCTTACAACACAGGTGCAACCTTCACCATCCACGTCAGTCTCTGTACCAATGTGGCAAACTACACAACCTGATCTTAATAGTGGTGTCTACAGTCAAGCAGCTGCCCACATAATGGGTTTGGGGCTGCCCCCGGTTAGCCAAAGCACAATCCAACTGACTCAACCGAGCCCTATGAATTATGGTACTCAAGTAGACAGGGTCACTCGACAATCTGGTGTTGGGGCATGGCAGGTGGGCAATCTGGGAGTTCCCCCGGGATCAGCCAAACCCATGGATCATGGGTTTGCCCAACCCGACGCTATGACATTCCCTGGGATGGGGGTGCCACCTCTACAAAACATGCCTGTCTACACCATGGCAAACACTTTGCAGGGTAGCGTCATTGGAGCAGGGTACATACACCATGATCCAAAGTTTCCTCCACCTACTGTAAGTGCGGCCTTACCAGCACCCTATACTCCAGTGTTTGGAGCGGGGGCCGGTTATCTTGGGTATTCAAGTTTAGGGAGATCCCAGCCAACTCAATCAATTCATGGTTGTTCTCAAGTTATCACACCTGGGGTGGCACAATCAGGTGTTCACTCAAGCTTTCTGTGTCAGAACAGGTCAGTGCCACCGGTGCTGCAACAAACCAAAGGACAGCAACCTCCAGTACACTATTACGCTGCACCCCCAGTGAATCAGGGTTTGGGTTATCAATTCACGCCAAGTTATGGACAAACATATCCAACACCAGGGTTTGGTGATAGGCGTGATTGCGATGACCAATACAGGGGTCGTACATGTAGATTATCACGCATGCCGAAAGGGTTCTACTATGACGGCACCGAAGCCTGGCAGCCTTTTAAACTAAAATTTCAATATCATGCCAACTCACAAGAATGGGGACCAGAAGAATGAAAACAGGCCCTCTGTTGGTGCCTCCGGGGTAAAGCGAGTGAATATTTCAGGTCAAGGTCACCATCTCCAATTATTTGTTACCTCTGCAAAGGTCAAGGCCATTATCAAAGAAACTGTCCATCTCGAGATCGATTAGCTAGTGCTTTCGAAAAGTTTGCATCAAAATTTGGCCAAGAAAATACACTAAAATCTGAGTCATTTAAAAGTTTGAATAAGCCAACATCACCAAATGATCATTCGGAAAGCAGGTCAAGGTCACCATCTCCAATTATTTGTTACCTCTGCAAAGGTCAAGGCCATTATCAAAGAAACTGTCCATCTCGAGATCCTGAAAATAGGACAAGTAAACATCGTGTAAAATTTGAGACTTTAAACGAGAAAGGAGCGGACCCAGAGGTCTGATCTCGTTCCAACCAGAAAACGACCTCGTTAACATGAACGACACAACCAGTGACATGGGCATGAATGAGTTAACCATTCAACGGGTTAAATCTCCCTCAAAGATTGAGGTCCAAGTGTCTATTTCAGACGCCAGTGTGAACGCTGTGGTCGACACCGCAGCCGATGCTACTATCATGTCAGATAGGTTTTTCAATGCACTCAAACATCAACCTCCCATTATTAAGCAACTAAAGTTTAATACCGCAGCAAGAAACAACAAAATGACAGGGGACCCGGCAAAATTGTTATTGGCGATCTGGTTTTTAACGAAAAAATTTATGTCGCGCCAATAGAAGACGACATGCTATTGGGTGTGGACTTCCTAAAGAAACATGGTGCCCAGATAGACATGAATGCAGGCTCTATTTCTTTGGGCGGATGTAGGCTTCCTACAGTCCAACGGGAAACCACAAAAGAGCACACAAGGGTTGCGAGGGTCATAGTGGAACATCAAACGGTTATTCCGGCCCGGTCAGTGGCGCTACTTCAGTGCGAAACTGTTCCACCGGTCGCAGACTTCCTCATTGAACCCGTGGTAAAACACGATCCCATTGTGCTCCCCACCTTACATAAGGGTTATATGCCCCCTACAGTTTGTTTCATAAATTCAGCGGATGTTGATGTTGAGTTACACAAGGGTGAGTGTATCGGAGAAGCTTTTGAAGTTAGCGAGGTGGTGTTAGATATAAATGAGTATGGCAAATTCAGTGTCGATAACACAGAGCTTTGTGAAAATGCTGAGGTTGCCAGCGTTAGTCAAGTTTTAAAAACTGCCGAGTCGAGCAGCGAAAGAACTAAAAATAGTAACCAGCGAGAGAGTGCGTCTGAACTTCCAGAACATGTTTGCGATCTTTTTGAACGTTCCGCAAAATTGATTTCACCAGAGTTCGCGTCGAAACTGAAATTACTACTTGCCGAGTTCCACGATGTCTTCGCTAAAGACGAACTTGACTTAGGGACATTCAATACCATCGAGCATAGCATACCATTAGCAGAGGGAGCTCGTCCCATCAAACAAGCGATGCATCGAACACCGGCATGTTTTGCAGATCAGGAAGAAAGTCATCTGAAAAAACTTTTAGAAGCCAAAGTCATCGAACCCTCAATGTCTGAGTGGGCGTCGGCTCCGGTTTTAGTACGAAAACAAGACTCTTCAATGCGTTGGTGCGTCGATTATCGACGTTTGAACGAAGTTACCCGAAAAGAGGTGTACCCGTTGCCTCGCATTGATGACTGTCTTGACACTTTGAGCGGAAACTCATGGTACGGACGGGCAGATTGTCTTGCGGCGTATCATCAGGTATCCGTACGAGAGGAAGATCGCCCTAAAACTGCTTTTTTGACCAAGTACGGTACTTTCCAGTTCCTAAAAATGCCCTTTGGCCTTTCAGGATCACCATTTACCTGGTGTAGAGTCATAAATTTGGTACTCCAAGGGTTAAATTGGGATATGTGCCTTGGGTACATTGACGACCTGGTTATACTGGGAAGTACTGAAGCCGAACATCTCTGAAACATTGAAAAAGTACTCCAACGGTTTAGGGAATATGGTCTGAAATTAAAGCCTAGCAAGTGTGACTTTTTCCAAAAAAGTATCGAGTTCTTGGGTAGGGAGATTAGTGAAGAAGGAGTTAAAATGCTGGACTCCTCAGTGAAGGTGGTACAATACTGGCCAGCGCCCCAGAGCACGAAAGATGTTGAGAGTTTCTACGGCCTTGTCAATTACCACCGCTCCTTCATCAAAAACTATGCTGAGTTAGCTAGCCCATTGTATGAGGTGACTGGGAAGCATAAGTTCAAGTGGGGTGTAGAGCAACAGTCGGCGTTCGACAAGCTCAAAGAGGCGTTGACGTCTCCACCTGTTCTTGCATTGCCAACGTCCGAAGATCTGTTTGTCTTGGACATGGATGCAAGTAACTTTGCTATTGGTGATGAACTACTGCAACTCCAACATGGAGAGGAGAAAGTGGTAGCCTATGGTAGTTTCATATTATCTCCACAGCAGAGGCGGTACTGTACTACACGACGCGAGCTTCTCGCAGTAGTGCGGTTCACTCGTCAGTTCCGCCATTATTTGTTAGGTAGAAATTTCATCCTCAGGACCGACCACAGTAGTCTACGTTGGATCATGAACTTCAAGGAGCCACAGGGTCAACTAGCCCGCTGGTTAGAGGAGCTAAGTATGTATAGTATGGTAATCCAACATCGTAAGTGACGCTCTGTCCAGGATTCCAGTAGAGGGCTCTTGCGAGGAATATGTTCCAGGATCATCTCTGAGTAATCTCCCTTGTGGTGGGTGCAAATTCTGTACTAGGGTCCATAACAGTTGGGCAAAATTTGAAAATGATGTGGATGATGTGGTTCCTCTTGTAAAAGGCTCGGCAATATTTCAGACGGATGTCACCATCCAGGCGATTCGTCAGGTTATGGGTGTTGAACCAAGTGAAATACCAACAATGCCAGAGCTATTATGGGGATCTGAGGAAACTTGGGAAGATCCAAGATGGCCAACAGGTTCTATATGTCCAGACACTGGGTGGGCTCATTCTCAACTAGACCTTGAACTGCTAACAGGTATGCAACCTGAGCTCAAGGTAATGCGGACCTCACAGGACCATGACCAATCACTTTTGGCAAATGTGCGTACTCTGGAGGAGCTCGTTGAAGTCCAGCGCCAGGATCCAGATTTAGCACCAGTGATTGAGTGGTTAGAAACTGGAGACGAGCCTAGCAAGGGAGAATTGTTCATAAGCAGCCCAGTCACCAAATACATCTGGATCAACAGGCAACGCTTCTTGATAAAGGATAATCTTCTGTACAAAATCCGACGGGATTCAAGCCAGGCTCTGGTTATTCCTAGTCAGTTTGCTGCAGAAGTATTGACCCTTGCTCATGATATACCTGCTTCAGGTCACCAAGGGGTGGTTCGCACCCGGGAACGTGTGCGGAACAACTACTATTGGTATGGGGTCAGTCAGGACATAGAAATCTTTGTGGCTGCCTGCCCACAGTGCAATCAGGGTAAAAAACCGAACCGACATTCCAGGTGGGAACAGGTTACTTACTATGCAGGGGCCCCAATGGAAAGGGTTCATGTTGACTTTTTGGGTCCCCTAATGGAAAGCCACAAAGGAAATAAGTATATCATGGTTATGACATGTCAATTTACGAAGTGGGTAGAGTTTATTCCACTTCCAGATCAAACGGCCGAAACTACAGCTTACTCTGCAGTCAACGAGTTCTTCTCTCGATTCGGCTGCCCATTGCAAATTTTCTTGGATCAAGGAGCAAATTTTGAGTCAAAATTGTTCACAGCACTGTGTGAAGTGCTCCAAATCCACAAGGCGCGAACCACACCTTACCGCCCCTCAGCAAATGGGGCGGCGGAATGTCAGAATCAGAACGTTAATGAATGCTGTCCGCTGTTATGTGGATAAAGGTCAGAAAAGCTGGAACAAATTTCTGCCCCAGCTTGCCGGAGCGATCAGGTCGTCGCCACATCGCGTACAGGTTTTACCCCAAATAAAATGATGCTTGGTCGTGAGGTAAATCACCCGTCTGATCTCGTGTTTAATTTCCAGCCAAAAAAAACCTGAGCATGAAAACGTGGCTGAGTATGTGCAAACATTGGTGAAAGAAATAAAACAATGCCACGAGGTAGCTCGAGAGCACCTTAAAGTAGAGTGTAAAAAGATGAAGCGAGATTATGACATCAGGACGAACAAGTATGAATATAAACTGGGCGATCTGGTATACCTACTTGACACAGCAACAAAGAAGGGTAAGAGTAAAAAACTTGCACCTTCATAGAAGGGGCCTGGCATCATTGCTAAGGTGTACACGCCATATTTGTACAAGATCTTCCTGAAAAATGCAGTGATCGTTATAAACCATGACCGAATTATGAAATGCCATGACTGGACCTTACCACCCTGGTTGACCAAATGTCTAGAACGTTTTCGTCAAACGGGAGACGTCATATGGGAGAGATCCACAAGTGAGTTTTGTATATGTAAGCAAAAATGGGGTGGAAAATTCATGCTCCAATGTGATTTCTGCGAAAATTGGTTTCATGGCAAATGTGTGAGTATCACTCAGGAAGAAGCCGATCAGATTGATATTTATCGATGCCCAAACTGTTGAGTTGTTAGTTGGGCTATCAGCATCAAAGCTAATGGTGTCTCTTCTACAATTTCAGAATGAGCGAGTTAGATGAAGACATGTTGTTGTCCAGTGATGTGGGCTCCCCGCCTAATGGTGCTTTGCAGGATGTCACAAGTGAATTAACTGTTGATAAACAATCACCGCCCCAAAGCAATATAGAGGAGTCTACTGATGTCGCATCAGTCATTCAGGAGTCCTTGATAGATGGTGTGGTCTCCATGAGTATCAACTATGGAGGAACTGGTACACAGATGAATCGTGATGGTATGATGGCGTCCACCCAGGCCATCACCGAGACAAGTTTTCCCGCCACACACTGTAAAGTTGGACAGGGAAACACAACTGACGAGACAAGGGTGGCGTCCACCCCCAGTCAGGAACGAACAGAAAAAAACCCCGCTGTTTCCAGTGTGGATAGTAAAATGCCATTAGGATCTGTTGAATTTGACCCTGACAGGTGCCCACTTCGGGACTGTGATAGAAATGTCAAGGGTCAGCAGAAACAGCATTTTTACTCACAGCATGTTAAGCCCTGTTGGTGGCCCTTAGAGCAGCGTTATGGGCCCATGCCTCAGGTTTTTAGGCAGCAGATTAGGGAGGACCTGGACCATTTTTCATTAGTCTTATGCCCGAGTCGGGTGGTCCCAGATACCAGAACAGAAGCGCAACGTCTGCGTCAGCTGAGAGCTCTTCTCAATGAAAATGTGGATTATCGAGCACTACCAACTCCCTTTCTGATTGGGCAGGAAGATAAACAGAACATCCTATGATTCACATCGGATCTTGGAGACGAGGTTCCTGAGGGTGGTCCATCGATATCACCTTATATCAACGCAAACTGCTGCTTACTACACTGGTGTGTACTAGCCGCCATATTAAATAAATTGCCAGATGCCGAAAGAGAGACTTTAAAACGTTCCATTGTGCCAGTGTGGCTCATAGAGATCATGCGGAGTAGGCTGATGAAAGGACACATTCCAAAGGGGGACATCGAGGAGGCCAGGGAATTGATCCAAGAAGGAATGAGACCAGAGACGGCTCCCAGCGCATTGCCAGCGGCCATCATTATTAGGGATGCCTATCAGACATCTGCGGATTCAGAGCGACAAGAGCTGCGTTCACGGAAGGATAATCGTGACCAGAGAAAGCGGAAGAGGCCTGGGTCAGGCAGTAGGCGAAGGAATGCGTCCAGGAGTAGGGACCGTTGCTCGGCAGCAAGCAGTAAGAAGTACGTCCGGACTACGTCAGTCTCAGGAGCTTCAAAATCTGTGACGTTGAAGTTAGAGACGACTACATCTACCAGGATTGAGGAAGAGAAGGCTAGAAAAGCCGACCCCACCAGGTCTGCTGACAAGACAGTGACAGTCAAGGGAATCTTGAAGAAACCCCTGGTAGGAATTGATTGCGAGGAAAGTTCTGGTTGGATTCTAACACCTCTGCACCTGAGGCAATCCAAAAGGCAAATGTAAGGATTTCCACACCTGTTGATGTCATTGGTGGAGTACAGGTTTACTGCGACCCGGAAACTTATCCTAAAGTCGAAAGTCTCACTTGCAATCCTCAATGGAAAGTCGCCATTGGCATTCATCCAAAGAAATATCAATCATTCACCAGCTCAGATATGGATAGGTTGAAGACACTCGTTCAGCATCCGGCTGTTTCTGCCATCGGTGAAATTGGGCTTGATCGGTTGAAGCGTCTTTCTGATCATGAGCTTTTTCACATGGATCAAACTTTTCGGAAACTCTTGGGGTTGGCAAGGTCTGTTAGTAAACCCATCATCCTGCATATTAGAGGATCTCCTGATCAGCGCACCAGCCAGGACGCCAGCTTTACCGCATTGGAAATGGTGAGAGCAGAAACCCACGACTCCCAGGTAATCCACCTCCATTGCTTCACAGGAACTAGCCAAGTAATTTCTGCCTGGAGCCACCTGCGCCCCAACACTTATTTTGGTTTTACAGGGGCATGTGCCCAATTCTCTGAGGTGCAGAAGGATGGTGTGCGAGCTGTGAATCCAGACCGGATTTTGATAGAGTCAGACGCCCCACACTTCGAAACAAATGGGCGCCCAGGGACATCCCCTGCAGTGATTGGAGAGGTAGCTGTGGAACTTTCCAGGATCCTGGGATGCTCTTCCGAAGATGTCCTTTCATATGCCAATGCAAACGCTAGGCGTGTTTATGGCATACAGTTGCAATAATCCAATAACGACAAATGAATCCTTAGATCAATTTTCCATGAGTCATGGTTTTATTTTCAATTCTGGTTTCCAGTGAGTCTGGATTTTCATTTCAATCTACACAAGAATCATGTTTAGAGTTGCACGAACCTTCCTCCCCTTGGAGAGACTCTTTTCAAATAAAAAAAAAGGGAGTAGTGTTGTGAAAGTGCATAAAAGCATCAAGGGAGATAATTTGTTCGCTGCCAGTTAGAGGAATTACCCGGATGCAGTTTTAGTTTACAGTTGGTTTCCATGAAGATTATTGATTATTGTTATTTCGTCTGCAATCATCATCATCGTCAATCATCATTATTCACATTGTAATTAAAGGTAAGTTTCATGCATGGTTAGGATTTACATATTCATATTTAATGTGACACCATGAATTTTCACATTAGTACAAAGCTTTTCTTGTCATCACTAAAGCCTTTTTTCATGTGTTTCAATTCCATTTGTGTTTTTCTGGGAATAGACAGCCCAACAGTTAATAGTTGTCAGCAAAACGAAATGAAAATACTGTGTTATAAAATACGTCTGTTGTGTATACACTTTCGGCATCCTAAGCGACGTAACCTACTTTCAAACTGGGTTATTTTGTTGAATCGGGTGAGTCACCTATTTTTGTTTCGACACTTGAAGCTCCGACTGAAACGTAACAAAATAGAAATAAAAAAAATCTGCCAAATGCGACAATGGGCAATTGATTGTCGTGTGATTTCAAATAAATGGACGTTTATTTGTCTAATTAAAATGCCCATTTATCACACTCGAGCACATTCGATTTTTTAAAATAATCGTTTTCATGTAAACCTCGCATCACTCAGTTCAGCCTTTCCTCATTTTGGCCAATTTTTAGAGGGCAACTTGTAATCGCCCCAACCATTTTTCTAGGCGACTTTCGGCTTAGAAGGGCGATATAATCGCCCTAGTTGCCCTCACGGCTGGTCCCTGTTCCCAGATGAAAGGAAATTTGAGTTTTTCAGGTCAAATTTTCTCACTCCGGGCCAAACCATGGTTGATCCAGGGGGTCCTTGCACATTCAACCTGGGCTACAAAAAAAAGTTACTAATCAATTTTCTGTGACCAAATCGAGGCCTGTGAGGAAATCCAAGATGGCTGCCATGGCAGCCACAATGACTGCCGGGAAGAAAATGCAGGCGAGTGAACGATCACTCTCCTCATTTTGATTTTTCGAGTGAATAATTCAGGAGAGTGATCTGAATCCCTTACATCTGATGACAGCCCAAACTGACCAGCACTATACACTAAAATGACCATACATGTACAAATTTTGTTATTTGTTCATTTTTGCTCTAAAAACCTAGCTTATGACTCCTCATTGGAATGAGCTCATTGAGATCGTTCCAATGAGGTGTCATAAGACATGTTTTAGGCAAAGTATGAAGGATTTTAGTTAATGCGAGATAATGTTTCGCAAGTATCGTCTCCGAGTTAGGTCAGGTAATGGGTGACTGAAATGCAATATATAACCTGATGTTTAGACATAATTTCTACACACATCATGAAGGTGAGTGATTAACTGCTCCCCTTGTGAAACGTTGAGGAGTGACGACGAGTGAGAGCGATCACTCTCCTCTCCCGTCAGTCCCTGCAGCCATTGTGTCTTGCCAGCCATGATCAACATATGATATTCTCATCTACTCATGATACTAAATCATCCTGCAGAGTTTCAAGAAGCTTGATGTATCATTTGATCTGCTTTGTATTCTACGAAATATCAAAGATGGCTGCCATGGTGATTATTATGGGTGATCAACTTTAACTCTTTACCCAACATAACGGCCAAAACCCGCCAGCACTATTCACAAAAATCGCCAATTAATTTTAATTATTTTTTTCATTTTTGTCTCAAAAACAGAGGTTATGACACCTCAGTGGAACGAGCTCGTTCCAATGAGGGGTCATAACCTATGTTTTTGAGACAAAAAATGAAAAAACTTAGTTATTCAAAAATTTTTTTTGCAAGTGTTGTCTGCTTTTCATGTTTAGGTAAAGGGTTAACCAAAAAAGGATTTTCTCATCTATTCATCAAACTAAGTCTCCATGCAAAATTTCAAGAAATTGATGCGAAAATGCAACCTGTGGAAACACAAGATGGTTACTGTGACGGCTATTGCTGGCTGCGAGGCGTGGCGATAACAGAATGTTCTCATCTAGATAAGAACCAGAACATGCATATGATATGTGGTGATTATCAGAAGAGAAATGCTGGCTGTTGCCCATACTGAACATATACACCTGGAACTTAAGCACCCCCTGAAATGTTTCATGACAGTGAAGTTCCTGTTACTGATTATAATGTTTTTTATGTTGCCATGTCTTTCATTTCATCTAATGAAACATGATGTTTCTGGTTGATAGCATACCCCAAACACATCCCCTCGTCCACATGAAGCATGCTTCCCACGAATGTCACAAAGAACACTATCATCCACATGCAATATCTGGGTATAAAACAAGAAAATTTGTCACTTCTTTTATCAATAAATGTTGACATGGCAGGGAGGAGACTGTCAGAGGCACTAAGATGGCAAATCGTTGGCATGCATGGAACAGGCATGTCATTCAAAGCTATTGGAAGGCAACCTGGCTATATCCATTCTGTCATCAGCAGACTTGTCTGAAAAAATCAACAAACCAACAATGTTAAGGACCAACCAAGGCCTGGACAACCTCAAAAGATCTCTCCTCGGGATCAAAGTCTGGCATGACTCGTTATGCATGAACCCGTTGCTTCAAGTGGGGTTTTGAAATGTCTTTGGCTCCCCAACAGGCGTTTATGCAACAGAACTGTCCAAAACCGTCTCAAAGCACTGGGTATGAGGTCCAGAAGGGTCATCAAGCATCCAGCCCTGTCCGATCAGCATCAAAGACGGCATTTGGAGTGGTATATGGCATGACAACAGAGGAATCTCAGGACGTGGAGGAGAGTCCATTGGTTAGACAAAAGTAGGTTCCTGCTTCACACCACAGATGGTCACATGAGAGTGTGGAGGCATAGAAACACTGCATACGTGCCCAGGAATATCAGACCTACTGTTCCTTATGGTAGAGGATCAGTAATGATCTGGGGATGCCTCTCTCATGATTGTAAACTTGATATGGTGGCTATACGTGGGAATCTTAATGGTCATCAGTACATCCGGCACATTCTCAATCCGGTTGTCATGCCCACCACCCATTGGCTACTCGCCCTGTATTCATGGACGACAATGGAAGGCCACATCATTCCCATGCTGTGAGAGCATTCCTTCAGAAAAAGGCTATTTCAACATTACCCTGGCCTGCAATGAGCCCCAATTTGAATCCCTTTGAACACATCTGGGACTTTCTTGGACATCGTGTGCAAGCAGGAATCTGCCTGTACAGAATTTGGCCAATTTGGAAGCTGCATTGCATGAGGAGTGGCAGCAGTTGCCTCTGGACTGTATCAGAAGGCCCACTGGTAGTATTAGGAGGAGGATTCAGGCTGTCGACCGGGTACGTGGTGGATATACCCGCTACTGACGTCAGAGACACTGCTATTGTGTTCAGGAGATGACAAGTTACATTTTTTGTCAGTAATTAACGGCACTGTTTCATTTCATGTTTTCCATCAAAAACATTAGTGACAGATATGTGTAATTAGTGCCATTAGAATATTGCATATTTTCAACATTGTGTTGTCTTTCATTTGTCAATAGACCATTCTTTCCGCAAACAATCACTTTTCGCCATCTGATAGATAGCATGAAAGTAATGACAGTTTCTATTAACACCACTGCAAAAAAAAAAACAGAGGGTGCTTAATTAAGTTCCAGGTGCATATATATTAGTGTTCAACTGATGATTGGAATCGTCCATCTCAATCGGCCAATTGTGGGCAATCGGATGACAACAGCAACCTAAAACATCGGTTCAACTGATTGTTGCCAAGCAGTTTTTGTGATGATTCATTAACCACAGCTTATTATCTTCAGCAATTGTTAACGTAAAATGATGGATGTCAATGGTACCTTTCAATAAAGTAGAAAAACAACTACAATGTGTATTTTTAACCTCTCTAGATACCCCTTTACAATATATACAAGTTAAACGACATGTAAAGCTTACAATTGAGTGTACTTGCGGCAATCGCCAGTTCACACCGGACAAGTGAAGGTGGCACTCCACTGACTCAGGTCACAGTAAAAATGATCAGATGTGTGCACTTGGGTGGTAAACGTGGCTCTGAGAGCCACGTTTACCGCCCAAGTGTATGCAACTGGTAATTTTACTGGACCTGAGTCAACGGAGTTTAACACTGTGAAATATGTTCAATTTAATGTAGTTCTTTTGAGTCTCGACTTATCTAGTAATGAACAGACTGTAAACCCTTAAAATAAGTTCAATTTAATGTAGTTCTTCAGACCCTTGATTTGTCTAGTAGTGCACGGTATTACAATCATAATTGGCATCAGCCGATTGTGAGCTCAAATAACCTGCAATCAGTCAGCGGCCATTTTTGGTAATCAGTTGAACACAAATATATATGTATATTTTATTATTGAGAAGTTATGAAATTTTTCCTCGGTTTCTGTTTCTACTTGTTTTTTTTTTAAAAAAAAGAGTTGACTCCGGTTTTATTTTTTATTTCAATGAAAAATATTCAAGTATTAAACACTATAAACAGTTGGGTTTTTTTTCCCAAATATTAGTTTTAATGAATGCTCAAAGTGTAAGTACTCTCTCTAAATTATTATTATACATAGCCCAGTACAGTGAGCCATTAATCTAGAAGATAATGAAGATTGTACTCAGATTTCTGGATATACAGTTGAATAACATTGGTAGATGCCCCCCACCCCCACCTCCCAGAAGGAAAATGCTGTGATAGCAAGTGTTGCCCCATCTGCTATGGATGAGCAGGTGTGTTTGTTTGTAAATGAATAAGATGATTTAAAAATCCTTCCTGATGAAGCTGAGTGGGTTGAGTGTTTCTAGCACAAAACAAACAATACATTGGAGACACTTCTAAAAAGGAATCTCTGAACATATCTCTGACACAACACACAAACAAGATATTAGGGCTGTCGCGACTATTAATTTTCATAGTCGGCTAATCGCAACCATTAATCGAAGGTTAGTCGATTACTAGTCATTTATCAAAAATTCAATAAACCAACTCTCATATACTTACAAATTTGAAACAGACGATGTATGAATGTGTTGAAATAAAGTGGAAATACCGATATGTCTTTCAATCATATCTAAAAAATTTAAACTGAAGAACGTTTGCGCAAACGTTTCATTTCTGTAACTAATTTCCAGAAATTTAAAACATGAACTTCCATTCCTACACAAGTTAGTTAAAACTTAGTTCAAACAGTGACAAGTGAACTGACCGTTGCGTCAATTTTCGCACTTTTGCGATTAAGGTTTTTCAACTAGGGTCATTCAAGTGTACAAGACTGAAGATTCTATTTACTCTGCAGTTACTTCCAAAACCGCGAATTATTCAAATGGTTCACCATTTGAATAAAGGACTCTTGTTCGGAGTACAGATACAGATCAAATGACAGTACTTTAAAGACTTTTTAAATTACGTTGTAACATTGCACACTCATGCAGAAAACAAAGGCCACTCGATTTTAGAAGTAGCTACATGTAGGTTAATGATCATTCACCTCATTACACAATGCAATAAATTTAAGCCTGACTTGTACCACTTTGAAAATGAATGATGATCGACTAAAATTAAAAATCGTTGACTACTCGGTTAGTTGACTGGGGCTGAAACGATACGTTTTCTCAAGATACAATGCACATCATGATACGATCCCCACGATTCGATATGTATCACGATACTCTCATCAATCATCAAAAAGTGAGGACACATGAAGCAAATCTACAGTTATGGACCACCGGGTCGCCGGTGGTCCATAACTGCAGTGCAGGAAATGAACAAAATTGACGGGTGCAGTTTTAAGGTCCCGCAAAATCAGACGAGTAAATAGCACCCGTAAAATGTTAGTATATGAATGTTCGAGGGAGTACTGGCACCAAACACCAGAAACCATAACCCTTTGAACCTGTGCGGCCACTTTTCCAGACAAGAACATGATGCGTCATAATGCCATTAAATAGGATGGCTGTTCAATAAATGTGTGGGGTAGATCAATCAGTATTTTCAACGTGCAGCCCTGAGGCTGCACGTTGAAAATATTGATTGGTCTACCCCAAATAATGAATATGGACTCTTCTGATTGCTGCCACTGAACTGGCATGGTAGATACCACTAGTGTTCAAGGGGTTAAATGTATAAGGAGTTGCAGAATTATGACAGTAACTTGCCACTGGCCACAGTGTGCTGCTTTCTCAAAACAACACACATTTATATGCCCTCACAGTATATAAGTTTTCCACAATATTTTTCAGCGAGTACTTTTTTTTAGCTCCCGTAAAATAGAAATCACGGGTGCTGACGGGAGTAGTTGCACTCGCACACGTCTCATTTCAGGGACTGTAACTGCAGATTTGCTTCTTGAGTTGTCACATTTCTATTGCACTGGTGAGTAGAGGGAAAAGTCTACTGTCCGCCCACACAATGGCCAAATAACAAATCATCATACAGTTTTGGGTCAAGCAGCTTCATTTCAATGAAATTAGATTTCTCAAACTTCTTGACAACAAAAGATTATGACACACTCTTCTGTTTCCTCGGAATTTGTGATTTGTTGGATCATGGTATATAAAGGTTCAAGAGTTTTATTGGTGTTTAAACCTTTACCCAACGAATCGCCCGTATCCGCCCGCGTAATATGCAAATTCAGCAGTTGAAAAACTATAATTTTTCAAAAAATTTAAACAGAACCATATCATGTGACCCCTCGTTGGAACGAGCTCGTTTGCTGAATTTTCATATTACGCGGACGGTTATGGGCAATTCGTTGGGTAAAGGGTAAATAAAAAACTGCCGATTGTCATAACAGGCTGATGCACCATAACTGGCCGGTACTGATTGCCGATTTCAAAAAATATTTAAAATAATAAATTTTGATATCGTCTGCGTTGGGTAAAGGGTCAAGGTCACATACTTCTGCACAATAGCTAATCATGACCACAAGATGGAGATAAAGTCAAGGTCTGTCGATCGTTTATACCCCATCTTGCCTATTTTAGAGGATTCGCACCCCAAGCATTACTGACTGGGTCCTATTTTACGAGTGAAACAGAGCTCCAACCGACAGTTTCCAGTTATTCTATATTTAACACTAACTATTAAAAATCCCTTTGATACCTGGCCATTTCAATTCCCCTTTAAAAACGTGTTTAGTGCATAGTAGAAAATTTATGGATTTGCAGAGCAGAGATATTACAGAATTTACCAACTGCAATAGGTACGAGATTACCACCATTTCCCGAAGATTGAAGAGTTCATGTAAACATAAGAGAAACACATCAAGGGAGGTAACAAGTAGAAAAAAGAACATTGAATAATACATTCTGACATACCATGCGTCATACAACTTCACAACACACATTAACATCAAAATTATTATTCATTTAAGACACAAAGTTTGTGTACTCAGTATATTCCTGGTTAATACAGCCAAGTGTATTGTATCCTTACACAAAACCATATTAACACTATTTACCGGAATAAAACACAATCTTCACAAGAACAATATCGTGTGATTGTATCGTTAATAACGATCTTTTCCCTACATCTCAACCAAAATGCAAATATTATTTTGGCCAATATTGCCCATCGCTAAATAGGCATACTCTGAGAACTTATGTGGTATTAAGCTTTCGTAATTGATGATTTATCAACAAATTCTGTAGTATAATAACCAACAACAGATTTTCTTCGGTGTCCCACTTCAACCATCGGAATCGGCATAATCGGCAGAGAAATTTTTGCAAGTTTTGATAATTGGTTCATCACTAATATCGTCAGAGAATGAATCGCGATACATTCGTTTCACGATTAATCATTGCAGCCATATAGTTGACTAATCAAATAATCGTGACAGCCCTACAAGATACACCTATTTATTTATTAGGGTTTAACAACACTTTAACAGCCAGGGTCATATCATGTCAGTGACAGTTTTACAGGTGGAGGAAGCTGGAGTACCCGGAGAGAACCACCAAGCAACGACGGGGAGCTTCAGCTCTCAAACATTGTAACTCTGAACTCTGCACCGCCGCACAGGCGTTAACCGCTTCTCGTCAGATCACCGAAGTTACGCAACGTCGAGCACGGTTAGAAGTTGGATGGGTGACCATTTCAGCGACTGATTCGTGCTCCCGCATTGTGTCCTTGGGCACGGCACTGAACCCCAATTCCCTATATGGGAGAACGATGACGCTGTGTACTAAAGTGCACTGCACGTCGATGGTGCGCATTGTCTTCAACCAATTTAACCCTGCCTGTGCCACAGTGCAGAGGTCAGATTTACGATGTTGGTGAGCCGACAGCTGCTCATCGTTGCTCGGTGGTTCTCTCCAGGTACTCGGGCTTTCTCCACGCATAAAACTGTCACCGACATGATGTGACCCTGGGTGTTAATGTGTTGTTAAACCCTAATAAATAAATAAATAAATAAATAAATAAATAAATAAATAAATAAATAAATAAATAAATAAATAAATAAATAAATAAATAAATAAATAAATAAATTCATTCATGCACTGTGAATTCCACAACCTCACATCTCTACCAAATGTTACAGGATGTTCTGACCAACTACTGAGGACATCTTGACCATTTTTTGTTTGGGTGCATTTTGATCCAGACCTTTATATCAGTCTAATTTGGGCACAATGGCAAATTTGGATGCAGTCTGTATGGTTGGAGAAAAAGCTCCGGTATTTTCTTCTTATTGGCGTCTGTTTTAGGTCCCCCGTCTTAAAATGCTAGTTTACAACCCCTTGTTATAAGTCTTCACCATTATCACTGGTTCCCTGCCACCACCCTTTGACAAAAGTTTACTGGACTAACTCGAGAAAGCGTCTTAAGTTTCCCAGTGCCGAGCCAAAGGTCTATTTGAATGTAAATTACGCATGGTGTTTACTGAGAAATGTCACAAAGCTGAATATAATAGATCTCAAGCTTTGAGTGCATGATCATATAACATTCGCCACAGAAAAGCAATCGTAAATGACATTGTCGATGCTGATTGCATTTCTATGGGGAACTCTGTGGGTTTTTTAAAAAATGTTTATCTCTTGCATTGTATGATCCTAGGGTGAGCTCTAAGCTATATTGCAAGCATCAGGGAAACGTGGCCAAACTATATATTGCTGAAACACTGCAAAACGTTGGAAAAAGTTTCAAACTCTGCATAATTTAGGTGCAATTATCTTATTTAGGCACAGCGTTTACCGTCGTTAGTTGAGAAGAATTTGAAGGCCTGTTTTGATAAAAAAAAATTAACCCTTTGAACCAGAGAGGCGGCTTTTTGGACTAGGAACATGATATGACATAATTCCATTAAGTAGGATGGATGCTAAGTGCATGTGTGAGACAGACTAAATTAGTGTTCTCAACTGATTACCAAAAATGGCTGCTGACCGATTAACAGTTATTTTGCCAATTCCGATGCTGATTACGATTGTAATACTGTGTACTACTAGACAAGTCGAGACTCGAAAGAACTACATTAAATTGAACATATTTTACAGTGTTTACAGACTAACACTTACAACTGAGCATACTTGCGGCAATTGCGTACCAAACGTAACTAAGAGTCGTGTGTACTTGGGGCGGTACATGTGGCTCTCACTTTGAGCCACGTGTACCACCTAAGTGTGCACGACTGGCAATATTACTGCAACCTTCACATTTCCGGTATGAAATGGCGATTGCCACAAGTACAATTGAATAATTGCAGAAGATAATAAAATGCGATTTATGAATCATCACAAAATGCTTGGCAACAATCTGTTGAACTCATGTTCTATGAGCCGTTGCCGTTGTAATCCGATTGCCCATAATCGGCTGATTGTTGTGGCCGGTTCCGATGATCGGTTGAACACTAAGACCAATCAATATTTTCAACGTGCAGTCCCAAGGCTGCACATTGAAAATATTAATTAGTCTACCCCAAAATAATGAATATAGACTCTTCCAATTGCTGTCATTGAACTGACATGGAAGATACCACTAGTGTTCAAAGGGTTAAGGAACATTTTGACTAGAATTTGACCCATTCACCTCACAGGTACTCGGTATAAGCTGGGAGTCCAGAAAAATGCTATTTCAGGGATTCTTTGGGACGTCTACAGCTGTCAAATATGGGACCCATTCCCAATGCATTTGGGCATAATTCTTCCCAATTCAAACCAAAAACTTTCCAATCTCAGTCCTCGTTTGAACAAAATTTTAATTCACAATTGGGTGTCTTGAACTGGGCAGTCATAAGTCCTCAAAAGAATAAATAATTAGCAGTCAAATGAAGCAAAGAAAGAATCTGAATTCAAGGGTCAAGCCAATTTTTTCCACTTTTTTAATGCAACAAACCAGGCACTCCATAGGGTAGTTTTAAATACACTAGCAAGTTACAATCTAAGAGCCTTGTCAGTTATTTCTAGACAAGTCTTGATTCCCTATGTAGACAGGTAACATTAATTTTCTTAACAAAACCACAATTGGAGCCCTCATGATGTGACTACATTAATGGAGATATTACAAAAAAGTTAAAAAATTAATAGTAATTTATATATTTTTTATACTTACCAATGACCCAGACTCAGCTGGTGCTAACTCTTAAAGTCTAGGGCCAAACACAAATTTTGCCCCCCCACCCCCCCCAATCCCCAAAATTTGCATCAAAATCCAAAAATTAGATGTCCTATGTGGTCTTCCATACTTTTGTCCACTGCACATGCGCAGTGTCCAGGAAGTAACGAAATTGGAGCCAAATCCTCATTCTTACAACCAGTGCCGGTAATCAGCGGGGAGGTATGAGTTCCCAACTCATGGGAGGGCCATCCCCGTCTGGATCATTGGTAAGTATAAAAAATATATAAATTACTATAAATTTTTTAACATTTTTATACTGTACCAATGACCCAGACTTAGCTGAATAGAAAAAAGGCTGGAGGGCCTAAGACATAAAGGAAAATCCAATAGGCTCAATTACATGTAAACAGAATTATCCCCTCAAGGAGAAGAGGAGAACAGGTTTTACATGTATCTTTCTTGTTTGTATCAAAAAAGAAAGACACAATACCATTCCGTAATTGAGCACAATAACATCAATGATCTCTATTAACATCCAGTATAACCCATTATAATAATCTTTTTAAAGGAAAGCCAATAAATAAAGATAGTCCAGAGAATGAGACTCTTTATACTCATTTAAAAGTGTCCGAGGATTGTATATTAGCACTCGAAGAGGGCAGCAGGACAGAGTCACTGCCGGAACAGAAAGCCTGCATAACTATAGTTGCAACTGTTTAGTGGACTACATTCTGAGCAACAGATAATGGACCTAAACATCGAAGGTCGCCAGAAATGGACTCGATATTTCTAAGATAAAAATTTGTGAACGTGGAAGGCTGAGACTAATATGCAGCCTTCATCAAATCGGTAATAGCAACACTATTAGCTTACATGTAAGCCCAAGATGTAGACAGTGCTCTTACTTCATACGCCAAAATCTTAAGCACAGACTGCTGAGTTGAAGATAATTTTTCATAAGCAGTACGGATAGTTAATTGAATCCATCTTGCAATAGAATGGTCTGTAATGTCCTTTCTATTTGGCAGCAGAGACAGAAAGAAACGCTTACGCCCCTTTCTGATAAACTCAGATCTATGTTTGTAAAAACGCATGGCTCTAACAGGACAGAGCAAAGGCCTATGACCATCTGAAGATGGCAGAGCCTTAATAACAATAGGTTCAGGATACTTATTAGGAGCCTGATTCTTAGCCAAAAACCCAAGAGAATCATCAACTGATAGTGCATGAAGCTCACTAACTCTTCTGAAGAGAAGGCTAAGAGAAAAGCTGTCTTATAAGATAAGAATTTGAAGTCCACTGTATCAAGAGGCTCAAATGGCGCTTCTTTTAGCTTCAGAAGAACCCAAGCTAAATTCCACTTGGGTTTAAACCTAAGGGTTCTAGGTCTATTTATCGAAAAGTTTTTCACTAACTTAGATAAAGAGACATTAGATCCAATCTGTAACCTATCATGATGAGCATAAACCTATAACCCTTAATGGTTATTGGCTGCAGTTTGATCTCGTCAAACAAGTAGACCAGAAAATTAGCAATGTCTGGAATGGAGGGATCATAACTATCAATAGAATGATCCCTACACCACCTATCGGAAACCTTCCACTAAGCAGCATAATTTAGCGAAGAGGAGGTCCTCCTACAGTTAGAAATTGCGTCCACTACCCATCCTCCTGTAAAATGCTTGCCATGCAAGAAGGACCGCACAACGGAAATATGTGAAGGTTGAGACCTTGCGAGTTGTGATGCAGTGTGCGCGATTTCCCCTGCGAAAGAAGGTCCTCCCGTGGAGGAAGCTTCCGCGGAATGTCCCACAACAGACACCCGAGTAGATTTATCCATGGTCTCTGGGGTGACAGTGATGCTACTAACAGAATCTTGCAGTGAGATTGCTTGATTTAGGATCTGGGCATGGCGACACATACGTCTGCAACTGATTATTGAGATACATCGCAAATAAGTCTATTATTGGACAATCCCATTGGTAGCAAATCTGATTGAATACTCATTTGTTGAGAGTCCATTCTGACGGCAACATGCAACCTTTCCGAGAAAGGAAGTCAGCTAGAACGTTCAGACGACCCGGTATATGACAGACCAATAGAAGAACTTGATGCTCCAGGACAAACAGAAGGATCCTTTCCGTTAAATTGAATAACAGAATGGAATGAGTGCCTCCCTGGTTCCGAATGTACGCTACTACTGTCGAATTGTCGGACAGAATTTGAACATGCGAATTCTGAAGAATGTTCATTCATTGATGTAGCGCAAGCCATATTGACATCATCTCTTGATGTTTATGTGCTTGTTTAGGAACTGCGGATCCCAAAGACCCTGGCACCTCGAATCTGTTGGGCTCAGAGTTGCGCCCCAACCTAACAAACAATCAGTTGGGCTCAGAGTTGCGCCCCAACCTGACAAACGCATCTCAACAATCAGTTGCAGACGTATGTGTCGCCATGCCCAGATCCTTGAGCGTTTGTAGTAGATGCCCTCTCGATCTCTTGGGACGAAATGATAGGATATGCGTATCCTCCAGCTCCTTATCAGGTAATGCAGCATTATGGTCCGGAGAAACAACTTCTAAAAGGTGATGTGGGATGAAATCTATGGCCACCTTAAGTTGTTTGGAAAAGGAAAATTTCATCTGCGCTGATTCCCTTTTACCATCCGCCTGGACCACTTAAGAATCTCGGTCGTCCCTCACTGACTCTGCAGGGGAGCGAACCGACACAGCTTGCTCAGACAGTTTCTTTACTGAAAAAGTTTCTGATAGCAGCTGGGATGCTGCGATGAATTGAGCTATCTGCGATAGCAAGTCCGTCACGAAGGCCTGTGGAGCCACGGCCTTACGTAATTTAGCTGCTGGAAGCTCCAGGGACGTTAATTCCTGCATACTTCTCAAATGCGAACGTCCCGACTGGAAAGGCCTTGTGTCCTTGGCTAGCGGATGGCGTGACCTGGTCGACGTGGACACCCTGGTCGGCGAAGCAGGCTGGATATCTGCGGTCACATAGCCAAGGTGCGGTCGTGTGTGCTGACATGAGGATGAGGAAGCCAATAGACAAGCCGCATCGGACTGTTTATGCGACGGAGCATCCCGAGCAGGAGGAGTGGACGTATGCTCCGACTAACGAATGTTACATACAACAACATCTGGGCCCAGATGTTGTTGTAAGAGAGAGGGGGCCTCTCTCGCTCGCGGCCCGGGTAGACCTGGACGAGCTAGCTACCGGACTGACTGGCTTTCTCCGTTCCATCCTCCGATCCGTCGTCGCCGGGTGTGCTTGATTTAAGATTATAGTGCTCACAACACCCCTTCTCTCCTGGACCGCAACGGACGAACCCAGCGTCACAACCATTTCGTGAATGATTGCTTCACCGGGGGAGCTAGCAGGCGACAAGTGACCATCTATCCTACATGGGACCTCTTAGGCACTTGCCGCATTCCTTGAGCACTTTGTCACTAGCTCATTATTGCGACGACGGAAGCACACTTTTGAAGACATCATGGAAACATCACCCTGTTCTTGTTCCTCTGAAAAAGAGACTGAAAAAACTAGAGTGACCCTGTGGAGAGATGACCGGCATGGACCTCTCACCACTAACAATATACCGTGACACACGTCTCCAACGTTTGTCATCTGAATTGGCACACAATGAGCAAGAATTAGTGCGAGTACACAGGCTACAACAAATACAATGAACATGAGAATCAGAGGATGACTTCCTCGATTAACAATTGAACAATATTCTTTCATTTTGAAAAAATATTAAACAGTCATCGTACTCGCACCAACCCTTGAAAACAAAGATACATAATAATAATAATCCATTACAAACATTTCGAAAATTAATTCAAAAGAAAAAAATTTTTTACACAAATGTTCAAGATGAGCCCAAGTTCCCAATCGGAACAATGAGCCCAAATGGATCCCAAAAAAACCTAAGTGTGGACAAAAAATTTTAAAACATGTTTAAAAATTAATGTTACACTTATGAACAATATTAATGTACCTGGCTATGAGTAGAAATAATAGAAGACAAGGAATCACTGTCAGAAGTAACCGTTGTCAACATAAACAAAAGTGAATAAATACTGGAAACAAGACTCCAGGCACTGAAATATGGCCCGAAATCAGTAACCAATTTTAACACTATCTGATGTAAAACAGAGGCTTCCTGAGAAGAAACTGCAGTACATCGGATGGTAGGTGCATGACCGAAATGCCTAATCACCCTTGGGTGAGGACGTAACCATGGGGAAAAACAGAATAAACATTCTGTTACCAAGCCAAAACTCCCAAAAATTTCAGTAAAAAAATTACAAAAATTATGCCAAAAGCATGGGAGAATAGCAAGGGGGGTATAAAGGAAAGGGAGAGAGGAAACTCTGAACAAACTGTGGAAATTTCATAACAAGAATGTAAACATCAGGCCTATGCCCCAAAATTAGAGAACATGAAATAATTTTGCATAAAAAATTATAAGTTACAGCCCTGAACACATCCTTCCACTGTTTCTTCCTCTCATCCTCTTATTTCATCCTTAGATCCACCATCTCTTTCATGATTTTGTGTTTGGCATCATTTAAAAACTGAGATTATTAAGCACAGATATCAGTGAGATGTTACGGATTGAAGGGCCAAACAAAGAATGAGGATTTGGCTCCAATTTTGTTACTTCCTGGACACTGCGCATGCACAGTGGACAAAAGTATAGAGGACCACATAGGACATCTAATTTTTGGATTTCGATGCAAATTTTGGGGATGGGGGGGGGGGGGGGGCAAAATTTGTGTTTGGCCCTAGAATTTAAGAATTAGAACCAGCTAAGTCTGGGTCATTGGTACAGTATAAAAATATAACAAGGTACATGTACACCTTGCCTTTTCAAAACAAATCAATCAACCTTCTTTCTATTCGTCTCAAATGTACACCACCAGGGGTATTCCCGAATTCCTGGTGTCAAGTGAAAGATAAGACTATAAGCTTTATAATAATAATAACACTTTGGCCAGCTGCAGATTTGTCACGGTTCTCAGGTGAGAAGGCCTTGATTAGACCTGTTCTCCCAAATGCCTCCTTTTCCTCACGCCTCTTCTCTTCACCCAACACTTGGAGGCGAACTGCTTGATGACACCATTCTTCCCAATCTCTCTGATAAACATACTAATCCTCTCCTTTGTGTCACCCTCTAACTACATGTCCGGCATTCTCCCATATGACTTCCCAATCATAATCCTGGTGAATCTTATTCTGTTAGACTGGTATTTTGGACATTCTAATAGAAAGTTCTCCATTATACCTAAATTACACATTTGGCACTCCTTTTCACTGTCTTTCCCAATTTTTCCCCTAAGCTCCAGGGACCGCGACCTCAGCTTGAACAGCAGTGACCCCACAAAGGTACCATCAAGGTACTTTTCAAACTCTGGCTTCTCTTTATCATGCAGGCCACCCAAAGACCTCTTTGCTTTGACCACCCTCTTGCCAATTCAGGTTACAATCCGCCATGACCCTTTTTCTGACAATTTTTTTACCCTGCTTTGTGCCCACTTTCAAGTCCAAGATCCCCATTGAATAGTTCTCTATTAACCCTTTACCTAACATGAAAAGCAGACGACACTTGCAAAAAAAATTCTTGAATAACTAATTTTTTTCATTTTTTGTCTCAAAAACATAGGTTATGACCCCTCGTTGGAACGAGCTCGACGAGCTCGTTCCAACGAGGGGTCATAACCTATGTTTTTGAGACAAAAAATGAAAATATTTTGAAAATTAATTGACGATTTTTGAGAATAGCGCTGGCCGGTTTTGGCCGTTACGTTGGGTAAAGGGTTAACTCTCTCACTTGATCTATCCTCGGGTCCTGTCTTTATGTTTGAATTCCAAATATTCTGGAACATTAATTTACACCATCTGCAGCAAGCCAGAAAATAAGCAGACTGTCATCTGCAAAATGAGGTCTCCAGAGGGTGAATTTAGTGATGCTACCCTGCATAGCAGGGTTGCATCACTAAATTTATCCTCTGTGAACCTCAATCTGAGTCAGGGTCTCAAAACTAAACAGAAAAAAG
Organism: Pictodentalium vernedei; assembly: GCA_031216915.1. Taxonomy (NCBI): domain Eukaryota; kingdom Metazoa; phylum Mollusca; class Scaphopoda; order Dentaliida; family Dentaliidae; genus Pictodentalium; species Pictodentalium vernedei. Next base: position 72,751,745 of record CM062290.1, on the reverse strand, counting down.
GTACCTAGAGGATAAATTGGCCAACTGTATGAGATAGCATTAAGGCTTCCACGTTTACACGTGTAAACGTGAACGTTTCGTTTATGGGCATTAAACGTTTACAGTTCTGGTAAACGTGTACACGGAATGAAGTTTTAATAGAGTAATTTCAGAATTGCAGATTAATGCAGAAAGTCAAAGAAACCAAAAAATAATTTCCAACTTTGTAATGCAATATTTTGGTAATGCTTCAGAAAAACTGTGTACTGGTTCCGACTGGCGCCGCCGCCACAGTAACCGAACGAAGTCATCTTCAAATCATGTGATATCGTATGTGACACAGTCACGTGAGCCGCATGGCACGTGCTTATCTTTGGTGTTTCCTTCGAAACATGTGTGGAATGTTTTAGTTTATTCGGATTTACATGTATATTCCTAAAGTGATACACAGTTGTTCTCGATGATTTCGTTCACCTGACATGGATTATTAATTTATTATTCACACATGGGATGATCTTAGGATCGATTTATGGAGTTTGACAGACTGACTGGCACTTGCGGTGTTTGAAAATTTGGATTCCCCTGCATGGTTTGTAGACTTTGTTTATTTTTGCGACATTGCATTCCACTCTCAAGTCCGGTATTGTCACTATTGTGTGCCATGGCAACTCGCTCCAACATTACTGTTTGAAAAAATACACGGAATTTCACCCCGAACCCACCAGAAGACCAGAGACCCCCATAAATTTCAAAATTTACCTGGGGGAATATCCCCCAGAAACCCCCCCCCCCAGACCGAGCAACTTTGCCTTCAGCATCTGCATGCTGTGATCGTTCGTCTACGTCGTTTTTGGACGAACTGTAAATCGGCTGTCTCAATAACATAAATTGTATGCCCTGTACGCAAAGATATGATGAACTTACTGTGTATTATTACACACTTCTATCAAATATTGACTACTTGCATTGTTACTGTTAGTACATGTAAACGTTTACGTTTCGTTTACAGACAGTCGTTTAAACGTTTACAATTTTGTCTAAACGTGGAAGCCTTAGATAGCATCATCAAATTTACCCGCTGGGGACCTCATTCTACAAATATCAGACTGCTTATTTTCAGGCCTGATCTGCTGTCGGGGAGATTTATCAAATAGTTAGATAGCAGAGTTTCGTTAAGTCTATCCTGTCCTTAATCCTCATCCACCCAACTCACCCCTTATTATGTCCCCGACCACCAAAGGAGGATTCGGGGTATCTAGGGAGCCATCCGTCTGCCCATCCACTTGTCCGTACAAACGTTTTGCATTGTAATTTAAAAGCCATTGGTCGGATTTGGATCTTTAGTATGCTGAAAGACCTGCAAGGGAGAACGGATATGCACAAGGAATGGGTTCCGTCCAATAATTTTCCCGAAGTAATGGCCCTTTTTTTTACTCTTTTGAAGTAGAAATTTTTTTGGTTTTCACTCTTTCGACTTAGAAATTTTTTCTGCCCCACAATGCCTTTAAGGCTACTTCGAACAAGTGAACGGGAAGGGGTGGGGGCAGTGACCCTCGCTTTGCATACCCTGTGTTACTTCTAGTGCTGTGGCATTACTCGACACAGTTATCCAGTGGGCTGCATCATTCTGCAGGGTTTCCAATCCCTTTAACTGGTTGAGGGCTAAATTATTTTTGGTGGTCTGAATTTGTTCATCAAAATTTGTTTTATTACAAATTATTGAAGAGTGCCAAAAGGCACTCTTCAATAATTTGTGATAAAACAAATGTATATAAACAAAAATATAATTTGCGTTTGACTGAATATGAAACATGAGCAAGGAAAATATTGGCTTTTGCTCTGGTACCCTCATTTTTTTGAAAGCCCTGATAGTGGCTTCTAGCACTCAACCAGTTAAAGCCATTTGGTTTAGAGGTATCACTTCCATACATTATGTTACACCAGGAACACCCACCATTTCCCAGATTATTTTCCCCACGAAAACCTTAATGGAGCTGTTTCTCCTTTTCAGTTTCATTTGGTTAAGGATTTGCTTTATTCCATTGTTTGATTATCTGCATTATCAATGCGGAAAGTGGTTTGCAAATGTTTGGGAACATATGATACTACCAGTTTATTAAATAATATTAAATCCGAAAAAAGTGTAATAATTCTGCGTTTATTCGTTGAAAATGCTGCAGTGGAGCTTTTTCAATGAATAAACACAAAACTATTGGTAACAGATACGTGTATATATAAAAATTAGGATTAGTCTTATCTAGCAATGCATTAAATTATATTAAATCTGATAGAATTGTAATAATTTTGCGTTTATTCATTGAAAAAGTTGAAGTGAAGCCTTTTCAATGAATATTTACGCAAAATTATTGCAGACAAATATATATAACAATATTACAGACTTATCTGGCAATTTATTAAATTAAATGAAATCTGGTAAAAAATCTAGTAATTGTAGTTTATTTTAGTCACTGCCAAACAGCAGGAAATTCATTTAAGAGAGTGGCGGGAGGAGGGGATATTCCCATTTACTCCAAACTTCCTTTAGTGGTTTTTCAAGTTTTTGGCATATGATGGTTTGCTGTTTTTCAACAAAAACTGAGTTGCAAAAACCAAACTCAAGTGAGACGTTTCGGCCTCCTAAAGTGGGACGTTTCGGGCTTTTATGGGGCCGAAACATCACAAACCCCTATTCCCCTGAATTTCCCCTCAAAATCCAGTTATTTGTAAAAAGGATTCCTTAATTTCCTTATACACAATGTTTTCACATAAATATTGTCTAAATATATTGTAACTCCATGTAAGAATCTCTTAAGCATTGGTCACCGTTTCAATGAAGTTGAATGAACAGCTGATGGGTGCTACTGATGAAATCAGGTCTCATGAACAAAAAAAAAAACAGAGACCTAAATCTTCACTTCAGTTAGGGTTACAATTTATCCTCAAAATCTCAAAAATATACATCACACATAGTAAAATATTTCCCCAAAATCACAATCCTAGCTGAGGATGAGAAACGTTCGAAGTTCGTTTGTGCATGTTGGCTTTGTGTTTCAGGGTTTTGTTTTTGTTTTCGATTATGCACGAAAACAGGCTAAGAATTCAGCGAGGAAGTTCGCGAGCACGTCACTGCTTTTTCACAGACGGCCCTGTGATGTACTGAGAATGTGTACCCGTAAAAATACAAGTGTTATTTGAATACACAGATCATGAATCTGAGGGATAAAGAAATTCACCACTGATGGAATATATTTCTTCTATCTTTCTTCAGTCAGAAAATGATCCAATAGTTTGCTCTGACAATCGAAACAACCAAACGATTTGGCAATCAAGGAATTTTTCCACACATGGACACGAGGTTCGGAACTTGCACATCGAAATTGCAACATTCTTGGCAACACTAAATCATTCGCTCCTTTTGGAACGGTGTTACTTAGAGTCAAGGGTGGATCTAGAAAGCCACTGGGCAACCTGTGAGTTAACCTGCAGCTCTTCCACTGTATATTCTTATATAAAGACAAAGTCTTTTGAGGCTTCTGGCTGAGAAAGTGGTTGAGTTTATTGATAACATGACATCACTGTGCACATGGAGATGTGCAAAACGAACCCAGTTCAGGTTATATTACTCACAACAAAACGGTCCCTGTTGAGATAAGCCCCGAGCTGGGGTGCATCCTCTCACCGATACATTTTTCACTGCACACCAAAGATTTGGGAGATGAACTCCCGCAGGACACATAATAGGTGCCAAAAGACCACAGTGGGGGTGCAATTGGAAATCTAGAGGTGGACACACCCACCTGACCCCCATCCGTCTACTTAAAGGTCATGGTGGAGAGTGGGGGTGGGGGGTTCTGAATTCCTGGAGGCCCGAATGTGATAGAAAACGGCTAAGTGTTGGAGAGACGGATACTTCGAGTATGTGGATGGATGGGAAGACACCATTTATAACAAATATGAGAAGAGATATCTACAAAAAGACACAAATAAATGGGATGCAAATTCTTAACCAGCTGAAACTTTTGGGAAGGAGAAAAGTCTTCGACTGGGTTTTTGTAGAGAAATCATTTTGGGCATGGTGGTGAGCGAAGTCAATATATTGAAAGGACGTGAGAGGCTTTACATTTACACCAAGCGGTTGTAAAGAGTCTGGAAACTATGCAGAACGATGCAAGCAGGTGAATAACCACTAGAAGCACTGGAAGCAGTTAGAAGTTAGCTTGGGTGAATGAGGATCAAGAACAAGTTAGATTGGGGAAAGTGTGTTATCTTAACTGTCTGTGGACTGATTTTGAAGCACAGGTGACCCCCCCCCCCCCCCCCCACTTATTCAGCAGTTATTGGTGGGTGGGTCAAACTAATGGGGTGACCATGGATCGCCCAACTGGGGATATTTTTAGAATTTGGCACAACGAGATGCAATTTCCTCGCCCATCTACAGTGTAGGAAAGATTAGGGTGCCAACGCGGGAACTTGGGTACAGAGTGAACGAAGAACTGAAAAGGGCCATAAAGGGCAGAAAAGCTAAATGTGCTGCATACAACAGAAGTAGAAAACTCAAAGGGCGGAAAGCAACGAGGCCATGGTAGTAAAAGAATAATACCAACAAACACGAAATAAAGTAAATAAGATTAAAGACGATAATCGGAGAGTGCGAAATAGCAGTCTTATTAGGACGATAAGAATGAGGGGGGGGGGGGGTGGGGGGCGAGTTCGAACATATTTTGGAAATGGGTGAATAAACGTAACAAAGGAATTAACCCACATAGTATTAAAGTAGATGGCAGGGGTACAGACGATCCAGATCAAATCGCACCAGAACTAGTCAAGCACTGGGAAAAGGTAAACGATAAGCGATGGGGCATGGGAAACCCACCGGAGTGTCCGAACCAGGGCGAGGGAAATCTATCGAACTTCGTGTGCAGCGAAATTAAAACCGAGGAGGTGCGAAAGGTGATCTCAAAATTAAGGAATGGAAAAGCGGGAGGGGTGGACGAAATTCCTAACGAGTTTCTCAAAAAAGGGGGATGGGACCTCTGTGAAAGCCTAACTGCCCTATACAATTTAGCCATAGAAAAACAAGATGTCCCAAAAGTGTGGAGAGAAAGCCAAGTGACATTTATTCACAAAAAGGGGGAAAAAGACGTTTTGGATAATTATCGAGGGATCTCTGTCAGTAGCAACATTGGAAAAGTCCTGTATGGGAGATTACAGGAGGTGATTGAGGAGAAGGTTTTTTGGGAGAGATCCAGAATGGCATCAGGAAGGGAAGGAGAGTCACTGACCATCTTTTCACGCTATCCCAAATGATAGAATCCGCCAAAGCAAAAAACAAAAAGATGTTTATGGCCTTTTTGGATGTTAAAAAGGCATACGATAGAGTATGGAGGGAGGGTATGTGGCGAAAGCTTGCGGCTCTGGGCTTGGTAGGCTAGTTTGTTGGAATTTTGAAAACACTATATAAAGATATACAGAGTGAACTTAGCCTGGGTAACATAACAAAAAACGTGTGCCTATGGAGATAGGCCAAAAGCAGGGGCGTATCCTTTCGCCAATTCTTTTTCCATAGTACATCAACGGTTTAGGAGATGAACTCCTGCGTAGCGACGAGGGGTTAGCTGTTGGGAACTTGAAGATCCCAGGGCTATATTTTGCAGACGATATGGTGCTAGTGTCAGAAAGCGAAGATGGGCTAGCGAAAATGCCGGGAATTGTTGGGAAATATGGGAACAAATGGAGACTCGAACTAAATGAAAACAAAAGCAAAGTTATATCCGTGGGCCGTAAAGTGGACCTACTGGAAGGTGGAGAGTTGGGGAGTTTTGTATTCCGGAAGATAGCAGCAAACTCCTTAATGTAGGAGAGACAGGTGACTACGAGCATCTGCGGTAAATATAAACATCACAGGAAGAGGTATCTACCGAACCAACACAAATAAATTGATTCTGAAGGAGAGACGAATCCTAAACCAAATGAAACTTATAGGGAGAAACAGTTTCAATAAGGTTTTCGTGGGGAAAACCATTTGAGAAATGGTGCGTCTGCCAAGTATAACATATGGTACGGAAGTGGTTCCCCTAAAACAAACAGCTGTAAAGAGCTTGGAAACCTTGCAAAACTATGCAGGCCGATGGATAAAGGGTTCGAGTAATATCGCAGCACTAGAAGCAATCAAGGGTGAGCTTGGGCGGATAAGGATCAAGGACAGGATAGACTTATTGAAACTTGCTTATCTTAATTATTTGGTAAATCTCCCCCGACACCCGGTGGTGTAAAGTAATGTTCCAGAGTTGAGGGGTTAGTTGCCGGATCTCATTGCCGGATCTCATGTGAAGTCATAGTCACGTGACGTAGTGGCACCATGTTATGTTGTCATGGTAACCCGCGTGAGCGGCCATGTTGTGACGTCATCTCCATAGTGATACGTGATGTGAGTGCGCATGCGCAGCGCGTGTTGTTAGGGTGATACGTGTTTCCGTCGTCCATTTTGTATACTGGAGGCCGCCATCTTGGTTTCTATGGTAGCACGTGATTGCTATGTTACCCAATTGTTCTGCAATAAGACGGGGTATGTTTTGAGGGTATGTTCCTTTGTAGAAGAGTAAATCTAATTACCACAAACAACCCGACAATCCATCCAAATCACCAAAATCCACCCGAAATCACCAAATTGACTTTATTTCCCCATTTTATCGGTTTAGCACGTAGTGCTATAGTACTAAGGTGTACAAGGGGTGCATTCGACTGAAGTGGAGTAATTTTCTGGGTCGGATTTTCCCAGAATCCTCATTTAAATACCCAAATAAACCCGTCAAGTTGTATTATTTCGAATTCTTTGAGAATCCTTTTTTTGGATCCCATGACGTGTTATTTCCCTATTAAGAGTAGCACGTAATACCGAGGGGGTGTGTTCGTTTGAAGTGGAGTAATGTTCCCATTTTTTGGATCCCATGACGTGTTATTTCCCTATTAAGAATAGCACGTAGTGCTATAGGACAAATTTACCCAGAATCCATTATTAAAATTATAAGTAGGACCCATATGTGTACATGAAGGCCATGAAGCTAAGTTCCACCATATACTCATATGAGGATCTACCCAACAGATGTGTCGTACGAGGTCTAATTTACTATCCCTCATTTTGATTTTTCTTTGTACTTCGAAGGAAAGTTTAAAAAAATAACAACACTAAATATAAATTTAAATTTCTTTTATTCAACAACAAAAATACATCTTTTTATGGTATGTAGATTGTCAGATATTCATAAACAGTCTTTCTGCAGATTGGACATCTTCTCCGTGGTTCACAGCAGTCTTTGCACAGGCACAAATGGTTACATGGTCGCGGAGCGACATTGGCTTCAGCTAATAAACACACACTACATTTTGTCCCCCGTGAATCTTCTTCTTCTTGAAATGATGTGTCCATTTCTTCTTCTTCTCTGATGGCCATTTCTTCTTCTTTTTCAACGTCCATGAATTCAGGTGGTAAATTATGAATGTAATAACAGTCTGGAGAATATTTTCTGTGTTCTTCTATAACATCATCTTCTGTTTCCCAGAAACGAACAATAATACCACAATGAAAACATTGAGTTCTGTCTCCTGTCCCCAAATAAAAGAATCCAGCTTTTGTCAGTTCATTCGGGGTTTTCACACTTTCACTTTGTAACATGAATTGAAATGTCTTGAGACGATTTTCCTCCATTGCATACTTGATGTGTTTTGGTGGTCTTTGTTCTGGTGTCTTTCTTATTTTTTCTTCTCCACGTAATAACTGCTCTAGTACCGGTGGCGGAACATCACGAAAATACGTTTCGAATGAAACGCTCATTCTCTCTACAAAGTCTCTTGGATTTCTTGTTTCTTGGTTTCTTGATTGACAATCATTCAGTGCCATCCTGATCAAACATGGAATAGTGAACATTCTTCAATCCTTTTTATCTTCATTCTTCTTTGGTTTTCTTTCTCTTTTTGGTTTGGGTTCTCCTATTTCAAGACTTCTCTTCTTTGCAATATCCACTGCTTTGGTCACTTGTTCCCAATCTCTGGTGGTAAACTGGAACCCAACGTCGTTCTTGAATAGTTGAATCTGTAAATCGTTGTTAAGTTTGAAGACGGTCACATTAGTAGACATCCTTCTTCTTTGGCTGTCGAAGCACAAATGAGCTGAACACCAAGTGCACCAGTTTTTATAGTTTTCCTTCAATGCAGCGACATCTAGTGGCTGGTTTCCTCTATGACGTCATTAACCAACAGATCATTATCCATTAGATCAGTGGTAAACATGTTGGATATGGTTTCCATCGGTACACCGCGACAGCGATGTTTCAAGTAAAACAAACAGTATTGTCCACACACTGGTAATGGTCCTTAAAGGCGTTTTGTATTATACTTCCAATATCTGGAATTCTTCTTCAGGAAATTCTCGAATGGTCTGTGTTGTGGTGGTAATCCATAGGAATCAAAGTATTCTGCGTTGTGGTGACTCACAAAGAGAGCCACCAAATGTTCTCCTTTTCTGTGGTCTGGATCCGTGTTGGCTATCAAAGCCACTGGTCTGTGATCTGGTAATCTTCTTGGTAATTTGTTTCTTGAAAATACACCCAAACATATTCTCTTCAAACAACTATCTGATCGAAGTGCATTCTCTAACTGCAACGTGTTCATGTTGAGTAACCGAAGATTACTTGTCTATTCTTATCCACTTCTATGATGTTCTGGAATTCTGCATACACCAGTACGTTGATTGTGGTTGGTAATGGGTTTTCGAAATGGACTTCTAGTCTCAAGTTTCCTCTCTTCACCAGATCGAAGTGTTGTCCATGTGATAGATCTGGAGTCAGGTCGAATACGAATAGGGTGTATCCATTTATGTACTCTTCTCGGCTGATGTGGTTTCCTTCATTCTCATACATTTGTCCATTTCCTTGGAACAGAGTTGCATAACATCTGGCCACTTCTTGTTGTTCGAATCTAGGTTGTAATGGTTTGGCTGGAATCTGCTGCCCATCCACGTACAATGCCAAGTAATTGATTTTGTAGTTCTTGAAATTATATGGATTCTTTGAAAAGTTTCCATTGAAAACATCGTTGTCCACACAACCCACGACGATGCGTTTAGGTAGTTGGCCTAAAAATAAGTTTTCTTGTGTGATGCTCAGATTTCCTTTCGGCACTGAAAACACCTTGGTTTCCACACGTTCGATAGGATATTTTGCAGTTGCTTTTGTTAGTGCTTTCTCGTGAGCCATTCTCACGAATGATTGGAGTCTCTCTTTGCGTACAAACATGGATACATCTAGAATTTTGATCTTGTATGTAGCGGTATCGGCCATCAATGCGAAAGCATCTTTGGCTCTATTCATTTTAACATGAACATTAACTCCATTCAGCAAGTAACGAGTTTGGAAAAACATGTCCAAATGTAATCTTCCAGTCATGTCCACGATTTTACTTTTCTCTATAAATTTCTTTCGAAGAAGAAATCCCTTGTTATCATCTGTCAAATCTTCCATGTGTCCGGCCGTATCCTTGTACCATAATGCATTAGTCAGTTGTGACTTCTTGGCAGCTGGTCCATAACTCAACAAAGTTTCTATGAAAGCTCTGTAATGATAAGTGTTGTTGGAAGGAGATACCAGTTTTTCATTCAAGCTGATATCGATTTGATTAAATAAGGAATGCATCCATAAATTGACTGGGCCCACTTTGGCATCGGGTGCAATTGATGCGCCATTGGAATCTACAACCGTTGCTTTAACATACAAGTATGTCTGTGCCAAATTCAAATAATCATCTCCTAATCCTGTAATGTGGAATTCTATTGGACCACTGTTTCCTATAGTCGCCAAAGGCCTGTGTTCTACCCATTGCCCATGTTCCACACTAGTCTGCGTTGGTGGTATGGAAAACAAGTCGAGTTCGCTGTTGACACACTCACAAGATTTTTCGTTAATGAGAGACATCATGCACAGAGATGGTCTTGGGTCTGAACAGTTCTCCTTCTTTTTGTCGATTTGCTAGTTTTGCGTGGTGCGGGCCTTTTTATACTTTTCCTACCGGGTGGTTTCGAACCACCAACCACTTCATTCCAAGCTCCTGCACCAGCCTCTTTGACTCTTTTGATTGCTGCCTTTTTTACATTTTTCCCTTCAATGACATCTTCGGCAAAGGCTGCTCCTTTTCTCAATAACTGTTTTCCCACGGTCCTGGCTGTAGTTTTCAATAAAGGTAACACCATATTCTGCAGTCCTCCCAATATACTTCCCAAACCATATCCTCTCTGTATTTGAGCTGCAGAAAAAACTGGTAGACCATTCCCAGCTTGTTTCGTGTAATATTCTTCGTATAATTTGGACTTACAACAGTAAGTCATGTTTATGTGAAATGAAGAGATCTACGATTTCTGAAATGAAGTGTCACTGTCACTTTCCCGAACTCGAATGGTACTATGGCTCCTGTGTCACCCCTTATATACACCTGGACGGTACTGAAATTTTTTCGTTCTACTGGTACATAATACACATTCTCAAATGTTTTAGAGATGATATCCCCATATTTTCCACGCACGGGTACGATACGAAGAAGTGGTATTCTTGTATCTCCTACGACTTGGTCACGAACCAAGTCACAATATACATAGAGTGAATAAAATCCTTGGTTGACATCGGCAACTCTGGAAGAATTGTAAGTTCCTGATTTAAAAACACACTCATTAAATCCCAAAATATTTTGAAGAGTAGGGCTCAATGTGACCACGACTCCATCACGTACCGTGATACGAACTTTACCAGTCACTCTATCCAGTCCAAAAGCTACCTTATCGTGACGAGGCAAGAGTAATTCTTTAACACCATTGATAGCTCGTATCACATCAATGGGATCCGAATAACGACCTTCCTTGAGAGTAAGTCGGTAATTCTTTTTCGAAGACCAGAACACTGTAACGAAAGCTTCTTCTCCACGAATATTGAACCAAGTATTTGGATACTGAATCTCTGCCAGACCTACTTCCCATTCTCCCGTGAGATTCACTGGTTGTGATAACCGAGTGGTGTACGTAGTCAACGTGTTTTCTGGAAACACGTTCATAGAACTATTACTTGGTAGAGTCAAATAAAACATTACTTTTTCTTAATGGTTGGATTTGGTAACAAATATCCTATGCTACTACTCAAGAGAGCAGTCCACAACTTGCTGTCTGTGTTTTCGAGAGTGAGATGAACGACACTGGTAATGATGATGATATACAAAATGATTATTTGTGAAATTTTTACAAAAATTTACCAAACAGAGGCCAAGAACCGTTCGATCCTTCTTCCATTTTGAAGAAACTTCAGAGGTTCACTTCCTTTTATAGGTGAGCTGACTCTGTTTGATCCACGAATTGAACGAAGTTGGGTATCCCAACCACTTTACGAACAATTCCCTTTTCTTACCTCGACCACGTTTCTTGAGTACGTGTTCGATTTTGTAAATAGTTTTATGTGAAACTCGCTGAAGCTCTTCAGTGTAGAATGACCCTTTCAATATTTCTCCATCATCATCTTGTAACATGTATGTGACTGGATGTCCTTTCTTGATGGCTACTATTGTGAATAACTCTTCGGTCCAATTGGGCAAATAACCTTTCTCAAAAGTTTTCTTAACTTTATTGATTCTCACTCTGTCTCCTACTTTGTACTTTGGTGTCTTGTGTTGTATGGGTTGCCCATACAACCTTTGCCAAACCTCTTCTTGATTTTCAAAGTTCACGGCGATGGGGGCCATACCTATACTGCGATGATGAGAATGATTATATGATTTCACCAAGTTTTGAAGTGGAAAAGTTAGTGTATCATTCTTGGTAAAATATTTCCACATTTTGGTTTTCAAAGTTCTATTGAATCTTTCTACTATGGAACATTTTGTTTCCACATTTTGTGTAGTGAAAAAGTCGACTTTGTGATCTTTGAGAAAATTCTGAAATTTTCTGTTTAGAAATCCTTTGCCTTGATCAGTTTGTAATTTTTCTGGTTTACGACCTTGTTTGAAAATTTTACTAAAAGCTTTCACGATGGAATCACTAAGTTTGTTTTGTAATGGCATCACCCAAGCATATTTACTAAATACATCTATACATGTCAACAAAAATTTTATGTTTTTGTTGAATTTACTTATGTTTGAAACATCTACCAAGTCAGCTTGCCATTGTGCATCTATACCACTAACTATTACTTTTCTTCTACGAAATGTACGACGAACAGGTTTGTGAAGAGTGTATGGGTCTTGAGTCTCTAACCATTTTACAACTTGTTTGGTTTTTTTCTTGGACGCTCTACGAAGAGCGTCTACACCACCAAAACTACCACGCACTTCAGAATCATAGTACAATGCTTCCATGACTGCCTTGTTCAAGTGTCAACTCTATTTATACCTTTTTTTCGGTCCACTTTGGCGTTTCTGTTTTCTTTGGTTGTTTTGGTTCCGACTTTATCGGTGCCTGTTTCATAAAATCCCAACGTTCTTTATGACCAATTAATTTTTGGGGTATGTTACTATCTCTCAAAGCTTCGGCCAACATTTCCCATCCCTTTGGTTGGAAAGATTTTCGTCTTCTAAGTAAATCGTTTAGAAGATCTGTTACATTCGACCCTACCACTGTTTGATCTTTGTAGACTAATTCACCCTTCTCATTCCAAGATATATTTGGGTCACTTCTAATACGATTCAACAACAACTTGCCCTTTCTCTTCATTGTCATAGGTACAGAATCGAGAATGTCTTCGCCTTTATTATCTTTCTCGAATTCGACTTTAATTGGTCGAGGAGCCATTACCTTTTGTTGAAATGTCAAGTATCTTTGTAAAATTTGATTATATTGAGTCATCTTTTCATCAGCCGAAAGAAAAGGGGCATCGAGAATATCTCTCATTTCTCTATCCAGTGATGAAACAGCCAGTTCATTCGGTTGTCTTGGAGTCTCTTGTAGACGTTCCAATAACCTTGGTTCTACCAAAGCCATCTTGTTTGCATATTCCATCATCCAAATATACCTTTAACAGCACCCAATAGTACAGGAGGTAGCAATGCCCCCAAGAATCCCCCTTTCTGCAAGATTTGTCTCCTCTTTTTGTCAGAGGTACCTTTGTTTGCCACTGCCCTCACTAGTTGTTTCTGACGAACGAGTTTGGTTCTCTGAGCTTTGGTCAGAGGTACTGCTCCCTTCAGTATATTCGAGGCACAGTCACACAAACAAGTTATCAATTCTTTGTCTGCATGTTTTAGTATGGATTTGACGAGTGCAGGTTTCGATTTAATAAGAACCTTGAGAAGAGCGATGTTGCGCTTGAGACGGTCAGACATGCTTCTGACTCGAGTGAGACTTGTTGCTCCCCTTTTATACTTTTCGGAGGTACACATATTGGGTTTCCCCAGGAAAAATTTGACTTCTTAATCTCATGTGTTCAGGAGTATCTTGTTTGAGATCTATTAAAAGGTGGGGGCGCGGTGGCGTCGCGGTAACCGGTTCTCGTCAGATCACCGAAGTTAAGCAACGTCGAGCGCGGTTAGTAGTTGGATGGGTGACCATTTCAGCGACTGATTCGTGCTCCCGCGTTGTGTCCTTGGGCAAGGCACTTAACCCCGATTGCCTACATGGGGGCACGATGACGCTGTGTACTAAGGCGTACTGCACGTCGATGGTGCGCATGTCTTCAACCAATCTAACCCTGCCTGTGCCGCGGTGCAGAGTTCAGAATTACGATGTTGGAGAGCTGACAGCTGCTCGTCGTTGCTCGGTGGTTCTCTCCGGGTACTCCGGCTTCCTCCACCCGTAAAACTGTCACCGACATGATATGACCCTGGCTGTTAATGTGTCGTTAAACCCTAATAAAAAAAAAAAAAAAAAAAAAAAATCTATTAAAAGGTAACCATATGGTGTCGAAGTGGCATCTTCGAAAACTTCTCTCAGAAACTTGGAATGACCAGGATACATCTGTGCTGCCAAGTGTGAGATCTGAGAACGATCCCTAGGATTTTTAAACAAGATCATGTAATGACTATTGAGAGCTACAGTCCTATGGACTTTATTTTTATCGAATAAATTTTGAACAATGTAGATCACACTAATGTTACGGTGATGACTACCTTTAGTAAATAATCTAGACACTCGAACATCTGCATCGAGCATCAGATCATCCAATATGACTAAACTATCAGATTTTAATTCTTGAGGGAGACCCTCTACGAATTCTACTTGGGGTAAAGTATTGTATAATGGTTGCCATTCACTATAACACCAAATGATGTGACTTGGGACAGGTGATATAATATTTTGAATGTTTTGAATAACCCGATTTACAAAGGATGATTTACCACTACCCGTGGGACCACACAATAAACAAGTGAATGGATGCTTCCAACGAGGATCCATCTTTGTTGTTCTATGTGGGTACTACTTCCCTTTTATACCTTTTGGGGAGGTGGCCCCCACTGAACGTGGGGACTACTCCCCCTTTTATACCTTTTGGAGTGGTGGTCAATATGAACCGTCATCCAAAAAATATTTAAAATTGGTGGCCCTCTGACTTACTGGCTGGGGACAGTTTAAGTTTGTTTGATATTTGTCAAGAAGATAAACATCAAATAACTTAAGCGTCATTACCACCTTTTTTTCTTGTTTCTTCATTTTATACTTTTTTTCTTCTTTTTTCTTTTTATAAAAAAATCATCTATTTACAACATCTATTTACATCTTCAATTAGAATCCAATTGTAACATTGTTTCTTGATTGTCATAAATTCAATCACCAAATCCATAATACAACGTCTCTGTTCATTTGTGAGAGGTTTCTCGAACATATCTTCATATTCTTTCTGTACTGGTGGTGGATTCATTCCAGAAGTATTATGGTGCCACAGTAGATGAACATCATTCTTGTTAACTCTTTCAAGTGCGTCACTAAAACATGTTATAATCTTCTCTTCTTCAGACATCATTAGGCATACATTATGCTGAATCTGACTTGGGTGGTCGACTGTACATCCATAGCATTTTTCTTTCATTACAGCGTCAATGTTCTCTTCGACATAATGAGCATATGCCAAGCAAAGTTCATGCTGCAAGCAAACTTGCCTGAGTTCACTATCAATTTCATCAACGATTCATGGTCGTGGTTGGGTTATTCTCACTGTGATCTTCTTCTTCTTCTTCAAAGGTGGTTCTTGATTTGGTTTTTTGAAGTCTTCATGGTTAGTAGGTTTAGTGTCTTCAGTTAAAGTTGTTTGTTGGGTTTTGATGGCTGCATCTACTTCTTCTATTTGAGATTTCAAGGCATTCCATTCTTCTAAAGATAGAGCAATACCAGTCTTCGTAGGATAAGGGTTCTGGTCTTTTCCCTCAAAGTATCTTCTGAGATGAATCTTCAGTTCACCCTGGTACTGGGTGACGTTAGCATAAGTCTGCTTGGTGCCAATTCGGAACATCTTCTCTGGTCAATGGTTCGATCGTGAATGATGCCAAGTCCATGCTTTGCCTAATCTTATATATCTTTGGTGGACGTGATTGAAAACATCACCCCAGTTGAACAAATTTTGATTGAGTTTTTGATTCTTGGTTGGGGTTTGTGTTTGTTTCCTATAGGATTATAGGTTAAAGTTGGAAAATTTAGAAAATTAGTATAGAAAGTAATGGGAAAGAAACACAATGAGAATACAGAAATTTGATTAGTTGATTAACTTCGATCTGATTGGTCAGTTTGGCGATCAAACTGCAATCTTGATCCTTAAACTGTAGGATATGGCCCTCTGCATTTTATACTGGCTTGGGACAGGTCAAGCTACAAACCTCTGTCCAATGGAGATAAGTCAAATAGCTCGAGTGCATTCCCACCCCCTACAGTTCGTATCCTCTTTGAGGGAATTTTCTTTTTGTTCATCAAAAAAGAAAAACGAAAACAACATGTCCAACTTAGCAATTTAGTTTTTCTATCATAAAAATTTCTCATTTCTTTTAAATATTCACAACAGAGAATTTCTTAGTAATGATGATGGTGATGATTTATTCCTTTGGTTATACAATAGGGGTAGCCTAAATACGGCAGCGTTCTGACGCCAGTTGATGTATTTTTTTTACCTGTGCTAAGTTGTTATAACAAGTTAACTAACTTGTTATAACAACTTAGTAACTTGTTATAACAACTTAGCTAACTTGTTATAACAACATAGCTTAACTTGTTATAACAACTTAGCTTAACTTGTTATAACAACTTAGCTAACTTGTTATAACAACTTAGCTATCTTGTTATAACAACTTAGTAACTTGTTATAACAACTTAGCTAACTTGTTACAACAACTTAGCTAAGTTGTTATAACAACATAGCTAACTTGTTATAACAACTTAGCTTAACTTGTTATAACAACTTAGCTAACTTGTTATAACAACTTAGCTAACTTGTTATAACAACTTAGTAACTTGTTATAACAACTTAGCTAACTTGTTATAACAACTTAGCTATCTTGTTATAACAACTTAGCTATCTTTTTAATCATTGCCCACTAGGTCAGTTTGTCCCTTCCTTGGGGCTGAGAGTAATTGGTCAAAATGCGTTTAACCCTTTACCTAAAGTAACGGCCAAAAACGTCCAGCACCGTACACAAAAATCGCTATTCCGTTTTTTTTATATTTACATTTTATGCTTCCAAAACATAGGTTATGACCCCCTCATTCGAATGAGCGCGTTGCGCTCATTCCAATGAGGGGTAACACCCTGTGTTTTGGATGCAAAAAATGAAAATTTTTAGTTACACGAGAATTTTTTTACGAGTATCGTCTGCTACTAGCGTTAGATAATGGGTTAATGGGGGGGGGGGGGGGCTCAGTTGGTAGAGGTGCAGGCTGCAAGCCGAGAGGTCCTCGGTTCGAATCCCACCTGCGGCAACCGCGTTGTGTCCTTGGGCAAGACACTTCACCCCCATTGCTCGCGTGGGGGCACGGTGACGTGTACTAAGGCGTAGTGCACGTCGATGGTGCTCCTGTCTTCAACCAATGCTAACCTTGCTTGTGTGGAGTTGGTATGTTGGGGAGTTGACAGTTGCTCGCCGTTGCTCGGTGGTTCTCTTCGAATACTCTGGCTTCCTCCACCCGTAAAACTGGCACGGTCATGATTAGCCATTGTGCAGAAATATGTGACCTTAAACACCAATAAATAAATTACCGGATATTTTGGTGTTGATGGGTGGCCTCAACCGCCCCAATCGGACCACATTTAGGGGCCCTACTAAGGCCCCAAAAAGGGTCAGTTACGAAATATCACCAAAGCAGGTTAAAATCACGGGATATTTTGGTGTTGATGGGTGGCCCCCGAGGAATAAAGAAGACTGACACCTCAACCACCCCAATCGGACCACATTTAGGGGCCCTACTAAGGCCCCAAAAAGGGTCTGTTACAAAATATCACCAAAGCAGGTTAAAATCACGTGATATTGTGATGTTGATGGGTGGCCCCCGAGAAATAAAGAAGATTGACACTTCAACCGCCCCAATCGGACCACATTTAGGGGCCCTACTAAGGCCCCAAAAAGGGCCAGTTACAAAATATCACCAAAGCAAGTTAAAATCACGGGATATTTTGGTGTTGATGAGTGGCCCCCGAGGAATAAAGAAGACTGACACCTCAACCGCCCCAATCGGACCACATTTAGGGGCCCTTCTAAGGCCCCAAAAAGGGCCAGTTACAAAATATCACCAAAGCAGGTTAAAATCACGGGATATTTTGGTGTGATGAGGTGAATTTTATCATACTTGCTAAACAGAGATGTGACTAATCAGTGTATGTAACATATGGATATGTTTGTTCACTATGAAGGGATTTAACAGAATTTGTTTGGAAAGAAACCATTTGTAATTTAAAGGAGTAAAGCTGTGTAAAGCTATTTTTTTAATTTATTTTCAGTTAGCGTTTCACCATACACACGCCGAGGTGATTATAAATATTGAAAGCAACACTCAAAGTAATGTTGAAATATAGTAGCTAGACGTCAAAATATTATCAAATTACCCACAGTATTTCCGGAAAAGAGTTCTATCCATGCCATTGGATACTAGTACCAGTTCTAGATTCATGTATGCTCTACGCCATGATTCTCACCCAAAGCTGTAGGAGCCATTAAAAATGGGACCTTGTGAGCTCACGCCATCAATCCCTATTTCTGAGCTCCCAGTGGAGGCTTGGGGGGGGGGGGGGGGGGCTAACGGCCCCTAAATCAAAAATCCAAACTGTCACTTATTGCTTTTATTTTAACCCTCACCTTCCCTCAGGCACATGAATCGATACCCGAGGAGCTTCAGAATTTGAAAAAAAATATCCGGGGAAGGGTCTCTAGACTAACAACAGTAGGACCGAAGACGCCAATCCCATGTTCGAAATCTGTCAGCGGCATATCGATCGTGCCCTCTTCCACATCCCCAATTTCGAAAATAGGAAAATGGATTATATATCTAGACCTCAGAATGGGGAAATTACCGGATATATTACCGAGAAAAGAGTTTTGTCCTTTCTTCAAACGCATGCCGAAATACATCCAAATAATAAAAAGTGACGGTTGCGTTTGTTTTGCTCAATAGCAATCCGACTTATTTTATTTCTTTTCTATTATCTAACACACACATAATTTCAGGGACTCAGTCCGAAATGAGCTGTCTCTGAGCTGATAAATAGAGGTGGGCCATTTCTGAACAGGACATTCACTATTTGGAATTCCAATAACCCAACAGGATTGAGTAGGCAGGTGAGGGACTTAATAGCGAGCCGTTCAATGGAAGGGTTCAGTGGGCAAGTGCGGGTGTTACGATGTAAAGACATCGCGCGCCAGGACGGGCCGGGGTTATCAATTCCGGGAAAAGAGAGCGTAAAAAATCACAAGAATTGTAACCAGGCTTGTCAACCGGTACCAGTAACGACACCGGTACCACAGAAACGGGACCGTTTTTGCGGTACCGGTTCTGAAGCCAAGTACCGGCGGTACTTGGTACTCGAGTCAGTCACACCTCGGACTGTATATAAAATTTCAGAGCAACACTCAAACATGGTCCCTCCTGGACCCCATGTTTTGTAGCACATCGAGAGACCACGTTCAGTGTTCTCTAAGTACTGGATAGCTATCTTTTTCAAGTCTCCAATGCGCGTGTGTCTAATTATAAAATCTGTTATTTAGAACGTCGAAGGCATCTACCTAAGATCCTCACTGAAGGTGCCGAGTCGACGCAGAGAGCAGGTTTAAAGTTCGAAGTTTCGTCCACCCATAAGTTTATACTCGAAGTGACGCGATGTCCCACGAATATTCGAATCTTAAGAACTCGGTTCACATAACCGATTTATTTGTTAGGAATATATTCCATAGCATACATTGTTTCATTGTCATTTAATGACCTTTTTATGTGTTGTTAAAGGTACCGACACCGGTACCGGTACTGCGGTCTGGCCCAGTACCGTCTGGGTTCCGATAAACCAAGTACCGGCGGAACTTTGACAAGCCTGATTGTAACCGAAATTGTGGTAAATGATTCTGGTTTTTGTGTGGCATACAGGATAAAGAGAAACCAAAATTTGAGGAGTACCTGGATGGCACCTTTTTGAGGGGAAGGGGAAGGGGACGAAGTTTTAAATCCTAAACAATTCATTAGTTATTCATTCCAATCGTCCATTATACACATTATTGTGTGTCATATACAATATGTTAAGTGGGCGACTGGAATTAACAACTAGTAGAGCTTTCTTCCCACGGCTGTGAGTCAGGAGAACCTTTCCCGGATTTTTTGTTTTAAATTCAGAAGCTCTGGGATCCATTCTGGTGCCTCCGGAGCGGAGATAAGGGTTAAAAACTCTAAATAACAGTTTGAATTTTTTTTTTTTTTTGGGGGGGGGGGGAGGGGGGGCAGGCCCGGTCCACCACAGGGAGCCCACACATAGAGATTGATGAAGTGGGCGCGCAGGGCCCCAGTCTTAATGGTTCTGAGGCTTTGGGTGGGTATCAAGGGGTAGGGCATGCAGAAATCTGGTACTAGTACTGGAATCCACTAATATAAATAGTACTCTTTTCCAATAATATTGCCGATGATTTTCCCATTCTCGCGCCTTAATACTATATAATGATTAATAAATCGTATGTTGGTTTTAATATTTATTATCACCTCGGCATGTGTTTGATGAAACGGTAACTGAAAATAAATTATGAACCCCCTTTTTTAAAAAGGGCTTTTACACAACTTTATTTTTATTTCTTCAAATTATAAATGTTTTCTTTCCTCAAAACGTTCTGCTAAATCCCTTCATTGTTAACAAACAGATCCATATTTCACGCACACGAATTAGCTACACCTCTATTTGACAAGTACGTATGGCAAAATTCACCCGCCATGCACCTCGGCTAAATCGTTTTTGTGACATAAATAGTGTGTTGATTGCCACACCGTAGTATGTTTCCAGGGATTCCTAATCTGTTTTTACAGAATACTAATCTGTTTTTACAGCTTAACTAATCTGTATTTATAGATTAGTAATCTGTTTAAACAGATTAAATAATCTGTTTAAACAGATTAAATAATCTGTATTTACAGATTACTAATCTATTTAAACAGAATACTAATCTGTATTTACAGATTACTAATCTGTTTAAACAGATTACTAATCTGTAAAAAAAACAGATGAACTAATCTGTATTTACAGATTAGTAATATGTTTAAACAGATTAACTAATCTGTGTTTACAGATTAGTAATCTGTTTAAACAGATTAACTAATCTGTATTTACAGATTACTTAGTTAATCTGTAAAACAGATTGGTAATCTGTTTAAACAGATTACTAATCTGTAAATACAGATTAGTTAATCTGTAAAAAAAGATTAGTAATCTGTTTAAACAGATTAGTAATCTGTAAAAACAGATTAGTTAATCTGTAAAAATGGATTAGTACTCAGTTTAAACAGATTAGTAATCTATAAAAACAGATTAGTAATCTATTTAAACAGATAATCTTTAAAAACAGATTAGGAATCCATGGAAATATACTACGGTGTGGCGGCTCTTCGCTGCCGTAAATTTCGCTTGAAGACAGCCTTCAATAAAATAAACATTGCTTCACCTTCATTTATACACATTTCAGTGCGTAAGTTTTATTAAATTGCCACTTTTCACACGTTCGGGGCTACTTTTAGTACTTTAAAACGTAGTTTTATACACTCACCGGAAACATTACCGGATACCGGACTTTTTACCGGCAAAAAATATATCCGAGTTGGGATAAAATTTATTCTTCAGTTGCACCTGGATGTGATTCGTACGCCAAACTGAAAACAAAAGCGTGTGCTCTTATTACCTGCATGTTTTTACTGAATTACCCGGTCGCAGCTATTTGTTTCGGCCACTTGAGCGAATTAGATGATGGGTTGCACATCGATAGAGGGGCAATGGCATTTACACGTGAATGTTGCATGAACACTGGTCGCTATGCCTAATATTTTGAACTATTCCATTCAGCTTTGGAAGCACAAATACACACGGTTATCCAAGAGCTGTAATTGCTCTTAGATAATTGATCATACATACACTGTATTTTAATGTATTCTTCTGATTCAAATTGTTTTACTTTGGATTCTCTGCTTCCATTTGCACATAATTTTTACAGAACTCATTTATCCAATATTTGTTCTTTGTTTATGTGCTTATAAACTTAATATGCAAACTCTTTGATTGTTAGTTTATCATTCATTGTTTTCATGTTTTACTGGGCTTTTATGACACTTTAATGGACCAAGCCATGTCATATCGGGTAGTATTACGGTGGATTATGCGCCACAGAAGCTGGAGAGAACCACCGAGCAGCGGCGAACCAATACCAAGCACTCCAGCCTACTAACCCGACAGAAACAGGGTTAGCTACGGTTGAATGCAGGTGCAAAAACAGACCTGTACACTTTAGCACACAAAACCACCATGTCTGTACATGGGCATTTGGAATAAATTGTCTTACCCATAAATCTCGAGTATAATGAATCTATAAAATTAAAAATAAAAATAATTGACAATAGTCCAGAGAGCATATGTATGGAGCCGATGAGGTGACATATGTTTTTAAAATCCATACGCACGAATTAATAATCTGTGCACACGAAATATTAATCAGAGCGAACAAATGAATAATCCAAGTACGCAAACTAATAATTCATGCACTCAGATTAATAATCCGTGTATGAAGTAATGATCAAGGCAAACGAATTAATAATCCGTGCGTTTGAATTAATAATCCGTGCGTTTGAATTAATAATCCGTGTGCATGAATTAACAATCCACGCACACGAAATGATAATCCATGCAAACAAAATAATAATCAATGCGAACGAATTAATAAAATCATTCACGTGAATTGTAATCTGTGCACACGAAATAATATTCCGTGCACACAAATTAATAAGCTGTGCAAGTGGATTATTGATCAGTAGTATGTCACGTACCTTTCGAGCAAGATCTGGTGGACCGCGCGGTGTACCCCGGAAGTGACGTTTTGGTTACCCGCGTGAGCGGCTATGTTGTGATTTCATTCTCATGGTGACGCGTGGTGTCACTGCACATGTGCAGCGCGTGTTGTTATGGTAATACGCGTTTCCGTCGTCCATTTTGTATATAGGGAACCGTCATCTTGTTTCTATGGTAGCACGTGGTCGCTAGATGACCCAGAGGCATCTAATAAGATGAGGGTATGTTTGGAGGGTACGTTCGATTCAATGGGAGTACAACGAATTACTCAAATGAACCCGAGAACGACTGCTGTTCACGCGAAATAACCGAAACGGACCCGAATTCTCTTAGAATATTGATCCTAATAGTACCACGTAGTGGTGTAAGATCTATAAGAGATGTGCTCCTTATCTAGCTCGAATTCCATCAGTATCCTCGTTTACAACTACATATTTTATAACATATCTGTTCTACTTGACGTCTATCTACTCTAGTATACTAATTATCCCTGAGTGCCTTTTCTACCCATGATATGATATGGCATTGTCCGTGCATTCGTGGCTCTCCCTTACCTTAGTAGATTATTTGGCTTGTTCTACCCGTGCTATGACTATTATCTGCACTAGTCTACCATTATCTGGCTTACCAGTAGACCTTGACATAGCTGCAGTTGATACTTTCCCGACGGGCCATCTGCGCCCCGTTTTCTTCGTGTGAGGCCATGAGGACTATGAGGACGCCAAAGGCTAGTCCTATTCCATAATGGGGTACCAGTAATGGTTTGCCCATGGGGTGGGGGTCCCCAAATACCGAGATGAGGCCATAGGACCATGATGGCTATGAGGTCTTCATAGCCCTCATGGCCTCCTACGATGAAAAAGGGTACCCAAATACCGCGATGAGGATAAGAGTAATGGCATTTCCTTATTGCACTCATAACCCTCATGGCCTCATACGATGAAAGGGAATTCTGATTCTGAAAGCCATCCAGATACAAGAAAGGGATTCCAAAATTGGAATTCTGTGGACCGTGGCGACCAAATACCGAGACGAGGATGAGAGCAATGGCATTTCCTTGTGGCCCCCATAGCCCTTATGGCCTCATTCGGTGAAAAGGGGATTTTGAAGGCCATCCAGATACTAGAAAGGGATTCAAAAATTGGGATTCTGTGGACTGTGGGGACAAATGTGGATATGAGGATGAGAGTAATGTCATTTCCTTATGGCCCTCATAGTCCTCATACGGTGAAAAGGGGATTCTGAAGGCCATCCAGATACTAGAAAGGGATTCCAAAATT
The DNA here is from genome assembly GCA_031216915.1 of Pictodentalium vernedei. NCBI lineage: Eukaryota > Metazoa > Mollusca > Scaphopoda > Dentaliida > Dentaliidae > Pictodentalium > Pictodentalium vernedei. The sequence continues at coordinate 72,727,975 of CM062290.1, read as the reverse complement.
GGGATTCTGTGGACCGTGGTGACAAAAGACCGAGATGAGGATGAGAGTAATGACATTTCCTTATGGCCCTCATAGCCCCCAAGACCTCATAAGAAGAAAACGGGGCACCGATGGCCCGTCGGGAATGTGTCACCTGTAGCTATGTCTGGGTCTACTGGTAAGCCCAACAAATAGTGTAGATAATAGTCATATCACGGGTAGAACAAGCCAAATAATCTACTAAGGTAAGAGAGAGCCATGAATACATGGACAATGCCATCATATCATGGGTAGAACAAGCATAAGAATCGACAGGGACAGTCAGGGATAATCAGTAGACTAGAGTAGATAGAAGTCATGTAGAACAGATAAGGTATAAAATATGTACTACTGAACGAGGATTCTTATGGAATTCGAGCTAGATTAGGAACACACCTTTTATGGATCTTATAACACTACGTGGTGCTATTAGGGTCAATATTCTAAAATAATTCTGGTCCATTTTGGTGATTTCCGATGAAAATAAGTCGTTCACGGGATCATCTGAGTAACTCGTTGTACTTCCATCGCATCGAACATACCCTCCAAACATACCCCCGTCTTATTAGATACCTTTGGGTTACCTAGCAGCCGCGTGCTACTATACAAACCAAGATGGCGGCGCCCTGTATACAAAATGGACGACTGAAACGCGTATTACCATAACAACACGGGCTGCGCATGCGCAGTGATACAACGTTTCACCATGGGGATGACATCACAACATGGCCGGCCAAGCGCGTTACCATGACAACACAAACTGGCGGCACCCAGTCACGTGACTATGACGTCATTTCCGGGGTCCACCGCGGGGTTCACCAGATCTTGCTCGAAAGAAACGAGCACCACTCCTTTGATCCATGCACATGAATAATAATCCGTGCGCATGAAATGAAAGATATAAAAACTATGGTATAGGTTATTAAGTCAAAATGGCATCCATCGTGTGACCTTGGTATACTGGCATCCCACCATCTTAACGCTGAAATAGCAATTCTTAGGTCTACTTGTTCTTGTTTGAACCTAAGTTATCTAGGACCCTTCCGCCCTGGGTCGCTACCGCCTCCTCATATCTTCAAAAAAGGAAGGTCAGGAGGGGTAACCTAACGATCCGAGGTCCGTCCTTGTTAGGCATGCTTCCCGTTTTTTAACGTGCGATAGGCGAGTTAGGACGAAGTGAAGTCTGCGTAAGGCCTCACATCGCTGCACTCTGGGCCTGTGGCAGTAAGTAGGTGTATGTAAGCGTGGCGGGAGAGGGGGGGGATCTCTTGTTGAGACGTGGGGGGCGCAAACATAATGTCAGCGAAGATATACAATTCAGATGTCTAAAAGGGCCTATAAAGCAGCCATCGAAAAGTACTTCACAATGCCGGGGAATTTGGGATAGCACGTCACCTAAGGTTGACTGGGATGGCAACATATGCCTGTGCTTGTCCGCTACATGTCTAATCTTTGCGGTATTATATATATTTTTGGTAGGCCCTGGGAAGGTTGGGATCAGTGGCGGGGGCATGCGAAAATGCACACAGCTCGCCCCCAAATATATTTACATTGCACCCCCCCCCCCCCCCTTCATAATAAATACAAACTGCCACATATGATTTCGATCCCCCCCCCCCCCCCCACCTTCCATTTGGAGACTTCAAAACTATTGATATAGCTTCGAAATTTGAGACTATTTCAGAGAGACTCAGGCTCTTACCGTCAAGTTACCGATGACCTCGCCATCCTCCATTAGGCTCCAGAATCGCTCTCAAAGCTTCACAGTTAAAACTGAAAAATTTACCAAGGAAGGATAACCGGCCCCCACCAATGGCCTTACCACCTCTAAGGAGGCTTCAGAGTCGCTTATAGAGCTCCAAAAATTTATAATTCGGGGAGAGGTCCCGAATCCGGTGGCGGCGCCGCAGGAGGTCATGAAGGGGCATTTGCCCCCGACCACAGTCTCTCTCTCTCTCTCTCTCTCTCTCTCTTCTCTCTCTCTCTCTCTCTCTCTCTCTCTCTACATACAAAATCAGCTGATCAACATAAATCCACTGGAATTTTGCAAGTTCGGATGCAGATACTTATGAGACATGTACGTTTACAAACCTTGTCTCTAAAATGTGAGTCATCCAAAAATGTGGCGATCTACCCTAAAAGCCACCAGAAAACTTGATTCAAATGCACAGTGATTTTGTTTTGTCTGGGGGGCGACTCCCCGCCCTCCACTCCCGGGGACGGCATGTGGGCTTCTCCTCTCAGGATACCCCTCCATACGGAGCATGTCCCCTATTTGCAGTCTCCACCACCCATCCCCCCCCCCCCCGCATATACCACCGCCAGGTCACACAAATGGGAGAGGTTGATTCACCTGACTACACCCTTCCCTTCCTGTCTGCGGTCTTTGAAATATACACGCGTCATATCGCCCCCCCCCCCCCCTCCATTGGAATTCTCCCCCTATAAAGGATTCTGGTTCCGCCACTGAACAGGATTCCCATGCATGTAAGTATATATAGCAGGTCCGTCTTTTGGGACATCGGGGGCAGTGGCGTGGCCACGGGGGGGATTGGGGGGGACACGTCCCCCCCCCACTTTTGCCCAAAGTTGGTCCTCGAAATATGTCCCAAACTGGCATAAAAATCGTAAGGGGGTTAGGTCCAGGGGGGTTAGGTTGTATATTTGCTAAATCTTGCGATTGTATTTCCTTGAAAAACCCAAAAATGTCTGCTCAGATACAAGGAAATGAAGATTTTGGGACCCTGGAATTCCAAAATTTTCTATCACGGGCCGAACCATGGTCGGCCCGTGGTAGCGACGATCCTTTACTACCCGATAACTGACTCATTTATTGTCCCTGGCAGAAAGCTTCATTATTGTGAAAAACACATTACATCTGGGAGGAGGAGGGGGAAGAGGGGGTCTGGGGAACGCAAAATTTTAAAAATGTGAAACCCTACAAAACTTTTCCTGTATCTGGGAGTGGGGTAGTTTGTAGATTTGTTAAATCTTACGAATGTATATCCATGAAAAACTTAAAAATATCTGCTCAGATGCAAGGAAATGGAGGTTTTCGGACCTTGGAAGTAAAAAATTTTCTACCACGGGCCGAACCATGGTCGGCCCGTGGTAGCGACGACCTATGGCTGCTCAATAACTGACCTATTTATTTCCCGGATACTCTCATTATCGTGACAAAAAACATTACATCTGTATCTGTGTTTTGTGAGGATTGGGGGGAGGGGGGGAGTGGTAGGGGACGCACCAGCCTGGAATACTTTTCCTGCATCCCCCCCCCCCCCCCCCCCCCCCCCCCCACACACACACACACTTATTAAAACGGTTCTAGCTACGTTCCTGTATGTGTATGAATTTGTCCCCCTCACTTGCTTTGGGCTGGCTACGCCACTGATCGGGGGTGGGGGTCCTGATACCTTATGTTTTAATCCGCGCGCACAAAATAATAATCCGAGCACACGAGTTAATAATCCGCGAAGGCGAATTGATAATCGGTACATACAAAATAATAATCCGGGCACAGGGATTATTATTTCGTGTGCACGGATTATTATTTCGTGTGCGCGTGTTATCATTTCGCCGCACGTTATATTTATTCTGAGTAGTATGAAATGTGCCAAATGAGCCCCATCTGGGGGGAGGGGGAGGGGGGTAACATACCGCAGAAGTGACAGCATACCGCGGGGTATTGTGGGTGTCACGTGGGTTGTCATAGAAGCGGAGGAGAGCGGGCATGTTGTGACCTCATCCCGATAGTGATACGTGGTTTTAGTGAGCATGCACATTGGAGACTACCATCTTGGTTTCTATGTTAGCTTGTTGTTGCCATTTGCCCCAATGGCCTCTAAACAGACGGGGTCTGTTCTAAGGGTGTGTTCGATTCAACGGGAGTCTTGCGAATTACCAAAATAAGCTCGACAGTTACCCCAAATCACCGACATCGACTTCATGTTACCGAAACAGAGTCGCGCGAAGTGTTATATGACCCATAAGGGGTATTTTCGATTGATGAGGTATGTACTCCGGTAGAACAAAAGAGCCCCATACTTGGAGTAAGATCGATGTTTTGTTACTATAATTAACTTTTGTGGCATGTTCTGACTACTCTCTGACCCAGGTATTCAACTGCAGGAGTTAGTACGCATGGCATAGCAGACGTGCATCAGTCAGGTCCTTGGGCCAGTTATGGCTACATGAAGAATACGCAAGTAGAAGGGAATGGGTGGTGGTAGAGTGCATAGTAAGTAGACAACAGAAAGGGGAAGTGGGAGGGAATGGGTAGTGTTAGCATGAATGGCGTAGCAATCAGACATCAGGTAGGCCCTCGGGCATGTCAGGGCTTAGGAAGAATAGGGAAGTTGGGGGAAAGGGTAGTGCTGGCATGCAAGACGTAGCAAGCAGATACCAACAGGCACGTTGGTATGCCAGATTTTAGAAAGAATAGGAAAGTGGGAGGGAAATGGATGGTATTGCTATGCTTGGAGAAGGCAGCAAACATCAGGCAGGGCCTTGGGCATGCTAAGACTTAGAGATAGGAAGGAAAGGAAGTAAGGATAAGGTGAGTAAATTGTGAAGTGGAAGTTGGGCCCCGGTTTGGGATATTTACGGACCATGTTACATAGAGATACACTTGTGGAATCTCTTTCTGTTACTTGGCTGGCCTTCAGGATGCCCTTTTCATTATATGAAAAGCCGACTGCAATGAGGGACAACTTGCCATTCCACATATCCTCAGGGTCATAAGGGCCACGAGAAAATTCTTAGTGAGCCATAATTCGTCATTCCTCATATTCTCATATTTTGGGATGACGTTCCATGGAATCTTCTCTATTCTTCTCGTGTCGCACACCAACATCAAAATATCTGGCGATGTTTGTCACCTTAGGTAATATTTTGTAACTGGCCCCTTTGGGGGCCTAAGGAGGGCCCTATATGTGGTCCGATTGGGACGGTTGAGGTGTCAATCTTCTTTATTCCTCGGGGGCCACCCATCAACACCAAAATATCCCGTGATTTTAACCTACTTTGGTGATATTTTGTGACTGGTCCTTTTGGGAGCCTTACCAGAGCCCCTAAATGTGGTCCGATTGGGGTGGTTGAGGTGTCAATCTTCTTTATTCCCCGGGGGCCACCCATCAACACCAAAATATTCCGTGATTTTAACTTGCTTTGGTGATATTTTGTAACTGGCCCTTTTTGGGGCCTTAGTAGAGCCCCTAAATGTTGTCCGATTGGGGCGGTTGAGGTGTCAATCTTCTCTATTCCTCGGAGGCCACCCATCAACACCAAAATACCCCGTGATTTTAACCTGCTTTGGTGATTTGAGGCCTTAGTAGGTCCCCTAAATATGGTCCGATTGGGGTGGTTGAGGTGTCAATCTTCTTTATTCCTCGGGGGCCACCCATCAACAACAAAATATCCCGTTATTTAACTTGCTTTGGTGAGATTTTGTAACTGGCCCTTTTGGGGCCTTAGTAGGGCCATAAATGTGGTCCGATTGGGGCGGTTGAGGTGTCAATCTTCTTTATTCCTCGGGGGCCACCCATCAACATCAAAATATCCCGTGCTTTTAACCTGCTTTGGTGATATTTTGTAACTGGCCCTTTTGGGGGCCTTAGTAGGGCCCCTAAATATGGTCCGATTGGAGCGATTGAGGTGTCAATCTTCTTTATTCCTCGGGGGCCACCCTTCAACAATAAAATATCCCGTGATTTTAACCTGCTTTGGTGATATTTTGTAACTGGCCTTTTGGGGGGGCCTTAGTAGGGCCCCTAAATGTGGTCCGATTTGGGCGGTTGAGGTGTCAATCTTCTTTATTCCTCGGGGGCCACCCATCAACACCAAAATATCCCGTGATTTTAACTTGCTTTGGTGATATTTTGTAACTGGCCCTTTTGGGGGCCTTAGTAGGGCCCTAAATGTGGTCCGCTTGGGGCGGTTGAGGTTTCAATCTTCTTTATTCCTCGGGGGCCACCCATCAACACCAAAATATCCCGTGATTTTAACCTGCTTTGGTGATATTTTGTAACTGGCCCTTTTTGGGGCCTTAGTAGGGCCCCTATATGTGGTCCGATTGGGGCGGTTGAGGTGTCAATCTTCTTTATTCCTCGGGGCCACCCATCAACACCAAAATATCCGGTATTTTTTTCGAATTTTGAATGTCGAATAAGGAAACGGGAATAAGTAACTAAATTCACAGTACTATTTAAGTACTGTGAATTTATATTGGTAATGTTTTAATAAGGTGTACCCATCTTTAAATAAAAGTTTGATTAGTTTTTTCTAAAAAGGCCTTGTTGGCAAAATAATTAAAGGTCAAGTCGCACAGTTTGCTACACGTGAGTAGGCCGTCGTTGCCCCCTCTAACAGGGGCGGATCCAGGATTTCTGAAAAGGGGCGTGTCTTAGTCTGAAACTGAGCCATGAAACAACAGGGTGCGTGATAATCTCGAGATCGATTCTCCCATCTCTAAAGGCAGAGGGGGGAGGGGCTCTCCTGGGAAAAGATAAATAAATACTGGACTCTGAAGTGACTTTTAATCCAGTACCCAGGACAGCAGCCAAAAATGTCCAGAAATATATATTTTATAAAAGTTTTTTAGTAGGACAATGTAAATGTGGATATCGTTGGAACCGGCTGAATAAGCCGGTTCCAAGTATGCCCATATTTACATTGTTTCAGTAAGATATAGTAAGGGCTATTTCTCAAAACGTTAAAAAAAACTGCTTGTGTAAAGGTGTGTGTTGTTTTCGACCCATTAGGAGTGCGCTCCGGCATGTCTCGGGGAAAAATAGAGGGGGCGCGCACCGGATGCGCTCCGTCTAAACCCGCTACTGTCTAAGACAAAATATTTTTTCACGATTCTTCCATTTTTACGTTATACAAGAGGTGATACAGTATGCCTTCAAAATGAGCTGCGTTTTCAGGATCAAGTGGGTAGGTCCTGCTCAGAGAAGACCAGCAACAGAAAACAAAAAAGAAATGTTTGGTATTTCACACTCACTGCATAATTTTGACGACGCAAAACGGTTGGCTTTCCCGTGACTGAGTGATCACGTAGCCTGGCCCACCCTTGGAATGTAGGCTGACCACTATGTGCATGAGAAATTAGGTTTTGTTTGTTTTTCACATTCACTACGCATATTGTTTGGTCAGCCATCACAGGACTATTTTCAAGCGTTAAGTTCCCCAATGAAGTAGCCTTTTTGTGCCGAAATATATGATCTTAAACACCAATAAATAAATAAATAAATAAATAAATAAATAAATAAATAAATAAATAAATAAATAAGAAGGCGTACCCAAGCACAATGAACTTGCAATCAAAACGTTGTGAGTTTGATGCCTGGTCGGGGCAAATTGCGTTGTGTCACCCAGAACCCCCGATATCCATATTTAAAGGGCGTTATTGAAAAAGCTCGAAGATATTTCAGAATTTGTGAGCCTTATTTAAGTTAGTTTTTTTTAAAAAGTTTTTGTCATTTTGTTGGATAGAGTGCTTCTAATGTAGCTCCGTCCGTGGGACACATTAACCCATAACCTAACGCTAGTAGCAGACGATATTCGTGAAAAAAATTCTCGTGTAACTAAAAATTTTCATTTTTTCCATCCAAAATACAGGGTATGATCCCTCATTGGAATGAGCGCAAGTTAGCTAAGTTGTTATAACAAGTTAAGCTAAGTTGTTATAACAAGTTAAGCTATGTTGTTATAACAAGATAGCTAAGTTGTTATAACAAGTTAGCTAAGTTGTTATAACAAGTTAAGCTAAGTTGTTATAACAAGTTAAGCTATGTTGTTATAACAAGTTACTAAGTTGTTATAACAAGTTAGCTAAGTTGTTATAACAAGTTACTAAGTTGTTATAACAAGTTAGTTAACTTGTTATAACAACTTAGCACAGGTAAAAAAAAATACATCAACTGGCGTCAGAACGCTGCCGTACCTAAAAGACACCAGGAATCAACTTTAAAAAAAAAATGAAATGAAACTTAAAAGTAAAGAAGTATCATCTGGTTCCAACAGGTGTAACCTAAAAGATACCATGAATCAACATGTCTTTTAAAATAATATTGAACTAAAAAGTTTTGAATGAAACTAAAAAGTTTTGAATGAAACTAAAAAGTAAAGAAGTATCATCTGGTTCCAATAGGTGTAACCTAAAAGATACCATGAATCAACATGTCTTTTAAAATAAATGTAACTAAAAAGTTTTGAATGAAACTAAAAAGTTTTGAATGAAACTAAAAAGTAAAGAAGTATCATCTGGTTCCAATAGGTGTAACCTAAAAGATACCATGAATCAACATGTTTTTAAAATAAATGGAACTAAAAAGTTTTGAATGAAACTAAATTTTGAATAAAGACGTATCATCTGGTTCCAATAAGTGTAACCTAAAAGATACCATGAATCAACATTTTTTAAAAATAAATGGAACTAGAAAGTTTTGAATGAAACTAAGTTTTGAATGAAACTAAAGAAGTATCCTCCACTTCCAATAGGGTTAGCCTAAAGTATATCAGGAACATGATGATGATGATGATGATGATGATGATAATGATGAAAAAACTCTCTGTATTAGAATAAATAAAAAAAATTGAAAAATCTTTACACTAGAAAAAATGTATTGCCTTGTAAGACCTGCCATTTAGAATTTTTTTTTTGAAGACTGCCATATAGGACTTTATGAGGACTGCCATAAAGGACTTTAGAGAATGCCATATAGGACTTTATGAGGACTGCCATAAAGGACTTTAGAGAATGCCATATAGGACTTTTTACTTTGAGAAAAAACTTGCCATATAGGACTTTATGAGGACTGCCATAAAGGACTTTAGAGAATGTCATATAGGACTTTATGAGGACTGTCATAAAGGACTTTAGAGAATGCCATAAAGGACTTTAGAGAATGTCATATAGGACTTTATGAGGACTGTCATAAAGGACTTTAGAGAATGCCATAAAGGACTTTAGAGAATGCCATATAGGACTTTATGAGGACTGCCATAAAGGACTTTTTACTTTGAGAAAAACTTGCCATGTAGGACTTTATGAGGACTGCCATAAAGGACTTTAGAGAATGCCATATAGGACTTTATGAGGACTGCCATAAAGGACTTTAGAGAATGCCATAAAGGACTTTAGAGAATGCCATATAGGACTTTATGAGGACTGCCATAAAGGACTTTAGAGAATGCCATAAAGGACTTTAGAGAATGCCATATAGGACTTTATGAGGACTGCCATAAAGGACTTTTTACTTTGAGAAAAACTTGCCATGTAGGACTTTATGAGGGCTGCCATAAAGGACTTTAGAGAATGCCATATAGGACTTTATGAGGACTGCCATAAAGGACTTTAGAGAATGCCATAAAGGACTTTTTACTTTGAGAAAAACTTGCCATATAGGCCTTTATGAGGACTGCCATAAAGGACTTTAGAGAATGCCATAAAGGACTTTAAAAATTTGATGAGCCTAATATGATTGAGTAGACCACCTAAAAACCATTTCGGTTTTTTTTTTAGGAATTTTTTGGTCAACTAAATAGAACTTTTTTTGTAGGCAAAAGCTAGACTTGGTTCAGGTTGTAGAAAAATATGACACGCACTCAATTGTTTCTTCTTTAAATCTCTAGTGGTATGGTACTAACTCCATCTTCTAAAACTCTTCGTTTTGGGTAGAAATATGATAGTCCATCTCTGCTCTGCTGGTAGGTATACATAGTGTTGTCATTCATCACAAATCCTCGGTTGATGCCAGATCCACTCTGTTGAGTCTTCAAAACTTGCAAATATCTGTCTTTCGTCAAATCATTGTGGCGTTTGCTGATTCCCTTACAACTGAATTTATTGGTGGCTCCGAAACAATAATATGTTTTACTACACAGTCCAACAATGCCGGTTCCTTGCCATTCTACCTTAAACAAGCCTGTAGTTCTCCTGTCAAAACGCTTTCTTTCTTGGCAGCATGAGGGTGACAGCCATTCTTTGCCTTCTAATTTGGTTTTCACATAATCATCTCTGTGGAAATCACAACACTCTGATGGAAACCACTTGTGATTCTCTTTGTAAAATTCTACTCTCTTCTCTGGTTTCACTAGTTCATTTATGGATGGTGACGAAGTACATATATATGCAGAATCTGTGTCCATTTCAGCATATTCGGAATCTTGGCGGTTGAAAAAAGTATCGATGACATCATAATAGAACTGAAGCATCCGGAGTTTCGCATACTGGTAAACAAAGAATCCGATGTGAAGTGGCAGATCCAACTTGATGGTCTTCTTGTTGAGTTCGACTTCATATAATGTTTCATCTAATGGATTCAAGGCTCTGAAGGACATGTCATTTACAGCTTTGGTAACTTCTTCGTCGTCGCAATAGCACACACGTCGATGCTTCTCTTTGTTGGTGACGGTTTTGCCATACCCAGAATTCATGGTGTCGGCAACGATCGACTTATCAGGGTCAACATCTCCTTGTCTTCTTGCTTCAGATACTTCATCTCCAAATTTTTCAAAACATCTTCTTGGTTTATATTGGATACCTTGATAGACGTGGTCAACTTCAATACCATGCTGGAGGTACCACTGCAGTAAAGGGGTTGCAAATAACATTTTGTCCACTCCATAGCTTCCGATCAAACTTCTACGGGGTTTCTTCATGATTCCATTCTTCTCGGCAAAGGCCCTCATGTGTTCACCAATATCATCTATGGAAATATCTGTATTCTTGAAGATAGGTGTCATCTCTTCAAAGTACTCTTTCAGGTGATCTGGTACATGTATATCACATTCGACTAAACCAAACAGTTCACCGGACTTCACTTTGTTCAGTATTTCTTTCTCTGTCATCGCACCATCTATTTTGTCTGAAAAGTTCTCTTTCAGGAAGGCTTTGAGTGTGGCATCGGTCTTCTTCATCTCTCTCCACTCACACTCCCAGATTTCAATAAGTTTATAGCCCAAATCGGTGATGTACTTTCCATTGGTACGGGTGTCTTGTAGCAGTGCTTTCATCGGTTTATCTCTGACTTCATTATGGATGATAGGAAGGCCATTCTTATCTTTCATGCAGGTATGTCCGTGCCAGAAGCAGCCATGGAACTGGTATACAGTCTGTGTCTCTTTGCACCAACCATCAACAGGCAACTGTCTTCTACCAATCATTTTTTCAGCTCCGTTTAACTGATGTCTGATGTGGATGTCATCTCTCATGGATAAAAACTCTAACCATTGTTCAGCCATTTTACCATACTTCATTGGATGTTCTGGTTTAAACTGCTTTTCTTCACGACGTCTAATACTCCAACCCGTTGGCATCTCTTGCATTAGGCACCAAAGATATAATGCATTCGCATCAAAGCCTATAATACTTCCACATGGTTTTGCTTCTTTGCCATATTTCGTTTCTCTGATTCGGGTAACATCTTTCTCGTGGTATCGGTTGAAGATAATTGAAGGTCCACCAACGATATTATCTTTCACCAAGTGATGCAAGTCTTTATTCTTCTGGTTAAATAATGTGAAGTAAGTGTCATCATTCATGGTCTGGAACAGGTATTTCAACGTGAGGCCCGGAACACTGATACCATCTTTAAACATGTCGATGTGGCGTTCTTGGTAGAAAGTAAACTGCTTGTCAACTGCTTCAAGGAATGGTTTTACATCTCGGTTATTATACCAGATCAGAAAATCACGGAAAGTTGTCATCTCCAGGTCGTTCCATACATGCTGGCAGTACTGGTATTCTTCATTGGATATATTTTCTTTCTTGAGAGAACTGTAGAAGGCTTCATGGTCTGGTAGGTGGTCTTGATCCAATTTGTTCAAGCTGTCGATCCATTCATGTGGTAAAAATCCCTTCGTCACGGAGCAGCCAAATGCTTTCAAAAACTTGTCATAGCTGAATCCTGAAGTGAGGTAGTTGCAAATATCAACAAACTTGAAAGATTCTGTCGAGACGCACATGTAGTTATTCGATTTCTTCACTACAAACTTGAGTGGATTCTGTCTCTTCAGGTATGTCATCAGTTCACGCTTGACTACATTCATATCATATTTTCCAGAGTTGAATCCGATGACGGGCATCTCTCGCAGGTAGTCTTGAAATTTCTTCTCCAATTTTTGTAAAGGATGCATCTTGGATGTATCTTCTCCAGTAGCTCTGGCTTCCGCTTCCAGCGTTTCATCAATTTTCTGTCTGAGTTTAAACAGGGTCCAAGCATGATAGGTCTGCATCAGTTGGTGGCAATGAGATGAAATAGCTGTGAGGTATGTCATCATTTCTTCAACAAGTTCTTGAGAATTTCCATTTGTAATAAAACATTTCGGTTCTTGGTATTCTGGGACATTACTACATACACTCACACTCAATGGTCGGTGTTCTGCTTCCCATATCAGTTTATCACTGTCAGCAGGTAGACTGGATTTGACAAAGTAACTTTCAAAATCAAACGTTGCACGGTATGGATAAAACTTCTTCTCTTCAGATACTTCTATACCTTCATCTTCTAACAGATCAAATATGGACTGGGATGGATGGTATACACCGCCAACATACTGGTACTTGACTTCATCTGTACAGGTTTTCTCGTGACGATTTATTGCCCGGGAGGTTTTCCATAATTTGCCGCATTTGCGGCATTCAAAGGATTTGCAGTATTGGTCTATATCGATGATGTAGCTAAAATGGTTCTTGTAAACGTTCACATACATGGTATCTTCATACTTTCTGTGAGATCTCTGTACTAATTTGGCAACAATTTGGTCATCATCATTCTTGACAAGTTCATATACTTGGATATTTACTTCAAAACATTTCTCCAAGTCAGGTAATTCGGCTAAAGTTACTCCACGGAATTCATTCTTTGGCTTCTTTGTATACTTGTTGTACATGGCATCTGTTGTATAGTTGAGGTTGTCTGTTATGGAACCACTCCATAAAGCCAAACAGCGGAAAATACACAGGTTGTCATCATAGGTAAAATAGTTATTTTTATCTTTCACCAAAGCATTTACTGCTTTGTTCTGGAAAATGTAGTCAGGAAGATCTTCTACCATTCCAATTGGGTGGTCTTTCAGCTTATTCACATAAAATGTGACGTTCGTAACTCTCTCCACAAGCCATTTGGTGTTGGGTCGTTTTAATTTGGCCCATTCCAGGATATCTTCTTCCATGACATCATCAAGGAATTCTTCAAAGTCTTCTTGGCAGCATACAAGCTGTGGAACATCAAGTACCCGGGCATTGTTTTGTGATGGATGGTAATACTTCAGTTCATTCGTTTCGTTGTGTCGCAGGATAAAACCAAAACTCAGATTAATTTTAAATCTTAGCTGTTGTGGCAGAATTATGGTAGTCATCAATTCATCAGTCATCATCTTCAGGTTCACATCGTTGATCCGGTAGTTATATTGGTCTTGGACTCTTCTGTTCATCATGTGGCGAGTTCTAATAGAACTCCAGTTATCTTCGTACACGGTCAATATCTCATCTGGCTCTTCTTCAGACATCATATTCTTTTCAAACTCCATTGGGTCAACATCATAATGGGTAGTCGTCGTGGTCCGTGGTTATTTAGGAGGTCCTCTCTTCGGTTCATCAGTCTTCCTTTTTGATGGTACAGGAACTGGTCGGTGGGCAACGCTCTTGTGTCGATTAAAATGGAGTAGTTGGTTAAACTCCTGGCCGCATTTCATACATGTATATATCTCCAAACATTTCTTCAGATGGTTTACCAAATCTTCTTTCCTCGTAAAGGTCTTGTTGCAGTTGGTACAATCGTGGGTCTTCTTCTCTCCATGGGTATTTCTCCGATGGCGGTCTCGATTCGTTCTTGCAGTAAAGGTCTTCCCACACTCTTCACAGGCGTAGACATCAGTTCTGGTAACGGCAGTAGCAGTTTCAGACATCTTCATAAATTTTTTGCAAAGGCAAAATTCCTATAGAAAACTCTCTAGCGATGTGTTCAGTTCGAAGGATCGAAACAGAATGACGCGACGTTATTCTTCTCCGGAATTTATTTAGACGTGACGGACGTTTTTGAAAACGTCTCGACGTCACAACGTTTTTTCATCGATATTTTCATTCTCAATGGGCGTTTGTGTTTGTTTCCTATAGGATTATAGGTTAAAGTTGGGAAATTTAGAAAATTAGTATAGAAGTCAATGGGAAAGAAACACAATGGGAATCCAGAAATCTGATTGGTGGATTAACTTCGCTCTGATTGGTCAGTGTAAAAACATCTTGATCCGCATTAATTTTATTATTTAAAATCATGTAGTTAGGGGGGTCATTTAAAGAAATTGCTAAATATAGACACTAACAATTAGTTAGGGGTCAGTTAAGGATGTTACTAAAAATAGAGCGTAGGAATTTATAAAAAATATAGTTCCAAGTAGAAGCAGAGGATTTCTGGGTAAATTTATCCTATAGCACTACGTGCTATTCTTAATAGGGAAATAACACGTCATGGGATCCAAAAATGGGAACATTACTCCACTTCAAACGAACACACCCCCTCGGTATTACGTGCTACTCTTAATAGGGAAATAACACGTCATGGGATCCAAAAAAAGGATTCTCAAAGAATTCGAAATAATACAACTTGACGGGTTTATTTGGGTATTTAAATGAGGATTCTGGGAAAATCCGACCCAGAAAATTACTCCACGTCAGTCGAATGCACCCCTTGTACCCCTTAGTACTATAGCACTACGTGCTAAACCGATAAAATGGGGAAATAAAGTCAATTTCGGTGATTTCAGGTGGATTTTGGTGATTTGGATGGATTGTCGGGTTGTTTGTGGTAATTAGATTTACTCTTCTACAAAGGAACATACCCTCAAAACATACCCCGTCTTATTGCAGAACAATTGGGTAACATAGCAATCACGTGCTACCATAGAAACCAAGATGGCGGCCTCCAGTATACAAAATGGACGACGGAAACACGTATCACCCTAACACGCGCTGCGCATGCGCACTCACATCACGTATCACTATGGAGATGACGTCACAACATGGCCGCTCACGCGGGTTACCATGACAACACAACATGGCGCCACTACGTCACGTGACAGACTATGACGTCACATGAGATCCGGCAATGAGATCCGGCAACTAACCCCTCAAAGGTACATGACATACTACTTGTAATGTTAATTAAATTTTGATTAACTAAACCTATTTGTTATTGCTGGCAAAGATTGGTTCGCCATCCACTCCCACTCGGGCCCACATCTCAATGCACGAGCTTGGTGAACCCTGTTTGACGGTCCACTCCCATTCGGATCCACATCTCAATGCCCGAGTTCAAATCAAACGTTTGCATACGGTAGTTGAAAGAGTGTCTCATCACCATGTGTATGAAGCATATGCTTTTTTGAAGTGGGTCCAGAAACTTATTTCCACGTCCTTGCAATCATGTTTATGATAGTTGCCAGTGGCGGCGCCAGAGTTACAGAAGTGAGGGGGTACAGTCGGGTATTGACCGCCGCGCGTAAGTTTTCCCCTCCCGAAGTTGAGAAAATTTTTAAAACTTACGTTGTAAACGGTGTTCTCTGGAGCATTCTCAGACAATTAAATTAAAACAGTTTTATCCTTTTGAAACATTTTAACGGAAGAACGCTGTTGTAAAGTGCGAGCACAAAGCACCAAACGACACTCAGATCGAAAATGAAAGTAGACTGCATTCCAAACGGATGCGTCGCACGCTCTCGATTCTAGCATTCCTCGAATACTCTTAAGCGGTATGTTTCAGACCGTTTGAACGCGGCACGCCTTGTTGCAATTTGGGACTTTGACTATTGTTTGTTGTCTGAAGCTAATGTGTGTGTGGGGGGGGGGATGGGGGAGTGGGGGGGGGGGGGACACACAAACATAATTTAAAAACTTCTCTGATTTAGTGCACTTGAGAATATGGAATTAAGCATACCCACCATTACACCGCAACGTTCAATACAAAAATTAAAATGATAGTATTTTTTAACTACGCTTGGCGAAAAAAGTGGAGGGGTAAGTACCCCCCACCCCATATCTCCCCCCCCCCCCCCACGGCGCCGCCACTGATAGTTGCGCGAAAAATATTGTTGTACTATACAACTGGTACATACTGGCGCCCCGGTCTGATTCACGAAAACCAAGGCACAGGGGTGGGGGCAAGGGCATTAAAAAGGGAACTCGATGCGGGAATGAGTTATGACTGGAGTTTACAACATATCATAAATTGTAATGTGGCACTCGATGGTCGTGACATTATATATATCATCCCTTGAATGCAACAAGACGCCACCTGCTATTTTTTTGCATTGCATATGGCACCTTGTTGTACTCAAAGGTTATGTAAAACTTCACCACCCTGATTGTATAACTTCATTGTTTGATGATTATCGACAAGTCTCGGTCATTATACCTGACCAACCACAACCCCATTGCCACTGGCACACGAAAAATACGTTAGAGACGAATACTCGAGTGTTTCAGTTACACTATATCGCTTCTGGCGAAAAAAGGGAACGAGCTCCCCTTGCCCATTACCCTCAGGGAAAGGGTGGCAGTCGGTTCCTGCTGCCGCATCAGGCGCCCTTGATGGACACCCAGAAAGGTAAGCATCCAAGGGCGAATTCTGAATGCCTTTGAAATTGAAAGAGGAATGCAGAGTGGAATTTAGAATATAATTGGTGTGCATGTGTGTCAGGTTCAATGTTATATTATTGTCGTACCCGTGGCTCAGTACTTACTTGCACATCAGCAATCCGCCTGACAATAATTGTCAGTTGGGAATTAGTGACTGGGCTGTTATTTAGTAACGAGCCTAAAATAAAACTCTAAACTTGCATTGCATATGGCACATTGTTGTACTTAAAGGTTATATAAAACTTCACCACCCCGATTGTATAGCTTCTTTGTTTGATGATTATCGACAAGTCTCGGTCATTATACCTGACCATCCACAACCCCATTGCCACTGGCACACGAAAAATACGTTAGAAACGAATACTCGAGTGTTTCAGTTACACTATATCGCTTCTGGCGAAAAAGGGAACGAGCTCCCCTTGCCCATTACCCTCAGGGAAAGGGTGGCAGTCGGTTCCTGCCGCCGCATCAGGCGCCCTTGATGGACACCCAGAAAGGTAAGCATCCAAGGGCGAATTCTGAATGTCTTTGAAATTGAAAGAGGAATGCAGAGTGGAATTTAGAATATAATTGGTGTGCATGTGTGTCGGGTTCAATGTTATATTATTGTCGTATCCGTGGCTCAGTACTTACTTGCACATCAGCAATCCGCCTGACAATAATTGTCAGTTGGGAATTAGTGACTGGGCTATTATTTAGTAACGAGCCTAAAATAAAACTCTAAAAATTCCGACAAACTCATTGGCGGGTTGCAACCGCCATCAACCCCCTGTGTCCAAACGACGGAGTTCTAATCTAACAAGCAAAGTGATTTATTTATTTATTGAGGATTAACGACACTTTTGGCAGCTCGGATCACATCCTGTTGGGACAGTTGTACGGGTGTAGGAAGCCGGAGAGAAGCACCGAGCACTACGGGTAAATTCAGACTTCTCAACGTACCGCACTCCGCGCAAGCAGGGTTAGCATTGGATGAAGGCAAGTGCACCACCAACGTGCAGTACACCCTAGTATATTGTATCTCTCACGCAACTCTCATTTTATGTATTTAAATTGTTCTACACATTATTAAACTAATACCATTTTATCAATCAATCCTTTCAACTTGTACTGCTGACAAGGTCAAGTCAATAAGTCAAAATCATGGAGGTAGACAACATGAATCATAACAGAGACAGGGAAAGAACCTTGAACTCTGTTATGTTGTCTAACAACTGTAAACCCTCCACCTAGAAGACAGACGACACTTGCAAACAAAATTCTTATGAAAACCGAACGGTGATTTTTAGCTTAACCCTTTACCTAACATGAAAAGCAGACGACACTTGCAAAAAAAATTCTTGAATAACTAAATTTTTTCATTTTTTGTCTCAAAAACATAGGTTATGACCCCTCGTTGGAACGAGCTCGACGAGCTCGTTCCAACGAGGGGTCATAACCTATGGTTTTGAGACAAAAAATGAAAATATTTTGAAAATTAATTGGCGATTTTTGAGAATAGCGCTGGCCGGTTTTGGCCGTTACGTTGGGTAAAGGGTTAACTTGACATAGTCAAGATAAGCTAATGCCATCACGCGTGCGGAAGTCTGTGAGTATGTGAGTCTGTGGGGTCTGTTCACAGTTTCCTTTAGCGCGGGCTACACCCCACAGTTCTTGCCTGATCGTCACGAAATTTCATATGCAGGTTTGGGGGCGTGTCTAGATGAGAACGTCCCCTTTTGGTCGCGATCTGGCAACTGGTATGGCTGCCCGAGCCCAAAACCCAAAAACCATTAGCACAGTCTACAGGTCGTATTTATGAAGGGATTTCATTGTAACTTGGTAGGATGCCTCTGTATAATGCCAAGATGAGAACATCCCCTTTTGGGCATGATCTATCAACCGTGATGGCTGCCCAAGTCCGAAACACAAAAACTTTTAGCACAGTCTGCAGGTCATATTTAATGTGGAGGGATTTCATTGTAACTTGGTAGGATGACTCCTTATGATGTCTAGACGAGAATTTTCCCATTTGGGCATGATCTGCCAACCGTGACAACCGCCCGAGCCCAAAACCTGAAAACCTTTAGCACAGTCTACAGGTCATATTTATTGAGGAATTTCATTGTAACTTGGTGGGTTGACTTCATACAACGTCTAGATGAGAAAGTCCCCTTTTGGACGTGATTGGGCAACTGTGACGGCTACAGGGTCACGAAGCCCGAAAACCTTTAGCACAGTCTAGAGTTCATATTTATGTAGGGATTTCATTGTAACTTGGTAGGATGACTCCAAATAATGTCCAGATGAGAACGTCCCATTTTGATCGCGATCATGCAGCCTTGATGGGTGCCCGAGCCCAAAAACCTTTAGCATAGGCAAAAGGTCATATTTATGGAAGGATTTAATTGTAACCTGTTAGGTTGACTCCATATAATGCCTACATGATGACATCCCCCTTTGGTCGTGATTGGTCAGTTGTGATGGCTACAAGTGCCCGAAGCCCGAAAACCTTCAGCACAGTCTACAGGTCATATTTATGAAGGGATTTCATTGTAACTTCTTAGGATCGCTCCAGATGATGCCCAGATGAGATTGTCCCCTATGGTTGCGATCATTCAGCCATGATGGCTGCCAGAGCCCGAAGCCCGAAAACCTTTAGCACAGCCTACAGGTCACATTTATGAAGGGATTTCATTGTAACTTGGTAGGATGACTCCAAATAATGTCTAGATGAGAACGTCCCATTTTGATCGCGATCATTCAGCCTTGATGGGTGCCCGAGCCCAAAAACCTTTAGCATGGGTAAAAGGTCATATTTATGGAAGGATTTCATTGTAACCTATTAGGTTGACTCCATATAATGCCTAAATGATGACATCCCCTTTTGGTTGTGATTGGTCAGCTGTGATGGCTACAAGTGCCCGAAGCCCAAAAACCTTGAGCACAGTCTACAGGTCATATTTATGAAGGGATTTCATTGTAACTTCGTAGGATCACTCTAGATGATGCCCAGATGAGATTGTCCCCTTTGGTTGCGATTATTCAACCATGATGGCTGCCCGAGCCCGAAGCTCGAAAACATTTAGCACAGTCTACAGGTCATATTTATGAAGGGATTTCATTGTAACTTGGTAGGTTGACTTCATATAATGTCTAGATGAGAACGTCCCCTTTTGGACATGATTGGGCAACTTTGACGGCTAAGGGTGCCAGAAGCCCGAAAACCTTTAGCACTGTCTGCAGGTCATATTTATGAAGAGATTTCATTGTAACTTGGTAGGATGACTCCAAATAATGTCTAGATGAGAACGTCCCATTTTGGCCGTGATCATTCAGCCTTGATGGGTGCCCGAGCCCAAAAACCTTTAGCATAGGCAAAAGGTTATATTTACAGAAGGATTTCATTGTAACCTGTTAGGTTGACTCCATATAATGCCTAGATGATGATATCCCCTTTTGGTCGTGATTGGTCAACTGTGATGGCTACAGGTGCCCGAAGCCCGAAAACCTTCAGCACAGTCTACAGGTCATATTTATGAAGGGATTTCATTGTAACTTCGCAGGATCACTCCAGATGATGCCCAGATGAGATTGTCCCCTTTGTTTGCGATGGCTGCCCGAGCCCGAAGCCCAAAAACCTTTAGAACAGTCTACGGGTCATAATTATGAAGGGATTTCATTGTAGCTTGGTAGGATGACTCCAAATAGTGTCCAGATGAGAACGTCCCCTTTTGGTCACGATCATTCAGCCTTGATGGCTGCCCGAGCCCAAAAACCTTTAGCATGTCTGTAGGTCGTATTTATGGAAGGATTTCATTGTAACTTGTTAGGTTGACTCCATATAATGCCTAGATGATGACATCCCCTTTTGGTCGTGGTTTGTCAACTGTGATGGCTACAGGTGCCTGAAGCCCGAAAATCTTGAGCGCAGTCTACAAGTCATATTTATGAAGGGATTTCATTGTAACTTCATAGGATCACTCCAGATGATGTCCAGATGAGAATGTCCCCTTTTGGTTGCGATCATTCAACCATGATGGCTGCCCAAGCCTAAAGCCCGAAAACCTTTATCACAGTCTTCAGATCACATTTATGAAGGGATTTCATTGTAACTTGGTAGGTTGACTTCATGTAATGTCTAGATGAGAACAGCCCCTTTTGGACACCATTAGGCAACTGTGTTGGCTACAGGGACCCAAAGCCCGAAATGTTTTAGAACAGTCTACAGGTGATATTTATGAAGGGATTTCATCGTACCTTGGTAGGATGACTAAATAATGTCTAGATGAGAACGTCTCCTTTTGGTCGCGATCATTCAGCCTTGATGGCTGCCCGAACCCCAAACCCCAAAACCTTTAGCATAGACTATTGGTCATATGTATGGAAGGACTTCATTGTAACCCATAAGTTTGACTCCATATAATGCCTAGATGATGACATCCCCTTTTGGTCGTGATTGGTCAACTGTGACGGCTTCAGGGGCCTGAAGCCCAAAAACCTTGAGCACAGTCTACAGGTCATATTTATGAAGGGATTTCATTGTAACTTTGTAGGATCACTCCAGATGATGCCCAGATGAGAATGTCCCCTTTTGGTTGCGATCATTCAACCATAATGGCTGCCAGAGCCCAAAGCCCAAAAACCTTTAGCACAGTCTACATGCCATATTTATTAAGGGATTTCATTGTAACTTGGTAGGTTGACTTCATATAATGTCCAGATGAGAATGTCCCCTTTGGACACAATTGGGAAACTGACGACTACAGGGGCCCGAAGCCCGAAAACCTTTAGCACAGTCTACAGGCCATATTTATGAAGGGATTTTAATGTAACTTGATAGGATGACTCGTTTTGGAATAATTTCACTGTAACTTGGTAACTTTTGTTGATATACGTTAACTGTGAGGGCCACATACATTAACTGTGAGGTCATATTAAGCCACCCCTCAGCTCTTTAGTACAGTGTACACCTCATATTATTTTTATCATAAACATAGCATACAGGGAACAGAAATGAACATATTCCCAATTATCACAATTCTTGTCTTATTTCATAATCCTTTCATAAACATTGAACATTATCCTTTTCATCAAACACAACATATAAGTTAAGCTACAGTGTCATTGACACTTTCATCGTGAATACCACTGGCCGGTTTTGACGGTTACGTTGGGTAAAAGTGAAGGAAACAAATAGAAAATATTTTACGAAAGCAGGAATCAAAGTGTTGGAAGCGCTCGTTCTGATAAAACGACTTTGCTCCACTGTACATGTATATGCGGGGTGTCTTCCCACTAGACCAATTCCCTTTAGACCAATTCCCTCGAGGCCAGTTCCCAAAAGACCAATTCCCCTTAGACCAACTACATAGTGTTATTGATTAAGGGTTGATTAAGGATAATTAGGAAAACATTTATTTATAAAAATCGGCCCAACATCTATAAAATATCGACAAGCCAGAAAATGAGCAGACTATCATCTGAAAAATGAGGTCCCCAGAGGGTGAATTTGGTGATGATACCCTGCACAGCAGGGTAGCATCACTAAATTTACCCTCTGTGAACCTCAACCAAGATCTCAAACATGAGGTATCCAGAGGATAAACTGGCCCACTGTATGGGACAGCATCAGCAAATTCACCCTCTGGGGACCTCATTCTGCAAATGACAGACTGCTTATTTTCAGACTTGACTATCAATAACATTAAATACATTTATAAATATTTATAAATATTCAAATTATTGATATAGAATTATTTTTAAAGTATAACACACCAGTTGGTCGAAGGGGAATTGATCTTTTTGGAATTGGCCTCGTGGGAGTTGGTCTAAAGGGAATTGGTCTAGTGGGAATGAACCATATGCGGACTCCATTAGGTTACATATTATAAAACTTGAAACAGTGACAGCCATTACCGTAACATTTAGGGCAAAAGCAATGGCTATTGGTTACCAGTACCTCTACCATACCATAATTTTAACGGCCATTTTGTACAGTGAGCTTATTTATCACAGTTATCAAGCGCAGCTCATTTTCCGAACTTCATACCATGTGCTACGGAGCGCGGTGGCTCAGTTGGACTTCTATGCCAGAGGTCCCAACTTCGATCCCCGCCCTGGACGACCCGCGTTGTGTCATTGGGCAAGGCACTCTATCCCGGTTGCCCACATGGGGGCACGATGACGCCGTGTACTAAGGCGAACTGCACGTCGATGGTGCACAGGTCTTCAACCGCTGTAACCCTGCTTGAGCGGAGCTTGAACAGAGTTAGAATATTGAGGAGCTGACAGTTGCTCGTCGATGCTCGGTGGGTCTCTCTAAATAAATACAGTGAACAAAATTTTTGGGAATCTGTAGTTCAAAAAGAAGTTTATGGGGAAAACCATTTCGCGTAACACAGTTTGACTGACTGCAAGACAAGTACCCCTACCTCCCAGTTCAAAGATGCAGCCAGATAACTGATCCCAATCGAACTGACCCGAGATAGAGAGAGAGAGAGGGAGTAAACACAACAAAAGGACGCCTCTGTCGGTGAAAACAGCCAGGAAGTGCCGTCGCAGTCGGAGAGGTTTTAGGCGTCATCAGGTCAAATTCAGGACAGAAATGGGGTTATTCTAAAACGTGAAGTACATGGCCAGCTTTCATCTTCAAATTAGAGGAAAAACAGTCTAGTTATCGCCCCTGATATTGTTGTTTCGGGGATTGGAAATTAGCATCAGAGATGGGAAAGTTTTACAATTCCTAACGTTATATAAAATGTTCAAAAGTTACATTATGGAGCGCATGTCATCTGAAAGTTCAATGTATTTTCTTTTTAATGATTGTTGGATGTTGCCATTTTACCATCTGAATTTTGTTCCCCTGTCACTCATAAAATGTACTATTTTCTCCAGTGCAGTCATGCTAACAATGTTTAAAAACAGTGTTTCCATCGACTTTTGGCCATCCATGTACGCTTTTTGGTTTGACAGACGACTGGGAAGCGCATCAATTTGAAAAATAGCATCTTGTGTCTGAACCCTGTCGGTCTGGTTAAAAAATCTATCAGACGCGAGTCTTGACTTTTGTTCCTTTGATGTCCCAAATTCTGTATAATCGGATTACTTTTCTCACACCTCGGCTGATTATCTGTGAAGCAATTAACTGATGGGTTCTGATAGTCTCTAAGGGGAGATAGCCGTCCATTTGAACCAGTGACTGAAGTGGAAAGCTGGGTATGACCTGTTAGTTTGGGAGCACTGTAGTGCAGTGGTTAGGGCACTGAACTCTAAACTAAGTGAAAGTTTACCTTCTACATCTTTGACCATATTGTGAAAACAACACAAAGAAAAAAGTAAAGTTTAGCAAAAAAAATTGTTTATACTTGTGTTACCCACTGGCGAGGACTTGGACCCAGGCACCGTTTAAAGGGCCCTATTTTATAGTGAAAAAATACTTAACTCAGTAAGCAGGACCACGTATGAGATCGTTATTCACTCAAGAAAGCTGAGATCCTATTTTTATGTACAGATTTAAGAACTAGAGGCTCTAAAGAGCCTGTATCGCTCACCTGGCAGAACTACATATAAAAATGTGATTTCCCATAGGGTTTCCATGGTAACTATGAGCCGAAATTGCGGCCATGTTTGGAACACGATCAACATCACATTAGGATCATTGGTAGATGTCCCAGTCATCAATCATGTGAAGTTTGAAAACATTTGGCCTTGTAGTTTCAGAGATGTTTCAAAATCGACCAAGCAGAATCAGAGAATGCCTCTGGCGGTTAAGTTTTTCATCCAACAGGAATAAAATGAGGAACAGTTGTAGAGAACCTCTCATAGACCATTCCTGCAAAGTTTGGTCCACATTGGCTCAGCAGTTCCAGAGAAGATGAAAATGTGATTTCCCATAGAGTTTCTACAGTGACTATAAGCTGCAATTGCAGGCATGTTTGCAACCCGATCAACATTAAATGAGGATATTGGTAGAGGGTGCCCCAGTCATCAATCATATGATGTTTCGAAACATTTGGCCTTGTGGTTTCATTTTTCAAAATCCACCAATCAGACTCAAAGAATGCTTCTGGCGGCCATGTTTTCCACCCAGCGGGAACAAAGTGGGGATCGTTTGTATAGGACCTCACATAGACCATTCCTGACAAGCTTGGTTCACATCGGCTCAGTAGTTCCAGAGAAGATGAAAATGTGATTTCCCATAGGTTTCTATAGTGACTATAAGCGCTGCAATTGCAGCCATGTTTGTTACCCGATCAACATACAACGAATATCGTTGATAGAAGGTCTCCCAGTCATCAATAATGTGAAGTTTCAAAACATTTTGCCTTGTCGTTTCAGAGAAGAGGAGTTTTGAAAATCCACCAATCAGAATCAAAGAATGCCTCTGACGGCCATGTTTTCCACCCAGCGGGAACAAAGTGGGGATCGTTTGTATAGGACCTCACATAGACCATTCCTGACAAGCTTGGTTCACATTGGCTCAGTAGTGCCAGAGAAGATGAAAATGTGATTTCCCATTGGGTTTTTACAGTGACTATAAGATGCAATTGCAGCCATGTTTGTTACCCGATCAACATACAACGAATATCGTTGGTAGAAGGTCATGTTTTTCATTCGACGGGAACAAAATGAGGATCGTTTGTAGAGAACCTCACGTAGACCATTCCTGCCAAGTTTGGTTCACACCGGCTCAGCGGTTCCAGAGAAGAAGATGAAAATGTGAAAGTTTATGGATGACAGACGCCAAGTGATAGCAATAGCTCATGTGGCCCTTTGGGCCAGGTGAGCTAAAAATCAAATTTGAAACGAAAGTGTCAATGACGCTGTAGCTCAACATGTACATGTAAAGTGTGTGACACAGCAGTGACAAACATCTAGGCAATGACCTGATAACAAAGGTACATGTAAAGTATTGTAACGGTCTGTACATAAATGCTGACTGTAGCCTGTAACAAATATATAGGTAAAGTATTGTAAAAGTGGGGTGACAGTAAGATGCTAAACTAGAAAAGAAATCTTTGAGTCCCAGAATGGGTCTGACTGAACCCAAAAATATTTGTTCTCATAGCACAGTGATAACAAAGGCACCCCAAAACACTCGTTCCTGTCACAAGGTGATAACAAAGGTACCCCAAGAAGTTTCGTGAAGTTCAGTTCATAAATACAGACTCTAGCCCGAGCCGTATTGACATGTGCACTTACTGTGTATAAGTAGCACTGAATAAATCAAAGTTCATTTTATTTGCATAATTTATGCACGAGAAAAAAACCCATATTATATGTGATGTATTCCATGTTACTAAACATTCCTATGAAAATTTATTCAAATCAGAACTTTCATAAGAAGTTCTGTACAAAAAACTGATTGCACTAATTTTGGTACAAAAAGGCTGCTGGCGGCCATCTTGAATTTTGGACCGCACCCAAAAACACTCGTTCTTGTCCCACAGTGATAACAAAGGCACCCAAGAAGTTTCGTAAAGATCGGTTCATAAATACAGCCTCTAGCCTGAGCCGTATAGAAGTTGTGTAGAAAAAAATGATTGGATCTAATTTCGGCACAAAATGGCCACTGGCAGCCATCTTGAATTTTGGACCGCACCCAGAAACACTCGTTCTCATCCCAAGGTGATAAAAAATGTACCCAAGAAGTTTTGTGAAGATCAGTTCATAAATACAGCCTCTAGCCCAAGCCATATTGACACATGCACTTACTGCGTATAAGTAGCAGTGAATAAATCAAAGTTCATCCAATTTTGCATAAGTTCTACTCGAGAAAAAAACCCGTTTTATATGTGATGTATTCCATGTTACTAAACATTCATACAGAGATTTCAAATCAGAACTTTCATACAGAAGTTCTGTACAAAAAACTAATTGCACTAATTTTGGTACAAATGGTCGCTGGCAGCCATCTTGAATTTTGGACCGCACCCAAAAACACTAGTTCTCATCCCACAGTGATAACAAAGGTACCCAAGAAGTTTCGTAATGATCGGTTCATAAATACGGCCTCTAGCTCGAGCCGTATTGATATTTGCAGTTACACTGCTGAAAGTAACATTAAATAGATCAAATTTAGTCTAACTGGCATAATTTATGCATGAGAAAAAAACTTGTATTATATATGATGTATCCCTTGGTACTAAACATTCACACAAAAAAATTATTAAAATCAGCGCTTTCATATGGAAGTTCTGCGCAAAAATCTGATTGCACCTATTTTTGTACAAAATGGCTGCCAGCGGCCATCTTGAATTTCAGACCTGACCCCAAAACACTTGTTCTCGTCCCACGGTAATAACAAAGGAACCCAAGAAGTTTCGTAAAGATCGGTTCATAAATACGGCCACTAGCCCAAGCTGTATTGGCATTTGCAGTTGCAGTGCTGAAAGTAACACTAAATAAATCAAAGTTAGTCTATTTTGCATAATTTACGCACAAGGAAAAAGCCCGTATTATATGTGATGTATCCCATGGTACTAAACATTCATACAAAAATTTATTCAAATCGGAGCTTTCATATGGAAGTTCTGCGCAAAAATCGGATTGCACCTAATTTTGTACAAAATGGCTGCCAGCGGCTGTCTTGAATTTCTGACCGGACCCCAAAACACTCGTTCTCGTTTCACGGTGATAACAAAGGTACCCAAGAAGTTTTGTAAAGATTGGTTCATAAATACGGCCTCTATCCCGAGCCGTGTGTATGGCGCGACAGACGGAACAACAGGCCATGACAATACCTCAAATTTGGCTTCGCCAAAGTTGAGCTAAAAAAGCAGAGAAAACTAAATAACAAATGGATTTCTAAAATCCATAATGATTGGTATATCTTTTGTTTCTATAAGGTTGTGTCTTCCAGACCATTTGTCTGCAACTTTGTACAAAATAAAGTTTAAACGTTTTGGTGAAAAAAACTGAATAAGTTTATCAGCAGAGGTCTCACATGTCTGTGTCTTGTCCCAGCTGTGAGACATGAAGCCTTGGGTATCCTAGAAATCCACTAACACCCAATGGTGCAAATTAACGTTCAGCTAATTTGGAACATCGGTATCCAAACATGATATTGATAGAGAAGGGTGTCTTCCCACTAGACCACCAACTACACACTGTTATTGATTAAGGGTTGATTAAGGATAATTAAGAAAACATTTATTTACTGATAAGCACTTTATTTGATGAAAAAAAATATTTGTACGCATAACATACAAAAAATATAGGTTTATAACATTTCAGTTTATAAAATATCAACAGGCCAGAAAATAAGCAGACTATCATCTGAAAACTGAGGTCCGCAGAGGATGAATTTGGCGATGCTACCCTGCACAGCAGGGTAGCATCACTAAATTTACCCTCTGTGAACCTCAATCTGAATTAAGGTCTCAAACATAAACAGAAAGAGGCACCCAGAGGATAAACTGGCCCACTGTATGGGATAGCATCAGCAAATTCACCCTCTGGGGATCTCATTCTGCAAATGACAGACTGCTTATTTTCAGGCTTGAATATCAATAACATTAAATGCATTTATAAATATTTATAAATATATCAAATTATTGATATAGAATTATTTTAAAAGTAGAACACATCACTTGGTCTAAGGGGAATTGGTCTAGTGGGAATGAAGCTAGACAAGACATGGATTTAGATAACTGCTCAATAAAGCTCAGCGACCTTGTAAGATAATGGAACAAGATAACAATTTTCTAGGAGTGGGGAAATGAGAGGCGGGGATAGTACTGCTAGGTCAGGCAGAGGTCTTGGGTAGGTTGTGTGCCAACCATATTTAGGGAGTACCAGGCCAGATGGTTGGACTTTGCTGTTCACATTTAGATAAATGTCACGGGATCCCAGGAGAGAGCGTGAAGAGATAAAGAGGGAGCAAACATTTACTTAGATGCAATCTTGTCCTAGATCATTCCTCTTAAAATTTCAAAATATTTGCTGATTAAGGACAGATAGCTACAAAGAACTGAAGCTTAGTCACTGTCGCACATTTTTCAAACACGAAATATAATAATAGATGTGACAGTAGTGCTTTCCTTGACGCCGTTCCTCTAAAATTTCGAGACCTGGAATAGTCGTTCCCCTGCCGGAATGGCTTGATCTTCACAAATATCCACCACAACGAGGACCTACCCATCATGCTAAACACATTTTTGCTGCGTGTAGCCCACAAACTCGCACAGACAACAATGCCTTCTATTGAAGAGATTTGGGTACTATATTTAGAATTTCCCTGAAGTAGACCCGACCCCCTACTACTATTTATTTATTTATTGTCACATAATTTAAGGTCACACATTTTTGCTCAATGGCTAATCATGACCACAAGAGTATCAACTCAAGACCAGGGGTGAGCGTTAATAAGCCATGCTGCCCATTTCAGAAAGGGTTTGCACCTCCCAAGCATCGGTGACTGGGTCCTATTTTACCAGTAAAACAGAGCCTGTTTACCGCAGTGAACAGGCACTGCTTCACTTCCTGGGGTTACCCCATACTACTACAAGAGGGAGGGGGTCACTCTCCGCAACAATGTATCCCGCGCTGGCCATCGCTGCTCGTCAAGCACCCGTTCCTAACGCGTGCTCAAAGCACAGCAATGGCCGACACGAAAGCATATCGAACTTTGGAAAGCATAACCGAGTGCAGACACATCACTAAAGTATCAACATAGAAAAAGTGACATAAGGCAGAACGATACTTATTAAATATTTTATTTTACAATTATTACATGATGTTTATCTGTTGATTTATGTACACACATATTTGACATAATAATGAATACATGTTTGTAAGACATGAATACAAGAGAAACCGTATAGATATAGATATAAATTTCTCTTGGTATGAAGCAACAAACATCTACAGGCAAAATAGAAAGTTGTTTGATTTGCCTGGACAATAGGTTGGAACAATGTAACTTGATGGCCTGATCATTTTGTGATTGCATGTGTACAGGGTAGCATGGATGGCATGCAACTAAATTCGCAAAAATTCGCACAATTCTGAGGACAAATTTGTGAAATGTATGATTGTTCAAAAAATAAAAGAACACGGAGTGAACTTGTTGATTGATAATAATGTTCTATAAGTTTGCACGAAAATGGTCTTTTAACTGGTAGAGTGCTAAATTATTTTTGGTCCTTAAAACTTCTTTGTGCTTCTTTGCCTTGTTTCAATTTATGGGAGAGTGCCATTAGGCACTCTCCCATAAATTGTAACAAGGTAAATCCAAGGAGATAAAATAATATCATTTTGAAGATAATCTGAAGCACATCCACAGAATATGAAGCCTTTAAATTGCAGTACCGGTACTTCAGAATAAAGCCCAAATATGGGCTTCCAGCACTCTACCAGTTAAGAACAAATCATATAAAATTTCAGCATTTTTGGGCGTGAAATAGCTGAAATCGGCTGAATTTCTCACCCCTGGTTGAGATCCAAAATAGTGTTAGCATTCCAGATGGATAATGTCGAAATGAATTGTCGAGTGAGCAGTTTGAAGAAAAATCTTTGCCCACCAATGATTTTTTTTTTCAAACCGTCCACAAGATAAAGTATTTGTGAAATTGTAACATAAGATATCCAATATCATATGCAAAGTGTGTTCAGTGCATTTCTTCTGTGAAAGTATGGTTCGAATTCACCAGTTTTAGATCAGCATAGCTATGAGTTTAATATACTATACAAGTACTGAAGAAGAAATGTTAATGATTTGCTTAAAAAACAGCCATGAATTTGAAAACAAACCGTCTCTTTATGCCCATATATTCTGAAATGGAACTGTTTCCCGGGAGAGTAAGGTTCTCAAACGCTGATCCAGACCGGTTTCAACTTTGTCTCCTCAGTGGATTGATTTGCGTTTGAGGTCATATCGGAATGGAATGTTTTTTGTGCGCCAAAGGCGCGCAGGGACGCTACGGAGCAAGCCCCTTTCGACCCTCACTGGCTGTTTATGATCATTTGGATTCATGTCAATGCGTGTTGAAAGAAAAGGTTCAGGTACTCAGTAGTTTCTCTGGCTAAGGTGTCACGGGAGGAGGGTTGACTTCGTTGACTGATGTTGATCGAACCCTCGGGTGAGGACCAGTGTAGCAGGTTGGGTCCTCTCACAAAGGTACTACCTCTCCCCGAGGGTGCTGTGGTGCTTTGTTTTCGGGCAAGTATAGTCTGCCACTTCGGAGATGATTTTGATGGCGTGCCATCATTGGCAAGTATTGTCTGCTGCTCGTTTTTATACTTTTTTTTTGGCCGATAAGATGATATCCCACCTTGGCGGATATTGTTTCCGTTCAACTTTCACCTGTTGGCAGATAAGTTTTTCCTGTCCAATCGAATAATTTACACTTTTTGTTTTTTTGGCGATTACCTTGTCCATCAGCACTATGTCATTCTTTTCTGACAGATAGTCATCCCTCTGTTCTTTGATTGTTTGAGGATAATTTTCGCGCTTATTGAGAGTGTTGAAAAAATTGTGCAGTTGTAAAAGTCTTGGACGGACCTCGCATCCATACTTAAACACTGAAGTGAAGCTTTTACTCACAGAATTGAATTTTGTTTCTAAAATATTAAGATTCATTCTATTTCTCCCTTCTAAATAGAATAAATCTTAATATGAAACTCATGATTATCTCAGAGCAAAATGGCTTTGAAAATGTAGTTAAGTATCGATTGTACAAGAATATACACATTGTACACACCGAAGATGAAAGCATTCCAAGGGCCAGCCATGCAAGGTATTCCAATAACTGTTAATTCCAAATGACTGCATCATTTTTGGAAAATACTTATTCATTTATTGGTGTTCAAGTTCACATATTTCGACACGATGGCTAATCGTGACCACAACATGGATATAAAGTCTAGTTTAGGCAGTTATATCCACATTGTTAATTTTAGAATCCCATGACAGCAATTACCGGGTTCCATTTTACCAGTAAAACAGAGTTTGTTTACCATAGTAAACAAGCAGTGCTTCACTTCTCGGGTTTCCCTGCTTGGAAAGAATTGGAGAGAACATCCTTGTGATCATACTGTTTTAGCTGAATAACTCATTTCAGTATAAAGTGCTTTCAGCAGAAATAGAATGCAATGTGAAAATTTGTTGGAACAAAGAGAAATGACATTTGAGTGGAAGATGCTTTCAAATGTTTGTTTTTGCCAATGCACCACATTTATACAGGCAGATGGTATTTATTTATTGGTGTTTTAAGGTCACATATTTATGCACAATGACTAATCATGACCGTGACAGTTTTACGGGTGGAGGAAGCCGGAGAACACGGAGAGAAACACCGAGCAAAGGCGAGCAACTGTCAGCTCCCCAACATACTAACTCCACACAAAAAGGGTTAGCAATGGTTGAAGACAAGTGCACCATCGACTTGCAGTACGCCTTAGTACACAACGCCACTGTGCCCCCACGCAGGCAATGGAGATGAAGTGTCTTGCCCAAGGATACAACACGGTTGACGCAGGTGGGATTCGAACTGAGGATCTCACGGCTTGCAGCCTGCACCTCTACCTACTGAGCCACCGTGCTCCCTTGTACAGGCAGATTAAAGTGCATTCGCATCAATGCAATTTTCAAATAATGTTTACACATTAGGTTTAAATACTTAACCCACTGCAAAGTGAAATATTTTACCAAATTTCATGTTGAAATATTTCCTGTAATGTAACCAGGAATTTAACCCATTCAATCTTGTTTGACAGAGTTCATTGTGGGAAAACTTTGCTGCTAGAATATTCGTCATTTTGACATCAGTGTGCGGAGAGCTAAATAGGAAGTATGCAATTGAATGCAGTGTCATTCCCACTACCTGTCATTCAGAACACTTAAATCTAAATTACATTTAACCCTTTACCTAACATGAAATGAGACGACACTTGCAAACAAAATTCTTGAATAACTAATTTTTTTCATTTTTTTGTCTCAAAAATATGTTATGACCCCTCTTTGGAACGAGCTCGACAAGCTCATTCCAAAGAGGGGTCATAACCTATGTTTTTGAGACAAAAAATGAAAAAAATAATGAAAATTAAATGGCAGTTTTTGTGAATAGTGCTGGCCAGTTTTGGGCGTTATGTTGGGTAAAGGGTTAAACCTTTCATACATGATTTTTGAGAATAGAATCTTCCATATCAGTACAATAACACACATTTGAAGAGTAGATTTTCCGTATGAGATAAATTAACCGTTTACCACATGAATCTGCAACAATGGCATGTGTGATTTCCACAAATTGGGCACTTGATAAAACATTATTTTCCCCCAAATTTCAACAAAAGGATATCATGTTATCCCCTCACTGGAACGAGTTCATTGAGATCGTTCCAATGAGGCATCACATGATATCATTCTGTTCAAATTTTGCAAAAAATTAAAACAAATCATCATATTGTATTCTTTTGGTTGACGGTTAATAATTTCAATCTGCTGCTTTGTGGCCACATGTTGAAGATATTTAATCATTTATTGGTGTTTATGGTCAAATACTTCTACACATTGGCTAATCGTGACTGCAACATGGAGGTCAA
This sequence comes from Pictodentalium vernedei, assembly GCA_031216915.1. NCBI lineage: Eukaryota > Metazoa > Mollusca > Scaphopoda > Dentaliida > Dentaliidae > Pictodentalium > Pictodentalium vernedei. Next base: position 72,694,794 of record CM062290.1, on the reverse strand, counting down.
GTCAAGTCAAGCCAATCGTTTATACCCATGTTGCCCATTTTCGAGGACTTCCACCACAGTCATTGGTGACCGGGTCCTATTTTACTAGTAAAACAGAGCTTGTTTACTACAGTAAACAAGCACTGCTTCACTTCCCAGGTTTCCCACAAGGATGAAGGTATTGACCAGTGCTTTATTTCTGAGGCACGCTATCGGTCTCGTACACCTATGACACATCCTCTTTGCAACTGAAGTACACTTTTTTCAAGTTCCTAAAATATCAGCTGTAGTACATATCTAACAAGTGCAACACCATGGGATGTTTAAACCGTGCCACCTAAATCTGTCAAGGGCAATAACTCACAAAGATATATCGCCATCCCACACATGCACTGAGGCTATGTCACTGGGTCCTTGTTTACCCAACAATGAGAGGAATATGCTTGCCTTGAGCACCTGTGGTGACAATATTTGTTCCCCTAACAGAACAATTGATAAATTTGGTGCATTTTGTTTTACTTGCCTTGTTTTGGCTAAACTGAAGAACAAAATTACTGTTTACAATTAATGATCTGGTAGTTTTTTTACAGCAAAAATAGATAAAAAATGTACAAGTTTTTCATTAAACAGAGAGTAATCGCTTGACTGGACTGGTTACGTGAAATAATTCATGAGAGGTGAGGGACGCTGTACAAACACGCATGTTTTACAATATAGTCCCTCACCTTGAATGAATTATTTCACTTAACCAGTCCAGTCTAGCGATTACTCTGTTTATTACTTTTCATTATTAACGATAATTACATTATTTAACCTCTTACCTAAAGTAACGGCTATTCTCAGAATCGCTATTCTCAGAATAGCCAATTAATTTTCTTTATTTTTTGTCTCTAAAACATAGGTTATGAACCCTCATTGGAACGAGCTCATCGAGCTCATTCCAATGAGGGGTCATAACCTATGTTTTTGAGACAAAAAATGAAAATAATAGTTATTCAAGAATTTTTTTTGCAAGTGTCGTCTGCTTTTCATGTCAGGTAAAGAGTTAAAAAAACAATGAGGTTCCCATTACACCCACGGCAAAGCGTCTTCGTTTGCACGACTGGATACATGACCCAATTGTTGATTGCATAATTCACTCGTGAAGTTATCGTTTATAATCAAACCCGGAAAGCCCAGTAAATCACACTTTGGAAAGTAATAAAAAGCTGTTATCTTCAAGAAAAGTCATACCACAAGACAATAATATTTCAGTGATTTATCTAATGCATCTGAAAGGTTAAATGCTAGCCTGAATATATGAGGAGAGGTAATTTATCCATGGTCTGGGGGCTGACTGTTCGATTTCTATGATCTCTGCTGTTCCAAGTTCTGTGGCCTCCCTCAAAATTTTGAATAATACATACCATCTCTTTGATTTCAAAGACATCATGCAGCATTAACCCTTGAATACTGATGTTGAAATATCTAAAGGTCAGACTGCAAATTTAGCCAATTCAATCGTGTATGGTAGAGCTCGTTGAGCACTGTCAAACACAACTGAATTGGTTAAATTCTTAGTTGCATTATGGGAAAAATGGCTACTTGAAATTAGGATATTTTGACATCAGAGGTAGGGGGTTAAATGTATTGGAAATGACTTATAAGAGTAAGTTCCAACAATATTATTCAACCCTTTACCTAACATTTATTTATTTATTGGTGTTTAAGGTCACATATTTCTGCACAATGGCTACTCGTCACCACAACACGGAGATGAAGTCAAGTTTATTCAATCATTCATACCCATGTTGCCCATTTTAGAGGACTTCCACCCAAAGCATTGGTGACCTGGTCCAACTTTGTCAGTAAAACAAAGGTTGTTTACCACAGTAAACAGGAGCGCAGTGGCACAGTAGGCTGCAAGCCGAGAGGGCCTCATTTCGAATCCCACCTGCTGCCACCACGTTGTGTCCTTGAGCAAAACACTTGATCCCAATTACACACTTGGGGCCATGGTGGCATTGTGTACTAAGGTGTACATCAGTGCACTTGTCTTCAACCAATGCTAACCCTGCTTGTGTGAAGTTAGTACGTTGGGGAGTCTGATAGTTGCTTGCCATTGCTCAGTGGTTCTCTCTGGGTACTCTGGCTTCCTTCCTTAAAACTGTCTGACATGAGTTTTAAGTGTCATTAACCCCAATAAATGAATAAATAAATACCACTGTAAACAAGCACTGCCTTACTGACGAGGGTTTAACTATCACAGAGGCAATAATAGGCCAATGATATTCACAGAAATTGGCTTCCAAACTTTACTATATTTTCAATTTTTGCCTCAAAAACATAGCTTTTTTGTGGCAAATAATGAAATGTTTCCATTTATACCTCAAAAATGTTTTAAAACGTGTCATCAGCTGTTTGGGTTCAGTGTGGTGTAAAGGCTTTCGTCCTTGCGTGGTGCTGATGGATATTCCTGCCAGTTGAAAATCTCGTGCCACTAAAATAAGTAAAATTTGGGTACTTGAAACCACATTGTCCACTTGAATCAACAACTCAAACAATGTTAAATGAGTTAAATTTTCATATTTTTTCATCAAATCTAGTCATGGCTGCTTTGCAGCAGCCATGACTAGATTTGATGAAAACTATTTTTAAAATGCTCAGTGGGTTAATAGTCAAATGCTTTCACAAAGATCAGAAAGTGAAATCTACCACCTTTATCAGTCCTTTAATGGTGCAGATGGTGCAAGATGAAGAACTTTACAGCAACTTTATAATCTCAATGTTCTCCGATATTAAAATGGAATCTTCAACCTGATAAGAGAGAGAGACTCTCTATAATAACAATAAACAGTCATATTATATTCCCACATCAACAGAGATATGCATGTCCTGGGTGAGGGAGCGCGGTGGTTCAGTGGTAGACTGTTGGACTTCTGTGCTAGAGGTCCCAAGTTCGATCCCCGTCTGGGATGACCCGCGTTGTGTCCTTGGGCAAGGCACTTTATCCCCGTTGCCTATATGGGGGCACGATGACGCCGTGTACTAAGGCGTACTGCACGTCAATGGTGCACATGTCTTCAACCGCTGTAACCCTGCTTGAGCGGAGCTTGAATAGAGTTAGTATGTTGAGGAGCTGACGGCTGCTCATCGATGCTCGGTGGTTCTCTCCGGGTACTCCGGCTTCCTCCACCCGTAAAACTGTCACGGTCACGATTAGCCAATGTGCATAAGTATGTGACCTTAAACACCAATAAATAAATAAATGTCCGGGGTGAGACACCTGGGGAGGACAGATCTATCTCAACAATCAAATTAACAAAGTGTCATGTCACACACACACCAACATTATGTGCTCTGTGATGGTGCATCTCAGCATTTTTATCATCATTCTAATGCACTGACCCTGCCTAGAGTGTTGTTTGTTGTCTGAGTGATCTGACTTTAACTGTTTGTTGCTCTTTTAGAATATGTAATTAGATTTTGTCAATGAACAACCAACAACCCCTAACAACCCCCTTTCTTCCAACCTTCAGGCAGACTTGGTAACATATGACCAGTCTTCAAACACATTGGCATTTGAGTGGGAGAAAAATTATCCACAATGTGTTCTGGGTATGGGATGAGAAAAATCAATGCTATCCACAATGGAGGAATCCCAACTCCCCTGTGCTGGCCTCTGGGTCCAAAAATACCCAAAACATAGACATACCACAGTTACCAAGCACAGTGTCACTCCCTGGAGTTTCTTAGAGAAGCTTCTCACACTAAACTAATTTTTCAACAATTTGTGCATGTTTCACATGATGAAAGTGTAAATGACACTGTGACTAACCTTGACTCAGTGCATTTATAGGATTTAACTTTTAATTATCTCACTAATGTTGGGAGCGTGGTGGCTCAGTGGTAGACTATTCGACTTCTATGCTAGAGGTCCCGAGTTCGATCCTCGTCCTGGACGACCCGCATTGTGTCCTTGGGCAAGGCATTTTATCCCGGTTGCTTACATGGGGGCAAGATGATGCCATGTACTAAGGCGTACTGCACGTCGATGGTGCACATGTCTTCAACCACTGTAACCCTGCATGAGCGGAGCTTGAACAGAGTTAGAATGTTGAGGAGCTGACAGTTGCTTGTTGATGCTCAGTGGTTCTCTCCGGGTACTTTACAGAATAGCATGGGTGGTGGTGTAAAAATATTTCATCCCTTGAGTGCAAGAAGGCTTGGCAATGCTTTAGCATTGCAAAGCCTTGTTGCACTCAAGGGACAAACTTATCAGTTTTATTAACTTAGGTAAAATATCAGACAAAAACCATTTAATTTTTTTTTTTTTAAGTTTGCATTGGTTATAAAAAGAGAACATGCATGTTGCAGCCAAAAGGACCATGCGGGAGGGCTGAAGAAACATATTTTTTACTTTTTTAGGCCTAAACAACCACTGCTTAGTGTTCCGACAGTGACATGTGGTTTCAATGGAAATTCTTCTTCAAGATAACAACTTCTACTCACGGAAAATAAAAATAATATAACATGGTTCCTTTTTTATAAATTCATTAAAACTTTCTATACAGAATCCAGAATACAAAAACCTTTTGAATAACTAAGTTATCTACAAAGTACTTTTCTTGCCCTGGAAGTTGGAAGTATTGAATTAAATTGTAAATAAACAACTATGAGGCACCCTCACATATGATTGCATTTTAACAACACATAAATATATTAATAGCAAAAAAACCAAAAACAAATTTATGTTGGTGTTTTTCACCTTTTATTTGTGTTTGCTATAATCCAGCCTCCACTGAAAAAAAGCAGAAGCTACACTACGAAAGCTAGCCTGGCCTTTAAGAATTCCAGAAGAGTCATTATCTCTGCTTTCTGCAGGAGACATTTTTGTTTCTATTTACATTCCACAATTAAATATTGATAATTCTAACTTCATCAAGTAATTAATAAGGGAAAGAACTCCTGAAAGTTGTGCCCTAAGAGCCCACTGAATGAAGAAATCTCTGGGTTAAATGGAATCAAATCAAGCAAAGTATTCAAAAATCTAATCAAATTTCAAATCGAATCAGACGAAAAGCACTATCTGCACATTGGTGATTGATGGCACTTTGGTGGAACGGAACCATATGTATTATTCTGATGTACACAGGAAACCAACACACCAACTTGTGCATCACTGTGAAAATACTGATCAGAATTCTGGTCACAATTTCTGGGATGATGGCCGGCAATGAAATAATAACAAGCTATTAATTAAAAATTGAATAGGTTTTCATTTTCAGAATTCACTTTTAAAAAATTTCCACAATCCAGTATAATTATCCCATTAGTTCCTTGAGTCCTGCACCCTATGTAACATGTAATCAATTAGGCGTAAAAAAAAAATTAAAAATCTGTTTCTCAGGCCCTCCTACATGGTACTTTTGGCTGCTGGATGCTCTCTTTTTATAACCAATGCAAACTTGAAACAAGAGGCCCCAGGGGGCTTGAGGGCGCCACCTGACATGGTAGTCTAAATATCACACCAGGGACTTGACTTGAATAAGCTGCACACGGCCCTCCTAAGAAAAGCATATACCAACTAGATGAAGCGATTATGCCCACACAATACACAGGATTTTCCTTCTATTTTCAGTTCCTGCACTTTTGCATCCCAAAATTGAGATAAACGCATAAAAAACAGATTTTTTTTATTTTTGTTCAGAAATTTTCAAAGTTCCAAACAAAATATTTTCAGACTAAAACTTTTTTTTCTTCTCCTTAAAATTGACCAAAACGCATAAAAAACCAAAAAACTAATTTCCGGATTTTGGTCCAAAATTTTCCAAGTCCCACCTAGCCCCCAAATTTTCAGTGTAAAAAAAAAAATTTTTTTGTCTTAAAATTTACTGCAACACATAAAAAAAACTCATTTCCGGATTTTGGTCCAAAATATTTAAGTCTGGACCGGGACCCCAAATTTTTCAGCCTAAATATGAATCCAGGGACTTGGCTTGAACAAGCTCGAATCTACCCCCCCCCCCCCCCCCCCCCCCTCTCCCAAGGATGCTGCATACCAAATATCAAAAGATTCTTGTTGGTAGATCTGAAGAAGAAGATTTTTAAAGAATATTCCTCAAACTACACTAATTTAAACATTTGGGCTCCCATAGAGAGCCCAAAAATGGACCCAGGGAATAGATTTCAATAAACCTGTGAAACAATCTTCCAAAGATGTTATATGTGAAATTTGAAAGCTTTTGGAGCAATGGTTTGGGAGAAAAATAGTCTTAAATGTTTTTCCCATTACCCACAGTGTTAAAAAATGCTGACTCAGCACTTTTTCAAAAGTCCCAAAACAGTACCCATGATAAAACCGATAGCAATTTTTTTTTACGATTCCATTCTGTTGGTCCTAAGGAAGCTTCACACCAAAGAAGAATTCTCAGTGCCGTGTAGTTTTAGAGATATGGGTGTTTTAATTTTTTTTCTATTTTCAGCTCCTGAGGCTCCCATGGGGTGACAGGAAAATTTGTTTTGGCATAAATTAACTACTTATGTCCCAATAAAACCTCATGTCAAATTTGGTTCAAATCAGCCTCTCGGTTTGGAAAATAGAAATTTTGGGTGGGGCAACAAATTCTTACCCCTCCCATAACAACGGCAAATATAGCCTCTAGAACTTCTCTTGAACAAATCTGAGTCTACACCTCAAAAGAAGGCTGCACACCTAATATCAAGTCTCTGCTACTGCTGGTTCATGAGAAGATTTAGGCTCACTTTTTGGGCGTGGCCCTACCAAGGGGCGGGTCAACTTGATTTGAACAAACTTGAATTGACATATGATAGGGAACATGCACACCAGATTTGGTTCAATAGTTTGTGAGAAGTCGATAATGTAAAGTTAACGCCGGACGGACGACAGACGACGGATGGAAAGTGATTAGTAAAGCTCCCCTTGAGCTTTGCTCGGGTGAGCTAAAAATAAAAATTAAATGGTTCATGTCTAATATTTTACCCAAGTTGATAAATTTGTCCCTTGAGTGCAACAAGGCTTTGCAAAGCTTTTGCATTGCAAAGCCTTCTGGCACTCAAAGGACAAAATACACCACCACTCATGCTATTGTGTAGATTATGAGGCCTAAAACAAACCAAGAACATAATCTTTTGATGGCAAAGAAATAATTAAAAAAATAAAAAATAAAGTAAAAAAACGTCCCGCCCGCATGCAATTTTACAAAAAAAATATGGCCTGAGAAACAGAAGATGTACTTTGTGGGGCCTTCACCCTGTACATTTTTACATTCTTAACTGGTAGAGTGCTGAATTATTTTTGGTCATCAAAATTTGTTCACATATCTTTGCCTTGCTACAATTCATGGGAGAGTGCCAAAAGGCACTCTCCCATAAATTGTAACAAGGCAAATCCTAACAGACTAAATAATTTCACTTCAAAGGTGATATGTAGAACATCCACAGAATATGAAGCCTTTAAGATGTGGTACCAGCACTTCAGAATAAAGCCCAAATATGGGCTTCCAGCACTCTACCAGTAAAGTCTATATATTGATGTTGTGTGTGATATGGCAGCCTGTCAGCTAATTCTGTGCAATGCCTGTGGTGAGCTAGTTATGCAATACTCAGGATTAGTCACTCTTTTATTACTGGTTATAAGTAAGATCTTCTATCTCTATTATGCGACTAACCCTGTTCATTTCACAGTCTTAGTGAGTGTACATTTTCATGTAGTATGTGATATGGAGTTACCATTTTTTTCTAACCAGGAAGTGACTAAACCTGTACATTGCACAGGGTTCTTTGAACTTTCTGGTTATAAAAACTTGTTGTTAACCCTTTAGTCAATGCTAAATGAAATATAATAGATTAAATGCCTGTATTGGATGAACTGAGGCCAAATAATAATAATAATAATAATAATAATAATAATAATAATAATAATAATAATAATAATAATAATGCAATGCCATCATCTAGAATCCACCACAGGGCTCTCTGACTTACATTATTACCCTGCATCATAAGCGTACACACTCTTTGTTCATTCCATGACAGTTTCGGCTCAACTCAATGGAGCACACTGCCAACGCTCCTCAGATGGGCACGGAGGCAAGCACCTCAACAGGTCTCTATTTTACACCTAGGTACGTTGAGGATTGCGTAGTACTGGTAAACATTCCCAACGTTCACAGCTGGCACCTGATTCAACGTCGCAGAGTCACACACACAAACTTCGCTGATCACACACCAGCCACTACGGGAAGCACCAGAATCAATCGCTGAGTGGTCACCCATCCAAGGATTAACCAGGCTTGATATTGCTTAACTTCGGTGATCTTACAAGAACCGGCCTTTAACAAAGGAAAACTGGGGAGAGTCAGGGTAATTACTCGACAAGTTGCAACATTTTTTATTCAATTAACAGGAGTTTACTCTATAACCTATATTCAATTAACAGGTCAAATTTGTACTGGAGGTATGGTAAATGGTTTTGTGTTGGGAAATTATATTCAATTAACAGGGTTATTCAGTTAAGAGATATCCAATTAAGTAGGCTCCACTGTATTCTCAAAATGCATTTAGACTCAGCTTATGCCCCCTCAATGGAATGGATTGAAAATTTTTTTTAGTGAATACCACAAAATTATTTATTGGTATTTAAGGTCACATATTTCTGCACATGGATATAAAGTCAAGTACAGCCAATCATTTATACCCATGTTGCCCATTTTAAAGGTCTTCCACCCCAGGCACTGGTGATAGGGTCCTATTTTACCTGTAAAACAGACCTTGTTTTCCACAGTAAACAAGCATTGCTTCACTTCCTGGGGATCCCATGGGGAAATTCCAAAAATGAAAACATTTTATTTTGAATTAATAGCTTGTTAAATATGGTTTGGTTCCTCCAATGCTTCATCCAGTCTCCATTCCGATTTATCTGCTGACCCCCTCCCATTTTGAACGCAGTGACCATCACAGACACATTGTGGCTTGAGATTCAGATTGGTTTCATGCCATATAAAAATGCCCTACTTGATTGGCCAAAATTCATTTTTGAAACTGCACCATTCTGAGAATGGATGAACGCAGCTATAAAAATATTACAAAATATTCAATGTCCAAGTTTCGAAAATGAATAGAATTGAATTGCACAACTGATTCAAGTATCATTTCATTTTTGCATATTTGCAGAGCCCAAGTGGACATGTATTAGCTTAACCCTATACCTGATGAATCAGTCGCATAATTTACAAATTGAGCACTTGAAAAAAAAAATTCTTTTAAAAAAATTTCAATTGAGGGATCACATGATATGGTGTTGTTGAAATTGTGTGAAAAATTTGAAGAAAAAAATATTTAAAATAACAAATTTTAAGTGTGTTGGCAAACTTTAAGGCCACCAGACTAATTCTGTTTCAGAATTCAATGTCGTTATGGGCTGTTACAAACATTTATCTTACAATCAATATGTATTTTGTCTGTAGTAACTCCGCAACTGTCGTGTATCCGACCCCCTGATACTGATGTTTGTATCAGGGGGTCGGATACAAGCACATTCCTTTCACGTGAGTTCCATTTTTTTTCTTTTTGTTCATCCGTACAAATAAATAGTTTGTTATATATTCGTCTACATTCTTGACTTATCCCCAATATATTGTAAGATAAAATGATTATTACCATTATGTGGATGTACAAAATATGTATCCAAGTCTCGCTCCGGGTTCTAAGGGTAGATCACGACTCGTCTTCGACTCGTCGTGATCTGCCCTTAGAACCCGGAGCTTGACTCGGATACATATTTTGTACATCCACATTTATTTATATTTATTTATTGGTGTTTAAGGTCACATACTTATGCACAATGGCTAATCGTGACCGCGACAGTTTTACGGGTGGAGGAAGCCGGAGTACCCGGAGAGAACCACCGAGCAACGACGAGCAGCTGTCAGCTCCCCAACATCGTAACTCTGAACTCTGCACCGCAGCACAGGCAGGGTTAGATTGGTTGAAGACATGCGCACCATCGACGTGCAGTACGCCTCAGTACACAGCGTCATCGTGCCCCCATGTAGGCAATCGGGGTGAAGTGTCTTGCCCAAGGACACAACGCGGTTGCCGCAGGTGGGATTCGAACCGAGGACCTCTCGGCTTGCAGCCTGCACCTCTACCAACTGAGCCACCGCGCCCCCGTACATCCACATAATGGTAATAATCTCTAAATACCGGGATTCCTTCCTGCTCCAGTTATAGACATCCCAATTAAAAAGTATTTAATCCCTCTTGAAAACATTATATTAACATAATTTGTAGAACTATGTGGAATAATCATAAAACTATGGCTGTGGTCTACATTTCTGACTGTAAAGTCTTCAATATATTAATCAAGGCAAGTTGCGATTGGCAACATATCCAGCTTCGATTCACAGAAACTGAATCTTCATGAAATTTTTCAGATTCAATTGTCCAGAATATATCTGTTGGTCGGAAGAGCAAACCATAGGTTCGCTTTTCCAACTAACTGAAATATTCCAGATGGGTGAACCTAAATATAGGCACTGACCAATATGAAGGCCAGACTGGTTCCAGACCATAAGAGCATAGAATTTCTTACAGAATTAAACAGGTGGCCTGAGACCTGGTGCACTGGTTAAAGGGTTAAGTCGAATCATTTATCCAGTGTCTTCACAAGACTATCAACCAGTCTTTCAGAGTTTCGCAGAAATATAAATGAGAGTTTGTTTATTGGGATGTATGCTTACTTTTCAGCATCTAAGCTATATTATGCCCGCAACTCATTTGTAAAATGACATATAATTAATTGTTTACATTTATTTTGCCCACTTTTGAGGACTCATGTTTATTTATTTATTTATTGGTGTTTAACCCTTTATCTAACCTGAAAAACAGACGACACTTGCAAAAAACATTCTTGAATAACTAATTTTTTTCATTTTTTGTCTCAAAAACATATGTTATGACCCCTCGTTCCAATGAGGTGTCATAACCTATGTTTGTGAGTCAAAAAATGAAAAAAATAATGAAAATTAATTGGCGTTTTTTTAGAATAGCGCTGGCCGGTTTTGGCCATTACTTTGGGTAAAGGGTTAAGGTCACATATTTTTGCACAATGGCAATTCATGACCACGGCAGTTTTACAGGTGGAGGAAGCCAGAGTACCCGGAGAGAACCACCAAGCAACGGTGAGCAGCTGTCAGTTCCCCAACAAACAAACTCCTCACAAGCAGGGTAAGCATTGATTGAAAGCAGATGCAGTACGCCTTAGTACACTACACCACTGTGCCCCCACGTGGCCAATGGGGGTGAAGTGTCTTGCCCACGGACACAACGTGGTTGCCACAGGTGGGATTTAAACCAAGGACCTCTTGGCTTGCAGCCTGCACCTCTACCTACTGAGCCACCATGTCCCCTTCAGGAAGCATAACCCAAGCACTAATTTTGAGGTTCTATAAAACCAGTAAAGGACTTTTCTATCACAATACATAAGCACCATTCTTCTTTCCATGCTTCACACATGGAGAAATTATTCAGAAGATTAATCCCAAGAGTGATCAGTGATCATCATAAACATTTACCTACCTTAATATGTTTTTGGAGACAATATGCATAATTTTGTTATTACAGTGGTGAATCCAGAATTTGGGGTTGGGGTCTCTCATGTTTCAATCATGAATTTTGATGCAAAGTATCATTTGATCCACATAATGGTGAGTTGGGCACATACCCCCCTATTGTCGGCGATGTCCGGTGACATCCCCATAGAAACTTTTTTGAAAATGAAAGGTCTGAGTGGCCCTCTGGTGGCATGTTTCACTGACCACCAAAATGTTCTTGTTGTTCTTTTTAGAATCATTCAAATTTTGAAGAAAAAAAACAGAAGCTAATTTATAACGTTCCATACAGCAGGAGACCTGAACAGGAGCTATAAATGAATGCGTGGGTATGGTATTATATACAATAAGTTCACAGGATATATCGATGGATACACTGATGCAGACATATTAATGGACAAGTTTAACCCCTAGCACTCTGCTAGCGCAACAGAATTTTCTACAATCACTCTGTAGTTCTCTTGTTTAACTAGGAATTTCCCCAATTATATCTTGTTTGACAGAGTTCACTGAGCTCTGCCAAACAAGGTATATTTGGTTAAATACATACTGCATTATGGGAAATATTTGCTGCTGAAAATTCTGTCATTTTCACAACAGAAAGCAGAGGGTGAAACAAACTGGATTATTTATTTATTTATTGGTGTTGAAGGTTACATATTTCTGCACAATGGCTTATCATGACCATGACAGTTTTACAGGTGGAGGAAGCCAGAGAACCCGGAGAGAACCACCGAGCAACAGCAAGCGCAACTGTCAGCTAGCTAACTCCACACATGCAGGTTTAGCATTGGTTGAAGACAGGTGCACCATCAATGTGCAGTACGCCTTAGTACACAACATCACTGTGACCCCATGTAGGCAATGGGGAAACAAACTGGATTAATCCATTTCTGTTCTGCACACAGGTATTTAATCATCTACCCAGGATTTTGGTCATCAATTACAATATGAGACCTATCAGCTCTTAACAGATCCATCTTTCACTAGCAAAGGAAGAGAAAAATGCCATACTCGAACAAATCTTGAGGACCTAACATCAGGATGAGCAGCCTTTATACTACTCTAGATTCCAAAGAAGGTAGACAAAAATCTAAGAAATCACTTGCTCTAAGCTTGACCCAACACATATAATCTGAGAATTTGACATATTACATCTGTCCACCTTTGATTACAGGTCTTCCAGACAATCTGGCCTTGAATAAAAAACCAGATGAGTTGGCCTGCAGCCAGGGAAACCATGTGACAAATTTGAATGAGTGGAAGACATGTGTGCCAACAACATCCACAACTGAGCCAAGCTGAATCTGATGAGAAATGCTGCCAAATTATGACTGATGGTGGCTAAGCTCAAATGATAAGAAATGCTGCTAAAGTGTCACTGATGGTGGCCGACACACATTTAAAATGGGTCCAACCTGCACCAGCTGCTACCTCCTCACAAGAGTAACAGGCTTAGACATAGTCCTCTAGCCTTTAACTTGTAGAGTGCTAAATTATTTTTGGTCATCCAAATTTGTCCACTTCTCTTTGCCTTGTTACAATTTATGGGAGAGTGCCTAGTGGCACTCTCCCATAAATTGTAACAAGGCAAATCCTCACAGACTAAATAATTTCAATTCAAAAATAATATGAAGCACATCTACAGAATATGAAGCTATTAAGTTGCAGCACCTGCACTTCAGAATAAAGCCCAAATATGGGCTTCCAGCACTGTACCAGTTAACCAATGGCCCTTTTCCAGGCCAGCTAACCTTATAAAAGAGTACTTTTATCGCACATGCAGCTAGTTATCTGAATAATGTTTAGAATATCCAATTAAATTAACTGGTAGAGTGCCAGAAGCCACCATGATGGCTCTATTGAAAAGTGCTGGGAGCCACTTTAGAGGCTTTACACTGTCTGCATTAGCATGTTGTTTTCCCAGTAGTAGAAAAAAAATTGTTTCGAAGAAATTACTTTGTTGCAATTTATTGGTAAGTACCAAGTACACTCAAATAAATTTTAACAAGGCATTTATTTTGAACAAACTCTTGCTAAACAATGGCTTCCATTGCTGGTAGCATGGTATCTATGAAAAAAATACTTGCCTGACAAATCACTGTTAAAAAATAATTTAGCACTCTACCAGTCAAACCTGTATTACACCTGAAGGCACTTACCAATGAAGCCATAATCTATATCTTACCCAGTGAGGAAAACCTGGGGTGTTGATGGTAGAACACATTCCTCCAGACAGAAACCTTCCCAGTTCATCTGATAAGTCTCCACTCCAAAACTCTATAGTATGTTGAAATTAATGAGGGATAACTTATTAAAAATTTCCTGTGCAAGTCTTGAACGTAAATCCCTGTTCAAGACCCCCGGAAAGCTGGGGTCTCTCAATTATAACATCACAGTGCATTTTCAACTGGGGAGACAACAAAATAATGACAATAGTAACTGGGCCTACCTCCCCTCCCCCATAATCAAAGATCATTGTACTATTTGTTGTGTTACGTTCACCCGTAACATAAATAACCCTATCAAGTCATTCCAAACCCCATATTTAATTTATTGAGCTGAACCGTCACCAGCACCCCAAAAGTATGTACAATGATGAAGACTGGGTGGGATAGAGAATGGTTGGTTGTCTGCCTTCATCCTCTTGCAGATTACTGGACTCCACATACCCCTGTAGGCCATATAATTATACTGTGCTTCCATCGAAAAGATTGTGCCAAGCCTAAGGGTGCATTACGCCCTCATCATTAATCAATTAATGCTACTAGACATTCATTCTACCTTTGCAGACAGGAGCATTGTGGCTTATTGGGAAGCACACTGAACTTCAGATAGAAAGGTTGTAGGTTCGATTAATTTATTTATTGGTGTTTAAGGTCACACATGTACAAAGTTTCGATCCTGACTTACATCATCTGCATTGTGTCTATGGGCAAGACACTTAACCCCAACTGTCAAAGTGAGAGCACAGTGGTGCAGTGTACTGCACGTTGATGGTACAGATGTTTTCAACTGATGCTCATTCTCCTTGTGCCAGGCTAGGTAACTGGTAGAGTACTGAATTTTTTTTTATTTTTAGTCGTCAAAATTCAAGTCTTAGCCTTGTAACAATTTATGGCACTCTTCCATAAATTATTACAAGAAAATTCCCTACAGACTAAATAATTTACCTTCAAAAATAATATGAGGGACATCCACAGAGTTTGAAGCCTTTGAGCTGCAATACTGCACTTGTGAGTAAAGCCCATATATGGGCTTCCAGAACTCAATCAGTTAAGCCAGAGAGACTGATAGTTACTCATCACTTCTCAGTGGTTCTCTCTGGTACTCTGGCTTCGCCACCCAATGCCCCACTGTTGTTAAAAGTGTAATTAAATCCCAATAAATAACTAGAAACTATTTTAGCACACTAAAACATATGTCTCCCCTTCCTTTCTATTTAATGCACTGCAAATTATATATACATGAATAATATTGACAATCATGCCAAATATCTAAGGTCTAGGTCAAAAGACAAAAAAGTTTTGGTCCGGACGAAGTTTCCCTTAAAAAAAGCACATAAATCTGACCTTCAGGTCAAAGGTCAAGGTCAGCTGAAGGTCACTATGGTACGCGACACACCGGCTCATGGTGATACATCCACATGCCATGCCAAATATCTAAGGTCTAGGTCAAAAGACAAACAAGCCAAGACCAATACTGGGTCTGGACCTGCGTCGCTGCATGCAATTGAATCGGCAAACAGGAAGTGGCTGCATGGCAGATCTGAAAATTGCATACACGATACAACTGATCATTATCAGACTCCAGATGAAATATAAAATCAATCCCTTCAATAGAAGCCGAGAAAAGTTTGACGAAAAATTTCAATGTTCAGTGGGTACAGTAAAATTTCAAAGTATCGGCAAACAGGAAGTGGCTGCACGGCAGATCTGAAAATTGCTTGCACGATACAACTCATAATTATGAAGCAGCAGACCAAATATAAAATCAATCCCTTGCATAGAAGCCGAGAAAACCTTAACGGAAAATTTCAATGTTCAGTGGGTACAGTAAAATTTCAAAGTATCGGCAAACAGGAAGTGGCTGCAAGGCAGATCTGAAAATAGCTTACACGATACAACTCATCATTATGAAGCAGCAGACCAAATATACAATCATTCCCTTTCATAGAAGCCAAGAAAACTTTGACGGAAAAAGTGTTTTGGACGGACTGACGGATGGACGGACGGACTGATGGACGGACGGATGAACTGATGGACGGAGTCGAGCGGTTACTAGACCTGCTCTGCCGCTGGCGACGCAGGTAAAAAGTTATGCCCCGGACAAAGTTTCCCTTAAAAAGCACATAAATCTGACCTTTGGGTCAAAGGTCAAGGTCACATTAAGGTCACTATGGTACGCGGCACACTGGCTCATGGTGATACATCCACATGCCAAATATCTAAGGTCTAGGTCAAAAGACAAAAAAGTTATGCCCCGGACAAAGTTTGTATGAGAAGAAGAAGAAGAATATTAGTGGAGCGGATTGCTATAAAAATAGTTCAGTTTGTGATACATGCATGAAATTTGCTATGGAAGTCACTTTTGGTATATAGAGTACTTTAGGATATTTGGCCACGAAATATCTTATTATTTTCAAGATGGCCACCGGAAGTGAAAATATCTGCACTATTGGTGATGTGAGTGCAGCATATATGAGTGAAACATATAGCATTAAAGCAATTTTTCTGCTGTTATATCATTCCTTTATGCAAACCAATACTGAATATGAATTGAAATAATGAATAGCAATGGCAATTGTGGTTTAAAAGGCTGTGGAAATATATGGCAAGGGAAATAACTCTGTATGCTCAAATGTGCAGTTACCAGGGATTTGTTTCTTTTTTAAACGTACACGTATTTTCAAAATAAACCTCATAATCAGCAATATCAATGTCAATGTTTTGTATCTCATGCATTTAGAATCGATGCCCGTATATATCACAGGTGTATTTGTTGATACTAATTGCTTTCTTGGCAGTTACATGAGCAAAGTGCAGTGCATGACAATCCTGTGTGGTAGCATTTGCAATTTCCAGTACATGTTGAACGCTTGCACAGCACTGCTGTAGTTCTTGACAGCACTCTGCTATAGCAGAGAGTGTAGTCCAGTGTGCTCTCACAAATTGTTGTGTTTAAGCCAACCCCAGCTGATAGGATCTGGTAACTGTTGCAATGGAGAAGTTGGCCCCAAACATGACCCACTTGGAAAACTGCCCTTTTAACATGCTCATATAGGGATGCCCTAGTTGGTGGTATGCCATTGTATGGATGTTGCTTTCGAGCAAACAAATCAAGGCGACATTCGTCAACTCTGCATGTTGTGCTTGAACGGTCGTACATGACAACAACAAAATGTTCCAAGATAACCATGTCTGCCTCTGTAACTTCATTCTGTGATGAACTGAGTCAACAGAAAAACTCTGTTGCAGCCTCATACACATTCCATGCCAGCCAAGCAGATTTCTTTCCTTTTCCCACAAAGGCAGACACTGTATCACACCCTGTAAAAGCATGAAAGAAAGGTAAAGTACTTGACCGAGGTCCAATTGATTTGGTAATGTCGTGCACTGAGAGCCAGCAGAAGTGTTGTCCCTTCTCAAAAGCTAACCACATTGAATTAATCTGAAGGTCAGTAAACACGGAGATGGCTGTAACAGCAAAATCAGTGTCGGAAGTAACAACAGTCATGCTATTAAAACCTGTAACAACAGTCGCATGTTTGGCATGAACAAACATACGGGTGTCTGCCTCTTCATGGTTACAGGGTGACAGCATATGTGTTCAGTTCCTTATTACAGGCAACATCATCCCCTTTAGTGACAACTATAAGGCTGTTTGTCTGAGCATTTACAATTCTGTCTGCCAAAACTCCAAACAGTTCAGTTTTGTTTTCATCACACCTCAGGAAATTGCTCCACAACTTTGGTACGTTACTCTTACCACTTTTCTTCAAAACCCAGCTCCCCTTTTCTGTAGAGTTCCTGCTTTGAGGCTACTTTCGAGGTATGTATTAAAAACAACATGTACTCTTGTACATTTTTGTGCACATCTTACAATGTATGGTATAATAACCTCAGCAGCATAGACATCAAATGTTTTAGCAGTTCCAGGTGGTTTTGCATTGACCATAGCCGCACCATCTATAATCATAACTTCAGAATGAGGCTCTTCTACTCGAGCAGCTATCCCTGTCTCTAAAATGTCCATCAGCTGTGATTTTACTCCAGAGTTGAGCATACCATTGTGTGATAATGATGGTGGGTACTGTTGGTTTTCATGTTGAAAAAAGTTTTGAAGGTCACACTGTCGATTTTGGCACGATATAAAAAGTCGTGAAAAAAGTTGACAGTCATTTTTCAAACTCTTTATTTTGAGATTCCCCAACGTAGTATGAGGCTTGATTTTTTTGCTGAAAAGGGAAAGCTTATTTTTTGCCAAGGGTTCATGAAAACTTTCTTGTCCATTAGTTGTCGATTTTTTCAGGAATTTATCATACTGTTTTCTGCCAAAAGGTAAAAGCTGAGCCATCGACACGTTTACCGTTTTATCCGCAACTTCTTTGACATCGAGGGAATAAAGGTCTTGTGAATATTCTTCAAATGGACTGCCATACTCAGATACTGTTGAAATTAGTCTACAGACTTTATCCTGAAAGTCCTTCTGAGCAGCAGGGGTATCGTCATGATGTCTTCTGTTTCGTTTCAACTCTGATTTGCCAGCTGCAGCTGCAAATTCATCGATAATCCTGCTTATTTCCGGCCCCATTACCATCCATCGCCTCAGTGCTGCTGGGTCTTTGTTAACCCAACAGCTCCACCATCACCCCACCCCAATGCAAATTTTAGGAGGGGAGAAATCTCTCTTTAAAATGACACCTTTGTTGCAAATTTCCTTCAAGTAGAGCCTGATATCAAGTCACCACGGCCAGATTATAAAGCCCTGACAAAACTTCTTTTTAGAAATGTCGGCCATAATTGAAAATGGCCTAATTTTCAGTGGCCAACTATCTCAGGTTTTTCTACTATATCTAAAGAACACATGGTGAAAATTTCATGCTTGTATCATCAAGTGAACTATTTTCATAAAAAATCACACTAATCCGCACCACTATATGCACTAAAACAATATGTCTCCCTTCTGGGAAGGGGAGACATAATAAATAAATACCTATGCAGTCCAAATCAGAGTACTCATAAACCAGGTGTTGGTTACCAGATACTAGTTAGTTACGCAATGTCTGTTCACATAGTACAGGTTTTTACCGACCCAAGGCCAGCTGTATCCCAAAAGGCCACTTTTATCTGTGGACATCTCCTTTTCACTGAAATTTCATCATCAGAAAACTGTGCAAATCTCTTCACAGTTGTTGTCGTCTGTGCAACACTTCCGCGTTCAGACTGGAAAATTAATTTTCGGGAATGGAAAATGAATACCATATCAAGCAGACAGGGCTTTCTTGAATGACCATGCCTATGTGTTACTCTTGAATGACCATGCCTATGTGATACTCTTGAATGACCATGCCTATGTGATACAGAAAATTTCTCAGTGGTTTGATGGAAATGTCGTGAAATGGCTGTCAACCAATCAGATCTGAGAGAGTGAATGCTAGTCAATAGAGAAATGTTCTATCATAGCAGTAGAACAGAACATGCTGACCACATGTACAGTAATCAAGACATGCAATTTTTTATGGATTCACATAGGGATGCACATGTTATTTTTAATATTCTTAGGATTAAACAGTGCTGATGAGGAGTTTGAAAATGTATCGTCAGAGAAAGGGAGTTTGTGATGAAAGCTGTTGAGCCATAACACATAAAGGCACAATGATAATTTTAACTCACTATCTCCATTAACTTTATTTGTGTGGCAGACGACTCACGTAGAAAGCACAGCAGAACATGGTAGGTGACTCTAGTTAACATTTTAGTCAACTGTGTGTGTCCATCTCCAAGAGCTATTAATCAAACCTGCACAGGTCCTATCTTGCACTGTTTCTATTCTATCCAAGAACAACTATATCACATCTTTACAAATGATTTAGGTCGCATTGTGTTTATTTTGACTGCAGAAGTACAGAAACAACCAAATAATGGCCCCCAAAACCTACTAAATACACCACACTACATGAAACCTTATCAATTACTGGTTATTCAGATTCAAAATTCTGAGCCTGATAATGACAGTGAATTAGAATCACATGGTCAAATTTTGTTGTACAATGAAGATGAACTCTTAATTACGATTCTGGCTGCTGTCAATTAACATGCCCACCAGCAATTAGGTAATAACCACCACATAAATGCAACCAGTGGTACCCAACTATATTCCCAAGGGCTGGTGAAGTTGCTGTTGTACATGGCTACATAGTTTGCAAAAAATCCTTATCTTATGAAAAAAAACTTTCAATGAGATCCCAAGAACGGTGTAAGTGGGAGAATCTGACAGTTGCTCACCACTCCTCGGTGGTTCTCTTTGGGGACTCTGGCTCCCTCCACCCATAATACTATTTGACACCATGTCACTCTAGCTGTTGAAAATGTCGTTGAACCCCAATAAGCAAACAAGCCAAAAAATACGCAGACTGTCATCTGCAAAATGAGGTCCCCAGAGGGTGAATTTTGTGATGCTACCCTGCACAGCAGGGTAGCATCACTAAATGTACCCTCTGTGAACCTCAATCTTAATCAGGGTCTCACAACTAAACAGAAAGAGGTACCCAGAGGATAAATTGGCCCACTGTATGGGATAGCATCAGCAAATTCACCCTCTGGGGGCCTCATTCTGCAAATGTCAGATTGCTTATTTTCAGGCCTGTAAACAAACTAGTTCACAAGTGGGATCAAAGACCAGCCAATTTTCCAAGACCTTAATCCTCTGCGTGCTGATGTCAAAATAAGAAATTTCAAGCAGCAAATTTTTCACACAACTAGGAATTTAACCAATTCAAGCTCTGGTAATCAAGGCAGCATTTGTTATTTATTGTTGGTGTTCTTTAAGCATCTTTGGTTATCTCATGACCACAACATATGAATGATGTCCGGTCTGGCCCATCTTTTATACCCATGCTTCCCACTTTAGAGAACTTGCACCCCAGGCATTGGTTCCAGGTCCTATTTTACCAAAAAAGCAAAAAAGCTGAACTTGTTTCCTGCAGTAAACATACTTGGTTCCATTGTAATCCCACAGGGAATTAAATTTAAGTTTCTTGTTGTATTATTGGAAAAATATGTTGCTTGAAATTCTGGTATTGGGCATCATAAGGCAGAGGGTTTCTTGAACAGGGCTGAAAGTCTCATGAAATCCTATTAACCCTTTGCCGATTGAACTTTTCATATTTTTATGTCAGTGTACAGAGAGTTAACCCACAGATCTCTATATAATTGGACTGCTGTCATGCTCACTGGTCACATACTGAAAAGTGCCTCCACCACTGCAATCCAAAGGGGTGGGGGTGGTGTTGCTGTAAATGAACAATACTTAACAAGTATAATGACCCCCCCCCCCCCTCCCCCACAATCTCCGATCACTTTTTCAAGAATATGTTGATGATGTGAACAAGCCAGAAAGTAAGCAGACTGTCATCTGCAAAATGAGGTCCGTAGAGGGTGAATTTAGTGATGCTACCCTGCACAGCAAGGTAGCATCACTACATTTACCCTATGTGAACCTCAATCTGAATCAGAGTCTCAAAACTAAACAGAAAGAGGTGCTCAGAGGATAAATTCGCCCACTGTATGGGATAGCATCATCAAATTCGACCTCATTCTGCAAATGTCAGACTGCCTATTTTCAGGCCTGGATGTGAACATATTTTGTGGCAATGCAAATTGAATATTTACGAAAAAATTTAGTTTTTTTTAATTTATTTTTTTTTTTATTAGGGTTTAATGACACATTAACAGCCAGGGTCATATGTCAGTGACAGTATTATGGGTGAAGGAAGCAACGACAAGCAGCTGTCAGCTCTCCAACATCGTAACTCTGAACACTGCACTGCGGCACAGGCAGGGTTAGATTGGTTGAAGACATGCGCCCCATCGACATGCAGTACGCCTTATTACACAGCGTCATTGTGCACCCATGAGGGTGAATTTGATGATGCTATTCCATACAGTGGGCCAATTTATCCTCTGGGTACCTCATTCTGTTTAGTTTTGCGACCCTGATTCAGATTGAGGTTCACAGAGGGTAAATTTAGTGATGCTACCCTGCTGTTCAGGATAGCATCACTAAATTCACCCTCAGGGGACCTCATTTTGCAGTTGACAGTCTGCTTATTTTCTGGCTTGCTTGGGAGAAGTTATTGTGTTGATTGACCTTACACCATCTAATGTGAGGGGGGGGGGGGGGGTGGGTGCAGACTGAGTGGCAACATCCTTCTATGATGTTCCAGCAATCCAGTTGTATCGAGATGAGTGAGAGTTAAACAGATTAACAGAAGAAAATACAGAAAAGCAGAACTCATAACAAAAGACAATAAAGTACAAAGCGATAAAATATTTATTTTATTATTTCATGATTATATTTTCTATGAACAAATCTATGAACAGGATGTTGGTTCAACCTGAGAACCTTATAATAGTGAGATGTGCTCCCATGAATGTAGCTTTATTAGTAGTCCGAATAAATAATGTTGAATGACATTAGATTAGCATTACACTCAATGCACAGCTTTCGCATTTCATAAATGTTTAGTGTCGAGACCCATCAGATCACTCTTTGTCATCCGATAAGCTGATTTTTATGGGTATTGAAGGCCACTTTCAGCATTTAGGGCTTTATCACACTGTTCCTTTCAATCTGGTAGTATTTGAAATTTTTCCTCAGTTACTCCATATTGCAAATGCAGCATGAAAAGTTTAACAAATTATATCTTGTTTTACAGAACTGAATGAGCTCTGTCAAACAAGACATATTTTTTTAAATTCTCAGTTGTGTTGTGGGAAATATTTGCTGCTGACAACTTTGTTATTTTCACATCAGAGTGCAGAGGGCTAAAGAACTTACACAGAGGTGGCACTGGGGTTGGGGTGGTGAGAGGAGGGGGCTACAGCCTATTGGGGAGGTCTATCCTCCCCTTCTCACATCGGGAACTGGCTCCTTCATTGTGGTATACCAAATCACCCTGTTGGGGAGCACAAGTCCCCTTATCAGGGTAAGCCTGGAACCACCTGTTGCACCCAAAGCATTGGTAAACTAGTGTTTAAGGACATGTTCAGCATCTATGGCTATATCAAGACCAGTAAAAAACAAGTTTAAGCAATCATTTATACCATTGCTGACCTCTTTAGAGGATATCCATTCCAGGTACTCATAACTGGATGATTGAATCCTATTTCATCAGTGGAAAACAACTTGTTAACTGCAGAAAACCAACACTTCTCCACCGTCTGAGGTTGTCGCTTGGAAATAAGTTGAAAATATGTTTATTTATTGGTGTTTAAGGTCACTTTCATCTATATATTGGCTGCAACATGGGTGTGAAGTCAAGTTTAGTCAAACGTTCATACCTATGCCGCCCAATTTAGAGGACTTACATGCCATATGATGCACCAAACCTCCGGTCCCATAAAAGAAATGATTCGATAACCATTCTCCATCATGTGTCACACAACTGGTTCTAAGTTCATTCGTGTAGTCACAGTCTGTTTGCAATCACCCCATTTTCCAGGGGGTGGCAGGTAGACAGCCAATCTGGCTATGCCCCTTCCCACAGTATACTACTTATCAGATTTATGTAATATGCTTATTTGTAACCATTTTACATGTATGTGTACCGTGAATAAAGAATCTGAATCTTCCAGGTGCTGATTACTATGTACTATTTTACTTGTAAAGCCAAACTTATTTGCCACAGACAGTAAACAGGCACTAATCCAATATACGGAATTCCCATGGGATGGGGGGGGGGGGGGGGGGTGGTGACTACACTGCAATTGCAAAATAAATATATGTTTTGTCAATTGTTTATACCCATGTTGCCCATTTTAGAGGACTTCCATCCTAAGCAGTGGTGACTGGGTCCTGTTTTACAAGTGAAACAGAGCTTGTTTACAACCAGAAACAAGCACTCCTTCACTTCAGTACAGAGCTTGTTTACCAGAGTTAACAAGCACACCTTCACTTCAGTTCAGTTGTCACTGAAATCTGTACCACCTGCACAGCTAATCATGACCACAACATGGATATAAAGTCAAGAACAGTGATTTATATGCATGTTACCCATTTTAGAGGACTTCCACCCCAGGCATTGGTTACCAAGTCCTAGTAAAAGTTTATGTGATTAGAAGCTACTTTTAAGGCAATATGGTACTCTTTCATAGTAACAACAGGAAAGGCACCTGTTCAGGTTCTCATAAATCAGTATTTGGCCCTATAGGCTTTTCAGTTAACAGGTGGAGGGCTCAAAGCCACTATCAGGACTTTCAAAAAAAATGAGGGTACAAGGGCAAAAGTCAACATTTTTCTTGCTCATGTTTCCTATTTGTCGAACGCAAATAATATTTTATTTAAGTTTGTTTTTATTACAAATTATTGGAGAGTGCCTGTTGGCACTCTCCAATAATTTATAATAAACATATTTTGAACAACAAATTCAGACCACCAAAAATAATCTAGCCCTCATTCATTTAACAAGGTTGAACATCTTTACAACTCAACAAATGTTTCCTAAATAGATACAAATAGACTGCAGTTGTAAATATATTTAATTAACAACATATTCATGCAAGCATATAATCAGATAGAAGAGAAATAAATTAACTTTTTCACTGAAAATTTACAATTATCTTCAATTTTTCTTGAATCAGATTTGAAGCCATCACAACTACACTCAAAAAAATATTAACACAAACAGTTTCATAACCACAAAAAATGATTCCATCCAGAATAATTTTATTTAGGTTTTAACTCCAAGAATACAGGTGTCAAAATACCGAAATTCCAAGCAGTAAAAATTTCCCATAATGCAACTAGAAACTGGCCCAATTTAATCTTCCTTATAGGTTCATTGAGATCTGTCAAACACAACTGAACTGGTTATTTATTTATTGGTGTTTAAGGTCACATACTGATGCACAATGACTAATCATGACCGTGACAGTTTTACGGGTGGAGGAAGAACCACCGAGCAAAGACGAGCAACTGTCAGCTCCCCAACATCATAACTCCGCACTGTAGCCCAGGCAGGGTTGGATTGGTTGAAGACATGTGCACCATCGACGTGCTGTACACCTTAGTACATGGAGTCATCGTGCCACCATATGGCCAATCGGGGTTAAGTGCCTTGCCCAAGGACACAACACCGGAGTCCGAATCAATCGCTCAGACGGTGACCAATCCGAGGATTAACCGGGATCAACCCATATTGCAACTAGGAATTCAACCAATTCAACCTTGTTTGATAGAGCTCAATGTTTGCCCCCTTTTTTATCACTAATATTTATTATTTATTTATTTATTGCGCTTTTAGGAATTTTCAGTATCTATTAACCCTTTACCCAACGTAACTGCCAAAACCGGCCAGCGCTATTCACAAAATTCACCATTCAATTTTTATTATTTTTTCATTTTTTGTCACAAAAACATAGCTTATGCCCCCTCATTGGAACGAGCTAAATGAGCTTGTTCCAAAGAGGGGTTATAAGCTATGTTTTTGAAGCAAAAAGTAAAAAAAATTAGTTCTTCACGAATTTTATTTGCAAGTGTCGTCTGCTTTTTGTGTTAGGTAAAGAGTTAAAGCCACAACACAAGTTTCTAAAGTCAAGTCAATCATTTATATTTCATGTTTCTTTATGGTTGTTTCATGACACTTTCAACTGCCAGGGTCACATCGTGTCACACTGTTTTACGAGTGAAGAAAGTCTGAGCAACCAGAGAGAACCACTGAGAATTGACTTGTAACTGTCAGAACCTCCAAATTGCTGACACGGCAAGATCAGGGTAAGCAACAGTTGAAGGAAATTGTAAGGCAACATGGTCTCCACTTTCATACACAGTGTTACTGTACTCCGATAGTCAAATGAGATGAAGTGTTTAACCCTTTACCTAACACGAAAAGCAGACGACACTTGCACACAAAATTCTTGAATAACTAATATTTTTCATTTTTTGTCTCAGAAACATAGGTTATGACCTCTCTTTGGAACGAGCTCGTGATTTTTGATTTTTGTGAATAGCGCTGGCCGTTTTTGTCCGTTACGTTGGGTAAAGGGTTAACCCAGGACCTAACGCAGGGAGCGCAGTGGCTCAGTGGTTATGGCATATGACTTCAAACCGAATGCTCCACAGTTCAATCCATGCCAGGGGTAACTGCGTTATGTCCTTTGGCAAGACACTTAATCCCAATTGCCCACGTGAGGGCATAATGGTACTGTGTACCATGTTGTCCATTTTAGAGGACTTCCACCCTATGGCATGCTGCACATCAACCAAACACATGTCTTCAACCAATGCTAACCATGCTTGTGTGGAGGGGGGAGTCTGACAGTTGCTCGCTAATTCTCTACAGGTACTCCACCTTCCTCCATCCATAAAATACAGTCCGACACGAGGTGACTCTGGCTGACGAAAGTATCGTTCAAACACAATGAATAAATAGGATCCAATGCAGATAAGGATCGAAACATACAGTACAGGTCAAAATAAGTTGTAGGATAACCACAATCAACTATGTATCTGTCTCTTCCTGCACTGAAAAGATTAGAATCTGACATCATTTTCCTGAAAGCTCTCAGTGAGAGCTTTCCAGAAAATGATGCCAGCTTCTGGTCTTATCAGTGTAGGAATAGAAAGATACATAGTTTATAGTGGTTATCCTACAACTTATTTTGACTTGTACTGTAAACCATTTGATGACTAGTCAAGTACTCAAACAAATGAGCCACTGCCTCCTACACCAAATGTTGGTTATCTGCTCATATTATACCAGCGACACAGAACCAGTTTACCACATTAAGGAGACAATTCTCTACTTCCCAAACTTCCAATGAGGAATCCCCGACATAATAGAGTGGCACCATCTGTATCAATCAAATGTTTTGAAAGAGTCTATACTTAATTTGTGGGGTGGAACAATAGCAGGGTTCATACACCGTATAAAAATTCCACGACTTTCAATAAAGTTTTTGTAAATTTTCATGACTATTTATAATGCTTGATTGGAAATAGCGCAGTGGTCAATACCTTGAAAATAACATCCAGAACACAGAGTGCTTAACCCCCTGCACACTGATGTCAAAATATCCAGATTTGAAGTAGCCATTTTTCCCATAATGCAACTGGAAATTTAACCAATTCAATCTTGTTTGACAGAGCTCATTGAGCTCTGTCAATCAAGATTGAATTGGTTAAATTTCTAGTTGCATTATGGGAAATATTTGCACCTTGAACTTTAGATATTTTGACATCAGTGACATCAGTTAATAGCAGTGAAACTGACAGGCTACAAATATTTTACACTTTTCAGTTGTCAACAAACTTTTTATGACTTTTTGAATATATTACACAACTTATAACCTTTTATAGCATGGAGATTTTTGTACATTTTTGGTATACTTCAACAGTCTAAAGTCTGTGACTTTGCAGTTGTTTCTAGGCAAGTCTTGGCTGCCTATTTAGACAGCCAAGACTTGCCTAGAAACAACTGCCAACACACTTTGAATGTAACTTGCAAGTTTATTCAAAGACTGCATGTTGAGCACCTGCTTAATTATAGAAAAAACGTGATTAAAGTCGGAAACCTTAAAAACATCATGACTTGCGCACAAAGAAGAATGAAACTGAAACTTCACGTTTCAGAATTAATATTTTGAAATTCCTTTTGACTTGAGTTTTAATGACTCCCGTAAAATAACCCCACCGTTTTCCAAGTCTTCCAGATCTTGATTTTAAAAACGAAAATTCTGTGACTTTCCAAGTTTTCCATGCCCCATGTGAACCCTGCATAAGTAACTTCAACCTTATGGCTGCAGGTTAAAATACTGCCTACCTCACAAAGTGCTCTCCTTTCAGAGAAAAAAAATGAACCTCTCTGGTTAACTGAAAGTAAAAGCGGACTGAAAATTTATACTTAACCCTTTACCCAACGCAGACGATATCAAATTTATTATCTTAAATATCATTTTTTTAAATTTTTCAAAAAATTTCAACAAAACCTTATCAAATGACCCTTCATTGGAACGAGCTCGATGAGCTCGTTCCAAAGAGGAGTCACATGATATGGTTTCGTTGAAATTTTTTTTAAAATAGTATTTTTTCAGCTGCTGAATTTGCATATTACGCTGGCGGATGTGGCTGATTCGTTGGGTAAAGGGTTAAGAAGCATGTATACTATTAGTGTTATCTCTCACCAAAAAGCAGTTATCAAGCAGTATTGAGAGTACGTACAAGCACTGAAAGTAAAAACCCTTAACCTTTTCCCAGACGTAAAGTTATAATCCGCCAGCACTATTCACAAAAATCGTCATTCAAGTTTTATTATCCTTCAATTATTGCCTTAGAAATTTAGTTTATGACCTCGTTCCAATGAGGGTTCATAAGCTATGTCCTCAAGTCAAATTTATTTATTTAGTTATTAATGGTGATAATTATTTATTATTGGTGTTTAAGATCACATATTTCTACGCAATGGCTAATCATGACAGCAACATGGAGATAAAATTTAGTAAATCATTTATACCTGTTTTGCCCATTTTAGAGGACTTCCACCTCAAGCACTGGTGACTAGGCCCTATTTTACCAGTACAACGGAGCTTGTTTACCACAGTAAACAAGCACTGCTTCACTTCCTGGGAATGTTTTTAAGGCAAATATAACAATTGTCAGTATCAGAAGATTGCATCATTTAATTCCACATACCAAACTTCACATGAAATCAGCAAGAACATTTCTTTTTCAAATTTCTGGAGTGACGTAGAATCAAGAAGGGACGCTGATTTTATTGCAACTAGCTGAGCGGGGGGTTTGAACCAATGCTAATAGTTTCATTTGACACCACCAGCCTAGCAAACCTATACTAAACCACTCACACCACTTGGCAACTGACAGACCCTAAAAGAGAATGCTAGTTAACCAAGGTTATCTGGGATCAGTATACTATACAATTTCAAATTTCCTTCATGCCATAGAATTGAGGAAGGATGCTGTTTTTATTGCAACTGACATAGCGACAGTTAGAACCATGCCAAGAGAGTTTCCATCGGTACCAGCCAATTTTTAGTTGCAAGTGTTGTCTTCTATTTTGGAGATAAACACTAGGAGTTAGACATTCGGGAATTTGACTATGGAAAACCATTTGTTAATGAGCCATAATCAAATTCCCAAATGTCTAACAAAACAAGAGACGTTAACCTCCATTGTAATTCCTGTCATAGTAAGAAGTGAAAAATTCTCTAAACCCGTTTTATTTGAAGAAAAACAATAAAAAAAAATGTCATTTTCAATCTCCGTCTATTTGTGTTGATCGAATTTACAAGGTGTACTTCGAAGAACGGACATTGACAACCATTGCCATAGAAAACAATTCCGGAGTGTGTTAGATCTGTGATATGAGCGATTTAGCACTGTTGGCCGCGTGTAGCGTGGATACAGACATGTTCTAATTGACCTGCTTCTGGCAAATAGAGTACAGTAAGAGGGAATTTACCGGAGATTAGAGCACAGAGCCAACCAGCTCTCAGCCAATCAAATTACGGGTTCAGAAAGAACAACGGGTTGAATTTAACTGATGAATTACAATCATGTTTGACAAAGGCTTAATTATGACTTTCATACTAATCTGTGATCAATGAACAAGTACTACAACATTTAATCCCGAGAAAGACTTTCATACAATCAACAAACTATCCCAGTAATGATTTCCAGTCATGTCTTGAAATGCCCAAATTCAAGTGCTTTCTTAGCTTTAAAATATATTAGTGTTTAAGGAACAGTACAAGTCAAAATAAGTTGTAGCGTAACTGCGATAAACTAAGTACACTGCTGCTCCTGCACTGATAAGATCAGAATTTGACGTCATTTTCTGGAAAGCTCTCGGTGAGAGCTTTCCAGAAAATGATGCCAGCTTCTGGTCTTATCAGTGTAGGAAGAGAGAAAGATACATAGTTTATAGTGGTTATCCTACAACTTATTTTGACTTGTACTGTAACATATTTCTGCAAAATTGATAATCATGACCATATTATGGATATAGTGTCAAGTCCAGCCAATTGTTTATACTCATGTCGCTCATCTTAGAGGACTTCTACCCAAGGCACTGGTGACCGGGTCCTATTTTACCTGTAAAACAGTACTTGTTTACCACAGTAAACAAGCACTGCTTCACTTCCCGGGGTTCCCACGTGGATTGTACAATAATTAAATGACCATGAAACACATACACTACTGACCAGCTGATCACTTTGACTTACGTACAATCAACAAACTTTCCAAGTAATGATTGCCAGTCATGTCTTGAAATGCCCACATTCAAGTGCTTTCCTAGCTTTGAAAACTAATTTTTAATAACAAGGTACTCAAGGAATTGAATGATTCATAAAAACCCTGTGAAACAAAACAATTATCAATGAACAAATTTAACCTTTTACCCAATGCACATGTTATCAAAATTTATTATTTTAATTATTGTTCTTTTAATTTTTTTCAAAAAATCTCGACAAAACCATATCATGTGACCACCTCATTGAAACGAGCTTGATGTGCCCGTTCCTATGAGGGGGTGCATAATATGGTTTTGTTGAAATTTTTCAGTTGCTTAATTTGTAAATTTACGCGAACAGAGGTTGCCGTTAGATAAACGGTTAAACAATAAACATGAATATATCATGAGCAATCTACCAGACAACAAAAAGGAAATGATTGGTTGAAAAATATGCTGTCCATGCTATCATTTACTTAATTGCGATTCTTACAGACAGGAATTTTTTTTTTAACATAAGAGTGAACTCAATGCTTAGGGACAGTACAAGAAGATAATTGCAAAAGCTAAATCAGTGTCAGCACATAGAAATGCACTGTTCTCAAGCCATCTGTAACAAGAAAAAAAAACTGTTGGTTAGGCTATTAAAAAAAAAATGTTCTTGTTTCTCAGACACCTCCCTCGCCACTGAAAATCTGTCTCATCACTCCCTTTTTTTGAAACCTGAAAATCCCTTCAATGATACTACTTTATTTTAACCTTTTACCCAACCCAGACGATATCAAAATTTATTATTTTAAATATAATTTTTTAAAATTTTTCAAAAACTTTCAACAAAACCATATAATGTGACCCCTCATTGGAACGAGCTCAATGAGCTCGTTCCAATGAGGGGTCACATGGTATGGTTGTGTTGAAATATTTTGAAAAATTTAATTTTTTCAACTGCTCAATTTGCATATTACGCGGGGCGGATGTGGGCAATTCATTGGGTAAAGGGTTAAGCTTATTTGTTTTAGAAAGGATTGGTGAGCAGCTTTTGCAACTTATATTAACCGTTAAGGGCCTGGACAAATTTCTTGAATACCCACTAGACCACCACCTGTGCATTGCCAGTAGCTAAGCAGTGATTACTATTCAAGTCTTGGCTGCCCATTAAGGCAACCAAGACTTGACTAGAAACCACTGCCAAGGTAATATGTCTACTGGGGTATTTTCAGCAGGATCTCCTCATGATTGCATTTTAAGGGTACCTGTTCTGAGGACGTAAAAGTCTGAAATGGGACTTTAAGGGCTAACACCTCTCCTTGGCCCACTGGGCGCAAATGTGTGGGATGACCTTCATAGCAGCAACTTTGTGGCCTCGTTATTCTCGAATACTACAAAGGGATCTTTAGCTTGCACTGAGTGTATCTCTCTCCTCACTTGCAGCACTACTTTGTTCTTGCGGGACTAAAAATTTAACTTTATCTTGTTTGAATGAGCTCAATGAGCTCTGTCAAACAAGAATAAATTGGATAAATTTGCAACTGCAGTAGACGAAATTTTCACTGCTGAAAATATTGCTTTTTCCACAGAATAGTGTAAGGAGATCAATTAATAATTCCAACTTTTTTCCAAGACTGTTTTGTAGATTAACCCTTTACCCAACGAATCGGCCGCATCCACACGCGTAATATGCAAATTCAGCAGATGAAAAAAATATTATTTTTAAAAAAATTTCAACAAAACTATATCATGTGACCCCTCATTGGAACGAGCTCGACAATGAGGGGTCACATGATATGGTTGTATTGAAATTTTCTGAAAAATTTGAAAAAATATTATTTAAAAGTTAAAAAATTTATAGTAATTTATATATTTTTTATACTTACCAATGACCCAGACATAGCTGGTGCTAACTCTTAAAATATAGGGCCAAACACAAATTTTGCCCCCCAATCCCCAAAATTTGCATCTAAAACTAAAGAAAACATGTCCTGAAAGGCCCTCCACACTTCGCCCCTACTGCGCATGCACAGTGTCAAGGACGTTCCAAAATTGGCGCCATTAATCATTCTAATAACCAGTGCCTGGTAAGCGCTATGTACTCAGCGGGGAGGCAAGAGTTCCCAACTCCTGGGAGGGCCATTCCCGTCTGGGTCATTGGTAAGTATAAAAAATATATAAATTACTATAAATTTTTTAACATTTTTATACTGTACCAATGACCCAGACATAGCTGAATAGTAAAAAGGCTGGAGGGCCAAGGACATAGAGCAAAATGGAATACGCTCAATAAAATAAAATAGAGTCATCCCCTGTAGGGAAAAAGAAGTAATAGGCCTTACATGTATCTTTCTTATTTATGATAAATTAGAAAGATACAACCCCTTCCAAAATTGAGCTTCATACATCCATGTACTCTATTAATATCCAATATAATCCTTATACTAATAATTTTTAAAGTAAGCCAATAAATAAAGTAAGTCTAGAGAATAGAGACTCTTATACTCCTAAAAGTGTCTGAGGATTGCATAATCATGTCCGTTGACATATGCAATATTCAAAAGCTATACTTTAAAAACTAAGACTTGAATGAATTTTAAAAACCTAAACTTCTCACTAAACAACCATCCCAATAACAGCTCAGAATTACTAACTCCGGAGGAGGTATCCCCTTGTTTTCATAGTAAAACAGGTGACCCAAGGGAACACCCTCCCCCCCCCCCCCCTTTTTCTTGCCCTGGGTCAAATAGCCCAGTGCGAAGAGGGCAGCCGAACGGAGACACTGCCGAAACAGACAGCCTACCTAGCTATAGTAGCAACTGTTAAGTAATGACATTCTGAGCAGTAGATAATAGACCTAACAAAAGAGGCCTCCAGAAATGGACTCGATATTTCTGAGATAAAATTCATGAATGTGGATGGCTGAGCGCAATGAGCGGCCTTCAAAAATCTATAATAGCGACACTATTAATGTAAGCCCAAAAAGTAGAAGAACTCTTACTTCATGAGCCGAAATCTTAAGCACAACTGCTAAGTCAATGATATACCATAAGCAGTACCGATAGTTAATAGAATCCATTAACAATAAAATGGAGCGTAACGTCCTTCTACAAGACATCAAAGACAGAAGAAGCTTACGCCCATAGTAATAAACAGATATCTGTTTATAAATACATAAACTGTACCCGGAAAGAGTAAAGGCCTATGCCCATACGAAGACGGAAGGACCTTAAAATAATAGGTTCCGGATAATAGGAGCCTAACTCTTATGCAACAATCCAACCTAAATAGTAACGGAAGTATTGATTCCGAAACTATGAAAGTGAAAATCATGCATCGATAGTGCATGAAACTCACTGACTCTACAGTAAAAGAGAAACCAACAGAATTACTGTCTAAAAGGTCAGAATTTGAAAACTACTGTTTCCAGAGGCTCAAATTATTACTTAGCTAAATAAGAACCGAAGTTAAAATCCGTATAGGAATTTAATCTAAAGATTCTAAGTCTATTTATCAAAAAGTTACTAACTGACTTAGATAAAGAGACAAAAGACTCAATTGTAAACTATCGTAGAGTGCATAGGTATGAGGTAACATAAACCTATAACCTAAATAATAACAGGCTGCAGTAGATCTTGTGAAACAAGTATACTAAAAAAAAGCAATGAGTAGTATGGAGGGATCAACAATATGAACATAATGATCCCTACACCACGACGGAAGAGCCTCCACTTTAGCCGCATAGAATAGCGAAGAAGAGGATCTCCTATAGTAAGAAATCGCGTCCAAAGCTCGTCCAGTACAGTGCTTACAATGCAATACGGACCACACAACGGAATACATGAAGGTTGCGACCTTGCTGGTTGTGATAAAGATGACACGATTTACCCAGTGAAAAAGATCCTCACATAGAGGAAGATTTCACGTTAAGACCCACAGTAGACAAGAGAGTAAATTACTCATGATCTCTGTGAAGATAGAGATGCTATCAACAGAAAAGTATTGTGGTTGTTTATCTTAGCAATACCTGCTAAAACAACAGCGCCGGAGGATACGCGTATCCTATCATTCCGTCCTATAGATCAATAGAGCGTTAACAATATTAGCTCAGAGATCTGGACAAGCCAACACATACGTCTGCAATTGATTAGCAAGCTGTGTCATAAATAAATCATCATTGGGCGCTCCCATAGATAGCAAATCTGATTGAATACTTGTTTGTTGAGAGTCCATTCTGACAGCAACAAGCGACCCGTAAGAGAACGGGAGTCCGATAAAACAATCAGACGACCCGGAATATGACGGACCAAAACTGAACTTGGTGTACTATAACCAACAGACGGATTCTTTCCATTAAATTGAATAACGGAAACTAAAGAGTGCCTCCCTGGTTCCGGAGATACGCCACTACTGTCAAATTAAAGGACAGGAATTTGGGCATGCGTTTCTGAATAATGTTCATGCAATGACATAAAGCAAGCCTAAAAAACATTATTCCGCGGAAGAAAACTGATTGCTAAAAGACTGCGGAACCCAAAGACCCTGGCACTTCGAATCCGTAGGGATCAGTATTATATCCCAATCTGTTTGACTGGCAACCGTCATAACAGCCACACTCGGGTCCGGCAACTGCGGCGGCACTCTCTGAGTCAACCACCGAATGTTTGCCCCAGTCTGAATCTCTTGTAACAATAGATAGACAAGAGAACGTGTAAATCGAGCAATTCATGGATTGCCGAAAAGTTGCCGTCGAAGAGAAGCTCCTCCGAGAACGAAGCGACTCTGAGAGAGTTCTTAACCTTACTATCCACGCGTGTGGATGTAGCTAGGGCTGCGTCACGTCTAACTAACTCCAATCAGCCACTGAAGGGCGGAGTTATACGTGAACAAACTACTGCCCTCAAAAGAAATTACATTGAGAATAATATCCCGTAAATCTTTTCTTGAAGACGTAATGATAACTCCTCAGTAAGGCGGATTACGTATAATAAAGCGTCTAAGTTAAGTCTACTATACATAATGTCGTTCCCAACATTGAAATTGGAAAAGACATAAACGGCGAAAAAGAATATATGCAGTCTTTAATCACACCGTCTAGACGCATATGAACTCTCGGTATGCCCTGCTCTGCCAAAATAAACTATCTGTATAAATGATAAAATGGCAGAAATGAGCAACGCGGACAAGAAACTAAACTATCATGCTTAGTAGCAGGCTTGTATATATATATATATATATATAGCGTCGAAAAATAAAACACATGTTGTAATGACAATATTGGACTGCGTCGGTAAGTCAGGGACAATGTCCCTGAACCGATCGAAAAATCCGAGTCCAATGACGCTATAAGTCTCTTATCCAAGATCGCAGCAATGAAGTCCGAAATAATAATCACTGGAAGATAATGCCAGAAGATATGAAAGGCATCTTCCGATACTACTAAAGGGAAAACTCGAAATCTTTCGAATCCCTTTCGCCATCCTGTCGGACCCTATAAAGCGTTCGGTCGTCCGTACCGGATGCAACCGCGGACCGCACCGACCCAGCGCCGTCGGATAATTCCTGATTCGACCGAGAAACTATCAATTGCTGGGATGCTGCGAAACAACTGTGCTAACTCGGATAGCACGTCCGTCACTGAGGCCTGAGGAGAAGCGGTCTTACGATGCATTGCCGCTGGAAGCTCCGTGATCGTTACCCCGTGCATACTACCAATATGCGAGCGAACGGAGTGTATAGGCCTCGTGTCCCTTGGCTACCGGATGGCGCGACCTATTCGCCGTGGAATCACTGAATGCCGAAACTGATCGGATACTCGAGGTCACGTAGCCAATGTGCGGTCGTGTGCCCTGCTGTGAGGATGAGGAAGCATTAAAGACAGTCTCTCGGACTGTCAATATAACGGAGCGTCCCGACCAACAGACATATGCTCCGAATGTAAAATATCTGAACCACAACATGCGGTCCCCTATGTTGTTGGGTGAGAGAGGGACCTCTCTCGCTCACAGCCCGGACGGACCTGGACAAGCCAGGAACCGGACTAACAGGCTTCCTCCGATCTGTCCTCAATCTGCCGTCACTGGGTGAGTACTAAAGTAATTAAAGTGCTCGCATCACCCAAATCTCCTTCCTAGACCGCAACGGACGAACCCGGCAGCCGAACCATTCGATGAATGTACGCTACACCGGGTGAGCTAGCGAATGTCACTCCGTAGGCGATAGACATATTCCATGAGCACTTATTGCCGCTAACTCTTCATTAACTATGACGACAGAGGCACACTTTTGAAAGACATCTCCATAACTCTTCGAACAAGAAACCAGAAATGCTTGGTTAGCAAGCATAAAATAATAATATATATAGCGTCGTTCAATAATTCGAAAGTTTGTGTGACATTATAGGAGTATGTCGGAACTGAGGGACGATGTCCCTGAACCGAACCAAAAATTTCTAAGTCCACCGACGCTATCAGTTTCTTATCCGGCATCGCAGCATTCTGGTCCGACGAAAGAAGCTGTAGAAGACCAAGTCAGATGACATACACAACAGCATATGTTGTTCCGAAAGGGAAAGCTCGAAATCCTCCGAATCCCTTTCGGTATCCCGTCGGACCGGATGAAACTTTCGGACGTCCGTACCCGCTTCCGCGGAGCGTCCCGACCCAGCATCGTCGGATAAAATATATGCGACAGATTCAGTTGATGCTGGGATGCTGCGATAAACTGTGCTATTAAGGAAAGCACGTCCGTTCCCGAGGCCTGTGCAGTAGCGGTCTTACGATGCATTGCCGCCAGAAGCTCCGTGTACGTTGACTCCCGCACACTTCCTATGCGAACGTCCGGAGTCTGCAGGCCTCGTGTCCCTGGCTACCGGATGGTGTGACCTGGTCGCCGAAGAATCCTTGATCGGCGAAGCTGGTAATATATCGGCGGTCACGCAGCCAAGGTGCGGTCGTGTGCGCTGACGAGAAGAGGAAGCCTTAGCAGTCTCAGCGGACTGCCTATACAACGGAGCGTCCCGAGCGACGGACGTATGCTCCGCTTGCGACACATTTTGTACCACAACATCTGGGGCCAGATGTTGTTGAACGAGAGAGGGGCCTCTCTCGCTTGCCGTCCGGATGGACCGGAACGAGCTATGAACCGGACTAAAAGGCTTCCTGCGTTCTCCCTCCGATCCGCCGTCACTGGGTGTGCATTAGGTTAATTTATAGTGCTCGCATCACCCCAAAATTCCTTCTAGACCGCAACGGACGAACCCGGCTGCCGAACCATTCGGTGAATGGATGCTACACCGGGCGAGCTAGCGGATGTCAAAGGCCGTCGAACCTACTAGGGTCCTCTTAGGCAATTGGCGTATTACATGAGCACTTTTCCGCTAGCCCTTCATTAATTGTGACGACGGAGGAACACTGTTGGAAGACATCACAGATACATCACCCTAATCTTGATCGTCTGAAATAGAAATTGATAAAGTAGAGTGACCCTGCGGGGAAAGGACCGGAGTGTCCAAATCCCCAACAACATACCGTGACATACGCTTCCCATATTGTCATCGAAATCATACGATACAGAACAGGAGTTAATGAGAGTACACTGACCACATATAGAATGATAATAAAGTCAGAGGAAGACTTCCTCTTAAAACAATTGATCAATATCCTTTCAATGTGAAAAGAAAACAAGTCCTGGTACTCGCACTAACCCCTGGCAATCAAAATACATAATAATAATATGATCCATTAATATAGAAAAAATAATTGAAATCAAAATATTTTGAAAAAATATTTTTTCAGAACAGCCCAAGTTTCTGAAAAGTAACGTTGAGCCCCAATGGATCCCAAGCCTAAGTGTGGACAAAAATTTTAAAAATATTTTAAACAATTTATTCAACACTTACGAACAATAAAAATGTATCTAGT
Organism: Pictodentalium vernedei; assembly: GCA_031216915.1. Lineage (NCBI taxonomy): Eukaryota > Metazoa > Mollusca > Scaphopoda > Dentaliida > Dentaliidae > Pictodentalium > Pictodentalium vernedei. Next base: position 72,656,824 of record CM062290.1, on the reverse strand, counting down.
TATGATTAAAATAACATCAAGATAATATTTTTTAGAAATCCCCCCCTCACACAGAGGGCTGTTGTAAATGTAAACAATGAGCGTAAAAACACTAAAATAAGACTCCAGGCACCCAGGCCCGAAATCAGTTACCAAAAATACACTATCTGATGCAAAACAGAGACTTCCAGGGAAGAAACTGCAGAACATCAGATGGTAGATGCAGAACACAACGCCTAACCACCCGTAGGTGAAGACGTAAACATGGGGAAAGAACAGAATTCATTCTGTTATTCAGCTAAAACTCCCAAGAAAATTTAGTAATAATAATTACAAAAACTATGCCAAAAGCATGGGAGAATAGCAAGGGGGAACTTAAAGGACAGGGAGAGAGGAAAACACTTAAAAAACAGTGTAACTAAATAATCAGAATGACAACAAAATGGCTGCTGCCTTGAAAATAGGTAACTTAACATAATTTCATTAAAAAATTTTATGTTACAGCCCTGATAATATTCTGTCACACATTCTTTTCCTCTCCTCCTTCTCTATCCTCCTTAGAATCACCATTTCACTAATATTTATGTGTCTGGCATCATTTAAACTGAGATTTATAAGCACAAAGATCAGTCAGATGTTAACTGATGAAGGGCCAAACTTAGAATGATTAATGGCGCCAATTTCGGAACGTCCTTGACACTGCGCATGCGCAGTAGGGGCGAAGTGTGGAGGGCCTTTCAGGACATGTTTTCTTTAGTTTTAGATGCAAATTTTGGGGATTGGGGGGCAAAATTTGTGTTTGGCCCTATATTTTAAGAGTTAGCACCAGCTATGTCTGGGTCATTGGTACAGTATAAAAATTAATAAATTTTGAAATCGTTTGCATTGGTTAAAGGGTTAACAAGAAAAAAAACCCCTCTCCCTCAACACAAAACAGAAAAAAATTTCGTGAGAAACAAGAAATTATTTTGAGGGCACATAAATTATTTTTTGTTTCTCAGACAATCTACATCAAAATTGGAATTGGCTTTAGTCAGTGTACATTTTGAATGGCAAAAACTAAAACATGTGAAAAAAAAAATTCAAATGTTCGAGGGAAGAATTTTTATAAGGAAGGTTCCTAGAGAAACAAAATGTTTTTTTTAATGGCCTTACTTCCTAAAATATTTTACAGTAATTTTCTGCCCACAAAAGAAAATATCTTCCGTTTGAACAGTGGAAGACATTCTACAGGAAGAACTGAAAACAAATCAAAAGAAACAAATACACCATCTAAAAAAGGGCAAAGTTACTGACAATAGTGAAATGCAATATAAATTTCCAATTTAAATAACATTCTGCAAAAACATGTATCCTCACTGGAATGTGACTTTGGAGCTCATTCCAATGAGGTAATAATAAAAAAAAAAAACTTAATAAAACTGACTTAAAAGTCAAGCCTGTTCAAACAATACAATGTAGATGGCACTGTGTTTGCCACAACCTTTGAAATGTGCATGCTGTGCGTTAGCGAAGGAAAATATTTATCCTTACAAGTGATCACTAACTGTTGTGTCACACTGGTGTAACATTCCAATGAGGGGTTGAAAAATATCTTTTGGAACAAAAAGAAAACATACACAAAATGGTAAGATAAGGCCACAGTACATCTTGTTTCTCAGGCCATTTAAAAAAAAATGCATTCTGGGGGGGGGGGGGGGGGGAGGGGGGATCAATTTTATTTTCTAATTAATATTTCTTTACCCTCAAATTTGACTTAAAGTCAAGCCTGTTCAAACAATACAATGTAGGTGCTGTGTTTGCCACAACCTTTGAAATGTTATTTTTCTAATTAGTATTTCCTTATCCTCAAAAGGTTTATATACTTGCTCTGCTTTTATACTTTAGAAACACGATGTCAAAATATCAAAATTTCAAGCACCAATTTTTTCCCATAATGCAACTAGTAATTCAACCAATGATGTCTTGTTTGACAGAACTCAATGAGCTTTGTCAAACAAGGCCAAATTGGCTACATGTATATTCCTAGCTGCATGACAAAATATGCTTCTTGAAATTTGGCTATTTTAACATCAGTCTGTAGATGGATGTTTATTTATTGGTTTATTTATTTATTAGTGTTCATTTATTTATTTATTAAGGTTTAACGATACTTTAACAGCCAAGGTCATATCATGCCTGTGACAGTTTTACGAGTGGAGGAAGCCGGAGTACCCAGAGAGAACCACCATGCAATGACGAGTAGCTGCCAGCTCACCAACATCGCAACTCTGCACTGTAGCACAGGCAGGGTTAGATTGGTTGAAGACATGCGCACCATCGACATGCAGTACGACTTAGTACATGGCGTCATCATGCCCCTATGCGGACCATCAAGGTTAAGTGCCTGCCCAAGGACACAATGCAGGAGTCTGAATTGATCGTTTAGACGGTCACCCATCCAAGGACTAACCAGGCTCGATGTTGCTTAACTTTGGTGATCTGATGAGAACCGATTTCCACAACGCCACCGTGCCCCCATTTATTGGTGTTTAAATGACATTCAGCACAATGGCTAATCATGACAACACATAGATAAAGCCTAGTTTAGTCAATCGTTTATACCCATGTTGCCCATTTTAGAGGACTTCCACCCCAGGCATTCAAGACAGTATCCTATTTTACCAGTAAAACATAGCTTGTTTACCTCAGTAAACAGGCACTGATTCACTTCCTGGGATTCCCAAGGGGAGTGTAGAGGGATAATCTACAGAATAACATGGGCAGTGATATATTTTATCCATTTTGTGAAATTTAGTTGATATAAATCTTTACTATTTCAGGTTAGCATTGGCAATAAAAAGATGCCATACAGCAGCCAAAATGACCTGCAGGAGGGCCTGAGAAACAGATGTTTCATTTTTTAGGCCTAAAATAATAAGTGTACACAGGTGGGTAGATTTGGCTGCTGTAAGGTGAAGATTAATACCTAGACAACTGAGGATGAGCTACAAAAGTAGAAGGTCAATTACAATCCATATCAAGAATTCACTTTGTTCTATGTAAAATTATACCTTTTGTATCCATTTCCATTTATTCGGATGTAGCCTGAACTTCCCTTACAACACAACATTTGACAAATAAGTTATGAGCTTTGTCAAATCGAAAAAAGTTATACGACGAAAAATTACGAAACTTTAAAAAAAAGAAAAATTTGGTCGATTTTATCTCACGACATGGCAACAATTGTGGCAGAAAAATTGAAATTGAAACTTCTATATATTTTTTTTTTCTACTAGTCTTGAAACAAGGACCGTGCAAAGCTCTGATACAAAACTGTCCCAATGACTCGATTCAAGTCAAGTTGAACTATTTATTTATTGTGTTTAGTCCTTTACTTAACGAATTGGTCACATCCGCCTGCTTAATTTACAAAAAGAGCTGTTGGAAAACATATATTATTCCAAATATTTCACCAAAACCCCATCATGTGACCCCTCATTGGAATGAGCTCATTGAGCTTGTTCCAATGAGGGGTCTCATGACTGGGGTTTGTTGAAATGTTTTGAAATATCTGAAAAATAATATTTAAAATAAATTTTATCGTTTGTGTTGGGTAAAGGGATAAGGTCACACATTTCTGCAAAATGGCTAATCGTGACAGCAACATGCATATCAAGTGAAATCCCGCCAATCATTTATATCCATGTTGCCCATTTTTGAAGACTTTAACACCAGACCTTGGTTACCAGGTCCTATTTAATCAGTAAAGCAGAGCTAGTTTCTCACAGTACACAAGCACTGCTTCACTTCGCAAGGTTTTTAAGTTACACTAAGTTTTCTAGGGCTGTTGCGACTATCAATTTTTGTAGTCATTTAATTGCCAGCATTAACTGACAGTTAGATGATTAACAGTAGTTTCCCATAAATTCAACAGACAATCTCTTAATATACATACTAAACAAATTGAAAACTGACTATGTTTGACAGGCCTGGCATTCTTAAAAATGCAGGAGAGCTAAAACTCACTCCCCTAGCATGGTCTAGGTGAGTGATTAGCTCTCCTCAAGCTTACAAAAGCTAAAATTGCAAAATGAGGTTTTACTGTTAATGAATTTTGCCAAGTGGGCTTTGTACATTTTATTTGGTGTTGCGGACAAGGTAGCCTCTGTAAGATGGCTACACTGTCCCTCTCACACCTCTGGGCCTTGCCAAGGCCCGGAGATGTGAGAGGGGCAGTGTGGCCATTTTACAGAGATCACAAACAGACATGTAGCAGAGATCTTAAAAAGATGTGAGTTTTAGACATAGGCGGTTATGGTAATCATTATTTTCTAATGCCAGGAGGGCTAGTTTTTGCCCTCAATTTTTTTAAGGCGAGCAGTAGGTGAGCGAAGAAATCACTCTCCTGAAAATGCCAGCCCTGGTTTGAATGTATACACTTCTGTGATGAGATAAAATGTAAACACCAAAATAGCGGTGATTCATCTGAACAATTTAAACAGAACATTTGTGCAAATGTTTGATTTCTGTAACTAATTTCCTGAAATTTCGATAAATAAAACACCCTCCATTCCTATACAAGTTACAACTTAGTACTACAAGTGAACTGACCGTTGTGAATCTTGTGGCAATTTTCTCACTTTCATGGTTCGGATTGTTCCAATGGGGTGGTTCGAGTGTATAATACCAAAGATTCTATTCACTCTGCAGTCTACAATGACTTCCCAAACCACAAATTATTCTAAGGCACACCGTCTGAACGATATTCATTTATTTATTGGTGGTTAAGGTCATATACTTATGCACAATGGCTAATCATAACTGTGACAGTTTTATGGGTGGAGGAAGCCGGAGTACCCAGAGAGAACCACCAAGCAATGAGGAGCAGCTGCCCACTCCTTAGCATCGTAACTCCGCACTGCAGCACAGGCAGGGTTAGATTGGTTGAAGACATGCATACGCTTTAGTACACGGCGTCATCGTGCCAACATGAGGACAACCAGGGTTAAGTGCAAGGCCCAAGAACACAACGTGGGAGTCCTAATTGATCGTTCAGACGGTCACCCATCCAGTGATTAACCAGGTTCGACGTTGCTTAACTTCAGTGATCTGACGAGAACTGGTTACTGCAATGCCACCCCACCCCCATCTGAACGAGACTCTTTAGTACTGATTAACTGAGTGCAGGTTAATACCTCAGAGAACAGAGATTTATCAAATGGTAAGGCTCGGTGTTTTTAAAATTACGTTGTTGCACAATCACTCAGAAAACAAAGGCCATGGGATATTACAAATAACTATGGTTAAGCATGTCAAAGGTCATTAATCTAATTGTTCATTCACCTCATTACACAGTACAATTTTAACCCAAATTGTACTACCTTAAAAATGAACAACGATCAACTAAAAATAACAAGAGGCCCCACGTGGCCTTAATCGCTCACCTGACAAAGTGACTCTAAGAAGTATTTTAGGTCACCTTCACCATGTCATGCCTCATCAACATTAACTGGTTGAGTGATAGATTTTGTTTGAAGTTCAACATTTGTTACCTAAAATTAGTTTTATTTAAAATCATTGGTGTGTGGCCAATCTCCAATGATTTTTAATAAAGCAAATTTATCTCTGCAGACAAACTGGTTTAGCATGAAGCACAAACAAGGAATGTGAAGAGATAGCCTTGGACATCTCTCCCCAACTGTGGATATCTTCCATGTGCTACATGTATATATTTGCATGCAAGAAAACAAAAATTTTCACAAATTTTATTTTTTTTTATCATCATTGGAACAAGCTCAAACAGCTTATTCCAATAGGGGTATGGGAAGATCAGGTATATTTTTGAGACAGAAATGTGAATATATAAATAATGGGTGTTTTTTTGTGAATGATGCTGGAGAATTTTGCGTAAAGATATGGTAAATGGTTTGTTCTAGATACAGAATGATGCAAAAGTATTTAAATTTGATTAGGCAAGTTGTTCCTATAATGCATTTAAAAATTGAAGTAACTGTTTTTTTGCTGACGAACTTTTAGATGTGTGTGTCTGTGTTTGTGTGTGTGTGTGTGTGTGTGTGTGTGTGTGTGTGTGTGTTTGTGTGTGTGTGGGGGGGGGGGGGGGGTAAGAGTGTTCTTGCAAACAAAATTCCTGAATAAATGGAAAATTTTATTTTTTGTGTGAAAGACATAGTGCGTGAATGTTGATTGGAACAAGCTTAGAGAGCTCATTTTAATGTGAAGTCATAAAGCTGTGTTTTACGTACGAAATTTTGGAATAACTAAAAAAATTGCTTTTTTGACTCAAAAAGCATGGTGTGCGACCTCTCATTGGAACGAGCTCAAAAAGCTCATTCCAATGGGGTATTTACAAGCGATAAGTACATGTATGTTTAAGAGACAAAAATTAAAATTTGAATAGCGATTTTTGCGAAGAATGCTGACAAGTTTTGGCAGTTATGCTGGTAAAAAGGTAAGATATGCAAAGTGGTTGTTTTTTAGAGGCGACATTTAATTAAAGGGAATTAACCCTTGATTACTGAGGTAACTTCTAAAAGTACTGAAATTTCATGAAGCAATGTGAATAACAGACAACAGTTGCCTAAAAATTTCATGAATAACTAAAATTTTTATTCCTTTGTCTCGAAAACATGGCATATGCTTGTTGGAATGAGCTGAATGCGTGTGTTCCAATGAGGGGTCATAAAATTTGAACGAAGATTTGTGTGAATAATGCATTAGTACTGCTAGATTTGGGTAAACGGTTCACCCTGGATACCACCCCTTCTATAGTAGATCTTTTCTGCAAATTTTGTCTAAGATTCTATCAACTTTACAAATAAATACGTTCATGAATCACAATCAGATCCACCCTACAATGTTGCATACCAAATATCAAAAGATTCTGCCTGCTGGATCTGGAGAAGATTTTTTAAGAAATATGCCTGAAATGCACTAAGTTAAAATTTGGGCTCCTATACGGAGCCCAAATATAAACCCAGGGGGCCGATTTGAACAAACTTGAATCAGATCCACCCCACAATGTTGCTTACCAAATACGAAAAGATTCTGAAGCTGGATCTGGAGAAGAAGATTTTTTAAGAAATTTGCCTGAAATGCACTAAGTTCGAATTCGAGCTTCTATAGTGAGCCCAAATATGAAACTAGGAAGCCGATTTGAACAAACTTGAATCAGATCCACCCCACAATGTTGCATACCAAATATCAAAAGATTCTGCCTGCTGGATCTGGAGAAGAAGATTTTTGAAGAAATTTGCCCGAAATGCACTAAGTTTGAATTCGAGCTTCTATAGTGAGCCCAAATATGAATCCAGGGGGCCGATTTGAACAAACTTGAATCAGATCCACCCCGCAATGTTGCATACCAAATATCAAAAGATTCTGCCTGCTGGATCTGGAGAAGATGATTTTTTAAGAAATTTGCCTGAAATGCACTAAGTTCGAATTCGAGCTTCTATAGTGAGCCCAAATATGAATCTAGGAAGCCGATTTGAACAAACTTGAATCAGATCCACCCCACAATGTTGCATACCAAATATCAAAAGATTCTGCCTGCTGGATCTGGAGAAGAAGATTTTTTAATAAATTTGCCCGAAATGCACTAAGTCCGAATTCAGGCTTCTATATTAAGCCCAAATATGAATCCAGGGAGCCGATTTGAACAAACTTGAATCAGATCCACCCCGCAATGTTGCATACCAAATATCAAAAGATTCTGCCTGCTGGATCTGGAGAAGAAGATTTTTGAAGAAATTTGCCCGAAATGCACTAAGTTTGAATTCGAGCTTCTATAGTGAGCCCAAATATGAATCTAGGGGGTCGATTTGAACAAACTTGAATCAGATCCACCCCGCAATGTTGCATACCAAATATCAAAAGATTCTGCCTGCTGGATCTGGAGAAGATGATTTTTTAAAAAATTTGCCTGAAATGCACTAAGTTCGAATTCGAGCTTCTATAGTAAGCTCAAATATGAATCTAGGGAGCCGATTTAAACAAATTTGCATCAGATCCATCCCACAATGTTGCATACCAAATATCAAAAGATTCTGCCTGCTGGATCTGGAGAAGAAAATTTTTTAAGAAATTTGCCTGAAATGCACTAAGTTCGAATTCGAGCTTCTATAGTGAGCCCAAATATGAATCTAGGAAGCCGATTTGAACAAACTTGAATCAGATCCACCCCACAATGTTGCATACCAAATATCAAAAGATTCTGCCTGCTGGATCTGGAGAAGAAGATTTTTTAATAAATTTGCTTGAAATGCACTAAGTTCAAATTTGGGCTCCTATACTGAGCCCAAATATAAACCCAGGGGGCCGATTTGAACAAACTTGAATCAGATCCACCCCACAATGTTGCTTACCAAATATGAAAAGATTCTGCCTGCTGGATCTGGAGAAGAAGATTTTTTAAGAAATTTGCATGAAATGCACTAAGTTCAAATTCGAGCTTCTATAGTGAGCCCAAATATGAATCTAGGAAGCCGATTTGAACAAACTTGAATCAGATCCACCCCACAATGTTGCATACCAAATATCAAAAGATTCTGCCTGCTGGATCTGGAGAAGAAGATTTTTTAAGAAATTTGCCTAAATGCACTAAGTTCGAAATCGGGCTCCTATACTGAGCCCAAATATGAACCCAGGGGGCCGATTTGAACAAACTTGAATCAGATCCACCCTACAATGTTGCATACCAAATATCAAAAGATTCTGCCTGCTGGATCTGGAGAAGAAGATTTTTTAAGAAATTTGCCTGAAATGCACTAAGTTCGAATGCGGGCTTCTATAGTAAGCCCAAATATGTATCCAGGGGGCCGATTTGAACAAACTTGAATCAGATCTACCCCGCAACATTGCATACCAAATATCAAAAGATTCTGCCTGCTGGATCTGGAGAAAAAAATTTTGGAAGAAATATGCCTGAAATGCACTAAATTCGAATTCGAGCTCCTATAGTGAGCCCAAATATGAATCTAGGGAGCCGATTTGAACAAACTTGAATCAGATCCACCCCACAATGTTGCATACCAAATATCAAAAGATTCTGCCTGCTGGATCTGGAGAAGAAGATTTTCAAAGAAATTTGCCTGAAATGCAGTAAGTTCAAATTTGGGCTCCTATACTGAGCCCAAATATAAACCCAGGGGGCCGATTTGAACAAACTTGAATCAGATCCACCCCACAATGTTGCATACCAAATATCAAAAGATTCTGCCTGCTGGATCTGGAGAAGAAGATTTTTTAAGAAATTTGCCTGAAATGCACTAAGTTCGAAATCGGGCTCCTCTACTGAGCCCAAATATGAACCCAGGGGGCCGATTTGAACAAACTTGAATCAGATCCACCCTACAATGTTGCATACCAAATATCAAAAGATTCTGCCTGCTGGATCTGGAGAAGAAGATTTTTTAATGTTTTTCCCATTGCCTACAGTGTTAAAAAGTGCTGACTCAGCACTTTTTCAAAGTCCCGAAACTGTACCCTATGATAAAACCGATGGCAATTTTTTTTTACCAATCCTTTCTGTTGGTCCTAAGGAAGCTGCACACCAAATAAAAATTCTCAGTGCCGTGCAGTTTTGGAGATATGGGCGTTTTAAATTTTTTCTATTTTTAGCTCCTGCGGTTCCCACGGGGCTGCGGGAAAATTTTTTTTTGCATAAATCAAGTACTCATGACCCAATAAGCCCTCACATAAAATTTGGTTCAAATCAGCCTCTCGGTTTGGAAAATAGAAATTTTGGGCGGGGCAAAAAATTTTGCCCCTCTCATAACAACGCCAAGTATAGCCCCACAAACTTCTCTTGAACAAATCTGAGTCTACACCTCAAAAGGAAGCTGCACACCAAATATCAAGTCTCTGCTACTGCTGGTTCATGAGAAGAAGATTTACAAAGATTTTGGTGCCCCTTGGGGGCGTGGCACCACCCAGGAGGAGGGGCAACTTCATTTGAACAAATCTGAATTGGCATTAGGTAATAAACATTTAGCCAACATTTGAATAAAATTGGGCTAGTGGTTTAGGAGGAGAAGTCGATAATGTAAAGTTAACGCCGGACGGACGACGACGGACGGCGGACGCCGGACGACGGACGCCGGACAGAAAGTGATTAGTAAAGCTCCCCTTGAGCTTCGCTCAGGTGAGCTAACAAGCCAAGATCAATACCGGGTCTGGACCTGCGTCGCTGCATGCAACAGATCTGAAAATTAGATACACGATACAACTCATCATTATGAAGCAGCAGACCAAATATAAAATCATTCCCTTTCATAGAAGCCAAGAAAACTTTTACGGAAAATTTGTTTCGGACGGACTGACGGACGGAGTCGAGTGGTTACTAGACCTGCTCTGCTGCTGGCGACGCAGATAAAAATTGTTGCCTACCGTACCAGTCGACGGATAGCCAAATAATCGAATAATCATGACAGCCCTAAAGTTTTCTATCGACGGGATGTTCTCGAAATTCAATCATGTGTCTCCTACTGAACTCTTCTTCTATCATCAGGTCTCCTGTACAGGAGACCTGATGAGAGACGAAGAGTTCAATGAGGTTCTGCTTCCGAACCTACTTAGATTCAGATCTAGAATATTGACTGACTTGAACAAACGATGAGTCGCCACAGAATACTTGAGTGGTGACCGACAATATTTATGGTTTTAAGAAGGAGCAATATCTCCAATTTACTTACACTTACAAGGTGTAATAAATGCAAAGAAAAAACTATGGCATCACATTCCTCCCAAAATATACCAACCAACATGAGAAATTAGAACAATGGTGATAGGCCTCTATTCTGTGGGCATTATTCCTTAACCCACACCCTGTGGTCGCTCCCTTCCCCTTCTAATATACTGACCAGGTTCCTGTTCACATAAAGCATACATTCCCTGAATGCTGATGGGATACTAATGGCCTTACATTTTATATGCAGCAGCCATATACAGGGTTTGAATAATGTGGGGGTCTCAGCAATACACAATCAAGAACTTGTGGTGTCGAAAATGAACACTATGTACTTCTTAATAGTGAACTGTCAAGATGTATTCCACCCTCCCCCCTGACCTGAGCTCTACAAGCTATTCCAGTGAGGGATCAAAAGTTGGAAAAAATGAAAACAAAATAAAATCTGCTTATTGCTATCTGTAAGCGACCAGGATGAATTCACCAATTTTCGTTAGGTTGAGGGATGAAGTGTTTTTGGAGAACAGCAGTGCTCCATTTCCTGTAGAGCATGAACGTTAAAACTTAAAATAGAACAAAGCGGCTGATTACAGAGAATGAATTTCTTTATGTGACAATGATAATTAATGATTAATATGATTGCATACTTAGTGTTATATCTAACAACATCCAATATCTCAGTATTATGAAAAATACTAAACTACATCTGTAGTCAAAATAAACAGACTTTTCATGGCAATTGTACATCAAATCGCTTTAACCTGAACTGGTAGAATGCTGAATTATTTTAGCCATCAAAATTTTTTCACAAGTATTTGCCATGTTACAATTTATCGGAGAGAGCCTATAGGCACTCTCCGATAAATCGGAGCAAGGAAAATCCATATAGGCCCAAAAATTTAGATTCAAAGATAATATGAAGGGCATCCACATAGTCTGAAGCCTTTGAGTTGCCATACCTGCACTTTAGAGTAAAGCCCAAATATGGGCTTCCAGCACTCTACCAGTTAAAGGGCTTAATTTTGACTTTGCTAACTTTTTAATGCAAAGGAACAGGTGCTCCAACATGCATTGTTTGAGTGAACTCAAAACTTGTTTTCAAAGTATGTCATCAGTTGTTTCTAGGCAAGTCTTGGCTGCCTCTGTAGGCAGCCAAGACTTGACTAGGAATGACTGCAAAACCACAGGCAGTTTATTTCAAAGTATAGTGAAAATGTTAAAAATCTCCAGCCCCTCCAGGGTTAAATCTGTAAATCAAAATACCATTACGAAAACGTCTGAAAATTGTAAAGGGGCTTAGAGTACTGAGATCGTAAAAGAGGACCGAATATCTACAGGATTGCAGCCCAGTCAAAATTCTCGACCCTCCTTGTTCCCTGAAACATGGTAGTATCTCAACTATTAACTGTCGACCAAGAAATAAGAGAACACTGAAATGGAGATTCTATTTTTGTTTGTTTTTCATGATGAGATCATTTCACAGTATTTTATTTACAAAATCTGCTGTTGTATGCAATTAACTATGCAACTTTGTACTGAAGATGTGGTAAATGGTTTGGGATTTGAAAATAAAACACGAATAATAGGATTATTCAATAGGTTATTATTCAATAACCCTTTGAACCCAAAAGGCTGCTTTTCCAGCCCAAGAACATGGTACGTCCTAATTTTATCAAGTAAGATGGCTCCAAGCTGAATGAGTGTGGTAGACCAATCAATATCTGAAGGAATATTAATTTTCTCCCCCCACTATACAAACATACACGTGTCCTGGGTGAGACAGCAGGGTGGGATATTTCTATCCCACCCACCTCACGTGACATACTCATTTGCATATTTTATTAGGTCGCCGGAACTATTTCATCATCGTCTGCCTTAATAAACAAATAAACAAACTGGCTTCACGATTTGCAAATACAAAAACTGACGAATTTGTTGCGGAGAAAAGGAATAAAGAGACTAAACTAATTATTATTCAAATATTAAATTTGATTTGTTTCAACCCCATGTTTCTCTGCAGATTTAATAATATCACTGCGTGAATTTATCGATTGGTCAATAATCTCACAATGTCCTTTACATTAGAGCTTGGCACATGCAAATTCATTAACCCCGTAACGGACAGTGTTACAAATCAATTTTGTAGTATATACCTATGGTATATACCTAACTTTGTGTATGATCTTTCTGATGAAATTGTTCGTTTTTCAAAAGGACTACGACTTGATAAATTGGGTATGTCAGCACGTGACCGCCAATTATCTATAAAGACATAATCCTTGTGTGGGGGGAGAAAAATCATCCTTGATGAGTCTGAAGGTGGGAAGGTCTGGTTCAAATATTGTGCCCCTCGGGTGAGATTTCCCCATCCCACCTCCAGACTCATCGGGGATCATAATAGACCTACCCCCAGATAATGAATATGGACTCCAGTTCCAATTTCTGCCATTCAACTGACATGGAAGATATTATTAGTGTTCAAAGGGTTAAGATATATCCTGTTAAATGAACTCCAATGTCATTATTGACAAGTAGAATTCATGACAATTTACACTGCAGTGTAACATGTGATTTGGCACTGATTTCAAGTCGTGTTAGCTACCTGTGAAGCAAGCAGCAAAAATGTGACTATATATTTATTTATTGGGGTTTAATGACTCTTTCAACATCCAGGGACACATTATGCCAGACAGTTTTACGGGTGAAAGAAGCCAGAGTACCCGGAGAGAACCGCTGAGCAATGGTAAGAAATTGTCAGACTCCACGAAATACTAACTCCACACAAGCAGGGTGAACACTGGTTGAAGGCAAGTGCACAACTGACATGTAGTAAGCCTCAGTACACAGTGCCGCAGTGCTCCCACATGAGCAATCAGGATTATGTACTTGACCAAGGACAAAATGCAGTTGGACCTTTTTGGTTTGAAGTCCAATTCCATAACCAAAAATGCTCGCTGCAATGCAATTTTACAAATGGCATGAGAAACAGAAGATCTACTTTGTGTGGCCTTAGAGTAGGAATTTGACTACTAAATTATTATTATTTTAAAAATTTATATACTGATGTAAAAATATAAATATTTCAAGCATCAAACTGGACATTTAACAAAATATTCCCTCTTCTTTAACAGAGCCTATCAGCCACTGTACATGCAATGTTTGTTTGTTTGTTGGGGTTTAATGAGACTTTCCACAGCAAGGCTCATATTGTGCCAGACAGTTTTATGGGCGGAGGAAAAGGGAGTACCTGAAGCAATACCAAGCAACTATCATCTCTTCATTTTAATGATTTGGCATGAGCACGGACAGCATCAGCTTAAGGCAAGTGACCCGTTGTCCAGCCTTCCACCTCAGCACACAGCACCACCATGTTCTCACATAGGCAGACAGGATAAAGAATCCTATCCAAGAACACAATGTAGAAGACGAAAGTCAGCATCGAACCGACAACCTTTTGATACCAACTCATATTCTCCAACCACCGAGACACTGTGCATCATTGAAAATTCAGTATTTTGGCATCAATATACAAGGGGTTAATAGGAATTCTAGACAATTCATCTTATTTGTTTGACAGAAATGTTGTTTGCAGAAAGGGTGCCAGAAGAAAAAGCCCCCCCCCCCCCTCCCCCTGCTCAGAGACTAGGGGGAAAAGGGGCAGTGCATGCCCTTTTTCGACAGAAGTGCATTTGTGGAAAAGACTTCATTATCCAAGAATCATAACTTAGAATTGTAACACCGAAACTCTCTTTTATTCGTTTCTAACATTCTTCACTTGTGCCAATGCCAATTGGCGGGGCGGGGGGGGGGGGGGGGGGGGGGAGGGATCAGGTATAGTGATAAAGGCTGGTTGGTAATCACCAAACAAAGAAGCCAAACAATCGGTGGGATGAGTCTTAAAGCTTTATATATCTAATGCCATCTGCAATGCTGAGGCACAATGTTTCACTCAAAAAGGGTGATATTTAACAGGGTTCATACAGGGCTTGCACTACATTTTTACCTAGTTTTTCCATAACCTGCACTTTAAATTTCTCATAACCCTGTACCCATTAAACTACAGATTGCACAGGGAAACAAAGGGTTGGAGATCTACCTGTATCATCACTTTTATGGCCAATAGGGATGAGGATCCAACAAACAAATCTGCTATTCATGGACCACCGGGAATCCTACCCGGTGGTCCATGATTAGCAGATTAGTTTGTTAAGTCATCAAGTTTCTTCAGATGTAGCAGTTAAGCATATAGGTATATTTGGTCACATGCTTTTCGAAATAGAACTAAATGATAGGATGGTTGCTCAAGAATTCTTGCAAAGGTCAATTACAACACAAAAATTCTCCAACCAATCCAGAACTTGCACGAAATGTCACTGGTTGCAGTTCAGTGATTCGTGACATATACATGTAGAACACCAACATAAAATGTAAAATTTGCATAGTCTTTCCACGGTCTGTTAAAAGAAACTTCCGATTTTTCATATCCTTCCAGATCCTGGAAAATGAAATTTCACTTTTCCATAAGTTTCCATAGCCTGTATGAACCCTGATATCATGTCAACACTATTGAGTCTCACATTACCATTACCAGTCTTAAATCATACTCATAGTCAAGTGCTCTTTTTGATATCCCAGTCCCTGGTGCCCTTGGATGCTTCTGGCACCCTTGGTGTGCAACATACCAGACATACAGGGTTCCTACACCTGAGCAAAAACAAAATCAAGGAGTATTAAAACTTGAAGGACTAATTCCGACCTTGAACACTCTTAACTGTAACAACAAAACGCATAATCTTTGGAAAAACTTGTCAGTTGCTTGTTTCCAGTTAAGCCTTGGCTGCCTACATAGGCAGCCAATGCTTGCCTGGAAACAACTCCAAAGTCACATGATGTAGATGAAATGTATAAAAAATCTCAGGACCTTTAATAGTTAACAGAGTATAATAAAATAGATGATAGGGGATTCATCCATCTTAAAAAACCATTATCTTAAATAAAATATCATTATACAACCAATAATCAATAAAATATATGTGATGAAACTATTGAGATTACAAAATATTTTAACCTTCCGCACACTGATATCGAAAGATCAATTTTTAACCCACAAAAGTTTCCCATAATGCAACTAGGAATTGAACAAATTCGATTTTGTTTCACAGAGCTCATTCAGCTTTGTCAAACAAGAATGAACTAGTTAAATTAGTCGGATAATGGGAGTGACTTGCAGCTCAAAATTTTGTTTTTTGACATCAGTTAGCCGAGTGTTAATATGCTGGAATATAAGCAAAGAAATATAAGCAAATGTTGCTTAAATGATTCAACTGTAAGAAATCTTATGATGTCACGGTATTCCACAGGAAAAAAAAAGGAGATTCTCTTGTTTTTTAACCTGCATAATACTATTATATCTCTCGATAGTTAACAGCAAATCAATGAACAATTCTTTACCCAACGCAGACGATATCAAAATTTATTATTTTAAATATCATTTTTTAAAATTTTTCAAAAAATTTCAACAAAACCATATCATGCGACCCCTCATTGGAATGAGCTCAATGAGTTTGTTCCAATGAGGGGGTCACATGATATGGTTTTGTTGAAATTTTTTGATAAATTTAATTTTTTCAACTGCTCAATTTGCATATTACACTGGCGGATGCAGGCGATTCGTTAGGTAAAGGGTTAACTGGTAGAGTGCTGGAAGCCCATATTTGGGCTTTGTTCAGAAGTGCAGGTACCAAGACTTAAAGGCTTCATATTCTGTGGATATGTATCATATTATCTTTAAAACTGAAATTATTTAGTCTGTAAGGCTTTGCCTTTTTATAATTTAGGGGAGAGTGCCTATTGGCACTCTCCCCTAAATTATAACAAGGCAAAGACATGTGAACAAAGTTTGAGGACCAAAAATAATTTAGCACTCTACCAGTTAAGTAATTTTTTGCTTATATTTCACTGCTTGCAATATGAGTTAATGCTCTGCAATGTTAATTCCAATGCCCATTTATAAAATAATATTCAAGGTGGATTAGAACCAAAGACAACAATCCCGAAGTATCAAGGCTATAAGAGATTTTTTTATGTGAAATTCAACTAGTTTCCAGGTGTTCTCGACAGAATGGGAACCATTAGTGAGTGCTCCATTGAAGGCCATCATCACTTTTCATCAGTCTGACAACAAAGAGATATTTATTTTCACTTCAGATGTAGTAAATATTGAGCTATAGATATTGTAAAAAATTAATTTTGGCTGGTGATTCATACAATCAACAAATATGCTCGGTGGCATCAACTTTACTCTCCATCCGGCTGAACAGTCGTATCCTTCTAGCACTTTGGGTGGCACTGTTGATGACTTCCAACCACCTGTAACAGAAAGTACGTATATATAATTTTTGACAGGACAAGGTTCATAAACATTCCTCGGAGTGAGGCTCCAGTTTATTCCAGTACTCTTCCAGAACAAAATGATGTACTTTTTAGTTCAGTCATGCACAAATTGGATAACCCTGTGTTAAGTTCCTCCAGAAAGTCGTAATAATGAATTGCTAAGTCCTAAAATTATTTATTGGTGTTTAAAATCACATATTTCTGCACAATGGCTAATCAATTGTGACTGCAAAATGGATATAAAGTCAAGTCCAGGCAATCATTTATACCCATGTTTCCCATTTTAGAGGACTTCCACCCCAGATACTGGTCACCAGGTCCTATTATAACTAGAACTATCACTGAAGGTGATTAATACCCCTGTTTTGGGTTTTTAGAGGAATGCACTTCTGATCATGTAGGCGAAGGCCATAAGGAAATGTATACATAAAGATCATTTTTTGTTGCTGAAATTTGTATTTGCATGTGACCTTCCACAGAACAGCACTGAATACTTAAAGAGCCCACACATATATGGTTTACATTTGGAAAAGTTAAAAAATTTATAGTAATTTATATATTTTTTATACTTACCAATGACCCAGACTTAGCTGGTGCTAACTCCACAAAAACCAGGGCCAAACACAAATTTTGCCCCCCAATCCCCAAAATTTGCATCCAAAACAAAAAGAAATCATGTCCTAAAGGACCTCCATAGTACGACTCTACTGCGCATGCGCAGTGACGCAGTCGTCCCGAAATTGGCGCCAAATATCATTCTTACTGGCAGTGCCTGGTCAGCGCTATGTACTCAGCGGGGAGGCAAGAGTTCCCAACTCAGGGAGGGCCATCCCCGTCTGGGTCATTGGTAAGTATAAAAAATATATAAATTACTATAAATTTTTTAACATTTTTATACTGTACCAATGACCCAGACTTAGCTGAATAGTAAACAGGCTGGAGGGCCTAGGACATAGAGGAAAATCCAATAAGCTCAATTATAAAATAAAGAGATAACCCCTTAAGGAGAAAAGGAGTATTAGGCTTTACATGTATCTTTCTTATTTAATATTTAAATTAGAAAGATACACTACCCTTAATAATTGAGCACAATAACATTCATGTTCTCTATTAATATCCAGTATAACCCTTATACTAATTATTATTAAAACAAGCCAATAAATAAAGTAGTCCAGAGAATTGAGACTCTTTATAATCATTTAAAAGTGTCCGAGTATTGTATATTAAAGCCCGTTTGACACTTGACATATACAAATGCTTCACACCGAGCTACACTTTAAAAATAAGACATGAATGAAATTAAACATTAATATTACACTTTAAAACCATCCCGGAAGCGACTCAGAAATACTGTCTTGGAGGAGGCATTCCCTTGCTTTTCACTATAAAGCAGGTGACCTAAGGGAACACCCGCCCCCCCCCCTTCCCCTTGCCCTGGGTCAAATAGCCCAGAGCGAAGAGGGCAGCCGGACGGAGTCACTGCCGGAACAGAAAGCCTGCATAACTATAGTTGCAACTGTTTAGTGGACGACATTCTGAGCAACAGATAACGGACCTAAACAATGCAGGTCTCCAGAAATGGACTCAATATTTCTGAGATAAAAATTAGTAAATGTGGATGGCTGAGACCAATAAGCAGCCTTCATTAAATCTGTAATAGCAACACTATTAGCATAAGCCCAGGAAGTAGAAAGAGCTCTTACTTCATGAGCAGAAATCTTAAGCACAGACTGCTGAGAAGAAGATAAATCTTCATACGCAGTACGGATAGTTAACTGAATCCATCTAGCAATAGAATGGACTGAAATGTCCTTTCTATTAGGCATCAAAGACAGAAAGAAACGTTTCCGTCCCTTTCTGATGAACTGAGATCTCTGTTTATAGATACGTAGTGCTCTAACAGGACAGAGTAAAGGCCTACGCCCGTCTGAAGACGGAAGAGCCTTAATAACAATAGGTTCCGGATATTTATTAGGAGCCTGATTCTTAGCTAAAAAACCGACGTTAGTAGTGAAGGTGATAGTGTTCCCAACACTACGATAATGAGAATCATCCACCGATAGTGCATGAAGCTCACTGACTCTTCTGGCAGAAGAGAAAGCTAAGAGAAAAGCTGTCTTATAAGATAAGAATTTGAAATCTACTGTCCCAAGAGGTTCAAATGGCTTTTCCTTCAATTTAAGGAGAACCCAAGCTAAATTCCACTTAGGAATTAATCTAAGAGTTCTGGGTCTATTTATCGAAAAGTTTCTAACCAATTTCGATAAAGAGACATTAGATCCAATTTGTAAACTATCATGATGTGCATAGGTATCAGATAACATAGATCTATAACCCTTTATAGTAACCGGTTGCAGTTTGATTTCGTCAAACAAGTATACTAGAAAGTTAGCAATGTCTGGTATAGAGGGATCAAATATATCAACAGAATGATCCCTACACCAACGACGGAAAACCTTCCACTTAGCCGCATAGTTTAGCGAAGAGGAGGTCCTCCTACAGTTAGAAATCGCGTCCACTGCTCGTCCTGTAAAGTGCTTGCCATGCAAGAAGGACCGCACAACGGAAAAACGTGAAGGTTGAGACCTTGCGGGTTGTGATGCAGTTGGCGCGATTTCCCCTGCCAAAGAAGATCCTCTCGTGGAGGGAGCTTCCGCGGTAGGTCCCACAACAGACACCTGAGTAGATTTATCCACGGTCTCTGTGGCGACAGAGATGCTACCAACAGAATCTTGCATTGAGATTGTTTTATCTTTAGCAATACTTGTTGAATTAACGGCGCTGGAGGATACGCATATCCTATCATTCCGTCCCAAGGGATCGATAGAGCGTCTACAGCAAATGCTCTTGGATCCGGACACGGGGACACATACGTCTGCAACTGATTGTTGAGATGTGTCGCAAATAAGTCTATCATTGGCCGTTCCCATTGGTAGCAAATCTGATTGAATACTTGTTTGTTGAGAGTCCACTCCGACGGCAACAAGCGACCCTTTCGAGAAAGGGAGTCTGCTAGCACATTCAGACGACCCGGTATGTGACGGACCGAAAGAAGAACGTGATGTTCCAACGCAAACAGAAGGATTCTTTCCGTTAGATTGAACAACGGAACTGAATGAGTGCCTCCCTGATTCCGTATATACGCCACTACTGTCGTATTGTCGGATAGGATTTGGACATGAGCATCGTGAATAATGTCCATCCAGTGACGTAACGCAAGCCAAATTGACATCATTTCCTTGATGTTTATGTGCTTGCACAGGAATTGCGGATCCCAAAGACCCTGGCATCTCGAATCCGTTGGGATTAATGATGCACCCCAACCTGTTTGACTGGCATCCGTCATAATGGTAAAACTCGGATCCGGCAACTGCAGCGGAACTCCTTGAGTTAACCACTGAATGTTTGCCCAAGTCTGAATCTCTTGTTTCACTTGATCTGACAAGAGAACGTCTACATCGAGCGAATGAATTTTCACACTCCAATTCTGAGTCAAGAAAATTTGAAGAGGCCGTGTGCGTAGCCGTCCCATCGGAATGAGATCCGCAGCGGCTCCGCACAGACCTATCAGTCTCATAAATTCTCTCGCTGTGACTTTGTCTGTATTTAGACAATAGCGAGCGTAACAACTGACTAATTTCGCTCTGGTTAACGGCAGACGAACGAGATTGTTGTGCGTCTCGAAGCTCATTCCCAGATGAGTGAATGACTTGGACGGCACCAGATCCGACTTCTCCTCGTTTACTATGAAACCGAGACGTCGGAGCAATAGAAGAAGATTCTGAACATCGTTCTGAAGCGTTAACTCGTTGCCGTATCTCTGAAGAATGTCGTCCAGGTAGGCCGACGTTACCGCAGACGAATGAGCTCGGAAGTAAATCATTACCGAGTTCATTACTCGAGTGAAAGCCCAGGGTGCTAGATTCAATCCGAAGCACATGGCCCGGAACTGATACACCACTCCTAGGACTGCGAAGCGTAGATACTTTCGGAATGTCGGATGTACCATGACGTGAAAGTACGCATCTTTGAGATCTATGCTCGTTGCATAATCGTTCACCCGAATACTCGCTCTGACCGATCGAATCGTCTCCATATAAAACTTCGGAGCGATGATCAGCTTGTTTATCCAGCTCAAATCTATGACTGGACGGAACGAGCCGTCTGGTTTCGGAACCAGAAACAGATGGCTGTAGAATCCCAGCGATTCCTGGTTTTCTACGACCTCTACCGCGTTCTTCATTAAAAGAGACTGCACCTCTGATAGCAGAGCGTCTCTTTTCTGAGGGTTTGACGGAAGATGAGTCCACTTTGGACTTCGAGTTAATGGAGGCTTTCGTTTGAAGGATATCTTTAGACCTTCCGAAGTCACTCCTCTCACCCAAGGGTCGTCCGTAATCGACGCCCACTCTTGAGAAAAACTCGACAACCTTCCGCCAACCGGAACGCGATAGAGGTTTGAGCCATTACCTCCTGGATCTGCGAGGCCTGCGGTAGGAGAAACCACGTCTTCCACGACCCGCACCTCGCCTCGTCGACCTCGGGGCGTCCGACCGATTGTCCCGGCCTGAAGGACGTCCCGAACGAGAGTCGCTATCCTGACGGTCTCTCGAATAAGAGCTAGAGGACGCACCGGAACCTCTATAGGAACCTCTCTTGGGCGGATAAGACCCAGAAGTGCCCGCCTTATTCGTGTCTGCTGAATCCGACCTTTTAGGAGCGGATCTAAACAACAGAGAATCACTAGCTTTCTTTTTAATATTATCATAAATAGCGGAAAGCTTGCCGTCAAAGAGAAGATCTCCTGAGACCGAAGCGACTCTAAGAGAGTTCTTCACCTTAGAATCCACTAGTGTGGATGTAGACAGGGCTGCGTCACGTCTAACCAACTCCAGATTAGCCACTGAAAGGGCGGAGTTACACGTGGAATAAGCTACTGCCCTTGAAAGAAGTCTTAAGGAGGATTGTATATCCTGAAACTCTTCCCCTTGAAGACGCAGTGATAACGCCTTCGTAAGGTGATCTGCGTAAGATAAGGCATCTAAATTGGCTCTGTTAGACGCAATAGCTGTTTCCAACACTGCGGTTGGAATAGAAGCTGACGACGGTAATGATAGCTCTAAGTCTTCCGCCTCGTCGTCCATACGCAGAGGAACTCTCGGTATACCCTGACCTGCCGTGTCGAATTTATTCCTTGCATTAATGAAAGGCAGGTTGAGAGTATTTGCGGACAAGAAGCCTGCTTTCCCTGTCCTGGAAGCAAGTTTAAAAATAGCGTCGTTCAATAATTCAAATGTTCTTGCAACATTATTGGACTGCGACGGAAACTCGGGAGCGATGTCCCTGAACCGCTCGAAAAAATCAGAGTCCAATGACGCTATAATTCTCCTGTCCGGAAGCGCAGCAGTCTGGCCCGACGGAACAACTTGAGGAAGAAAGTGCCGGATGAAGTCTACGGCAGCTTTGTGTTGTTCCGAAAGGGATAGCTCCAATTCATCCGTATCCCTTTCACCATCCGGTCGGACCTCCCGATGTTCCCGGTCGTCCGCCCCCGATGCTTCGGCGGAGCGTACCGACCCAGCGCCGTCGGATAATTCTCGATCCGACACCGTCTCTGTCGGCTGCTGGGATGCTGCGATAAGCTGTGCTATCTGCACTAGAATGTCCGACGTCGAGACCTGCGGAGGAGCGGTCTTTCGCTGCTTTGCCGAGGGCAGCTCCGCATCGGATGGCTCCCGCATACTTTTCCTATGCGAACGTCCGGAGTCCATCGGTCTCGAGTCCCTGGCTGCCGGATGGTGTGACCTGGTCGCCGAATAATCCTTCCTCGGCGAAGCTGGCAAGATATCGGAGGTCACGCAGCCAAGGTGCGGTCGTGTGCGCCGGCGAGAAGAGGAAGCCTTAACAGTCTCTGCGGACTGCTTATACAACGGAGCGTCCCGAGCGACGGACGTATGCTCCGCTAAAGACACATTTTGTACCACAACATCTGGTCCCAGATGTTGTTGTACGAGAGAGGGGCCTCTCTCGCTCGCGGCCCGGCTGGACCTGGACGAGCTAGGAACCGGACTAAAAGGCTTCCTCCGTTCTCGTTCACTATCCGCCGTCACTGGGTGTGCATCTATTATTTTTATAGTGCTCGCATCACCCAAAATTTCCTCTTGGACCGCATCAGACGAACCCGGCTGCCGAACCATTCGGTGAATGGACGCTACACCGGGCGAGCTAGCGGACGACATTTGTCTAATCTCCATGAGCACTTTTGCCGCTAGCTCTGTATTTAATTGTGACGACGGACGCACACTTGAAGAAGATAACATGGAAACATCACCCTGTTCTGGTTCCTCTGAAATAGAAACTGAGAGAGTAGAGTGACCTTGTGGAGAAAGAGCCGGCATCGCTCTTTCTCCAGAAACAACATATCGTGACACACGTTTCCAATGTTTCTCATCCCAATGTTCACATACAGGACAGGGATTAATGCGAGAACACTGACTACAATTTATGCAATAATCATGAAAGTCAGAGGAAGATTTCTTCCTATTACAATTTGAACAAGTTCCTTTCATTGTGAAGGAACAACAATAAGTCCTAGTTACTCGCAAAAACCCCTGACACAAAGATACATATTAACATGATCCATTAATAAATGAAAAAACAATTGCAAAACAAAATAATTTTGAAAAAATATTTTTTCAGAGAAGCCCAAGTTGCTGAAAAGTAACGTTGAGCCCCGATGGATTCGATGGCAAAGTGTGGTCAAAAATTTTAAAATTATATAAAATAATTAATGAGACACTTTCGGATAATATAAATGTATCTTATAATGAGATAAACTACCTCAAAGGCAAACAGCCCCCCTCAAAAAAAGGCTGTTGCCAATGAAAACAAACAGTGTAAACACAGAAGAAAACATGACTCCAGGCACTGAAAAAACTGGCCCGGAATCAGTCCTCAATTACACTCTATCTGATGCAAAACAGAGACTCCCAGGGGAGAATCTGCAGAACATCAGATGGAAGATGCAGAACACAAACGTTATACACCCATGGGTGAAAACGTAACTATGGGGAAAATAACAGAAAACATTCTGTAACCAAGCAACTCTCCCAGGGAAATTTTAGAAATGAAACTTCTCAAAAATATGCCAAAAGCATGGGAGAATTGCAAGGGGGGACTTTAGAAGGTTAGGGGAGAGGAAACACTGAATAAGCAGTGCAACAATTAGCAAGAATGACAACAAGAGGCGTTTGCCTCGAAAATAGGCAACTTAACATAATTTTAACAAAAAATTTTAAGTACAGCCCTGATTATTTTTTGCCACTTCTTTTTTCCTCTCCTCCTTCTATCCTCCTTAGAATCACATTTTCTCCAAGAATTACGTGTCTGGCATCCTTTAAACTGAGATTTACAAGCACAAAGATCAGTGAGATGTTGACTGATGAAGGGCCAAACAGAGAATGATATTTGGCGCCAATTTCGGGACGACTGCGTCACTGCGCATGCGCAGTAGAGTCGTACTATGGAGGTCCTTTAGGACATGATTTCTTTTTGTTTTGGATGCAAATTTTGGGGATTGGGGGGCAAAATTTGTGTTTGGCCCTGGTTTTTGTGGAGTTAGCACCAGCTAAGTCTGGGTCATTGGTACAGTATAAAAATACACATTTACAATGTGCAACATGTATTCAAAATCGGTTCATTAATGTAGGAGGAGTTGCACACACAAGAATCCCATTTGAAAACCCATAATAAATCCAAGTTAAAGGGAGATAACCTGGTTAAAATTGTCGCAGATCAAAAATTTGGGAATATGCGTATGTTCACTTAGTTGTGATAATGTTTGAAAGGTTTCGTCAAAATTGATTGATAAATGTAGGAGGAGTTGCACGCACAAGAATTTCATGTAGAAACCCATAATAAATCTAAGTTAAAGGGAGATAACCTAGTTAAAATTGCCACAGCTCAAAAATTTTGGAATATGCGCATGTTTACTAAGTAGTGATGATGTCTGTAAACTTTTGTCCAAATTGATTGATAAATGTAGGAGGAGTTGCGCACACAAGAATTTCATGTAGAAACCCATATTAAATCAAAGTTCAAGAGAGATAACCTGGTTAAAATTGTCGCAGATCAAAAAGTTTGGAATATGCACATGTTCACTTAGTAGAGATGATGTTTGAAAGGTTTCATCAAAATCGGTTCATTAATGTAGGAGGAGTTGCGCACACAAGAATTTGTTCGAACGGAAAGACATAATAAATCTAAGTCAAAGGGAGATAACCTGGTTAAAATTGTTGCAGATCAAAAATCTTGGAATATGCGCATGTTCACTTAGTAGTGATGATGTCTGAAAAGTTTTGTCCAAATTGATTAATAAATGTAGGAGGAGTTGCACGAACAAGAATTTCATGTAGAAACCCATAATAAATCTAAGTTAAAGGGAGATAACCTAGTTAAATTTGCCACAGCTCAAAAATTTTGGAATATGCGCATGTTCACTTAGTAGTGATGATGTCTGTAAACTTTCGTCCAAATTGATTGATAAATGTAGGAGGAGTTGCGCACACAAGAATTTCATGCAGAAACCCATATTAAATCAAAGTTCAAGAGAGATAACCTGGTTAAAATTGTCGCAGATCAAAAAGTTTGGAATATGCACATGTTCACTTAGTAGAGATGATGTTTGAAAGGTTTCATCAAAATCGGTTCATAAATGTAGGAGGAGTTGCGCACACAAGAATTTGTTCGAACGGAAAGACATAATAAATCTAAGTCAAAGGGAGATAACCTGGTTAAAATTGTCGCAGATCAAAAATCTTGGAATATGTGCATGTTCACTTAGTAGTGATGATGTCTGAAAAGTTTTGTCCAAATTGATTGATAAATGTAGGAGGAGTTGCGCACACAAGAATTTCATGTAGAAACCCATATTAAATCAAAGTTCAAGAGAGATAACCTGGTTAAAATTGTCGCAGATTAAAAAGTTTGGAATATGCACATGTTCACTTAGTAGAGATGATGTTTGAAAGGTTTCATCAAAATCGGTTCATTAATGTAGGAGGAGTTGCGCACACAAGAATTTGTTCGGATGGAAAGACACAATAAATCTAAGTCAAAGGGAGAAAACCTGGTTAAAATTGTCGCAGATCAAAAATCTTGGAATATGCGCATGTTCACTTAGTAGTGATGATGTCTGAAAAGTTTTGTCCAAATTGATTGATAAATGTAGGAGGAGTTGCGCACACAAGAATTTCATGTCCGGAAAGACGTACGGACGGACGCACAGACGGACGTACAGGGCGATTCCTATATAGCCCCCACTTCTTCGAAGCGGGGGTATAATAAAACACTGCTTGTTACCACAGTAAACAAGCACTGTTTCACTTCCCAGGGTTGCCACAGGGAGACTCACTATAATGAGTTAGCCAAGTCATTATAATATTTATTATTTATTTATTTATTGGTATTTAAGGTCACATATTTCTGCACAATGGCTAATCATGACTACAACATGGAGATAAAGCCAAGTTCAGTCAATCGTTTATACCCATGTTGCCAATTTTAGAGGACTTCCACCCCAAGCATTGGTGACAATGTCCTATTTTACCAGTAAAACAGAGCTTGTTTACCACAGTGAATAAGCACTGCTTCACTTCCCGGGGAAGTCATTATAATAACTTACAAAAGCATTTCATCCATGTTCCACGCTTCTGTACATGGTTTAATTTCGTAAACATCAATCTTTCTCAAGACTATTGGCAAGACAAAAATAATGGCTAAACAGGTTGTTCCAGAATTATCACTGAGCAGCAAAAATGCTTTCATATGAGTGACGACCTACTGAATTGAAGGTAAGGCCACTTCAAAATCATGCATAAATCATCCTTCTGTGGGAATCCTTAACTATTTTAACTGAATGTGTCCCCTGTATTTATCAATATGCTGCTGAAGGTGCACTGAAAATGATGAATGCAAATAATTACGCTGTTGGAATAGGATGCAAATAATTACGCTGTTGGAATAGGGAGCTTGTAGGATCTGAAGGGAAGTGGAAGTAGGGAGTAATGACTGGAGGATCCTGGTGAGGACTATGGATGAATCAACCAATCATTCCAGGTAATAATTTTCTACAGTGTAATCAATTCTGCACAACACAAAGACGTGTGTTTGGAAACTGAAATTGAACACTGAAAATGAAGGGGAATTCCCTTGGAAGAAGAAATGTGCAGTTATTTCCCTTCCATCAACAAGCTGCATTTCAAGCTATGTGAGTTGACACCTTCATTCCTTTGAATTTCTGTCTGTTTGAATTAGGGTTTGTACAAGCCTGAAAATAAGCAGACTATCATCTTCAAAATGAGGTCCCCAGGGGTGAATTTGGTGATGCTACCCTGCAAGCAGGGAAGCATCACAGAATTTACCCTTTGTGAACCTCAGTCTGAATCAAGGTCTCAAGCCAAAACAGAAAGATGTACCTAGAGGATAAATTGGCCCACTGTATGAGACAGCAACAGCAAAATCACTCTCTAGGGACCTCATTTTGCAAATGGCAGGTTGCTTATATTCAGGCTTGGGTTTATATATACTCAGCTTCATTCTGTGTTGATGACAGTTTAATATCCAAGAAATGAAGAATTAATTTTAATGTTGAATTTATTCCTAGTTCTGCCAATTTCTTCTTCAACTGGTATTGTACCTCTCAACCTATATGTAAATTATTTAGTCTGACAAACACTGCATGATGTTCTGTGCAAAATAAAATGATTTATGGCATCATTCAACATAGAGTAAACACCAATATATATTTATTTCTTTATATTTTTTATTTCTTCTATTTAGCATGAGAAATGGAATGGAAAACTAATGAAAGTGTCAATGACAGTGTAGCTCAACTTGTGTAAGACATGTACATGCATAGCGTATGACACAGCAATGACACATAGCTAGGTGAAGACCTGATAACAAAGGTACATGTAAAGTACTGTAAAGGTCTGTATATAAATACTGACCGTAGCCTGTAACAAATGTACAGGTAAAGTATTGTAAAGGTGGGTGACAGTTAGATACCTCTAGCCAGAGCCGTATTGAAATGTGCACTTACTGTGTATAAGTAGCACTGAATAAATCAAAGTTTGTCTAATTGGCCACCGGCAGCCATCTTGAAATTTTGGACTGCACACCAAAACACTCATTCTCATCCCAAGGTGATAACAAAGGAACCCAAGAAGTTTCGTGAAGATCAGTTCATAAATACAGCCCCTAGCCCAAGGCATATTGAGATGTGTACTTCCTGTGTATAAGTAGCACTGAATAAATCAAAAGTTCATTTAATTGGCATCATTTTTGCACGAGAAAAAAACCTGTATTACATGTGATGTATTCCATGTTACTGAACATTCATTCAAAAATTTATTCAAATCAGAATCTTCATATAGAAGTTCTGAACAAAATACTGATACGCCTTAGTACACAGCGTCATCGCTACCCCATGTGGACAAACAGGGTTAAGTGCCTTGCCCAAGGACACAACGCGGGAGTCCAAATCAATCGCTCAGGTCACCCATCCAAGGACTAACCAGGATCATCAATGTTGCTTAACTTCGGTGATCTGACGAGAACCGGTTACCGCAATGCCAGCGTGCACCCACGAGCTCAATGAGCTCGTTCCAATGAGAGGTCATAAGCTATGTTTTTGACGCAAAAAATGAAAAAAATTATTCAAGAATTTTATTTGCAAGTGTCCTCTACCTTTCGTGCTAGATAAAGGGTTAAACGTTGAGGTAAAATCTGTTAGGGGGGTGTTTTTGCCTGTATTTAGTGCATTGCAATCTGGAGACTTATACATGGAAGCAACTTATAATTGGCCATACGTAGTATTTCTTTACATCAGAGATAAAACATACCTTTCGAAAGTATATTCACTTTCGGCTCGGAAGAAGTAAACATGATTCTTGAACTGAAGTTTGAACACATGATCTTTATGAATATCATCTTCCTCTGCAGGAGTGTTTACTGCATATCCTAGCAAGGGTAGACTGGCCAATGGAAAATCATCCTAAAAAACAAAGCAAAGAGTATAATTTAACTGCTAGAGTGCTGGAAGCCCATATTTGGGCTTTACCCTGAAGTGCAGGTACCCTAACATAAAGGCTTCATATTCAGTGGATATGCTTCATATTATTTTTGAAGTGAAATTATTTAGTCTGTATAGATTTGCCTTGTTACAATTTATGTGAAGTGAAATTATTTAGTCTTTATAGATTTGCCTTGTTACAATTTATGTGAAGTGAAATTATTTAGTCTGTATAGATTTGCCTTGTTACAATTTAAGTGAAGTGAAATTATTTAGTCAGTATAGATTTGCCTTGTTACAATTTATGTGAAGTGAAATTATTTAGTCTGTATAGACCTGCCTTGTTACAATTTATGTGAGAGTGCCTGCAGGTACTCTCTCAGAAATTGTAACAAAGCAAAGACATGTGAACAAACTTGGGTGCCCAATTTTTTTTCAGCACTCTACCAGTTAACAGTGTTTCTTGCTATGCTGTACGTAATACCTACAAGTCTATTTTCATTTTTCTTTTTCTGTTCAACAGAATCTCACCCTTTTTGGTTGAGATCTCATCTTCTGTTCCAAAGCTGTTTGTCTGCTTGTTCACTGTGGAGTTTAATCCTTTAGTCCTCAGATTAATTTTACCGTAACTTTTGTATATACATTTACATAGCTGCAGATTACTTAACACAGGGTTCCTGCAGGCAAGGATGGATAACATTCAGAGTTATTCCAAGCTGATTCTAGATATTTTTCACCATTTTCTTAGGCCATATAAAATCCTAATTCAAGGATGTTCAAGGCCTCCACCTTCACTAGTTCTAACAAGTGCTATGCAAAGAGTGGACCACTGCCCCCAACCAAGTAGGCATGTTCGAAGTAAACTTAAAAGTATTGTGGGGAAGACAAATTTTCTAAGTCGAAAGAGTGAAAAAGTGCCATAACTCTGGGAAAGATTATTGGACGGAACCCGTTGTGCATATTATATCCGTTCCCCCATGCAGGTCTATCAGCATACCAAAGGAGATCCAGATCCGACCGGTGGCTTTGAAATTACAATCCAAAATGCTTGTATGGACAGACAGACGGATGGACAGACTGAGGACTCCAATAGATACCCTGAATCCTCTTTTGGAGGTTGGGGGCATAACAAGGGCCCTCTGGTTAATACTCCTCCTCCCACTTCCCTTTAAGGGAAGTGGA
The DNA here is from genome assembly GCA_031216915.1 of Pictodentalium vernedei. Classification (NCBI taxonomy): domain Eukaryota; kingdom Metazoa; phylum Mollusca; class Scaphopoda; order Dentaliida; family Dentaliidae; genus Pictodentalium; species Pictodentalium vernedei. The sequence continues at coordinate 72,626,510 of CM062290.1, read as the reverse complement.
GGATATGGGGTAATGACCAAAGAGTCCAAGTTAGGACTATTCCTACACAAACTACGGAATATAAAACTATATAATATCAGCAAAAAATATCAGACTATAAGGGACAATAAAACTTTATATAACATCGTAATAACTCTTCGCCAAGCTTTCGGCACTAGGCCTTGATCAGGACGCTACAGATAACACAGCTACACCATCACAGCTTAAGATTCAAAACTACACAATTACAAGAGAATCAGTTAGCGTTACCGTTCCACATCAAGTTTATTACTCACAGTTGGGACAACTTATAATTGTCGATTTAGCCCATGGTCCAATTCATGGCATTCCTTGAATCCCAAGGCCCTGAAGGAACCTTTGCCGGAAAGTTGTGATCCCACTCTGGACACCACCAAGAATCTGATGCAAATCACAGGACATGCACATTATCATGATAATTCATTTATCTAACAATTCTGTCACATAAACAGATTAAATCTTAAATTATTAATACCATTTTGGGACATAACGTTGGGCGAACAAAAGTTAAAAAAAACATACTTTATGGAACAATATTGTTGTGCACTTTACCAAACAATGAGAAGCCTGCTTACCGCAAATTTTCCAAGTTGCGTTGTAAAATTATTCACTCTCAATGTCACTTCCTATGATGATACGCTTGAATTTACAAGTGTGTAATATTTAATTGTGCAGTTTCTATTTATTGTGGGGGGGGGGGGGGAGGGGGGGGGTCATTGGCTATTACTAGTTCTGTTGCTAATTGTAAGGAATTTTGTTTTGTTTTGTAAGCAATCAACTGAGTTGATCACTGAAACGCACATAGAATGTATTCATGCGCCTGTTATTATAGCCTGTTGTGATCCCAGAAACGAGTGGTCTATATGATATGGAATCAGAATGGGTCATCTATATGATACGGAAACAGAACACATTATGTGATACATACCGTTTCTCATGGTTTTCAAGTCAAAATGCATATGATTGTTAGATAAAATACATTTATTTGCCATTGCCTCTTCGAGACAAGCATAAGGTACCTGATTCAAAAATATATAAATCAGAAAGGTGATTCAATGCTGATTCTTATTCAGGACATAGATATCAAAATCAAAAATGAATCTTTGAAGCTTTTCAGGGCCCTACACTAATCAGCAGCAACCAGCTGTCAAACAGTTCCAACAAATGAACTGAACGAAGGCAGTTCCCAAGGTTGATTTGCAATGAGGAACAAGCCAAATGAATGGCACCACAGTGCTAAGAGGATGGAAAAGTTTCTCTGGCAATAATCCTCAAATATCTATACTCACCTGATATGTTTTGTAGAAAAATAAACAGAAGTTTGTGAAGACGACCCACAACTTTTGCCACCCATTACTGTTCTTGAACTTCCTTAGTAAATAACCACTCAACTGATTCTAAAAAAAAAATATGAAAAGTACATGACAGTGTGTTGAATTGAATGTCTTAACATACAATTTCGGTCCTTTCAAAAAGAATGTTTCTGTAGAAATAGGATAAACAGAATTCAGTATTCATAACTAGTTGATGTGACATCATTATTTTATCTTGTTACATGTACTGTATTTATAAATTAAGTACAAAATACACAAGAATCTTGTTTAACCCTTTTTATCACATGATCTGCCCCTCTTTAAACCACTAAAGGCCTCCTTTAACCCTCTGCACACCGATACAAAAAAAACGTATTCAAGCAGCAAACCTTTCCCATAATGCAACTAAGAATTGAACCAATTCAATCATGTTTGACAGTGCTCAATGAGCTCTGTCAAACAAGATTGAATTTTGGTTCAATTCCTAGTAGCATTGTGCAGTGGCGGCGCCAGAGTTACAGAAGTGAGGGGGTACAGTTGGGTATTGCCCACCGTGCAGCATTGGCCTCGGCGTGCAATGCCGAGCCGAGCCGGGGTGGGTTTCGGGATGGGTGTCCCCTCCGGAAGTTGAGAAAATTTTTAAAACTTACGTTGTCAATGATGTTCTCTGGAGCATTCTCAGACAAATAAATTAAAACAGTTTTATCCTTTTGAAACTTATTGGTTAGGTCTTTCAGTTATAGAAAACGTCGTACATGGTGACATTTTAACGGAAGAACGCTGTTGTAAAGTGCGAGCACAAAGCACCAAACGACACTCAAATCGAAAATGAAAGTAGGATGCATTCCAAACGGATGCGTTGCACGCTCTCGATTCTAGCATTCCTTGAATACTCTTAAGCGGTATGTTTCAGACCATTTGAACGTGGCACGCCTTGTTGTAATTTGGGCCCTTGACTCTTGTTTGTTGTTTGCAGCTAATGTGTGTGTGTGGTGGGGCTGGGGGGGGGGGGGGGGGGGCACACACAAACATAATTTAAAAACTTCTCTGATTTAGTGCACTTGGGAATATGGAATTAAGCATACCCACCATTACACCGCAATGTTCAATACAAAAATTAAAATGATAGTATTTTTTTACTATGCTTGGCGAAAAAAGTGGAGGGGTAAGTACCCCCATACCCCCCTGTGGCACCGCCACTGGCATTGTGTGAAAAATCTGCACACTTGAATTTTAATATTTCAGCATCAGTGTGCAAAGTGTTAAAAGCAAATAAGCATGATTGTTCAATAATGTTTTGGAAGCAGACTGAGGTGTACACAGTTGTACTCTAGAAACAAAATCATTGAATGTAACACAGGAGACGAAGAATGAAATAACACAAATAGTGACAGTATTCAACTCTCAATTGTTCAGATTATCCTTATTTATTTATTGAGGTTTAATGACACATTAACAGCCAAGGTCATATTGTGTCGGTGACAGTTGTATGGGTGGAGGAAGCTGGAGAACCTGGAAAGAACTACAAAGCAATGAGCAGCTGCCAGCTCCACAACATCGTAACTCCACACTGCAGAACAGGCAGGGTTAGATTGGTTGAAGTCATGCGCATCATCGATGTGCAGTATGCCTTAGTACACAGCGTCATCGTGCCTCCATGTGGACAAGCGGGGTTAAGTGCCTTGCCCAAAGACACAACGCGGGAATCCAAATCGATCACTCAGACGGTCACCCATCCAAGAACTAACAGGGCTCGAGATTAATCTTAATGTTAATAACTACTGTATATACATGTACATAGCTGCAGATGCCTTAAGTGTTTCTACATTACTGTCGGCTACATGTACAGGCAGCCAATAAGAATGTAAAACACTATCAAAACCAAACCATCCTATTGAGTTAGAGTTCTCAAGGAAGAATACTCTTTGCACAACTTTTAAGAGCAAGAAAAAGGAGGCACTTTGTGGCTGTATGGGGACATAAGGGTTAATGAGATCTGAGCTGTTGTTTCAATAAAATTCTTGTATCGAAAACTTCAAAATATCTACATCACTGAGGACTCTTTGTTAGAGCTCATCGAAACAATGCATTATTTTTAACAATGAAGTCTGAGGCCCTCTAGGAAGCAATGTTTGTTTCTCAATACCCTTTACAATAGCAACAGATAATTTGGAGATCTGGAAACACCTAGACTAATCAGTGACATTCTTTATTTCTCATTATTCTCCACTATCCAGCACAGTATTCTCTACTTTTACCTCAAAAAGAAAAACTTTGTCATAAATATAGTACAGTAGTACCCTTTTAACCCATTACCTAACATGAAAAGCAGACACTTGCAAAAATAAGTCTTGAATAACTCATTTTTTTCATTTTTTGTCTCACAAACGTAGGTTATGACCCCTCATTGCATCATGCTCAACGTGCTCGTTCCAATGAAGGGTCATAACCTTTGTTTTTGAGACAAAAAATAATGAAAACTAATTGGCGATTTTTGAGAATAGCGCTGGCCAGTTTTGGCAATTACGCTGGGTAAAGGGTTAATTGAATAGCCACTTTGTCAGTGAAAATTATTCAATTAACAGGGGTATTCAATTAAGAGGGATTTGTCACTGTGCTGTATTCTAGAGATAAACTGTGCATTTATTCTATTATATCATGTTTGACAGAGTTCAGGGAGCTCTGTCAAACAAGATATAATAATTAAATGTCTGTAATGGATGTACTAAGGCCAAGTATGTCTATCAACAAGGAGAAATTGCTCATTTTCAGGGTATTTCCACGACATATGGCAAGATTTTTTATTCAATTAACAGGAATTTACTCTAACCCATATGCAATTAACAGGGCAATTTGTACTGCAGGTATATTCAATTAGCAGGGATATTCAATTAAAAGATATCCAATTAAGTGGGCTCCACTTTATTAATGGCTTGGATTACAAACTAAAAGCACTTACTTGTACAGCTTTGTGGTGATCTTTCATACAAATACTCGTGTTTCTATGCCAACACACATGCATTGTTGTATTAGCTCGATGCTGTATCTGTTTCTCTGGTGTGGAGTTGCGCTCTGTGTTTTCAATTTCATCTAAATTATCTGATGAATCTGAAATATTATAAATATAAACAACTGCATAACTCCGACAAAACATACAACAGGAAAAAAAAACAGGCTCACTGAATGGAAGTTTCTCAAACTCCTCAACCCTTTACCTAATGTAATAGCTAGAAATGGCCAGCAATATTCACATAAATCTGCACTCAAATTTTATAATTTTTTTCAATTATCACTCCCCCCACCCCCCCCCCCCCCCAAAAAAAAACAAAACCATAGCTAATGACCCTTTCATTACAGATAGCTCATTAAGTTCATTCGAATGACAGGGCGTAAGACATGTTTTCAAGTCAACTTTAAAACTTTTTAGTTGTGCAAGAATTTTTGGAGACATGTTTTATCTTCAATTTGTGTTGGAAAATGGTTAATGATATTTCTGCTTGACTTCATTTTATACTGTTTAATAGAATATCTCAGTTAATTGCATATTTTATCATGTGCTAATTAATCCAGCCCTAATAAATTCAATAGAAAATTTGCCAGTCAATTTCATACTGGTTACACTATAGTGGTCAAACAGTTAACTGTATTGGCCAATTATAGGGTATTGGAATCAAATCAGCACTACCAGAAAAATATCGGTGTTTTTAGCAGTGAAAATTTCCCACAATGTAGTTGAAAATTTAACCAACTATATCTTGTTTGACAGAGCTCTGTGAGGTATAGTTGGTTTGTGAGCTCTGTGAGCTCTGTCAGACAAGATATAGTTGGTTAAATATTTGTTCGACAAGTGCAAAAATAGTGTCATAGAAGAGATTTTCAGGTGAAGAAAAAAAAGGTGATGAGGCCACACAAAGTAGATCTTCTGTTTCTCAGGCCATTATTTGTAAAATTGCATGCGGGTGAGCGTTTTTTTATTTTATTTTTTATTTCAGTAATTACTTCTTTGCCATCAAAAATTTATATTCTTGGTTCAAGTTTTAGGCATCGTAATCTACAGAATACCATGGGTGGTGGTGTATTTCATCCCTTGAGCGCAAGAAGGCTTTGCAATGCTAAAGCATTGCAAAGCCTTCTTGCACTCAAGGGACAAATTCATCAATTTTTTTAACTTGGGTAAAATATCAGACATAAACCATTTACTTTTTATTTTTTTAAAGTTTAAATTGGTTATAAAAAGAGGGCATGAAGCAACCAAAAGGACCATGCAAGAGGGCCTGAGAAACAGATTTATTTTTTTAGGCCTGAGGCAGATTTTCTATATCGAAGGAGGTGCCAAAGGAGAAACAAGAATTTTTTTCTAATAACTCAAAGCAGAAATAAGAATAATGCCAAGAAATTATTTTCCCTGACTGAAAATGCCAGCTTATATCACATATTGCTGGAAATTTCCTTCAAAGTTCTTACCAAGAATGAATGTCATGTAGTGGCATGGTCAATGAAAAAAAGAAAATAAGTGAGAAGATTTATTATAATTAGCCAACAACATAATTCTACTGAAACCTCTTTTGGATAACATTTCATTTCTACTTACTTGATTTAAGACTAGAAATCTGTATTTTATCGTCTTTTTTATCTTTGGCATCGGATACAGCTGTGTTAATGTCTTCAATCCACTTGTCCTTTTCTTCTTGAGAACTAAAAATAAATAAGTTAAAAAATCAGAAAATAAGAACATTTTCTGTGTTATTGCTCCTTCTGATTGATCTTAACCCTTTACACAACGCAGACAATATCAAAATTTGTTATTTTAACCCTTAAAGGCCTATTTATGACTTTTACGACCTCAGAACAAATGCCCTTAATATACCATCATAAGTAGGTCCTGCTGACAATAAACAAATTACATAGGCAGTGGTTTCTAGTCAAGTCTTGGCTGCCAGTTAAGGCAGCCAAGACTTGATTAGAAATAACTGCTATGCCACAGATAGGTGTGAATTTAGGACAACTGGCCAGGCCCCTAAGGTTTAAATATCATTTTTTTTATTTTTTCAAAATATTTCAACAAAACTATATTATATGACTTCTCTCTGGAACAAGCTCATAAAGCTTATTCCAATGAGGGTTTACATGATATGATTTTGTTGTAATTTTTTGAAAAATATATTATTTCCAACTGCTTAATTTGTAAATTACACAAATGGATGTGGCCGATTCATTTGGTAAAGGATATACTAAAAAAAATACCACAGTGAAATAACACAAGGAGACGGGTATGCTTATCTAATCAATACTGTTCATGATGTACATTTCCTAACATTGTCACACTGGTAACAAATCTCACTTTTTATTGCAAACTTGTACCAGTCTTCTGAAGCAGGAAACCTTCCAACAAAAAAAATCAGTCAAATCTCTCCAGCTTTATAAACAAAAAAGTACTGTTTAAGTTTCTTTATTTCAGACAAATCAGGTGTAAGTTGTGGTCTGTAACTCTCTGCACTCGGTTATCAAAGTACCAAAGTTTCAAGCTGCAAATGTTTCCCATAATGCAACTGGAAATTTAACCAATTCAATCTTGTTTGACAGAGATAAATAAGCTCTGTCAAACAAGTTTGAATCGGGTAAATTCTTAGTTGTAGATATTTAGACGTCAATGTGCAGAGGGTTAACAGGGTTCCTGCATTTTTGGGGATGGGCTGGGGGAGAAGCAAATTTAAGGAGTTCCAAGAACCTTTTCAATCCAAATTCAAAACTTTTCAAGGACAAGAGGCCTCTCGGCCAAGATAGCTCCGCCCAGGGCAACTACTTTCAGGGGCAGCAATATGCAGGGTAACATATTATCCCCAATCTCTGATTCTGATAACCCTTTAGCCCACACAGATAGCATACAACATCATCATTTTTTGTCTCAAAAACATGCCTTATGGTTCCTCATTGGAACAAGTTTGTTGAGCTTGTTCAATGAAGGCTCATTAGCTTTGTTTATTAGACAAAAATTTAAAGCATAATTAAATTTGACAAATACATTGGTGTTACTTTGACCAGGTAGTCTGTGACCTTAACATTGATGGATACAGACCTTATTGTGATTGATGGCACACAATCTAGTGACAATACATACTGTTATAAAGTTTTGTTAAAAAATATCCAGCGGTAAAGATATTATGGCTCGCGACAAACAAAATGTTGACGTTTTCCTGAGTGTTACCTTTACCATGTCGCCTGTGACCTTGAGCTTGATGGATACAGAACTTATTGTGATCATTGGCACACTGCCTCCTATTGACAATACATACTGTTATAAAGTTTCGTTAAAAAATATCCAGGGGTAAAGAAATTATGGCTCGGACAAACAAAATGTTGATGCCAGATGACAGATGGACGGACGGACGGACAACTCGATATCAGAAAAGCTCTGCTGACTTTGTCAGGCAGAGCTAATAAGTTAAAAACAGGAGTCAAGACTTTTTAAGGCCACTCACGCTAACATACAGTACATACAGGGTGATTTGGTAGATCTACCCTTACAATAATCAAACTTATTTCCTTATATTTGGTGTTTTCAAAACGTTTCAAGGCACATACTTAAAATACAAGACTTTTGAAAATTTTGGAAGACGCTACTGGAACCCTGTGTGAGATCAAATAATAAAATTCTGGTAATCAGTGAAAAAAATTGGTTTTACCTTCTGAAGTAACATCTTCTGCTTGGTATAAAAGCCTATAACAAACATCTCCTAATACTTTGAAGCAACTGAACATTCTGTTTTAAATCATATTAAAAGAATTTTCAAACTGAATACTTTTAAGAAACCCAAACACTCACAGGAACTCTATTCTTGGTCAGTCAAGTCAGAAATAGCATTGAAACTCTTCACACTATCCATACTTACCTAGCTGCCACAAGAATACATTTATTGCCACCATATATAGCGAAACTGTTTGGTACAGCCATTTTCGAATGGTCGGAATTTTCCACCTGTGAAAAAAAAGTAAGCAATATTCATTGCCATCATAAAAAGTAAAACTGTTTGGTACTGCCATTTTTGAATTTTGTACCTGTGAAAAAAAGTAAACAACATTTTCAATTATGTCCAGCAATCCCTACTGCCCGTTAATCAAGGATGGCATCCATTTTGTCAGGCCGATGGCAGTTTTTCAAAGAGTCCATATCCATGGGGAGGTTGATCAATTCATGCAGTGCATCCATGTTAGTCGAATAGCCAAACTACCATTGAATGAAAGTATCAAGGACACTGTAGCTCAACTTGTGTAAGACATGTGCATGTATAGTACATGACACAGCAATGACACACATCTAGGTAATGACCTGATAACAAAGGTACAAATAAAGTATTGTAACGGTCTGTACATAAATGCTGGCCGTAGCCAGTAACAAATGTATAGGCAAAGTATTCTAAAGGTGGGCGACAGTTACATGCTAAACTAGAAAAGAAATGAGTCCCAGAGTGGGTCTGACTGAACCCCAAAATATTTGTTCTCACAGCACAGTGATAACAAAGGCACCCCAAAACACTCGTTCCTGTTCCAAGGTGATAACAAAGGTACCCATGAAGTTTCGTGATGACCGGTTCATAAATACAGCCTCTAGCCCGAGCTGTATTATATGTGATGTATTCCATGTTACTAAGCATTCATTCAAAAATTTATTCAAATCATAACTTTCATATAGAAGTTCTGTACCAAAAACTGATTGTACCTAATTTTGGTACAAAATGGCCACCGGCACCATCTTGAATTCGGACCGCACCCAAAAAAACTCGTTCTCGTCCCAAGGTGTTTACAAAGGTACCCAAGAAGTTTCGTGAAGATCGGTTCATAAATAGAGCCTCTAGCCCAAGCCGTATTGACATGTGCACTTTCTGTGTATAAATAGCACTGAATAAATCAAAGTTCATCTAATTTGCATAATTTCTGCATGAGAAAAAAACCTGTATTATACGTGATGTATTCCATGTTACTAAACATTCATTCAAAAATTTATTCAAAACAGAATCTTCATTTTGAAGTTCTGTACAAAAAACTGATTGTACCTAATTTCGGTACAAAATGGCCACAAGCAGCCATCTTGAATTTCGGACCCCACCCAAAAACACTTGTTCTCAACCCAAGGTGATAACAAAGGTACCCAAGAAGTTTCATGAAGAACGGTTCATAAATACAGCCCCTAGCCTGAGCTGTATTGACATGTGTACTTACTGTGTATAAGTAGCACTGAAAAAATCAAAGTTCATCAAATTTGCATAATGTCTGCACAAGAAAATGAAAGTGTCAATGACACTGTAGCTCAACTTGACAAACTTGAACTTGGTAAGTTATAAATGAAATGGCAAAATTGAAGATCATTGGTACCAGTGTCATTTTTTTTTGCCAGTGGCAACATTTTTTGACAGAAACCGAAGAAAATCGATAGCTCCCATCTAGAGGCCTTCCCAAACAAGCATGCCAGGTTTCAAAGCAATCCGATCATAAATGTGCCCTGTAGGGTGTACAACAGGGAAATATTGTGGTCTGACTCGACTAAATTCTAAGAACGTTGGCCGTGGCAACATTTTTTGACGGAAATTGAAGAAAATCGATAGCTCCCATCTAGAGGTCTCCCCAAACAAGCATACCAGGTTTCAAAGCAATCAAATCATAAATGTGCCCTGTAGGGTGTGCCAAAGGGAAATATTGTGGTCTGACTAAACTGAGTTCTAAAAACGTTGGCCACGGCAACATCTTTTGACAGAAATTGAAGAAAATCGATAGCTCCCATCTGGAGGTCACCCCAAACAAGCATGCCAGGTTTCAAAGCAATCCGATCATAAATGTACCCTGTAGGGTGTGCCAATGGGAAATATTGAGTCTTCTGACTAAACTAAGTTCTAAGAATGTTGGCCGCGGCAACATTTTTTGACGGAAATTGAAGAAAATCGATAGCTCCCATCTAGAGGTATCCCCAAACAAGCATAACAGGTTTCAAAGCAATCTGATCATAAATGGGCCCTGTCGGGTGTGCCAAAGGGAAATATTGAGGTCTGACTAAACTAAGTTCTACGAACGTTGGCCGTGGCAACATTTATTGCCGGAAATTGAAGGAAATCGATAGCTCCCATCTAGAGGTCACCCTAAATAAGAATACCACATTTCAAAGCAATCAAATCATAAATGTGCCCTGTAGGGTGTGCCAAAGGGAAATATTGTGGTTTGACTAAACTAAGTTCTAAGAACGTTGGCCGCGGCAACATTTTTTGACGAAAATTGAAGAAAATCGATAGCTCCCATCTAGAGGTCACCCCAAACAAGCATGCCAGGTTTCAAAGCAATCCGATCATAAATGTACCCTGTAGGGTGTGCCAAAGGGAAATATTGAGTCTTCTGACTAAACTAAGTTCTAAGAACGTTGGCCACGGCAACATTTTTTTGACAGAAATTGAAGAAAATCGATAGCTCCCATCTAGAGGTCTACCCAAACAAGCATACAAGGTTTCAAAGCAATCTGATCATAAATGTGCCCTGTAGGGTGTGCCAAAGGGAAATATTTAGGTCTGACTAAACTAAGTTCTACGAACGTTGGCCGTGGCAACATTTTTTGCCGGAAATTGAAGAAAATCGATAGCTCCCATCTAGAGGTCACCCTAAATAAGCACACCAGGTTTCAAAGCAATCAAATCATAAATGTGCCCTGTAGGGCGTGCCAAAGGGAAATATTGTGGTTTGACTAAACTAAGTTCTAAGAACGTTGGCCGCGGCAACATTTTTTGACGGAAATTGAAGAAAATCGATAGCTCCCATCTAGAGGTCACCCCAAACAAGCATACCAAGTTTCAAAGTAATCTGATCATAAATGTGACCTGTGAGGTGTGCCAAAGGAAATTGTGGACGTACGTACTAACGTACTAACGTACGTACGTACGTACGTACGCCGACGGACGAGAAGTGATGGCAATAGCTCAGCTTGACTTTGTCAAGTTGAGCTAAAAACCTGTATTATATGTGATGTATTCCATGTTACTAAACATTCATACAAAAATTTATTCAAATCAGAACTTTCATACAGAAGTTCTGTACAAAAGCTGATTACACTAACTAAAGTACAAAATGGCTTCTGGTGGCCATCTTGAATTTCGGACTGCACCCAAAAACACTCGTTCTCGTCCCATAGTGATAACAAAGGTACTCAAGAAGTTTTGTAAAGATCGGATCATAAATACGGCCTCTAGCCCGAGCCGTATTGAATTGTTGACGGACAGACAGCCAGATGGACGACTGGCCATGGCATAACCTCAAATTTGACTTACGTCAAAGTTGACCTAAAAATTATAAATTCACAGACCACAATTTAGTTATTTTTGTACCCAAGCCAGAAAATAAGCAGACTGTCATCTGTAAAATGAGGTCCCCAGAGGGTGAATTTAGTGATGCTACCCTGCATAGCAGGGTAGCATCTCTAAATTTACCCCCATGGACCTCAATCTGAATCAGTGTCTCAAAACTAAACAGAAACAAGTACCCAGGGGATAAATTGGCTCACTGTATGGGATAGCATCGTCAAATTCACCCTCTGGGGACATCATTCTGCAAATGTCAGACTGCTTATTTTCAGGCATGTTTGTACCTTCGTCTGCTACACTAGGTATTTATTCTATTATATCTTGTTTGACAGAGCTCATTTGATGGTTTTCACTTTATATTTTTCTCATTTGGATCAACACCAACGTACTTCAACGGGAGAGATTCTTTTCAGTTGAAATATTATGTTGAGAAATAAATTAACAGGCTAAAGTAAAGCTGGCGAACAATCACAAAATGTAAATACAACCATTAGGGTGTAATTGTGCGATACAAGGCCTAAATGGTTTACATAGTTGTTTTCCAGCTGTGTTTTAGAAACATGAATTAACTCAGAACTGAGAAAGATGGTTGTAAAAATCAGTTACCTCCCCTTAACCATATGACAAACATGTGTTCCTGACTGCATAAGTATTCTCGTGGTGGTTTTCAGATGTGATCACAATGACATTTTTAATTTGATATGGCTCACATTTTCAGCTACGTTCATGAGGTGGGGACTTCAATTTATTATTAAATTCAATAGTTGTGAAAGCTCATTTTCGGATAAACTAATAATAATACCATGGTTAAAGACGAAAGACAATAGAGTATTTCTTTGGAGGAGAGGGTATGTGTTAAAACTTTCGACAGCCAGGATCACCTCGTGTCGGGCAGTTTTACGGGTGTGGGAAGCCAGAGTACCAGAGAGAACCACCAAGCAGCAACAAGCACCTATCACACTCCACAACATACTAACTCCACAAGCAGGATTAGCTTCAGTTGAAGACAAGTGCACAATCGTGCAGAATGCCTTAGTACACAGCGCAACAATGCCCCACGTAGGCAATGAGGATGAAGCGTTTTGCCCAAGGACACAATGCAGTTACCCCTGGCAAGAATTGGCCCCTGAACCTTTAGGTTTGAAGTCCAATCCAGTAATCACTGCGCTCACTAAAGACAGTAGAGTAAAATAGAAGAATTACAAAGAACAACATACCATCATTCCCATCAAAGGCAACTGACCATGAACTTTAAACTGCAGTAAGGATGTTGCACTTCTACTGGTATAGACTAGCATATCAGAAAACTGAAATAAACATAAAACACACAAGTCTTGTTGAATTTTTTTTCATATTTTTCTGTTGTTATCAAAGATTCTACAAATTCTTAAAAATGTTAGCAAAAACCAAAATGATTGACATTTTTTTGAGAAAATTTAAAGATGAAGAAAGCCATCTGCCTTTTAATAAACAAATAAATTGTCCAAATGCATTCGTTCAGTGCTTTATTATATGACTATGTAATTTAACCGCTAAATACCACTACTGTTTGACAATCTTTTCCGGGTCCCCAGAAAATCCACAGCGTGGAATCAGATTCCGTATCACTATAGTAGGACAGACAAATTCACATAATTAGCTGTTCCGGTCGCAGAGAGTACTTTACTCCGAGCTGGAATGAGTGTCCTCAAAGAGTGGTCTCTTTTTTTTTTTTTATCACATTCATGATATTTTTTTTATCGTATTCATGCACATGGGGGGATTCCCCAGAAGTGTGCACCTGCTACAAAAATAAGTGTGAACAAAAATAGTTCTTTTTTGCTTCAATCCAATTTACCAAAAAAAGGTTGGGGGAATTGTTAATGTTAGTGTTGGCATGTGATGTTGAACTACAAGTCATATAATAAACCTTTTATCGCTACAGTGAAGTGATCTGGGTCGTCGCATCAAGTCTTGTTGAGGTCAGATCGCCAGATCAAAGTTGCTGCCTGCGGCAGCTCATTTGATCTTAACGATCTGACTTCCTCAACTCAACGTGATAGAGTGGAACCCTGTTAATTGAATAGCCATTTTGCCAATGAAAATTATTCAATTAACAAGAGTATTCAATTAACAGGGATTGTGTCACTTTCCTGTATTCTAGAGATAAAATTAGTATTTATTCTATTATATCTTGTTTGACAGAGTTCCATGAGCTCTGTCAAACAAGATATAATAGATTAAATGCCTGTATTGGATGTACTGAGACCAAATAGGCCTATAAACAAAAGAAAAACTGGGGAGAGTCAGGGTAGTTTCTCGACAGGTTACAAGATTTTTTATTCAATTAACAGAAGTTTACTCTATAACCAATATTCAATTAACAGGGTTATTCAGTTAACTGGTAAAGTGCTGAGTTTTTTTTGACAACAAATCAAAGCTCATCATATACTGCTCTATTACATTTAATTGGATAGTGCCTTATAGGCACTATCCAATTAAATGTCAGAGAGCAAGGTATTGTATAAAAATCTGATTCTTATCAGGGACAATAAAGGCTTCCTCAGGCAGAATGTAGCTACAGACAGTTATTGCCTGTCACTTTTAGTAAAGCCCAAAATAGGGCTTCCAGCACTCTACCAGTTAAGAGATATCCAATTAAGTGGGCTCCACTATACTATGATCCAGATCACTTCACTGTAGCAATATGTATATATAATGATCCTAGTTTAAATCTTTGTTACTTTTCACTCTCAAATCTTAGCTTCCATTTCCTCACAGAAATGTACTTCAACTGAATAAGGCCAAAGATCAAATCACCTCACATGAATTTATCTATTTATTTATTATATGTTGGCGTTTCAGGTCAGATATTTCTGCACAATAGCTAACTGTGACCGCAACATGGAGATAAAGTCAAGTTTAGTCAATAGTTTATCCCCATGTTACCCATGTTACCCATTTTAGAGGACTTCCACCCCAAGCATTGATGACAGGGACCCATTTTACGAGTAAAACAGCTTGTTTACCACAGTAAACAAGAACTGCTTCACTTCCTAGGGTTCCCATTTGGGCGCATTAATTTAACACTAAACCAAACGAATAAGCTGCATCCGGTTGCACAATTTACAAACTTAGCAGTTGAAAAAAAGAATTCTTTTCAAAACGTTTCAAATGAGAGTGTCACATGATATGGTGTTATAGAAATTTTGCAAAAAATCTGAACAAAAAAATATTTAAAATTACAAATGTTTAAACTGAGTGTATTGGCAAGCTCTCAGGCCTCCAGTCTAATTCTGTTTGGAAGTCTGCACTCTCCCATAAATTGTAACAAGGCAAATCCATACACATTAAATTATTTCCTTTCAAAGAAAATATGAAGCACAACCACAGAATATGAAGCCTTTATGTTGCAGTACCTTATTTAGAATAAAGCCTAAATATGGGCTTTTAGTTCTCAAACACTTAAGAAGACCAAATGGATTTGTGGTCTTATGGAAAGAAAGACCGCATCTGTATCAAGCAACTTTTGAGGGTATTCCCCTCTCCCATGCCAAACTCACTAAGCAGTTTTTATCACTTAGAGCCTATGTCAACTCAATGACTAACAGTGCTCAAAATAAGTTTTTTACTTTGCATAGCAAAATGCTACACATTTCCAAAAAATGAATAGCATTTTGTAAAAATTACATAGCTATTTTTGTATACCAGAGTTATGTTATGCCGTTTTGTACTGAATTCTTCAAAGTGGACAGAATTGTTTCCATCCATTTCTGGGCATTTCTAAATGATCTGCAACACATGAAACATTTACTATGTTTTTTTTTAACTGAACTGCCTTTAAGGGTTGCATGGACTTGGATATTTTCAAATGGCCTCTTGGTTGTTTAATAGAGTTCTCAAAATGGAAGTTGGGATTTTTAATTTGATGGGCTTGAAGTTATTTTTAATGGACATTTTATGCAAAATGTTGTAAAACCAGAAAGAATTTAAACCAATAGAATTCATCTTACATATGAAGTTGTTAATGATGCTTGATGGAGAGTTAATCTGAGTGATGCCTGGAATGTTCCACAATCAGAAGTAGAGCATCAGTGAACGAGTTTTCAAATTTGTTTGCAAATTTTCATTTACATTTTGCGATACAAGATAATCAACTGCAGCCTAATAGGCTGCAGTTGATTATCTTGTATCCCAAAATACTATACATAATTGGACATTGTGTAGCTTTTTGCAAGTTTTGCATAGCAAAAAGCGATGTGACACTGTTTATTTTGAGCCGTGACGATATTTGTATCAAGCAACTTTTGAGGGTACTCCCCTTTCCCATGCCAAACTCACTAAGCAGTTTTTATCACTTAGAGCCTATGTCAACTCAATGACTACCCGTATTTACTCTATGTATTGGGACACTCGATGATTTGGGACACACATTTTTTCCAGAAAACTATATTTTTTTATGCTCCAAAGTTTGGGACATTCAGGAGATTTGTTTCCAGTTGGCCCGTCGCTAGTAGCTGACGACACTAATAAAAAAAATTCTTGAGTAACTAAAAATTTTTATTTTTTGCTTCCAAAACATAGCTTATGATCCCTCATTGGAACGAGCGCAATGTGATCGTTCCAATGAGGGATCATAAGCTATGTTTTGGAAGCAAAAAATGAAAATATAAAAAAAAATTGGACCGCGATCACACATCAAATCACACACAACTTTATTCAGCATCAAATCAAGACCAGGCTGTGTTCTTTCCCCATTTTCTAAGAATTGGGACACCTGTGAAAATAATTATTTTTAGCTGTCCCAATACATAGAGTAAATATGGTAACAAAAGAAATCCAAACCTTTGTGATTAGTTACAATTATGAAAGAGTTTTTTTTTTAGGATCTATCAAAAGAGAGTTACAATAGACAAGGTGACTTGTAACAAAGGCGTGAACAAGCTGCTTTGATGTTTTAGTGTCAATGAAAGGTTGCATTTTATTGATATTACGTAGATGAAAAAATGAACAAATGTGCTTAAAAGTATTCATCAGTTATCGGATTTCCATCCAACAAATAACCAAGACTACGGAATCATCTGCTGGAGGCAATAACTGAATCTTGATATTGAGGGATAATTTGGATATTTTCATTAGCTGATGTGGTAGACCTATGTATATCCCTTCTGTCTTATCATGGTTCAATTTGAGGACATTTCATTGAAGACAAATGTCTGGTTATTGTTCTTATTCTAGCATTTATTATTATTTAAAATGTCTGAAGAAAATACTGATAATTTAAAAATAGAGTTCTGATCAACCATCAATCTCTTGATATTCATCCAAAAAACTTACACGACCCAGCTAACTGGTAATAAATACCATCTTAAGCAGAGGTTCACTAATGAGTCATGATTTCAAAAGAAACTTCTGAACAGAGTTCACTAAAATCAAACCTCAGCTCAGAGCAATTTTAGTGAAAAAGGTTCAGAAATTTTGTCAAATTATGACGAATTTGAGATCTTTTTATAACATAATGTGTCATTTAACCTTTTACCTAACATACCAACTAAAACTGGTCAGTGTTGTTCACAAAAAATGCCACTATACAAATTTTATTATTTTTTTTAATTTTTGCCTTGAAAACATAACTTATAGACCTTCATTGCACAAATCCTGGCATACTCATTGCAATGAGGGGCCATATGGTATGTTTGGAGACAAAAACTGAAAATATTAGGTTATTCAGGAAATGTTTTCTGCAAATATCGTTAGCAATTTGTATTAGGTGGATATTTAAGGAAAAATAGAAGATTAATTCAATTCTGCTACTGAAACCAATTCTCAATGTTACGACATTGACATCTGATGTCATTTCCGTATTAGACATGTCAACGATATTTTTCGTAATGAGCTATTTGATTGTGATTATGCAGTCCTGGCATTTTCAGGAGAGCAATTTATTTGCTCGCCTTAAAAAAATTGAGGAGGGCAAAAAATAGCCCTCCTAGCCTTAGAAATTAATGATTACCACAACTGTCTATTCCTAAAAACCCATAGGTTTTCAGATCTCTGCTATGTTAGGTCTCTGCAATATGGCTACACTGCCCCTTCTACACCTTACCAAGGCCCGGTGGTGTGGGAAGGGCAGTGTAGCCGTTTCACAGAGACTACCTGGTTAACAGTACCAAATATAATGTACAAAGCCCACAAGGCAGAATTTGTTAATAGTACAACTTCATTTTGTCACTTTTAGCTTTTTGTAAGCTTGAGGAGAGCTAATCACTCCCTTAGACCATGTGAGGAGAGCGATTTTTAGCCCTCCTATATTTTTAAGAATGCCAGGCCTGATTAGGTAAAAATTATATTGTTTATATAGCTTTAGATCACTCTAACATTGGTGTGGTCCTCAATAGCAATTTTAATAAAATGTACACTGCTTGGTGTCAACTGTACAAAACAGATACACTTGTGAAAACACTCACCAAAAAGAACATTCTCTGCTGGTATCCCTTTCTGGAAAACTTTTGAAGGCACCCTTCTCGAATAAAAAACTGAAATCATAAGAGAAATCTTGTTACTACTCTCCTGACAAATATAAGTTATATGTTTATTATTTATTACTGGAGTTTAATCGTGTCTGACAATTTTATGGGTGGAGGAAGCCAGAGTACCTGGAGAGAACCACCAAGCAGATACGATTAACTGTCAGTCTCCTCAATGTATAACTCCACACAAGCAGGCTGAGCACTGATTAAAGGCAAGGGCACCATCGACGTGCAATACCCCTTAGAATACAGCATCACCATGCCCCTGATGTGGCCAAATGAGATTAAGAGCCTTACCCAAACCAAAGACATAATACAGTTACTGATAATCAGGAGTGAACTATTTACCTTTCGATTTGAAGTTTAATGCTCTAATCACTGATGCATCACATTTAACCCTTCAGAGACCAGAGATTTTTATACATTTTTGTTATACTTTGATAGTTCATATTCTGTGACTTTGCAGTTGTTTCAGGGCAAGTCTTGGCTGCCTATACATGCAGCCAAGACTTACCTAGAAACTACTGCAAAAGCACTTTTGAATGTAACTTGCAAGTTCACCCAAAGACTGCATGTTGGAGCACCTGTTTTGTTGTATAAAAGAATCACCCCTAAGGGTTAAACCACAGGATCTGAGGATCCACTAGAGTCACCAAAAACCGATCCAGTTCGAGCTAACAATGTAATAATTCGAGGGTCTCCAAAATATCTGTGGTTCTAGGCAATTTATCAGCCACCACAGACCTATTCTATGGAGGTCTCTGGAATTTAGATTCTCAAAAAACGGCCTGTCAACCCTCCTTATATTAGACCCAGTGAAAACATAATCTGAGGCAGGATAGTGTCCATGTATACATGTAATATGTTCAGTAGGGAATTTTACTGCCGATTTCACATTGAGAATGGAGCAGAAATGTGACCCAAAGAAGGCTCTGGATTGATCCTTGAAACCTTGTCCATTAAATTTTATTTGAGCCTTTGAGACCTGGCATCATAATGAGATTAGAGAACTTAGTTTTATAAAATCCACATAAAAACAGGAACTCATTATTTATTTATTTATTGGTGTTGAAGGTCACATACTTGTGCACAATGGTTAATCGTGCCTGTGAGTTTTATGGGTGGAGGAAGCTGGAGAACATGGAGAGAACCACCGAGTATCGACGAGCAACTGTCAGCTCCTCAACATTCAAACTCTGTTAACTAACTCCACTCAAGCAAGATTACAGCGGTTGAAGACATGTGAACCATCGACGGGCAGTACACCTTAGTACACGGCGTCATTATGCCCCCATGTAGGCAACCTGAATAAAGTGTCCTGCCCAAGGACACAATGCGGGTTGTCCCGGATGGGAATCAAAGTCGGGACCTCTAGCATAAAAGTCCAACAGTTTACCAGTGAACCATCACATTCCCTACAGTTTTATGTTAATTCCTTATTTTCTGCCCAGAATGAAATAGTTGGTTACCATACCAAGCAGAGTTATGTTACTGGTTCTTGTTAATTCAGTGGTGTGATTATATTCTTATAAAATAAAAATGAAATCATGTTTGTATAGAAAGTATGAAAATCAAACTTTATGATTCTATCTAACTAATATCCTCCAGAAATAATGCTTTTGGTAGCTTTAATTTCTTAGAATTTACATGGAATCAATTCAAAGATGATATATTCTGTTATCACCCAAGTGTTAGAGAAAAACTCATAACAAATTTCACTGAAATCTATCCAATCACTGCAGACAGATGGACAGACACATGGATGCACAGATGGATGGATGGATGGATGGATGGATGGATGGATGGATGGATGGATGGATGGATGGATGGATGGACAGACAGACAGATGCATGTAATCCAGTATACTCTCCATTCTCTTCAAGAGTGGGAGAATAAAAATGAATGCAATTTTGCATATAGTTTGGTACAAGACATGTAATAAAACTAAATCTTACCCTATCTACATGCACCAAATTGTCAATTCCCACCAAGTCTCTCTGTAATTCAATAAGTTTCTGTACATTTTCCTGAAACAATGAAAAAACTTTTTAAGTACAAGTAGGATCTCAAAGCATTTTTCAGAACAATTTTTCATGTTAGTTCAGTTAACCTTTCAGCATATAACTGAATAATATACAACCTATGCAGTTATATTTATTTACTTATGCTTTACAACACTTTTGACGTGCATTATCATATTGGGTTGCACAGTTTTACGAATGGAGGAAGCCAGAGTACCCAGAGAGAACCACAAAGCAGCAACTAGCAAGTGTCAGGTTCTGTGACATACTAACTCGGCACAAGCATTAGCTGAAAGCACGTGTACCATCAATATGCAGTATGTCTTGGTATTAAGTGCCACGAGGCACCAATGTGTGCAATCAAATTGAGCAGTTGAAAAAAGAAAAATATTATAAAAAAAAATATCAACAAATTCACATCATGCGATTCTTCATTGGAAGCTTGTCACTATGGGTATAAAGTAATAGGATACACTTGCATACCAAATATCAAGCCACTCAACCCAGTACTTTACAGGTTATTCATGATTGAATTTCGGGACAGACAAGCAGACTGATGGATGGACAAGGTGATTCCTATATACTCCCTCTTGTGGTATAATAACAAGTTTTGATCTAGTCTAGCACATGTGACTTGTCCTGATTGCGACAGAATGCTGAATACAAAACAGCTGAAGTCAAATCAGAGGGATTTAACCCTTTACCTAACGAATCGCTCGCACCCACCCGAGTAATTTGTAAACTGAGCAGTTGAAAAAAATTAATTTTTCAGAATATTTCAACAAAATTACATCATGTGACCCCTCATTGGAACAAGCTCAGTGAGCAGGTTCCAATGAGGGGGTCACATGATATGGATTTGGAGAAATTTCTTTGAAAAATTTTAAAAAATAGTAATTAATAAATTTTGATATTCTCTGTGTTGGGGAAAGGGTTAAATAAAAATTCAACAACTCTGAAGAGTTCGAGAGGGTATCAACTTTCTGTAATCCTGTATAGCTTACTTGTCTTGCCTTACCGGTTTTGCCCGATAGCGGACCTCATCAGAGGGATTTAACCCTTTACCCAACGAATCCCCCACATCCACCCGCGTAATATGCAAATTCAGCAGCTGAAAAAATATTATTTTTCAACAAATTTCAACAAAACCATATCATGTGACCCCTCTTTGGAACGAGCTCAACGAGCTCGTTCCAAAGAGGGGTCACATGATATGGTTTTGTTGAAATGTTTTGAAAACATTTAAAAAATGATATTTAAAATAATAAATTTTTAAATCGTCTGCATTGGGTAAAGGGTTAATGAATATCACTGCATATGCAACATATCCAATCATAACTAGTAGATTGTTACATTATTTTTTACAGTCAGAAATTTTTCAATGTTTTGTTACAATTTACTGGAGAATAGCAACTGTCTAAAGCAAAACAGTTTTGCATGAATACATTCAGTATCTTTTCATTTTTCACCTTTTTTTCACTTTTTACCATAGCTTATTACCCCACAATGGTACAAGTGCTTTGGACTCATTTCAATGAGCGATTATGAGCAAAAGTGAAGAAAGGTTGAAAATGGGGTTTATCAGTTTTTAATAAAAAATATTTATAGTGTTGCCATATGTAGTGGTCCAGGTATAAAGGCCATTTACCATCCAGCCTGGTTGGTCCACATCTTTTAGTCTCGTGGTAAATTGGTCACTTTGTGTGCTAGAGGTCGTCGACGGTTCGAGCCTCGACTTCTGCACTTCTCTCTCAATCTGTTACACCATATCATGTTAATCCTTTATGTAACATAAAGGCAACTTTCCAATACAATTTACTCTCGCAAGTAATTGAGAAGAACATTGTTTAATACTTTAACACTTAAGGGACTGTTTCTAAATTTGGTCACTTTTTATTATCTTGGTACAGGTATCTTAAATATGCAGTCTTTGGGCAAACTTCCAAGATATATACGCAGCCAAGACTTGCGTAAAAGCAATTGCAAAGACACAGCATATAGACTTTCATAGCACAGCAAAAATGTTTTTAAATACGTTCTCAAAACCTTTACTCTTAACCCTTTGAGCATTTTCAAAATATTTTTTATCAAATCTAGTCATGGCTGCTGTGAGCCAGCCTGACTAGATTTGATGAAAAAATATCTGAATTAAATTTTTTTTATATCATGGTTTAATGACACTTTTGACAGCCAGGGTCACCATGTGACGGACAGTTTTACAGGTGGAGGAAGCCTGAGTACATGGGAAGAACCGCCAACAGTGGTGAGCAACTGTCAGACTCCCCAACACACTAACTGCACATGAACAAGGTTAGCATTGGTTGAAGACAAGTGCACCGTTGATGTGCAGTATGCCTTAGTACACAGTGCCACGGTGCCCCCACATGAGCAATTGAGATTAAGTGCCTTACCCAAAGACACAATGCAGTTACACCTGGTTGGGATTGGACCATGGAACTTTCAGTTTCAAACCCTCTGCTGTAATCACTGAGGCACCATACTCTCCTTTGAATTTAAATCTAGAAATCATCCGTCAAAAAATCAATTCCATTTAAAGGGGGAGAATTTGGTTAGATGTATCTAAATTATCCTTATTTTAATCCTTTACCTAACACAGTATTTAAAAAATAAATAAAATTTCATATTTTTCGCAAACAATTTTCACAATTTGTCAATAAAACCATACAAATATGGATATCATTAGAACCAGCTCAACGAGCTGGTTCTGATGATATCCATATTTGTATGGTTCTGATGATATCCATATCTGTATGGTTTTAATGAGAAACCTCTGAGATATTTTAGGCTGTGTCAGGCTTATTCTGGTTAATTTGCTACCCATTTTTGGCCGTTGTGTTAGGTAAAGAGTTAATGGAACAAGATTTCTTGTCCCAGACAGGAATATGTGCCAGCAACAAGGAGTTACGGGTTCAAATATAGATTATGACATCTTAAAGTAACAATAAGACAATTGCTTGTATAGTGTATAAATGGAAGCTGACAAAAAATGTTGCAGATATTTGACAACTTATTTCAGCTAGTACTGTATACTTACAACTACTCTAAGTTTATCACTTAAATCATTTGTGACATCTACGGCTTTGGCTAAGGCAGCTGCAAAAAAAAAAAAAAAAATTGTTATCAACAGAAGAAATAGTGAAATCTGGAACCAAATATCATGACAAGGTTTTTTAACTAAGTTGAGATTTGCAAAAAGAAAAAAAAAATTAAAGATATTCATTATCAAGAATACTGTATGAGTACACTATAGAAAATCCCCAAACAATCTTCAATACTCTCTTATACACTTTTACACATATACCTTTACACACCTCTACCTTTGCTAGACCAGTTGCAACATGAAAATCCAGCCAGTGAATTTGCAGATCATTATAATAAAATTTTATAATTTTTCTCAAATTTTGTTACATGTATAACCCTGAACAATAATAACCGTTTCTTTTCAATCCTGTCCTTTGCACAAGCGTGTAAGAAACAATAACAAGTGCAAGGAGAGTGTATTATCACTAAATCACCCGCAGAATGGAGACTCCACCCAAGCAATAATTGTAAGTTTGTTGCAAAGAATAACAAGTACAAGCAAAGTTCCAGCCAATGGACCTCCGGGTTAACCCTGAGGTCCATTGGCTGAAACATTGCTTGTGTTCTTTGTCCACATGTTCAGAATTTGAAAGTGATACTTTGGGCGATAACTCCATTCCCCAGGTGATTTTGTTACAATCCACTCTCCACGTACTGTAAAATGAGAGGTGTAATTAAAGAACAAATCAATATGACAAAGTAGATGATCAGGACTGTGTTCACAGTAAAGCCCAAAAGAATGGAAACCCGTTACAGTACTTATTCCAAGAACTGATACACTTTAACCTTTTACCCAACAAATCGCCTACATCCATCTACGTAATTTTCAAATTAGGCATTAGAAAAAAAAAAAAAATTCAAAAAATGTCAACAAAACCAGATCGTGCGACCTCTCATCGGAACAAGCTCATTGAGCTCATTCCAATGAGATTTCACATGATATGGCTTTGTTGATTTTTCTTGAAAATTTGTAAAAATCAATAATTAAAATAATAAATTTTGATATCCTGTGCATTGGGTAGGGTTGGTTCATTTCTCGGACAACTCCGTCCCGGGAAATTGGGATATTTAACTCCTAGCCCTCTGGTAGCATTTCAAAATTTCTGTTATTGACTCCATGTTGTCTGTGCAGCATGAAAAATTCAACAAATTATATCTTGTTTGACAGAGCTCAAAGAGCTCTGTCAAACAAGATATAATTTATTAAATTCTCAGTTGCATCGTGAGAAAAATTTGCTGTTGAAAACTTTGGTATTTTGACATCAGAGTGCAGAGGGTTAAAACCTGTATCCCAGGAAACCCGGGATCCTGGGAAATGGGAACTACAGTTACAACTTCAACTTACAAGTCTGACTAGAAAGTTGAAACACTTGATTTTAATGGCACTTTCCTTCATTTCAACTATTCAAGTATCAACTTAATATAAAACAAAAACAATCTCAAAGTCTGTTCATTTGACAACTGATTGGTTGATTTAGTTCTGGTTGTTGAAGAAGTTATTTAAGAATACAAGGACAGACAGAGATTTGTCTCCGAGCCGAGACCTAATGCGTGTAGCAAAGTTTCCGGCTGAGGAGAAGGCTCTCTCTGACTCAACAGAAGATTGCTTTATTGTCATTAGTGTACAATAAAGTTGTTCCAGATTAGGGGTTCGCTTCTTCTGTGCCTCGAACATTCAGAAATCATTAGTCATCAATTTAAGGTCCATGCACTCCGTGGTATCAGTTTCAACCTCCACTGCACACTCAATTACCATCTGAAACATTTCCGCTGGGCTTTTTTCCGTTCACTCAGAGTCAGTCGTATCGCTATCAGAAGAGGAACAAGCTCCGGAAGTGACAACTATTTCGTCTGTTGTATCCGCTGCACTGACATCTGACTGATCTGAGGTATGCTGCCTATGCAGTCTTGTGAAAAGGCTCATTGCAAACTTTTGCATAGCAGATTTGG
The DNA here is from genome assembly GCA_031216915.1 of Pictodentalium vernedei. NCBI lineage: Eukaryota > Metazoa > Mollusca > Scaphopoda > Dentaliida > Dentaliidae > Pictodentalium > Pictodentalium vernedei. Next base: position 72,601,263 of record CM062290.1, on the reverse strand, counting down.
AACTTCTGATTTCGAAAACATTTGGCTTACTCACACTTTCTGCCTTGTGGAGATAGTGGATCAGATCCATGAGTACTTTATTCCCATGCGCTGTGATGCGATCAAGTATTGATTCCTTCAGTTTCGAACACAAAGGATTATTGCCTTGTTCGAGGGTGTCTAGAAGAAAGTTCACAATAGCATCGGCAGACAATAATGTCCCATCGTTTCGGCATAAAGCATCAATTGCCAACTTGACAGGTTCCAATGCTGCTGTCAGTTGCTCGATCAACAGGAATTCGTTTTGATCTATGGGTGACTTCCCTTTCAAGTCTATGAAAGCTTTCTCTGAACACCGTCTAACCTTATGATATCTCCCCAACATGCCAAACAAACTATTCCAACGTGTTCTGACATCGAGAATAAGCTTGAGCTCTTTGCCGATCTCAGCACTGACATGTTTTTGTAAAATTTTGTTATCCTTCGGACTTTGTCGGAAGCATTTAACGTCTACACGGAGATGTTTGATAGTCAAGTCTATGTCAGAATTTAAAACTGGTTTCTCCGATATATAGAAATTTATCTCAACACTGTCACCGGGTTCATTAACTTCAACTTCATCATCATCCGTGAGATCATAATCAGTGATGGGCCTGTTGGCATCTTCAAGATCGGTTGTCAGTGTTGTGCTTGATTTATTAGTATAGAGAAAATCACACACAGCCAAGTGAAGTGCATGGGCCCAACACCCTTGATATTCTGTGGGTGACAGTCGTCCAAATTTCACCATTACAGAGGCTCCGTCTGCCATTACAGCCACACAATGCTTTTCGAGGTCAATACCGAATTCTGCTATGTATTGTTTGACACATTCTAATGTCCTCTCCAAAGTGAATGACCCATAAATTCGAACCAAACCCAGGTTGCAAACAAATACGTCCATGCCATGAATATTCACGTTGAAATATCGTTTATTAGCAACACTGGTCCACTCATCTGCAGTCAAACTAAACCGCTGCCCTTCTCAATTTTACATTTCAGATCACTTCGAATTAGTTCACATGTCTCACCATAGAAAGTCTTGACTAAATTCATAACACTTGTGTGGTGTTTCGGTAATTTCATGTTTTGTGCTGCCAATGCACTGGGAGTTGAACCCTGACTCGATGAAACAGCATTAATGCCATGCTTTTCCCTTAAGTGTCTTAGCAGTCCGCTTGTGGAACCTCCTTTAGTTTTTATCACGATGTTGCATACGTTGCACTCAGCCAAGTCTACAGATTTTTTCTCAAAATGCGTCCATGCCGATGAGCAAGACATATTGATTTATATACGGTTACGGTATTGTAAAACAAATAAATTCACACTTCACAGGATTCACAGCGTCTGAAACTGAAAGTCCAATAACTTCAGCAAACCGTTATAGTTTCTGTCTGAAATTCTCTGAATTCAGAAATCATCGCTGCATTGAATGATATATCATAAATGTGCACGGGATAATCGTGTCTCATGGATCACGATGTGCACGTGCGGTTCAACTGCTGTGTCAGTGCTGACTGCTGACAGACAAATAAGTTTACGGGATTGTTCAACGATTGTGGCAATAATCTCGATGAAGCTAATCAGTGGCAATCACTCTGGCCAACCCATTTACTTAAATATAGTGAGAATTTACCGAACTGCCGGTCTGCCACTTACAAGTTAGGAACTTAAAACTAGACTGCATTTTCCCGGGATCCCAATTTTTTTTCTCAGGAAATGAGAAAAGGAAAATGGCCGGGAATCCTGGGAGGCAACCCTAGCATTGGGTAAAGGGTTAAAATAATTATTTTTTTGTCTGTAACAAAACTTGGAAAATGAAATAAAATGTCAAAAACAATGTGTATCAATTCTCAGGAAATGGAAAATACCTGTGCATGTTTCAGTAATATAGACTGATAATTGTATTTAAAGTAAAGAGTAGTTGGGTGGGGAGAAGGGTGGGGAGGGGGTTCAGGTCAATGGTAACATACAGGGTAGTCTACAATTCATATGTACTGGCATTATCCAAGAAGTAAAAATATAGTGAAATTTTCTTACGATTATCTCGTATCACTAATTTTTTATTGGGTTTAACAACACCTTGAACAACCAGGTCCACCTCATAAGAGACAGTTTTAACAAGTAGAGGAAGCCAGAGTACCCAGCGAGAACCACCAAGTAGTAGCAAGCAATTGTCACGACTCACCAACATACTAATTCCGCACAAGCACGGTTGAAGGAAAGTGCATCATCGATGTGCAGTATCCCTTAGTACTCCGCACCACATGGGCAATAAGGATACACATATCGCTCAGGGTTCGTACCCCAAATCAAGATTGAAATACAAGGACTTTTCCAGGACTTTCAAGGACCAAAAAAACGAATTTCCATGACCAACATTTGTATTTACAATAACAAAAATCTGTAATCCCTCGTAATCCATTCTTTATGTTCTTTCTTATTGGTCCATTTTTCTTGAAACACACACTTTATTTTAATATCAAACAGAAAGACTTAACACAAGATAATTTTTTTCCAAAACGCACAGAAAAAATATGACAAGATGAGACCGGAAACAGAGAAAGCAAGCGGTGAATTGGAGCATGTTCGACGGTGCCCCTAAAATTTTGACTGGGTTTTCCATGACTTTCCAGGCCTGGAATTTAAAACTGCCAGGACCCGCATGCGAACCCTGAATGCTATTGATGCTGCACCAACAAAAATAAGTCGTGCAATCATTAAACATTATCATTTCTCTAATATTTGCTTCATGGGTAATAACAGGCACTTTTCATGCTAATATTACCTGTTCAATTGTGAGTAGCACCTTTTCACAGATGATATACAAGGCCCCACAAAGCAGATTCTCAGGTCATTTTTTGTAAAACTGCGTGTGGGTGGGTGGCTTTTTATTTTATTTTTTTATAATTATTTCTTAGCAATCAAAAGTTCATATTCTTGTTTTGTTTATGTTTTAGGTCTCATAATCAAAAGAATAGCATGGGTGGTGGTGTATTCCGTCCCTTGAGTGCAAGAAGGCTTTGCAGTGCTAAAGCACTGCAAAGCCTTCTTGCACTTAAGGGACAAATTTATCAATTTTATTAACTTGGGTATGTTATTTTTACTAGAGGTACTGTGAGCAAGCTCACAAAGTGATACCCCCCGCACCTGTCAGAACGGAATTATATTGCTTCATGCACATCTTCATATGGAGTTCTTCCATTGTGTAAAGTTTCATGAAAATTCTTCAAATGGTTTAGGAGGAGTTGCGCTTATAAGGATGGACAGACAGATGGATGGATGGACAGGGTGATTCCTATATACCCCCCCCACCCCCCCCCAAACTTTGTTTGCGGGGTATAACTAGTTTGCATTGGTTATAAAAAGAGTGCATTTGGCAGCCAAAAGGACCATGCGGGAGGGTCTGAGAAACAGATTTTTAACTTTTTTTAGGCCTAATATACATAAAGGGGTAGTCCACAATTTATATGTACTGGCACTTTTCATAGTCATTATTTATTTACAAAAAATTCACTGAGTAGTCACTTTGCCAATGCAAATTAATCAATACACAGGAGTATTCAATTAACAGGGATTTGTTCACATTCTTGTATTCTAGAGATAAAATGAGCATTTATTCTATTACATCTAGTTTGACAGAGCTCATGGAGGTATGGTAATGTGGTTTAGGATTTGTAAGTTATATTCAATTAACAAGGTTATTCAATTTAGGGATAATAAATTAAGTGGGCTCCAATGTAATAAATACTCACATTTACAATCTTCCAGATCTATATGATCTTCAGAATAATGCTTTATTAATCCTGTAATGGTACACAAGATACTTAATTAAAAACAAATTCATCAAAGTAAATAAATACACCAACATGATTGCAGAAACAGTCTCTTTCTCGATCAGCTCATGGTAGGATTGATATCAGTATCAGGTTCTCACATCGTTAATTTTTTTATTGCGGTTTAACGACTCCTTCGAAAGCCATATTAACCTAATGTGGAGCAGTTTTACGAGGGGAGAAAGCCAGAAATACCTGGCGAGAACCACCAAGCAGGGCAAGTAATTGTCAGACTCCCCGACATACTAGTTCCACACAAGCATGGTTGTAGGAAAGTGCACCATGCGAATCAGAAATTTGACATCGAATCAATTCTTGAATCATATTGGGCAACAGATTAGCAAATCAATTCTTTTTTCAAATCAGCTGAATATTAACATTTGTGACCTCCTGTTTTTCACTGGGTTATGCAGCTGATGCAATGACATAACCTATGTTCTGACTGCAGTGATTCCTTCAGGAATAATTCACTCTCTCACTTACATGTTATCCCTTGAGTGCAACAAGGTATATGTTAGCCAAGTTGTGGAGAAACTAGAAATTAATATCCTTTTTAGTAGCGAAGATGGCATCATGCACACAAAAACTTTGTGGATATTTCGTGTTTTCAACTGTATGTAATGCTAAATATACAGCAAAGATAATGATGTTCAAATAAATAATTAAGCAATCTGTCATTTGCAGAATGAGGTCCCCAGAGGGTGAATTTACTGATGTTATCCCATGCAGTGGCCTTGAATCCCCCAATTTATCCTCCAGGTACCTCTTTCTGTTTAGGTCGGAAACCTTGATTCAGATTGAGGTTCACAGACGGTAAATTTAGTAATGCTTCCTTGCTGTGCAGGGTAGCATCACTAAATTCACCCCTCTATTTATCACTCAAATATTCACAAAACATTTAACCCTTTACCCAATGTAATGGCCAAAACCAGCCAGCAATATTTTCAAAAATCGGCAATTAATTTTCATTATTTTTTCATTTTTTGTCTAAAAAATATAGGTTATGACCCCTCATTGGAACGAGCTCATTCCAATGAGGGGCCATAACCTATGTTTTGGAGACAAAAAATGAAAAAAGTTAGTTATTCGAAAAATTTTTTTGCAAGTGTCGTCTGCTTTTCATGTTAGGTTAAGCTGCAGAGTTATAATTATTCTTTGTCGCAGCTAGTGCTAATTTAATGCTGTATGATTCCCAAACCTGTTCACATTACTTAATTCTGAAGATTCCAAACCACACAAAACTTTATTTTTGGACATAATCAACTTTTGGGTTTAATTTTCAAGTGGTATTTATTTCCCTTGACCATAAAATGTTGAGTGATTTTATTACCCTGGCAAAAACATAGCTGCATGCAGCCTGACATGGTAACCAATAACAATACCACCATTTTCAGGGTAGTATAACAAGGTGTTTTAAAACAGTATCTAGAGTAATGTATAAACTGTTCATGACACAAATTGTACCATACTACTTCTTTAAAACAGTAGAATTCAAGCGCAATGACTCGTATATATCTCCTCAAACTATGCTTGCAGGGGTGAAAAAAACATGCAAGGGACCACAAATGTAATTCAGATGGAAAAAAAATACTTAACCCTCTGCAAACTAATGTCGAAATATCAAAATTTTACCCTGAAATTTTTTTCTATAATGCAACCTGCAGGGTTTTTCCACTATGGAGGCAGAAGGTCTGCTTGGCAGCCTCATTTCCCAAACCAACTTTTCCCCATTACGTAGTCACTTCTTATAACAAGACTGGTTTTTAACTCATTACTGGCTATTGTTTGCTGAGGATGCAGAGAGAAATTGCATAAGTATTAATATGTCTTCTCGGGAGCAATGTTTTGCAGCTGCTAAACACTGCCTGAGGGAAGATGTATTAATACCTAGTGATTCTGCAAGAGAAAGCTCAAGGAAGTACACTGAGAGATGATTTTATTCCATGAGAGCAGCTAAGTGATACAAGCTCTCAAGAATGATGAGGCTATCTGTTGATACACAGTTTAAAAATACCCCTAATGTGTGAGAACTGAGTTATGCTCGGTGCATTCCATAATAGTACTCTCTATTGCGAGCCATGGTAATAGAGATGCTCTTGCATTTTCATCTCCAAAACAATCTCATCGTTTTTGACCAAGAGGAAAAACTGGCAACTCAGAATTTAATCAATTAAATCCTGTTTGACAGAGCTCTTTGAGCTCTGTCAAACAAGATTTAATTGGTTAAATTCTGAGTTGGATTATGTGAAAGATTTCCTGCGTGAAATTATGGTATTTTGCCCCAAATATGGACAGGGTTCATACACCCTTGAGAAAAAAAAAATTCCAGGACTTTCAAGGACTTTTTCCAAGCATCTTCCAGGACCTTTCCAAGATATCTGATAAAATAATGCTGACCCTATTTCATACTTGCGTACCTGTTTATAACATAATATTTAGCTACATGCGCGTCTATTTGAACCCTGGCATACAAAAGTTAGCCATGACTATCTGTTTGTACAATAACATCACCCAGTGACACAAATGTATTGTCAGTTAATAATGCGTAAAAGTTTTCTTTTGAAGACACAGTTTGATAACAGAAGACAGGTCACATTATCGGCAAGAATAAAAACTGCCGCCACCTGATTAGCTAATGCATCAAATGTTGCATGAGAGCAGAGCTCTGATTTGACGGTATTTGTGTTGTGTGGGAAAAGTTATTTATATCATGCAAGCAGTCAGGTAATGGGTCGAATAATACCGGGAATACCTGATGCACGATAAAGGAGGCACGCTGTTTTTTTTTACGAAAAAACACAGACTTTATGCACTGTTAATCTATGCAATTACGCAAGCTTTTACAGCAATTTCTTTTCATAAACACGCTAGATTATTAACACTACATATTTTTCAAGCACTTTCCAGGACTTTACTACTGGAGATATGATTTTAAAGCACTTTCCAGACCCTGGAATTTTGAATTTTGAATTCAAGCACTTTCAAGGACCCATACGAACCCTGGTGGAGATGGTAAGAGTAAAACCTCAGCTAAACTTACTTTCTAACAATAACTTATAATGTAACAATCTGTGTCCAGGTTTGACCAGGAAGGTATTTAATGGAAGATAACACACTTTTTGTGATTCAAAGTCTCTGTAGATTTGAAAAAAGAACTTATTCTTCTTTAAATAAGATTCAATTTCTTGTAGAATATCATCCAACATTTCTATGTATGTCTTATAAACCTGAAAAAAATACAGATCAAGCAATCAATATTTGAAATATGCCAGAAATGTCACACATAGCCTCAGTTCTTACCTCTTTACCTGAACACAAGTTGGAGGGAGACTGATACTTACAAAACAAGTAAAAAAAAATTCATTTTCGCCATAAAAACATATCTTATGACCCCAACATTGGAACAGACATGATTTTGGGACTTAAAATTGGAAAAATACAGTGGAGCCCACTAAACTGAATCACCCTTGTGAATTGAACAAAATTTTCAAACACCAAACCATGTACATTTAGTGAAAGTTTGATCTGTTAATTGAATATATGTCAGAGTCAACTCCTTTTAATCAAATAAAAAAAAATCTTGTAATATGTCAAGAAATTACCATGACCTTCACTGTATTTCCTTTGTTCATGGACCTATTTGGACTCAGAAAATCCAATAAGGCATATAACCCTTTGCCCAACATAACAGCCAAAACCGGCCAGCACTATTCTCAAAAATCGCCAATTAATTTTCATTATTTTTTCATTTCTTGTCTCAAAAACATAGGTTAAGACCCCTCGTTGGAACAAGCTTGTCGAGCTCGTTCCAATGAGAGGTCATAACCTATGTTTTTGAGATAAAAAATGAAAATATTAGTTATTCAAGAATTATTTTTGCAAGTGTCGTCTTCTTTTCATGTTAGGTAAAGGTTTGATATCGTAAACCTTGTTTACCAGAGCTCTTTCAAACAAAATACAATAAAATAAATGCTAAATTTATCTCTCAAATGCGATAAGGTGATCAAACTCCTGTTAATTGAATACTCCTGTTAATTCAACTTAATTGAATAATTTTCACTAGCAAAGTGATTGGTCAATTAACAGAGATCCATGGCAATAAAAGTTGAATGATTTTTAGAAACAGAGCTTTTTTATTTATATATTGTATTGGAGTTTAACAACACTTTTGACAGCCATGGTCACCTCGTGTCAGACAGTTTTGATGGGTGGAGGAAGCTGGAGTACCTGAAGAGAACTGCAAATCAACTATATGGCCATTAAGTGTGGTAAGGTGTAAATACATCTAAAACCCTCCACATATTCTGTATCCTTTAACCCTTTACCCAATGAATCGCCCATACCCGTCCACGTAATATGCAAATTCAGCTGCTGAAAAAATACTATTTTAAAAATTTTTTACAACAACACCACATAATGTGACCCCTCTTAGGAACGAGCCCATCAAGCTCATTCCAATGAGGGGGTCACATGATATGGTTTTGTTGAAATTTTTTGAAAAATTTAAAAAAATGATATTTAAAATAATGAATTTTGATATCATCTGCATTGGGTAAAGGGTTAAGAATCAATTCACTCAAAAATTAATAAATAAACTTAAAAACAAATAAACAAAACTCAAGATAAGATGGCATTTTTCATTGCAGCCAATATTTATTGATTGGTGTTTAACTGGTAGAGTGCTAAATTATTTTTGGCTCTAAAAATTTCTTTGCGCATCCTTGCCTTATTATAATTTATGGGAGAGTGTCCACTGGCACTCTCACAAAAATTGTAACAAGGCAAATCCTAACAGATAAAATAATATCACTTCAAAGATAATATGAAACACATCCACAGAACATGAAGCCTTTAAATTGTGCTACTGGCACTTCAAAATGAAGCCCAAATATGGGCTTCCAGCACTCTACCAATTAAGGTAACATGGTTCTGTGCAATGGTTAATGGTGACTGCAACATGGATATAAAGTCAATTCCAACCATTCTATTTTTACCCATGCTGCCAATTTTAGAGTACTTCCATAATAGGCATTGGTTATTGGGTGCAATTTTACAGAGTTTGTTTATCACAGTAAATAAGTACTGCTTCAGTTCGCAGGGTACCCACAGGGAAATATTTATTTATTTATGAGGGTTTAATGGCACTCTCAACAGCCAGGGTCATGTTACATCAGACAGTTTTATGGAGGAAGCTGGAATACCCAGTGAGAACCACCGAGCAGTGGTGTGTAACTGTCAGACTCTCAAACTTACCAACACATACAAAACAGGATTAACAGTTGTTGAAACATCTTTACCATCAATGTGCAGAATGCCTGAAATAAGTATACTGTCATCTGCAGATTAAGATCACCAGAGGGTGAAGTTGGTGCAGGGTAGCATTACAAAATTTACCCTCTGTGAACATCAAGCTGAATCAAGGTCTCAGGTCTAAACAGAAAGAGGTACCCTGAGGTTCAATTCAGGAATTCTAGCCCACTGTATGGGAAAGCATCAGTAAATTCACGCTCTGGGGACCTAAATCTGCAAATGACAGATTGCTTATTTCTAAGCTTGTGAGCAGTATGCTTTAGCACACTGTGCCACTTGGGCAGTAGTGTTCCCACTTAAGCAGCAAGTATTAATTGTGTTGCCAGAGGACACAATGTAGATGACGCAGGTCAGATTTGAACCTATAACCATTCAATCTGAGTCAAATGCTCTGATTAATGAACCAATGAACTCCCTTAGTATAGGCTATAAAAACATATTTTAACCCTTTATCCAATGTAGAGAATATCAAAGTTTATTATTTAAATTATCATTTTTAAAACTTTTTCCAAAAATTTCAACAAAACCATAACATGTGACCCCCTCATTGGAATGAGTTCAATGAGCTTGTTCCAATGAGGAGTCACAATATGGTTTTGTTGAAATATTTGGAAAAATTTAATTTTTTTCAACTGCTCAATTTGCAAATTATGCAAGTGGATGCGGGCGGATGCGGGTGGTTCGTTAGGTTAAATGTTAACAAAAATGTACAAGAAGTTATACGAGGCAAACAAACATGCATTTCAATTTTTAAGAAGGATTACGCATCGCTGATGTGAGCCGAGTTTTTCTGCACCTGTAAAACTTGTCATTATAAGAAAATCACATTCATTGATATTTGTTCAAGTTATCACACTAACAAGCCTAATTCGTTAACAAGCCGAATCAACTAATTAAGGGCCATAACTCCACTCATTATGGCCAAAACGTACCGGTCTTCAAACTCATTCAAGACATTAAGAAAGTCACACATCCCTAATACTGATTGAATCCATTGATATTTGTTCAAGTTATCGCACTAATGAGCTGAAAAAATTAACTAATTAAGGGTCATAGCTCTGCTCGGTATGAGTGAACAATACTAGTTTTCGAATTCATTTAAGATATTGTTAAGAAAGTTTCACATACCAAATACTGATCAAATCCATTGATATTTGTTGGAAGTTATCATGCTGACAAGAAAGTCATACCTGCCCCCTCACAAACTAACTTCATCCAACTTTTGGTTGAGTTTTGAATAAAAACTCGACCAAAACTTATATATATCCATCACAAACTTAGAAACTCTATTGGTTCTTTAAGGAACACATTGTGTCTGTTATCATGGATGCTAGGCAAAAGCTGGTTGATTGGAAACAAATTACATTTCATATCACTTTTGAATGATTTTGTGCTGACCCTACAGTCTGATAAAAGAAAAAAAATGCTCTAACTTTCTTTCTGATATTAGACGTGGCAAAAAAAAGGTTGAAGAGCATCAATCCTTAGCACTTAAACTTTATCCAAAGCAGAACAATCAGTAAAATTTTAAATAAAAACAAATGAGATAAACTGCCCAGTTATTCAATCTGCAACCCAAGGTGGCCAAATAAATGTACATTTATTCCTAACCCAAAATATTTATAATATTTTTAATATTTATTCCTAACCCATACACCTTACTTTAACTTTCAACTTGCAGAATATTTTCAAAATATTTTTCATCAAGTCTAGTCATGGCTGCTTCACAGCAGCCATGACTAGATTTGATGAACAATTCAAGACAATTTGACAAAGAAAAGTGCATACAACATACAGAGGAAAATTTAGGTTAAATATCTCCAAATTTTACCTATTTTAATGGTACAAGATTTTCAATCCCGGGTGGGATATCCATCGGCAGCATGTAAGGAGTTAACTATTAACTCTCAACAACCCGACAGTTCGTTATTGCCCTATTCACCACATCCTGTAAGTTCGCTGTCTTGAAAAAGAGATCTGAAGACTTGTTTTGGCTGCCCATGGATAAAGCTAAAATGTGATTAGGAACCAATAACAAGAACAGTTTGATTTGTCTGCAATACTTCCTGCATGCTGGGCCAGCTACACCCTTCCCCTAAAAAGACTAAAGGCAATACATGGAAAAAACAATGTGTTCAATAATTCACAACACACTTTTTTTTATAAAGTTTTACTGAAAAATATTCAGTGGTTAAGAAGTTATGGCCTGACAAACAAAACATTAACGACAGACAGATGGACAAATAATTACCAGAAAAGCTCTGTTGACACTTGCCAGACAGAGCTAATAAACAGCTGCGTCATGAGCACATGATAACGCCCGTTATTAATTACAAGAGGGAAGCACACAATATGAGTACACATGTGTACTTGTCAGGTTTTTTTTATATTCTTGTATAATAATCATATCCAACAACATACTGTGTTCATTAATTTGGAAATAAATTATTTGAATTTCATGTATATATAAACATTTTCAAGTTATTGTCTGGCATGTGGAAAATTGCCTATATTTTGACGAATAAAGTTCCATAACTCTGGAATGACAAATCGGACAGTGACACAAATCGAAAGGGAGCTTCCTTCCATCAACATATACTTTCCACCAAAAAGTCACAAAAATAGCTTGAAGCATTTGCGAGTTATTGAATGATGTGTGGATGGACGGATGGACAGACGGATGGACAGCAGTATACCATAATACAACCATTTTTTCAAAACTTGCATATACAAACAGAGTACTCAAACACTAACATACCTCTAACACCTTGGAGAGACTTCTATTAAGCAGGTCACCAATACTATGACGATCCACAGAATTAGTTTTACTCTCCCTGAAAGACAACAAAGAAGTAAAAAGAAACAATATACAGGATCCTTACACTTACCAGGAAAAAAAAATTCCTTACTTTTTCCAAATATGTCAGCCCATTTTCCATACCCATTCAAGTACCTCAGATAGCCAAAACTTTTACTGGGGGAAATTTTTTTATGAAAACAGTTATACAAGGTTAACAATTTTGTATTTCTTCAAATGCATTTTGTTCAGCAAAGCTGCTTGTGCAAGTAAACAAAGACATTGAATTGGAAGGAATTTTAGTTAGGGGATAACTATGTTGCATAAAACAATCAAATAAAACATACTTATCACCATTCTAAGATAATTCAGCTGAAAACTGACATAGTTTTTTATCTCCCAAGTATAAAACAACACCTTGTTGAATTCAACAATTTAAATCTAAAAATAGTCTTTGTGACGTCCTTTGGGAGTTCCAAACCAAATCACAAGATATATTTTATGTTACAACTATACAAATAGTTCCAAACGTTTTAGTCATTTTATCAGCAATAACAAAATATATTTATATTTGTACTGACAACATTTATCATGTTTAAATGTTTTTGTTTGGTTTCCCTGTTCAAAGTTTAGAGTTCACCTTGTGATGCTGTTCCAGTCTGAGTCGGAAAGCACTTGAGGATTTACCATTAAAGTTAAAAATTTTGGGAGCTTTGATTGGAAGCACATGGTTGACAGTAATAATTACTTATGGTTACAGAACAGTTATTCATTTCAAACTGTATCTGGGAAGTGATGGCTTGTGGAAATACGCTACTGGTATTGACATAACTGTTGCAGAACGAACAGTTCGCCTCTCTCAGTGGTAAACACGGTGCTGTAGCTGTACATGTTGGTGCCACGAATGCAGTTGACAAATTAGAAAATGAACAGACCGCTTGCACTTAAAGTCAATGTTATAACATCGCTAGCAGAAAGCCTTGAATAATTAAAGTTTTTAATGACAGTTGTCGGGATTTTGGTTTTCTATTTCACACATAGCATCCATAAATTCTGTATCATACAAAAAAAATGCTATTTATAAATTATAATATCACTGACTGGTTCCACACAGTTACCATTAAGCCTGTCAACTTTCATTTCATTACTCATCAGTCTCTACAAAACCTCTTCCGCATTAATATTAAACTTTTCAACTTCATCCACATTAATCACAGTTAATTACAAGAAAGATAGAAAACGTTGTTTTTTTTAGAGAAAGTCGACGCGTTCACAGCATTTATTTACCTTGGATATGGTAGTCAATGACTCCAAATGGATTGAAAATATAATGCCCACGAATGCTCAACTGACAATAGTTGTTTAAAGAAGGATTTAATCAGCATCTACAGCTAGTTAACACTGCAGACGAATGAAGTTATTTAATTATTATAACTCTGTTGTCCATGCCAGATGATTTTTTTCTAGTATTGGGATACTACCATAGAAATAATGCCCCAATTTCCAGTAATGCAAAACTTGGGAGTCCAAATATCAACCTAGGAACTTAACTTGCACAAACTTGAGTCTGAGCCTTCCCTTCTGCCACCAGGATGTGGTTATACCAAATGTGAAAGCATTCTGATTGGGGGATCTGAAGGAGATGATCTTTAAAGAAATTTCCTCATATTGCACTGAGGTGAAATTCAACCTAACATAAAAAGCCCAAATATTAACCGAGGGACCCGATTTGAACAAACTTTGACCTGGCGAGTCCAAGGTCAATAGGGTTCTTCCTCGCACCAAGGCCAACACACCTATGAAGTTTCATGACTCTAGGTTGAACCACTATCAAGTTCTCATCCAGAAACCAATTGTTGCGATATACTATGTTCAAGGTCACTGTGACCTTGACCTTTGACCTGGTGAGTCCAACATCAATAGGGTTCTTCCTCGCACCAAGGCCAACACGCCTGTAAAGTTTCATGACTCTAGGTTGAACCACTATCAAGTTATCATCCGGAAACCAATTGTTGCGATATACTATGTTCAAGGTCACTGTGACCTTGACCTTTGACCTGGTGAGTCCAAGATCAATAGGGTTCTTCCTCGCACCAAGGCCAACACACCTATGAAGTTTCATGACTCTAGGTTGAACCACTATCAAGTTATCATCCGGAAACCAATTGTTGCGATATACTATGTTAAAGGTCACTGCGACCTTGACCTTTGATCTGGTGAGTCCAAGATCAATAGAGTTCGAGTCCAAGATCAATAGAGTTCTTCCTCGCACCAAGGCCAACCCACCTATGAAGTTTCATGAATGCAGGTTGAACTACTATCAAGTTATCATCCGGAAAGGAATTGTTGCGATTTACTATGTTCAAGGTCACATTGACCTTGACCTTTGACGTAGCGAGTCCAAAATCAATAGCGTTCTTCCCCTCACCAAGGCCAATCTACCTATGAAGTTTCATGAATGTGAGTAGAACCATTATCAAGTTATCATCCGGAAACCAATTGTTTAAGATTTACTACATTCAAGGTCACTGTGACCTTGACCTTCGACATAGCATGTCCAAAATCAATAGGGTTCTTCCTACCACCAAGACCAACCTACGTATGAAGTTTAATGAATGTGAGTTGAACCACTATCAAGTTATCATCCGGAAACCAATTGTTTACGCCCGCCCACCATTCACCAAACTATAAGTCGAGTTTGACTTCGTCACAACTCGACTAAAAATTCCCTCATATTGCACTAAGTTAAAATTCAGGCTCCCATAAAAAGCCCAAATATTAACTCAAGGACTCGATTTGAATAAACTTGAATCTGAATCAAGTTGAAAAACTACCACAATGCATATTCTTAACCTCTTCAGATGCCCCTTTATGAGATATACAAGTAAAACGACATGTAAAGATTACAATTGTGCATACTTGCGACAATTGCCAGTTCATACCGGAAAAGTGAAGGTTGCACTCCATTGACTCAGGCTGCAGATAAAATTACCAGTTGCATACACTTGGGTGGTAAATGTGGCTCTGAGAGCCACATTTACTGCCCAAGTGTGCACGACTGGTAATTTTACTGGACCTGAGTCAACAGAGTTTAACACTGTGAAATATGTTCAATTTAATGTAGTTCTTTCAAGTCTTGACTTATCTGGTAGTGAACAGACTGTAAACACTTTAAAATATGTTCAATTTAATGTAGTTCTTTGCAAGCCTCAACTTGTCTAGTAGTGCACGGTATTACAATCGAAATCGGCCGATTGTGAGCTGAAATAGCCAGTAATCGGTCAGAGGCCATTTTTGGTAATCGGTGGAACACTACCCGATATTCACTAAAATACCGTAGATTTTCTTTTTATTATATGCCATGTGATATTTTACTATGCAATATTCAGCCCAATTCAACTGCAAACAGTTTTAAGACAATAACAAAGATCTGCTGATCGTTCCTTCCAGGCGACGCTCAGGCGATGTCATGCACTGAAGCGCGATGTCATTTAGGAAGCTACTAAGGGATATTTGCAAACAATAAACTATGTTATCTAGTAGATTAAAATCCTGGCTCTTGTTAACAAAATACACCTCATAAATAGGCATAACAAGAGGCATAACTGAGGTAAGTACGCATGACTGCAACATGGATACAAATTATAATATATTTGTATTTTTCTAAAAAAAAGTTTTGTTATTTTTCTAAGTCCTACAAGGACAATAGCTCTGGAAGGAATGTGCGGACGAAACCTGCAACATGTGGATCATGTCCTCCATGCTAATCCTATCATCATACCAAAGAACATCAAAATCTGACAACCAATGCCAGAGTTATATTGCAAAACATTCAATTTACTATTTAGTTCTACCAGGGCCAAACCTCCAGTATGAATGTGTGGACAAAACCTGTGATTTGTGAATATAATTTCAAATAAAGAATGAAATTACTAGTTTATCATCAGTTATTGACAAAATTTAGGAGAATTGACCATTCCTATAAAAAAAAAGAAAGAGATTGCGACTTGGAAGTGACTATGCCCCTGACATGGCAATGGCCTTGACTTCCATCAAACCCCAAAAACTTTGTGTGCGTCACATCATCTCTCCATAAGCAACATGTATGCCAAGTTTCAACAAAACCCAACAACGCATCTCAGAGTTACAGAGCGGACACAAAAATCTTCCTGACAAAGAGTTGACCTTGATCTGTGACCCTGACCTCCAGCAAACAAAAACAATTTTGAGTGCGAAACATCGTCTCCTCATAAGCAACATGTATGCCAAGTTTCAACAAAATCCAAGCATCTCAGGTTATGGAGCAGACACGAATATCTTCCTGATGGGCAGATGGACAGACAGATGGACAGACAGATGGACGGAAATGACCAACACTATATGCCCCTGAAAATTTTTTTTCCAGGGGCACAAAAATTTGGGGACTATTTGATGAGAGCGCACATGATGCTCTCAGGCTTTAAATATAAAAAACACTTTTGTGTTTTTATCCAGCACTGCAAACATATATGGTCATGGATAGCACACACCAAAAACACAAAAAGGGGGGAAAAAAGACAATTAGCAGGCAGAGAAATTACCAATATCAAAAACTCACCTGAAAAGATGGGGCTTATTTAAGCAAGGTCTTAAAAAAGGACAAGCTCTGTGTCACTTTGAGATGACCAGGGAGTTTGTTCCATAGAAGTGGTGCAGCTATCACCTGCTGTTACCAAATGTATAGGTATGTGAAGAGATTGTTTGCAGTGACTGATCTCAGACATCTTGCTAGTGCATAAAGTTTAACCAAGCTTGGGAGGTTTTAAGGAGCAATGTTGTTGAGTGATTTGTAGGTTAGGAGGAGAATTTTAAATTCAATTCTCTCCTTTATGGGCAACAAAACTTGAGTGATGTGGCAGAATTTCTTATTAAGAGTAAGAAGTCTTGTGGCACTATTAGTTCCACAGATGAAGCTGAAGGAAATATGAATCTCAGAAGGGTGGTACAGCCCCATACACCCTGCTGAAACACCATGTGATAAATTCATTATGCTGCTCCTTCAGTGTGTCAAGTTTTGTTTTGTTATGTAATCCACAAATGGCATTCCAGTGATGCAAACCTTGATAAAAAAAATTTGAGAAACTGAAAGAAACATGTTTCTTCATTATTCAACAAGAACGATAAAACTTCGGAAAGGAACAGCTGAAACCTAAAACAACTTGAAAATGTCAACCGGTAAACTGGAAAGGAATAGTTGAAGCCTGAAACAATTTGAACATGTCAACCGGTAAACTACAACGATTTGGACAAGCAGACGACTGAATTTTATTTGACTTGGAGTTATTTCCCTACGATTGAACTCAAACATTTGGGAGCCTTCTATACAAGGACATTAGGAAATGACGCGTCGTTATTATTGTGTTTTATTCGATACATACAGTGGTGCACTGAGCATCTTGGAGAATCGGGGACACTATATTCAAAATTGTACAAGTGCTTTAATAAGTTTCACGGAAGAGCCAATTCACATAACAAGATTGCATGTTTTTAGAATCCGCAACGATCTGTAGCGCAGAAACACCACAACACAATCCCTCTTCTCGACAGTAAAATCAGATGTTGGGGGCATGTACACACGTTTTATTTCAAGTTTTCGCAATATTCTCATGAAACAATATTGTTCTCATTTTGTTTATGAGTCTGAATGTTTATTATTACTGACGAAAATGTCTGAAATGGAAAATCGACGAAGTGTACAATAGAATGTCCATACACCCCGTTTAGATGTCAAGTGATATACTCATACACCCTGTTGAACTTCATACATGCCATTGGAGTTAAATGTACTGCATTGGATGCATTGGCTACTGACCAATCAGGAAGCTTGTATTATTTTAAAAGGGTAATAAAGTTGCGTATGGCCTGTAGTCTACTGATCTATATATAATTACTTACCAAGCTGCTATCTTATGTTCCACTTCTTTGACAAAATTACAGTGAAACTGATAAATGGGTTCCAAATGCAGGAACAAAATTTTACTAATCTGTGTCAGAATGTGTTCATCACAGCTGACGGCATTGTGAAACCACTGAAAATATAAATTTAAAAAGTTGTTCAGCCCTTACTGCTTTACCAATACAAGTTAACCCTTTGAGATTTAATTATCCTGACGATCAAATGTCACTGGTAATTCAGTTTCTTCAACGTTTTTCAAAATGTGACGTCAAATGTCGGAAAGTACAAATAACAAGATATTTTTCACATAAGTGATTATCTGGTTGAGGGCAAGATTATTTTTGGTGGTCTGAATTTGTTATTAAAAATTTGTTTATTACAAATTATTGAAGGCTGCCCACAGGCACTCTCCAATAATTTGTAATAAACAAATTTATATAAACAAAATATTATTTGGGTTTAGCTAAATATAAAATATAAGCAAGCAAAGTTTTGGCTTTTGCTCTGGTATCCTCATTTTTTATAAGCCCAGATAGTGGTTTCTTGCAATCAACCAGTTAGATGTCTAAGCAGCAGGATTATATTAGTATTTTAAGCTAAGATAACATTTGGCTCAACGGTTGTCACTGAGCACTATTCGGGAGAAAATAGGAATTGAGGTTAAAACTTTAAAAAATCGAAAAATAATAACAAAACAAATGACCACAAAGTATCAATGCGCGTTTTGATTTTGTACGTCATAATACGTACACAAGTATTCATTTATTTATTTATTGATGTTTAAGGTCACATATTTATGCACAATGGCTAATCATGACCGTGACAGTTTTACGGGTGGAGGAAACCGGAGAGAACCACCGAGCAACGACGAGCAGCTGCCAGCTCCCCAACATCGTAACTCTGAACTCTGCACCGCAGCACAGGCAGGGTTAGATTGGTTGAAGACATGCGTACCATCGACGTGCAGTACGCCTTAGTACACGTCGTCATCGTGCCCCCACGCGGGCAATGGAGATGAAGTGTCTTGCCCAAGGACACAATGCGGTTGCCGCAGGCGGGATTCGAACCGAGGACCTCTCGGCTTGCAGCCTGCACCTCTACCTACTGAGCCACCGCGCTCCCACGTACACAAGTATCAAAGGGTTAAATATAGAATAAACGTACAGTGTTTTTAAGTAAAAAATTTATTCTATGAGTAGGATTAAGAATGAAACCGACGAGCCTCTGGCAAGTCGGTTTCAATTTTAAATCTACGAGAAGAAACAATTTTTTACTTGAAAACACTATATGTTTCTTTTGTTTACCCAATAAATCTTTTACAGGGCATTCGCGGCGAATCGTGCTATTACTCGCTACAAAACACAGTGAGAAGTGAGGAGCACATTGATCCAATTCGATCGGCAAGCAAAAGGGACAAAAATAAATAAGGTGCAGTAATACATTTCTGTCTAAAAATAATTCCTCTTCCAACTTGAGCTAAACTTGCAAAAATACTTTATTAAATGAACAATGTGTGGTGTTTTCTTCTGGCAATATGTAATACGTTCAAAAGGGTTTAAAGAAAACAACAATTAAAGTATTAATTATGCTACACGAACGCGGTAGAGGTCAGAGGTCAACAAATCCATCTCTACTACAGGAATAAATTCTTTCAATGTTAAACCTACGGGGAAAATCTTTCACCCTACCAGGTGAATAAAGCTTATCCAAGGCTTTTATTATTTGAATAAATGGCCACTTTTGGAATAATCATTTCCCAACACCACAACTGTAACAGCCAGCTCCAATTAAAATGAAAGTGTCAATGACACTGTAGCTTAACTTGTCTGTGTGTTGTGTTTGATGAAAGGATAATGTTCAATGTTTATGAAAGGATTATGAAATAAGACAAGAATTGTGATAATTGGGAATATATTAATTTATGCTATGTTTTCAATAAAAACAAGAGCTGGACTTTCGTCCGGTGCATACCCCCACATGGTGTACCACCTAGTGTGGGCTTACCTATGACCAACAAATATTAGTTACGAATATTCTCGTATGGACTGACAGATGGATGGATGCACAGATGGACGGATGCAATCCAGTATACCCCCCCCCCCCCCCCACCCTTCCATTTTCTTCGAAAGTTTTCAACAATTTCCAACAATTTCTAAGTCAAAAGGTATGGTAAATTGTTTGGTGTTTGGAAGTTTTATGCAATGAGGCAGGAGCCTTTGTCATAGGCAAACTGCACGCCATATTTCACTGAAATCTGATAACCCCAATCCAGTATGCCCCCCCCCCCCTCTCCCATTTTCTTCGAAAGTTTTCAACAATTTCTAAGTCAAAAGGTATAGTAAATTGTTTGGCGTTTGGAAGTTTTATGCAATGAGGGAGAAGCCTTTGTCATAGGCAAACTGCATGCCATATTTAACTGAAATCCGATAATCCATACCTCAGATACAGGCTGAACAGACAAATAATGTCTATTTCCTACAATTTCTAAGTCAAAAAAGGGGGATAACGCTAAAAAGGAGAATGTGAGAAATATCATTGAATCCTTTTTTTAAAGCCTATACCATAAGCAGTGTTCATGGCAAATTTCATTGCAATAGAATATTTGATACCCGAGATACAGGCTGAACAGACAAAATTTGGCTCGGACAGACAAGTTATCCAAAAAAAAAATAATAAAAAAAATAATAACTAGTGTGGGCATACCTATGACCAACAAATATTATAAAAAAAATAATAATTTACTTAAGTTATGAATAGTTTCAGACGGACTCACACACGGACGCACAGACAGATGGATGGACAGACAGACGGATGGACGGACGCATGTAATCCAGTATACCCCCATTTTCTTTGAAAGTGGGGGTATAAATAATATGAGGTGCAGACTGTACTAAAGAATTGATGGGAAGGTTAATGTGGCCCTCACAGTTAATGAAGGTGGCTCTCACAGTTAATGTATGTAAACGAAAGTTACCAAGTTACAGTAAAATTATTCCAAAACGAGTCATCCTATCAAGTTACAATGAAATCCCTTCATAAATATGGCCTGTAGACTGTGCTAAAGGTTTTCAGGCTTCAGGCCTGTGTAGCCATCATGGTTGACCGATTGCAACCAAAAGGGGGCATCCTCATCTCGACATTATACTGAGTCATTCTACCAAGTTACAATGAAATCCCTTCATAAATACGACCTGTAGTCTGTACTAAAGTTTTTCGGGTTTTAGGCTCGGGCAGCTGTCATGGTTGAATGATGGGGACCAAAAGGGGACGTTCTCATCTGGGCATTATCTGGAGTCATCCTACCAAGTTACAATGAAATCCCTTCATAAATATGACCTGTAAACTGTGCTAAAGGTTTTTGGGCTTTGGGCCCTGTAGCCATCACAGAAGACCAATCACGGCCAAAAGTGGAACGTTATGATCTGGACATTATATGGAGTCAACCTACCAAGTTACAATGAAATCCCTCCATAAATACAACCTATAGACTGTGCTAAAGGTTTTAGGGTTTTGGGCTTGGGCAGCCGTCATGGCTGAATGATTGCAATCAAAAGCGGACGTTCTCATCTAGATATTATCTGGGGTCATCCTACCAAGTTACAATGAAATCCCTTCATAAATATGACCTATAAACTGTGCTAAAGGTTTTCGGGCATCGGGCCCCTGAAGCCATCACAGTTGACCAATCACGACCAAAATGGGACGTTCTCATCTAGACATTATGTGAAGTCAACCTACCAAGTTACAATGAAATCCCTCCATAAATACGACCTGCAGACTGTGTTAAAGGTTTTCGGGCTTTGGGCTCGGGCAGTCGTCATAGTTGACAGATCGTGAGCAAATGGGAAGTTCTCATCTAGACATGATACAGAGTCATCCTACCAGGTTACAATGAAATCACTCCATATTAAATATGACCAGCAGACTGCGCAAAAAGTTTTTGGGTTTCAGGCTTTGGGCAGCAGTTACAGTTGACAGATCATGACCAAAAGGGGACGTTCTCAACTAGATATTATACAGAGGCATCCTACCAAGTTACCATGAAATCCCTTCATAAATACAACCTGTAGACTGTGCTAAAGGTTTTCGGGTTTTGGGCTCGGGCAGCCATCATGGTTGACCGACACAACCTAAAGGGGACGTTCTCATCTAGACATGACCTCAAACCTGCATATGAAATTTTATGACGATCAGACAAGAACTACGGGGTGTAGCCTGTGCTAAAGGAAAATGTGAACAGACTCACAGACTGACAGACTTCTGCATGCGTGATGGCAAAAGCTTATCTTGACTTTGTCAGGTTAAGCTAAAAATCACCACTTAAATTTTATCTTATTTTCAATTTTTACCATACAGAAATCTGATTCTACAAAAAACGTCTATCTGGTTTCAATCGCATTTATTTTTCCTTCCAAACTCTGACTTCTTAATGTGACTGGCTTGTGAGGGTCATAGGTTAGGATTTGGGAAAAATTCCAAAATGCCAAGTCATATTTAACACATCCAATTAGTCAAACTGGGTCTCATAAACTAGCAAATACTAGAAGATTCATCTTTGTAAGTTATATATTTGATTAGGGCTGCATGATATTCTAAACTGAATACCGGTAACGGTATTAAAAAAATACCACGATATACCGGTATATCGAAAGACTGTTCAAATATCTGAACATACGTACCACAATCGGGACTTGAGCCATCACAGTGGAACAAATTAGCAGGCCTTGATGATGTAGTTCGAATAACCCCTTACCCAACGCAGACGATATCAAAATTAATTATTTTATATACTATTTTATCAAATTTCTCCAAAGATTCCAACAAAACAGTATCATGTGAAACCTCATTGGAATGAACTCAAGGAGCTCGTTCCAATGAGGGGGTCACATGATATTGTTTCGTGAAAAATATTTTTTTCAACTGCTGAAGAGTAAATAAATAATGACGATAAACCGATATTTTTGTAATTACACTGGTATTCAATTGATACTGGTTTGAATACCAGTATGTATTGGTTTATCGGTAAACCGTGCAGCCCTATATTTAATCTCCCAAACATCAGGCACTTTATTAAATTATTTATATATTTATTGGTGTTTAAGGTCACATATTTCTGCACAATGGCTAATCATGACCGCGACAGTTTTACAGGTGGAGGAAGCCGGAGTACCCGGAAAGAACAAACGAGCAACTGTCAGCTCCCCAACATACTAACACCACACAAGCAGGGTTAGCGTTGATTGAAGACAAGTACACCATCGACATGCAGTACGCCTTAGTACACAATGCTACCATGCCCCCCACTTGGGTAATGGGGGTGAAGTGTCTTGCCCAAGGACACAAAGCGGTTGCCGCAGGTGGGATTTGAACAGAGGACCTCTCAGCTTGCAGCCTGCACCTCTACTTACTGAGGCACTGTGCCCCCTCTTTATGAAATTAAATATGATGTGTCCAGGCCTGTTGCTCTGAAAATCACAGAAGAGTGACTAATGCCATGATGGGAAAAGATCCAGGAGAGCAAGTGCCACCATTATTACAGTCATTTCACTATAATGAGGATTTTCCTTTAACCCTTTACCTAACGTAATGGCCAAAACTGGCCAGCGCTATTCTCAAAGATCGCCAATTAATTTTCATTATTTTTTTCATTTTTTGTCTCAAAAACATAGGTTATGACCCCTCAATGGAACGAGCATGTTGAGCTCATTCCAACGAGGGGTCATAACCTATGTTTTTGAGACAAAAAATGAAAATTAGTAGTTATTCAAGAATTATTTTTGCAAGTGTCGTCTGCTTTTCATGTTAGGTAAAGGGTTAACCATTTACCTAATGAATCGACTGCATTGGCTCATGTAATTTATACAAAAATAGCTGGTGAAAAACAATTATTTTTCAGCAAAATTTCAACAAAACCGTATCATGTGACCCAGGCTCATTGAAATGAGCTTGTCAAGCTCATTCCAATGAGGGAGTCACCTGATATGGTTTTGTTAAAAATTTGTGAAAAAATTTAAAAAATAATATTTGAAATAAATTTAATATTGTGTGTGCATCAGATAGAAGGTTAATTCGCTTTATTTAGGGCTGTTAACCCTGAAAGGTTTTTATCTGACTTTAACATACAATAAAGAAGTCCTGTGAATTGTGCAGGGTTCCTGCAGCTAATTAGTAAGTGTATTCCAGGCTTTTCAAGGCCATTTCCATGCCATATTTAAGGTTTTTCAAGGCTTCATAGAAGTAAAATTCAAGGTTTTTCAAGGTCATCGACTAAAAATCGAGAGTACATTACCAGCAGAAATAAGTTGTAGGATAATCAAAGGAAAATTTTGATAGTTTTTGTATTTTGAAAGATTGTTTTCAAGAATTTTCCAGGCCACTTTTTGAGTTTGGGAGAAATTCAATGACTTTCCAGGCCTTGAAAACTAATTTTCGAATTCAAGGCTTTTCAAGGCCAGCAGGAACCCTGACAATAGTAAAGTCATCTTGGCAGTGGTGTCAAGTCTTGGCTACTTCTAGAGGTGGCCAAAGACCTGGCTCCATCAAAGGTCTTTACTCGACTTTGTCCCAACAAAGTACTTTAATATTTAATTATTGGTGTTTAAAGTCACATATTTCTAATCGTGACTGCACCTTAGAAATAAAATCAAGTTTAGTCAATCGTTTATACCTATGTTGTCCATTATAGAGGACATCCACCCCAAGCACTGGTGACAGGGTCTTATTTTACAAACAAGAGGAACACGAAGCATAGCATATGCCCCCCGACGGTGTCATAATGCAGTGGCAACCATACTGAATTGAAAGGAAGCAAGGTCTGGTCATCCACAAGTAACCCCTAAAATTAGGATTTGATCAAATAAGTGGTTTTCAAATCCAACATGCAGTGAATGCAACACAAAGGCAGCGAAAAATTTCTAAGTCAAAAAAGTGAAAAAGGGGCCATAACAATTGGAAAAATTAATGTACGGAACCCATTCCTTGTGCATATCCATTCCCTCATGCGGGTCTATCAGCATACCAAAGGAGATCCAAATCTGACTGATGGTTTTTAAATTACGATGCAATATGTAGGGACAGACAGACAGTCAGACAGAGGGCTTCAGTAGATGCCCCCAAATTCTCCTTCGGAGACATAATAAAACAGAGCATTTTACCATCGTAAACAAGCACTGCTTCACTTCCTGGAGTTCACACAGGGGAACCACAACATGGATATAAAGTTAAGTCCAGCCAATCATTTACACCTATGTTACCAATTTCAGAGGACTTCAACCCCAGGCATTGGTTACTGGGTCCTATTTTCCCAATAAAAAAGAGCTTGTTTACCACAGTAAATGTGCACTGCTTCACTTCCTGGGATTCCAATGAGGAAACTACTTTAACATACAAAGAAAAAAAAAATCTTATGGAGAATAAAAAAGTTACTTTTGCAGTGGTTTCTAGTCAAGTCTTGGCTGTGTCTAGCGGCAGTAAAAGCTTGACTAGAAATCACAAAAAAGCTACCAAACTCACAAAATGTATTGTAGAAGAAAGTCTGTAAAATTACTGAGGACTTTGGCGTTAAAAGAAACTCGGTATATTACCATTCAATTTATTGTGTAAACCTGTTCATTAGAATCTCTTCATCAAGATTTTGTAGATGGGTATTTCTGCACTCCTTATTTTTAAAGCCAAATTCTACCACAGTAAACAAGCACTGCTTCACTTCCTGGGTTTTCCACAGGGAAATTACTTTAACATACAATCATGAAGAAGTTACATTGGCAGTGGTTTCTAGTCAAGTCAAGTCTAGTCTAGTCAAGGTGTGGTGTACTAGAAAATCAGGAAAATTTATTGAGGCTCTTTGGGGTAAATGGAAACTTGGTATGTTTCTATTCAGTTTATTGTGCAAATCTCGTAGGCAGAATTTCTTTATCAAGATTGTTCAAAGTGGGTTTTTACCACTCTATTTTAAAATCAGATGGGGTACAGAAGGTGAGGGCTATCACTTGCTTCAAAACGACAGCTCTGCATGTCATTACAAAACTGTTTCCAATATATCAGGGGGTATACTAAGTCGTTATAATAATAATGTTTCTGTTTAAAGGTGAATATCTATTATCCACCAAGGTGCTCATGAGATTTACAAAGAATTATATGAAAAGAAAGTGATATAGCCATATAAATCGGTTTACAAATAGAAATACAGTGGAACCCTGTTAATTGAATAGCCACTTTGCCAATGAAAATTATTCAATTAACAGGAGTATTCAACTAACAGGGATTATGTCACTTTCCTGTATTCGAGAGGTAAACTTAGCATTTATTCTATTACGTCTGGTTTGACAGAGCTCCATGAGCTCTGTCAGACAAGATATAATAGATTAAATGCCTGTATTGGATGTAGTGAGACTAAAAACTACGGGGGTGTAGCCTGTGCTAAAGGAAAATGTGAACAGACTTTCAGACTTCCGCACACGTGATGGCAATAGCTTATCTTGACTTTGTCAAGTTAAGCTAAAAAAAAATAGTCCTGTCATTAGCTGAAAATAGCTCAGACAAGAGAAATTTAACTTGAAATAACGAACAAGAAAAGCATATGGACTAGTTATTTCTAGAGCTGTAGTTTTCAGAATCGAACAATCGGTTGACATAGTCGACGAATTGTCCACTGGATGTGTCATTCAAAAGTCCCTGAGGGTAGCATAATTGAGCATTGGATTTAAAAACCTGTAGCATAATTAACCATTTACAATATCTTCATATATAGAAATAAATAATTACAATATATCCACCTCCAAAAGTCTGGGAAACCTGAAATTCTAAGTACAGTGGAACCCTATTAATTGAACAGCCATCCTGCTAATGAAAATTATTCAATTAACAGGAGTATTCAATTAAAAGGTATGGTGTCACATTCCTGTATTTTAGAGATAAACTTAGCATTTATTCTATTATATCTTGTTTGACAGAGCTACATGAGCTCTGTCAAACAAGATATAATAGATTAAATGCCTGTATTGGATATACTGAGGCCAAATAGGTCTATAAACAAAGTAAAACTGGGGAGAGTCAGGGTAATTTCTCGACATGTTACAAGACTTTTTATTCAATTAACAGGAGTTTACTCTATAACCTACATTCAATTAACAGGTCAAATTTGTACTGGAGGTATGGTAAATGGTTTTGTGTTGGAAAATTATATTCAACTAGAAACTGTTTTAGCGCACTAAAACATATGTCTCCCCTTCCTTTCTATTTAATGCACTACAAATTATATATACATGAATAATATTGACAAAGGTACCAAATATCTAAGGTCTAGCTCAAAAGAGAAATAAGTTATGACTCTGACAAATAATCCCTTATAAAATACCTGAACTTGACCTTGGGGGGAGGGGGGAGCAAAGGTCAAGATCATGTGATGGTCACCATGGTTTACATAGCCACAGTGCCACATGTTGATACAGCCACATGCCAAATATCTAAGGTCTAGGTCAAAAGACAAAAAAGTTATGCCCGGACAAAATTTCCCTTAAAAAGCACATAAATCTGACCTTCAGATCAAAGGTCAAGGTCACATGAAGGTCATGATGACATGTGGTCTCATTATGATACATCCACATGTCAATCATCAAAGTCCTAGGTCAAAAAACAAAAAAGTTCTGATCTGGACAATTATTCCCTATTTGAAGTACATAAATTTGACCTTGAGGTCAGAGGTCAAGGTCACATGCAGTTCATCAAGGTAGCGGACATGCGGTTTCATGGTGACACATCCACATGTCCAAAAAAAACCCAAATCTGGTCTGGACAATTACTCCCTATTTAAAGTACATAAATTTGACCTTGAGGTCAAGGTCACATGAAGGTCATGATTACATGTGACATGTGGTCTAATTGCGATACATCCACATGTCAAATATCCAAGACCTAGGTCAAAAAACAAAAAAGTTCTGGTCTAGATAATTATTCCCTATTTGAAGTACATAAATTTGACCTTAAGGTCAAAGGTCAAGGTCACATGAAGGTCATCGAGGCAGACGACATGCGGTCTCATGGTAACACATCCACATGTCAAATAACCAAGACCTAGGTCACAAAACAAAAAAATTCTGGTCTGGACAATCACTCCCTATTTGAAGTACATAAATTTAACCTTTAGGTCACATGAAGGTCACAATGGTATGCGACATACCAGCTCATGGTGATACATCCACGTGCCAAATATCTAAGGCCTGGCTCAAAAGACAAACAAGTTTTCGTCCGGACAAAGTTTCCTTGAAAAAAGCACAAATCTGACCTTCTGATCAAATGTCAAGGTCACATGAAGGTCACAATGGCATGCTACACACCGGCTCATGGTGATACATCCACATGCCAAATATCTAAAGCCTGACTCGAAATACAAAAAAGTTCTGGTCCAGAGTTTCCCTCAAAAAAGCGCATAAATCTGATCTTCAGGTCAAAGGTAAAGGTCACATGAAGGTCACTATAGTACACTGCACACCGGTTCATGGTGATACATCCACATGCCAAGTATCTATGTAGGTTAAAAGACAAAAAAATGGCCTGGACAAAGTTTGTATGAGAAGAAGAAGAAGAAGAAAAAGAAGAAGAAGAAGAAGAAGAAGAAAAATATGTACTGAAACAATATGTCTCCCTTCTGGGAAGGGGAGACATAATTAACAGGGATATACAATTAAGAGATATCCTATTAAGTGGGCTCCACTGTATAGTATTTTCAATGTTTTACATTGATAGCCGTCCTGAAGGCAGCCTTGAAGAGAAACATTTTTAATGATTTTTTTTTCTAAGGGAGTTCAGATGCTGAGGTCTTTTGAGATGCTGAGGTCTTTTGAGATGCTGAGGTCTTTTGAGATGCTCTGGCAGCTGATTCCTTAGGTAAGGAGCAGCAAGAGTGATAGCTCTAACAACACATGCAGTAACCAGGTCACAATCAAGTGACTGAACGAAGACAATCACAGAGTTCCGACTGCTTTGTTGGTAGGGTGCATAGATAGGGAGGCATTAAGTCATTGAGAGACTTGTAGGTGAGAAGAGGACTCATGAAAATTAGCAATAGGGTTTTCACAATATTAACCATCTGCACTCTGATGTTAAAATACGAAACTTTAAAGCCCCATTTTCCCCCTTAATACCACTAGGAAACAAACCAGAATATAAGCAAACTGTCATCTGCAAAATGAGGTCCCCAGAGGGTGAATTTAGTGATGCTACCCTGCACAGCAGGGTAGCATCACTAAATTTACCCTCTGTGAACACCAATCTGAATCAGGGTCTCAAAACTAAATAGAAAGTGGTACCCAGAGGATAAACTGACCCACTGTATGGAATAGCATCAGCAAATTCACTCTCTGGGGACCTCATTCTGCAAATGAGAGATTACTTATTTTCAGGCCTGCTAGAAAATGAACCTATTCAATTTTGTTAGACAGAGCTCAATGAACTCGGTCAAACAAGGATGAATTGGTTAAATTCCTAGTTGCATTATGGGAAAAATGTATGGCTTGAAATTTTGATATTTCAACATTAAGAATGCGGAGGTTTAAAAGAAAGGAGCTCAAGTTTGTTGTGCATTATGCAGCTTACCTTCACCACAACTTCTAGATCTTTCTTGTATGTTCTCTCTGTCATCAACAATTCTTTTATTATAAAATATGCTTTATCTGTAGGATATTTCTGAAAGTCATTATAATTGAAGGGTAAATAAAGCTTACAAGTAAATACACAAAACGTCATGATGCATGAATGCATTTGCCAATATGGCACAGCCTAAAGTTCTATCCTTCTGCGATGACATGAGTGTTGTATTGATGAACGTATTCACACATCATAATATTCTATGTTTATAACTCACATCTATGACAAAGAAACCATTTATTTAAAAATTCGGTCTCATTTGTTGAATTTGACAGTTCTGATGTCTGCTTGAAATAAAAACAATAACAAAACTCAGGTGTGATTGACAAACACGTGTGACAGATAGATACATAAACAGAAAACTATATAGAGAGTAATCGTTTGACTGGACTGGTTATGTGAAATAATTCATGAGAAGTGAGGGACGTTGTACAAACACGAGTGCGCGAATGCGCACAAGTGTTTTACAATGTAGTCCCTTTCCTCGAATGAATTATTTCATGTAACCAGTCCAGTCAAGCGATTATTCTGTTTATTACTTTTCATTATTAACGATAATTATATTATTTAACCCTTTAACCTAACGTAACGGCTAAAACCGGCCATCTCTGTTCTAAAAAAATCACCAAATAATTTTCCTTATTTTTCATTTTTTGTCTCTAAAACATAGGTTATGACCCCTCATTGGAACGAGCTTGTCAAGCTCATTCCAATGAGGGGTCATAACCTATGTTTTTGAGAGGAAAAAATGAAAATAATAGCTATTCAAGAATTTTTTTTGCAAGTGTCGTATGCTTTTCATATAAGGTAAAGAGTTAAAAAAAAAACCCCCAAAACAATTAAGTCCCCATTACACCCACGGCAAAGCATCTTCGTTCACGCGCACGGATACATGACATGATTGTTGATTGGAAATCCCAGTAGATCACACTTTGGAAAGTAAGAAAAATCAAAATTAAGTCCAAACAAGTTAGTTATTCGTATTTTTAAGAAATCAGCTGCTGTTATCAGAGAGATATTTGCTTCAATATGTTATAAAATCACACCCCATTTATAGAATAAGTTTAATTTCGTTAATTTTGGTGGTTTTGAACAAAAACATTTAATCCAATTGACATTCAATTCATCGGATGTCACTGCATCTTCTGAATTGATCTATGTCAGAATACAGTGTTTTGATTGGCCAATTACAAAAATTGTAAGGATTTTGTTCTTTTGATGGATCCATGAAGTTAAAACAGTCCATCAACAGAAACCCATATGGAATACGTGTTCCATGCAGATTTGTAAATGTGGAGCTGGGGGAAAAGTAACAGGCAGTTAATAAAAAATTGATTATCATTTCAGTTCCATGGATAATCTTTATGACCCAGATTATCACAGATCATTAATTGACATGAAATTGTTTCCATTCAAAAATTGTGACATTTAAATAATTTTTTTAAATTTTCAGAAAATTGTGACATAGCAATGTTTGTTTGTTTGTTCAATGGGGCTCTCACATTATTAAAAGAAAGGATCTCAAATTTGTCATATGTTATACAGAATTTATAAACCCAGTGTTTAATCCTTCAGGGACCAGAGAATTTTTAAACATTTTCGTTTTACTTTGATAGTTCATATCCTGTGTGACTTTGCAGTTGTTTCAGGGCAAGTCTTGGCTGCCTATACAGGCAGCCAAGACTTTCCTAGAAACAACTGCAAAAGCACTTTTGAATGTAACTTGCAAGTTCACCCAAAGACTGCATGTTGGAGCACCTGTTTTGTTGTAGAAAAGTCAAAATTACACCCCTAAGGGTTAAACCACAGGATCCTAGGATCCACTAGAGTCACCAAAAACCAATCCAGTTCGACCTAACAATGTAATAATTCGAGGGTCTCCAAAATATCTGTGGTTCTAGGCAATTTGTAAGCCACCACAGACCTATTCTATTGAGGACTCTGGAATTTAGATTTTCAAAAAACGGTCTGTCAGCCCTCCCTATATTAGACGCAGTGAAAATATAATCTGAGGCAGTTCAGTGTCCATGTATACATGTATTATGTTCAGTAGGAAATTTTACTGCCAATTTCATATTGAGAATGTGGCCCAAAGAAGGCCCTGGATAGATCCCTGAAACCTTGTCCATTAAATTTTATTTGAGCCTTTGAGACCTGGCATCATAGTGAGATTAGTGAACTTAGATTATAAATTCCACATAAAAACAGGAACTCATTATTTATTTATTTATTGGTGTATTAAGGTTACATACTTGCGCACAAATGCTAATCATGACCGTGACAGTTTCACGGGTAAAGGAAGCCGGAGTACCCAGAGAGAACCACCGAGCATCGACGGGCAACTGTCAGCTCCTCAACATTCTAACTCTGTTCAAGCTCCGATCAAGCAGGATTACAGCGGTCGAAGACATGTGCACCATCAATGTGCAGTACACCTTAGTACATGACATCGTCGTGACCCCATGTAGGCAACAGGAATAAAGTGCCTTGCCCAAGGACACAATGCGGGTCATCCCAGACGGGGATCGAACTCGGAAACTCTAGCATAGAAGTCCAACAGTCTACCACTGAGCCACCACGCTTCCACAGGAACTCATTTGAGATTCTCTCTAACCCCCTCTGTTCAGGCAGTACCCATCTATTGTACTTATATAATGCACTGATGGAAAGAGCTCAGGTTTATTGCAATTCGGGCCACAAACTTTGTTCTGGGAGTAAAAATTGAAAAAATTGTAAAATCTGAAAGTAGTATCTTTTATTTATTGTGGTTTAATCACACTTTTGGCCACCAGGATCACCTGATGTTGGAAGCATCTTTGAAAATGTGTTTTCCCACTTACACTTCTGACCATGCTAAGTAGAAATCAAACAGTTCAATTCTAAAATAAAACAAATATAAACATCATCTTTAGCAGATATGTTAACCTTTCCTTAGTTCATAAGACCTTTATCAAATGTATCTAAACAGCAGACTCGTAATCAAACAAAACTTAGATTTCGACTGTGGTCTTATCGTTGATACTGAGGATAAGAAATGCAGTCAAGGTTGCATTCCATCCAGTAAGATATGGTTCGGATCACACAGTTTAGACACAATAAGACTAGCAAAAGTAAATGTTTAAAAGTATTGAAGAGTACAGTTTTTATTTTGTTACAACAGTTTTGATTACCTTAACTCTTTACACGCTGAGTATTTTTAAAATACTTTTCATTAAATTTAGCCATGGCTGCTGTGCAGCAGCCATGACTAGATTTGATAAAAATTTAATGAAAATTTATTGCAAGAAATCATTAGTCAAATGACTGATACAATTTACAGAGGACAATTTGGTTAGTTGCTCAAATGATACACATTTTTGTTGTAGAAGGTTTCCTGCCCTGGACAGGAATATCCGCCAGCAGCACGCAGAGTTACAGACAACTAGAACTATCACTGAAGGTGATTAATACCCCCGCTTTGGGTTTTTAGAGGAATGCACTTCTGATCATGTAGGCGAAGGCCATAAGGAAATGTATACATAAAGATCATTTTTTGTTGTTGAAATTTGTATTTGCATGTGGCCTTCCACAGAACAGCACTGAATACTTAAAGAGCCCACACATATATGGTTTACATTTGGAAAAACACATTTACAATGTGCAACATGTATGCAAAATCGGTTCATTAATGTAGGAGGAGTTGCACACACAAGAATCCCATTTGAAAACCCATAATAAATCCAAGTTAAAGGGAGATAACCTGGTTAAAATTGTCGCAGATCAAAAATTTGGGAATATGCGTATGTTCACTTAGTTGTGATAATGTTTGAAAGGTTTCGTCAAAATTGATTGATAAATGTAGGAGGAGTTGCACGCACAAGAATTTCATGTAGAAACCCATAATAAATCTAGGTTAAAGGGAGATAACCTAGTTAAAATTGCCACAGCTCAAAAATTTTGGAATATGCGCATGTTTACTTAGTAGTGATGATGTCTGTAAACTTTTGTCCAAATTGATTGATAAATGTAGGAGGAGTTGCGCACACAAGAATTTCATGCAGAAACCCATATTAAATCAAAGTTCAAGAGAGATAACCTGGTTAAAATTGTCGCAGATCAAAAAGTTTGGAATATGCACATGTTCACTTAGTAGAGATGATGTTTGAAAGGTTTCATCAAAATCGGTTCATTAATGTAGGAGGAGTTGCGCACACAAGAATTTGTTCGAACGGAAATACATAATAAATCTAAGTCAAAGGGAGATAACCTGGTTAAAATTGTCGCAGATCAAAAATCTTGGAATATGCGCATGTTCACTTAGTAGTGATGATGTCTGAAAAGTTTTGTCCAAATTGATTGATAAATGTAGGAGGAGTTGCACGCACAAGAATTTCATGTAGAAACCCATAATAAATCTAAGTTAAAGGGAGATAACCTAGTTAAAATTGCCACAGCTCAAAAATTTTGGAATATGCACATGTTCACTTAGTAGTGATGATGTCTGTAAACTTTCGTCCAAATTGATTGATAAATGTAGGAGGAGTTGCGCACACAAGAATTTCATGCCGAAACCCATATTAAATCAAAGTTCAAGAGAGATAACCTGGTTAAAATTGTCGCAGATCAAAAAGTTTGGAATATGCACATGTTCACTTAGTAGAGATGATGTTTGAAAGGGTTCATCAAAATCGGTTCATTAATGTAGGAGGAGTTGCGCACACAAGAATTTGTTTGAACGGAAAAACATAATAAATCTAAGTCAAAGGGAGATAACCTGGTTAAAATTGTCACAGATCAAAAATCTTGGAATATGCGCATGTTCAATTAGTAGTGATGATGTCTGAAAAGTTTTGTCCAAATTGATTGATAAATGTAGGAGGAGTTGCGCACACAAGAATTTCATGTAGAAACCCATATTAAATCAAAGTTCAAGAGAGATAACCTGGTTAAAATTGTCGCAGATTAAAAAGTTTGGAATATGCACATGTTCACTTAGTAGAGATGATGTTTGAAAGGTTTCATCAAAATCGGTTCATTAATGTAGGAGGAGTTGCGCACACAAGAATTTATTCGGATGAAAAGACACAATAAATCTAAGTCAAAGGGAGAAAACCTGGTTAAAATTGTCGCAGATCAAAAATCTTGGAATATGCGCATGTTCACTTAGTAGTGATGATGTCTGAAAAGTTTTGTCCAAATTGATTGATAAATGTAGGAGGAGTTGCACGCACAAGAATTTCATGTAGAAACCCATAATAAATCTAAGTTAAAGGGAGATAACCTAGTTAAAATTGCCACAGCTCAAAAATTTTGGAATATGCGCATGTTCACTTAGTAGTGATGATGTCTGTAAACTTTCGTCCAAATTGATTGATAAATGTAGGAGGAGTTGTGCACACAAGAATTTCATGCCGAAACCCATATTAAATCAAAGTTCAAGAGAGATAACCTGGTTAAAATTGTCGCAGATCAAAAAGTTTGGAATATGCACATGCTCACTTAGTAGAGATGATGTTTGAAAGGTTTCATCAAAATCGGTTCATTAATGTAGGAGGAGTTGCGCACACAAGAATTTGTTCGAACGGAAAAACATAATAAATCTAAGTCAAAGGGAGATAACCTGGTTAAAATTGTCACAGATCAAAAATCTTGGAATATGCGCATGTTCAATTAGTAGTGATGATGTCTGAAAAGTTTTGTCCAAATTGATTGATAAATGTAGGAGGAGTTGCGCACACAAGAATTTCATGTAGAAACCCATATTAAATCAAAGTTCAAGAGAGATAACCTGGTTAAAAATGTCGCAGATTAAAAAGTTTGGAATATGCACATGTTCACTTAGTAGAGATGATGTTTGAAAGGTTTCATCAAAATCGGTTCATTAATGTAGGAGGAGTTGCGCACACAAGAATTTGTTCGGATGGAAAGACACAATAAATCTAAGTCAAAGGGAGAAAACCTGGTTAAAATTGTCGCAGATCAAAAATCTTGGAATATGCGCATGTTCACTTAGTAGTGATGATGTCTGAAAAGTTTTGTCCAAATTGATTCATAAATGTAGGAGGAGTTGCGCACACAAGAATTTCATGTCCGGAAAGACGTACGGACGGACGTACGGACGGACAGACGGACGGACGGACGGACGTACGGACGTACAGGGCGATTCCTATATAGCCCCCACTTCTTCGAAGCGGGGGTATAATAAAAAGTAGGTCAACGAGGGTAACCATCTAATATTTATTTATTTTATTAGGGTTTACTGACACATTAACAGCCAAGGTCATATCGTGTCGGTGACAGTTTTACGGGTGGAGGAAGCCAGAGTACCTGGAGAGTACCACCGAGCAACGACGAGCAGCTGCCAGCTCCCCAACATCGTGACTGCGCATTGCAGCAAAGGCAGGGTTAGATTGGTTGAAGACATGCGTACCATCGATGTGCAGTATGCCTTAGTACACGGCGGTATCATGCCCCCATGTGGACACTCGGGGTTAAGTGCCTTGCCCAAGGATACAAGGCAGGATCAATCGGTTGCTCAGATGGTCACCCATCCAAGGACTAACCGGGCTCGATGTTGCTCAACTTCGGTGATCTGACGAGAACTTGTTACCGCAATGCCACCGCGCCCTCAAACCATCTAATATGAAACGGTTATAATTATGCACTAGAACCGTATAAAAAATTAAACTGAGAAGACAAGGAAGTATATAAACATATATATGGCTCTTAGCCTAGGGACACTACCTTCAGGGCAGATATAGACAGGATAAAAATAAGATGGAAAGAATATAAGAGAAATAGTTACCTCGAAATCTCATTAATTTTGACTGGGCTCCAAAGAGATGATAGTCAAGTTGCTGACAGTACTCATTAATCAATGTTGAAATGACAAATAAAAGTTTGTCTTTGACTTTGACCCTGATATAACCTTAGATCAAAGTCACGACTTTGAGCCAGGAGCAATAATCATAAAAAGTATAAATAAGATCTGTCAATCATACCACTCGGGGAGAGGTAGCACCTTTGTCGATAGGACCCCTTCGCACACCTGAGGGAAACACGAACAAAAACTCCCAAGAATGTCACAATACATCCAATCAAGAAAACCAAGATCCAAAACATCTGCTGAGCACCCTCCCTTCTCCTCCTTTGATGTGCCTGAACATGCAGCCCCAAAACTTCACTCAACAGTCAATGAGGGTTGAAAGGGGCTTGCCCCACAAGGTACCTCCACATGAAACCATTAGATCTGTACCATGTTATGCGGACCAGAGAAAAGTGACAGTGAAATGTCAAAGTTTTTCTAACTGCAGCCTTAACATAGGGCCTGTGACTTTGACCTTGAGGGGCACATACCATATTATAATTCACGGCACAGTGTCTTTTTATAATGCATACTGTTATAAAATTTTGACAAAAATGTTCAGTGGTTAAAAAGTTATGACCCAGACAAACAAAATGTTGTCGACAAATGGACGACAGACAAATCATTACCAAAAAAGTTCTGCTGACACTTGTCAGGCTGAGTTAAAAATTGATTTTTTGAACTTGTTAATATATTGTTTGAAGATCCACTTTCATGGGAATGCATGATAAGACGTGTAAATTTATTTTTGGGGCAGTCATTGTCATAATAAAAGCACTCCTTTTGCTTTGTTACAATTTGTTGGACAGTGCCATTAGACACTTTTAAAATAAATTATAACAAAACATCTGATGAATGTACTTGAAAACAAAATTAATCCAGCTCTCTTATAGTTGCAATATAGACTATCATGGACAAATGAGTGTACTTAGGCCACACAAAGTAGATCATCTGCTTCTCAGGCCATTATTTATAAAATTGCATGTGGGCGAATGTTTTTTTATTTTATTTTTTATTTCTGTAATTATTTCTTTGCCAACAAAAGTTTGTATTCTTGGTTTATGTTTTAGGCCTCATAATTGACAGAACAGCCTGGGTGGTGGTGTATTTCATCCCTTGAGAGCAAGAAGGCTTTGCAATGCTAAAGCAATGCAAAGCGATCTTGCACTCAAGGGACAAATTTATCAATTTTTTTAACCTTGGTAAAATATCAGACATAAACCATTTAATTTTTTTTTTTTTTAAGTTTACATTGGTTATAAAAAGAGTGCATGCGATAGCCAAAAGGA
This sequence comes from Pictodentalium vernedei, assembly GCA_031216915.1. NCBI lineage: Eukaryota > Metazoa > Mollusca > Scaphopoda > Dentaliida > Dentaliidae > Pictodentalium > Pictodentalium vernedei. The sequence continues at coordinate 72,563,591 of CM062290.1, read as the reverse complement.
CCATGCGGGAGGGCCTGATAAACAGATTTTAAATTGTTTTAGGCCTTAATTTGTTAACACGAAACAGACAAAGGAAAAAAAAAAACTCTGCACACTGATGTCAAAAACGTTTTGAGAGGAATAAGAAATAAAAACTCCAGTTTCATGCCATGCACATATTCAACTGTAACTAGTTGTTCAATCACATATGTGATTAAACAATGATGTTTACATGCTACAGAATCAAACGATCACCCATTCATAATTTATGCAAGTCGAAATCAGCCAACAGAAAAGATGCCAGTAGGATGGTATAGTACAGAATCAATGAGACAGACAGTCAAGAGAACTGAAAAGGCATTCCTCCCATTCTAGCATTTGAGATAAAATTACGGCATGGAAGAGCTCTAGGTTGTTTTTGTTTTTTTATATCATGGGTATTTTATCCGTCAAATTTCAGTATTTTTAGGGGGCATACCTCGGTATCGGTTTGGTATTTGGTATCTGAATTGACTGAGATTTGCTGATAGTACCAAAGAGGAATTCGCACTAGGAAAAACAGAATAAGTTGTTGTATCATTCTACCACAGCTCCATGAATGCATCTGCCAATGAGATCAACAGTGGCATTCTTTTATGACCACGAATCACAGTAATTTTGTGAGTTGTTCTAAATGCACCTTATCATTTAAAGACCTATTTCCAAGCCAGAAAATAAGCAGACTGTCATATGCAAAATGGTTCCCAGAGGGTGAATTTAGTGATGCTACCCTGCACAGCAGGGTAGCATCACTAAATTTACCCTCTGTGAATGTCAATCTGAATCAGGGTCTCAAAACTAAACAGAAAGAAGTACCCAGAGGATAAATTGGCCCTCAGTTTGGAATAGCTTCATGAAATTCACCCTCTGGGGACCACATTCTGCAAATGTCAGATTGCTTATTTTCAGGCCTGACTATTTCAGGCTTTTGCAATCTCAGAGCATGTGCCCTGAGCATGCCATCTCTAGGAGGTCCTTCTGACAATATCCAAATCACCTGGGCAGTGATTTCTAATCAGGTAGTCAAGACTTGACTAAAATGACTGCTAAGCAATTGAACATGTACAGGTAGTAGTCTAGTGGGAATTCAGGACAGTTGCCCAGTCCACTGAGGGTAAACAAAACTGAAAAGAAAATCAGTCACTTCTTTCATGAAAATGAACCTTTCAACTGTTATCAAGCCTCAACAGGGACTTATAAATTGTGAATGGAGAGAAATTTGAAAATTCAGATGGTTTTAGGATTCAACGATTGGTTTGGTTTGGTTTTTCTGTATCCCCATGATATTGGTATCAGTTCAGTTTTTCAGCATATTGACCATCTCTAATTGCGATGAAATAAAAATGCTGAGAAAAATATCCCTCCCTGTATTACTAAATTTCCACAAATACTTGCACTCACAAAACTGTAAGTGAGAGAAAGCCTCACCTCAACTTTGGACAAATTTATCAACAGGTAGAGTCCTGAAAACTATATCTCCTATACAAAAGATTTTGTCAGAAATTTGGAGTTCTGTCTTTTCACTTACAGGGCAGTCCTTTTATGATAAAACTAAAACAGGAGTTTCTTCCATTCAACTAATGAAACACACTGTTGAAAAGAGCTCTCGGAACGTTAAATAGATCATGTTATTGTAGCAGCTCAGCCAGAGTCACTAACATCTGTTATTGGTTTAGTTTTAGAATAGATACATTATATCTCATCTTTTAATTTAATCCTTTACCTAATATGAAAAGCAGACGACACCTGCAAATAAAATTCAGGAATAACTAATTTTTTTCATTTTTTGTCTCAAAAACATAGGTTATGACCCTTCATTGGAACGAGCTCGATGAGCTCGTTCCAAAGAGGGGTCATAACCTATGTTTTTGAGACAAAAAATGAAAAAAATAATGAAAATTAATTGCCGATTTTTTAGAATAGTGCTGGCCAGTTTGGGCCATTCTGTTGGGTAAAGGGTTAAATGGCACCTTTTGTTGTGAAATCATGCTGGTTGAGTGCTAGAAGCCAATATTATGGCTCTATTGAAAAGTGCTAGAAAGTGCTAGAAGCCACTTTAGTGGCTTTATACTGTATGCATTTGCTTGAGGTTGGATCGATAGAGAAAATTCTTTTTTTAAATTGTTTGTTTGCAATTTAGTGGACAGTGCCTATTGGCACTCTCCACTAAATTGTAACAAAACAATAATTTATAAACAAAATCTTGCTAAACTAAGGTGACTTGTTCTGGTAGCTTGGTATATTTGAAAAAAAATACCCATGTTTCAAATCACTTTTGAAAAATAATTTAGCACTCGACCAGTTAATAAAAAACAATTTGAGATTCTTATTCAAAAATCAGGAACATGATTGGCCAGAAGGTTAACTAAAAGAATGGTAGGACATGTATTTAACCTATCTGTAGGTTACCACAAGATTCAGAATTTTGTACCCTGATGTAGCATTTAACCATTCTTCAACATGTGTTCCAAATCAATATTACCTGTACCTGACATGGAAGCTCTCTCACAATAAGGGAACATAACCAGGCAAACAGAAAAAAATTGTTGTTGTTGTTGTTGTTGTTCAAGAATATCTTTTTGCAAATGTCATCTTCCAGTCATATGAGGTAAGGATTTAATATGTTGAGAAGTCTTTCCAATAACTTGTCTTTGCTTTGTAGTTCTAAAGATACTCAAAAACAGTTTGATATAACTTACAATGGTATTTTTCCGGAATTGTATTTTCTACAAGGACTCAGAAATGGCCAATATGAATAATAATAATAATGTTCACAAAAATCACCAATGAATTTTCATTATTTTTTGTCTCAAAAACATAGGTTATGACCCCTCAATGGAATGAGCTCGTTCCAATGAGGGGTCATAACCTATCTATGTTTTTGAGACAAAAAATGAAAAAAATTAGTTATTCAAAAAATTTTTGGGCAAGTGTCATCTGCTTTTCATGTTAGGTAGAGAGTTAAAAGGCAGAAATTTAAAGTTAGGTAAAGTGCTGCATCTTTTAAATTGCTGATGACTCATTTTAGACATTTACACTGACAGGTGCATTATAATACTTTCAACAGCCATATTAGCCATACATACAGCTTAACCACTGGAAGGAGTCAAGAATACATCAACGACCTGAGGTACAGTACGGCTGCTGTGAACTGGTCAATTTCCATTTGTGGGCAATATTTCCACGGACACAATAATATTAGATTCCAAGAACAAACTAGAGATGGTCTGTTGCCCGGTATACCTCCACTGTGGCATACATCCTAGTGTGGGTGACTGAAAAAGGGCATTCAATTTTTCTAAGTAAAAAAAAAATCCAATATGGCCACAAGTCAGCCATCTTGAAACCGAGTCGGGAAAAAAATTATGTCACGCACTTCCATTCATCATGTTAATCATTTTTGTGAAGTTTCATGAAAATGCAGCTAAAACTGTGGAAGTAGTTCGCTCCACAAGTTTACATGTGCAACGGACCAACGATGATGACAGACAGACCGATGAATGGAGAAGTTGACTCCTATATACCCCCCACCATAACTTTGTTTTGTGGGGGGTATAATTATAGGACAAATCATCAAAAATTTAATTAATGAAGCACTAGGTAAAACCCGGTACTTCATTAATTAAAATTTTGCTGCTGACGAGTTTTATTAGTCAGTAAACACATGTATGGATATCACTGCCCATACATGGATTATGACCAGTCCACAGTGACTGTACTGTAAATCTTAGCCAGTTCGCTACCATGCTCCCCCTTCAGCAATTAGGATTAAGTGTCTTGCTCAAGGATATGAACGCAGATGACGCTGGTCAGGATCAAACCTACAACCTTTTGATCAAAATCCAATGCTCTAATTAATGAGCCACCATCCTCCCATACTCACAGATAGAAAAGAAAATTCTGGAGGAAAGAATTTGAAAAAGTCTTCTCATATTGGAAAATGAATGAATGAATGAACGAACAAACAAATGAACGAACAAACGAATGAATGAACAAAAACAAATGAACGAATGAATGAATGCTATTTGAGAATAGTACTGTCTGGTTATGGCCATTACGTTGGGTAAAGAGTTGATATTGAGGAGATTGACACTAAGTGCACAGGGGTTAGTTACTCAGTTAATAATGAAAAGTTTCTTAACCAGAAAGTCAGTTTTTTTGTTATAAAAACCTGTTAACTGCCAGATCACACACTAAGGAAAATGTACACTCTCCAAGGATGTGCAATGCACAGAGTTAGTCACATAATAGAGATGAGATGATTTATACCCAGAAAGAAAAGAGTTACTAACCCTGTGCATTACAGAGTTAGTTGGTAAGGGAACATACACTGACTAACCATAGGCATGTATCACATACTACATGAAAATATACACTGACTAAGGCTGTAAAAATTCACAGGATTAGTTGGTTACATATTACCTAGGGTACAGGATTCAAGGAAATAATGGCAATGACCATACTGGATTGTGGAAATATTTTACTGCAGAGAATTAGTTAACAGGCTGCCATATCACACACTACATGTAAATATAGAATATACCCATAGAAGCTTGGTGTAGCCTTTGGCACACGGTTAACACCACTTCACCACGAGTGGTGAACATTTGGTACACCAAGTTACTTTGGGTATATTTTATTTATACCATGATCGTCAGATTATTAAGAGTCACTATTATTTTTTCTTGATTTTACTGAGCACCAGACGAACATACGAGCGAATCTGTTTTTGTTTACACGAGCATTGGTGGGTGGTACTTCCGCCCTCAATTTTATTGCCGAAACAAAATGAAAAAAATAGGCCGATGAAATAGTCAGATGTGTACCCATACGCGCAACTAGTAGAAAGCTGTATGACGGAGGGCCACCACGGATGCCGGCATTATGTACACCATACATGATATGGGTACATATAGAAATGGATTGGAGGAGTGTCTAATTTGATGGATCAAATTATCAGATTTACATAAAAAAAACTACACAGCACAGCACATCAGTAACCTGAATAAATATATAAAGTAACATGACAATCGGATTGATATTTTTTGAGTTATCGAATGCCAAAGGGACTGGAGGAATTTTCAATTTGAAGGATAAAGGGTTAATATCTCCAGATCAAATTATCAGATTTACACCAAAAACTATACAGCTCGGCACATAAGTAACCTGAACACAAATATAATTTAACTTGACAATCCAAGCAATATTTTTCAAGTTATCGAATGCCAAAGGGATTGGAGGAATTTTCAATTTGAAGGATAAAGGGTTAATATCTCAGAATCAAAATAACAGATTTACACCAAAAACTATACAGCTTGGTACATCAGTAACCTGAACACAAGTATAAAGTAACTTGACAATCCAAGCCATATTTTTCAAGTTATCGAATGCCAAAGGGATTGGAGGAATTTTAAATTTGAAGGATAAAGGGTTAATATTTCAGGATCAAAATAACAGATTTACACCAAAAACTATACAGCTCAGTACATCAGTAACCTGAACACAAATATAAAGTAACTACACAATCCAAGCAATATTTTTCAAGTTATCGAATGCCAAAGGGATTGGAGGACTTTTCAATTTGAAGGATAAAGGGTTAATATCTCAGGATTAAATGATCAGATTTACACCAAAAACTATACAGCTCGGCACATCAGTAACCTGAGCACAAATATAAAGTAACTTGACAATCCAAGCAATATTTTTCAAGTTATCAAATGTCAAAGGGATTGGAGGAATTTTCAATTTGAAGGATAAAGGGTTAATATCTCAGGATCAAAATAACAGATTCACACCAAAAACTATACAATTCGGCACATCAGTAACCTGAACACAAATATAAAGTAACTTGACAATCCAAGCAATATTTTTCAAGTTATCGAATGCCAAAGGGATTGGAGGAATTTTCAATTTGAAGGATACAGGGTTAATATCTTGGTAACAAATCATCAGATTTACACCAAAAACTATACAGCTCGACAAATCAGTAACCTGAACACAAATATAAAGTAACTAGACAATCCAAGCAATATTTTTCAAGTTATCGAATGCCAAAGGATTGGAGGAATTTTCAATTTGAAGGATAAAGAGTTAATATCTCAGGATCAAATTATCAGATTTACACCAAAAACTATACAGCTTGGCACATCAGTAACCTGAACACAAATATAAAGTAACTTGACAATCCAAGCAATATTTTTCAAGTTATCGAATGACAAAGAAATGGATACGGACGGATGGACAGACGGACAGACAAAGTATGGACGAACGACGGATGGCCACCCCGGATGCCGGCATTATGTGTACCATACATGGTATGGGTGCACATAAAAAGAAACTGAGCCTTTTTTGTTTTAATAACATACTATTTCGAGTTGTGCATGCTTTATTAACATGAGACAATGCATGTTTGTTATTTTTTAGCATCTTATGAGATAAACCCATTTAAAAACGTAATAAATAATTGCCACTTCCATTTCACTCTTCGCAAGGCGACGTGCGATAAATTTAGACAAGTTTGCATTTAGGTCAACGTCACCAAAGGTCAACGGGGATGTAGTTCTATTGTAGGTGTAAATTTTAACTATTGAAATCCCATTGCTGGCGTGTTCATCACGGATGGTGTGTAAAGCTAAAATTTATGTCATAGGCTTTTCATATATAGTAGAATAGGTAATCATGGTATAAATATGCACTGACTAAGGCTGTAAAAATGCACAGGGTTAGTTGGTTACATGTTACATAGGGTGCAGGATTCAAGGAACTAATGGAAATAATTATACTGGATTGGGCCCCATAAAATAGATCTTTTGTTTCTCAAGACCTTTTTTTGTAAGACTGCATGTGGGTGGTTTTTTGTTTGTTTTTGGAATTATTTCTTTGCCATCTAAAGATCATGTTCTTGGTTTGTTTTATGTTTTAGGTCTCATAATCTACAGAATAGCATGGGTGGTGATGTATTTTGTCCCTTGAGTGCAAGAAGGCTTTGAAATGCTAAAGTTTGCATTGGTTATAAAAAAGAGAGGATGCGGCAGCCAAAAGAACCATGTGGGAGAACCTGAAAAACAGATTTTAAACTTTTTTTGGCTTTGTGTGTGGGATTTTTTTATAAGTGAATTCCTTAAAATGAAAGCATATTCTATTTTGTTATAAGAAAATGAATCAATTGCCTCAATGAATGTAAAGCTGGGAAGAATCTAGTTTATTTTGGGCCAATCAGATGGGTTTTCGACACTAAAAGAGTTAGGATTTCTAGCAGGCAAATCAATGCTAGTAATAAACTACAATGCTAAACAGGAGATATTAGTAGGGTAAACAGCTTCATATCAGCCTGCATCGTATGCCAACACACACACATGCAGGTCATACCCGTGACTTCTTTTTGACAGGAGTCTCTTCAGCCTGATCTATTGAGGGCAGTGATGATAAAAGTCCCAGATTTATATTTAATTCTGTATTACTATCTGTACATACATTGGAGTTGTCACCGGGCAGTGACGATGATGATCTCAGTCTTGGAGGAGATAATCTGTACTCATCTTCCGTAAGTGGAGGAGGTGGCGGTGGTGGTGGAGACTCATTATCTCGGTATGATTCATCACAGCTGGGTGCATCGGACAAGCTTAGATTTTTGAGAAAGCTGAAAATAAAAAAATTACGTCTTATGAAAATAAAAGAATACTGGATACTATTGTGATGGAGAGCAAATGGTGCCTACCAAATATTCTGAAGGCCTAGTAGATCAAAGAGTCAATTCTCTAAAGGCTTGAAATTGTTTGGATTAACTTAACACTTTGATACATTTGTATGTCTTATGACGTACAAAATCAAACTGCGCGTTGAGACTTTTGTACGTCAGATGACGTATGAAATCAAACAGCGTGCTGATACTTTTGTACATCTTATGATGTACGAAATCAAACAGCGCCTTGATCCTTTGTGGTCATTTGTTTTATTATTTTTCGATTTTTTAAAGTTTTAACCTCAATTCCTATTTTCTCCTAAATAGTGCTCAGTGACAACTGTTGAGCCAAATGTTATCGCAGCTTAAAATACTAATATAATCCTGCTGTCAAGACTTCTTTACTGGTTAAGTGCAAGAAGCCACTATCAGGTCTTTCAAATAATGAGGATACCAGAGCAAAAGCCAACACCTCCCTTGCTTATATTTCATATTCAGTCAAACACAAATAATATTTTGTTTATATATAAATTTGTTTTATTACAAATTATTGGAGAGGGCCTGTGGGCGTGGTGCCTGTGGGCACTCTTCAATAATTTGTAATGAAACAGTTTTGAATAACAAATTAAGACCGCCAAAAATAATCTAGCCCACAACCAGATAATCACTAATGTGAAAAATATCTTGTTATTTGTTCTTTCTGACGTTTGACGTCGCATTTTGAAAAAAGTTGAAGAAACTGCATTCCCAGTGACGTTTGAACATCAGAATAATTAAAGTCTCAAAGGGTTAACCCTAACTGTTTGGACTGTCAAGACTTCAGAATAGTGGGCACACCTCTTGCAAATATGATGCTAAAATGGGACATAATTAAATTATCCAATGATTCCAAATCATTAGGTTTCATCCCTTTCCCCTAGACAGTGATCCTAGGACAAAGCATTGTAAAGTTAAGGGTGCAAAAACCAAATCGGAAGCAATCTCTGACCTTGACCATTCATTCACCCACAAATCGATAGGGGATATCTCTTTTCTTAGGTAGTGCACCTGTGAAGTTTCATGATCTCAGGCCAAAGTATTGCCAAGTTAGAGTCAAGAAACCAAATCAAAGGAAGGATCCCTGTGACCTTAACCCTTCATCCACAAATCTACAGGCCTCATCCATTTCCCTTCGGCAATGTACATGTGAAGTTTCATGATCCTGGGCTAGAGCATTGTCAAGTTAAGGTCAAGACACCAAATCAGAAGCACCTTGTGACCTGTGATCTCCCCTCCCCCCTCCCCCAGGTGTTTCTATTTGACAGATCAAATGGATACTGAAGGTATTATATGCAATTAACAGGGTTGAAATATCCAGTTAAGTTTGTTCTGTTTTACCAGGGTTTAATGACACTTTCTACAGTTATGGTCACAAAGCGTCCAACAGTTTTAAAGGTGGACGAAGCACAGAGTAAATAAAAGGCCACCCGGTCATAAGTCCCCCCTCAAAAAAGTGTGCAATTCAAGGTATTTAAAATGAAAGTGTCAATGATACTGTAGCTTAACTTGTGTGTCGTGTTTGATGAAAAGGATAATGTTCAATGTTTATGAAATAAGACAAGAATTGTGATAATTGGGAATATGTTCATTTCTGTTCCCTGTATGCTATGTTTTTGATAAATATAATATGAGGTGTACACTGTACTAAAGAGCTGAGGGGTGGGTTAATATGACCTCACAGTTAATGTATGTGGCCCTCACAGTTAATGTATATCAACGAACATTACCAAGTTACAGTGAAATTATTTCAAAACGAGTCATCCTATCAAGTTACATTGAAATCCCTTCATAAATATGGCCTGTAGACTGTGCTAAAGGTTTTCAGGCTTCGGGCCCCTGTAGCCATCAGTTTCTCAATTGCGTCCAAAGGGGACTTTCTTATCTAGACATTATATGAAGTCAACCTACCAAGTTACAATGAAATCCCTTCATAAATATGACCTGTAGACTGTGCTAAAGGTTTTTGGGCTTTGGGCTCAGGCAGCCATCATGGTTGAATGATCGCAACCAAAAGGGGACATTCTCATCTGGGCATCATCTGGAGTGATCCTACGAAGTTACAACGAAATCCCTTCATAAATATGACCTGTAGACTGTGCTCAAGGTTTTCGTGCTTCGGGCCCCTGAAGCTGTCACAGTTGACCAATCACGACCAAAAGGGGATGTCATCATCTAGGCATTATATGGAGTCAAACTTACAGGTTACAATGAAATCCTTCCATAAATATGACCTATAGACTATGCTAAAGGTTTAAGGGTTTTGGGCTCGGGCAGCCTTCAAGGCTGAATGATCGCGACCAAAAGGGGACGTTCTCATCTAGACATTATTTGGAGCCATCCTACCACGGTACAATGAAATTCCTTCATAAATATCACCTGTAGACTGTGCTAAAGGTTTTCAGGCTTCAGGCCCCAGTAGCCATCGCAGTTGCCTAATGGTGTCCAAAAGAGGCCGTTCTCATCTAAACATTATATGAAGTCAACCTACCAAGTTACAATGAAATCCCTTCATAAATCTGACCTGAAGACTGTGCTAAAGGTTTTTGGGCTTTGGGCTTGGGCAGCCATCATGGTTGAATGATCGCAACCAAAAGGGGACACTCTCATCTGGACATCATCTGGAGTGATCCTACGAAGTTACAATGAAATCCCTTCATAAATATGACCTGTAGACTGTGCTCAAGATTTTCGGGCTTCCGGCACCTGTAGCCATCACAGTTGACCAACCACGACCAAAAGGGAATGTCATCATCTAGGCATTATATGGAGTCAACCTAACAAGTTACAATGAAATCTTTCCTTAAATACGACCTATAGACTATGCTAATGGTTTTTGGGCTCGGGCAGCCATCAAGGGGATGTTCTCATCTAGACATTATTTAGAGTCATCCTACCAAGCTACAATGAAATTCCTTCATAATTATGACCTTTAGACTGTTCTAAAGGTTTTTGGGCTTCGGGCCCCTGTAGCTGTCACAGTTGCCCTATCGTGACCAAAAGGGGGCGTTCTCATCTAGACATTATATGAAGTCAAACCTACCAAGTTACAATGAAATCCCTTCATAAATATGACCTGTAGACTGTGCTAAAGGTATTCAGGCTTCGGGCTCGGACAGCCATAATGGTTGAATGATCGCAACCAAAAGGGGACATTCTCATCTGGGCATCATCTGGAGTGATCCTACGAAGTTACAATAAAATCCCTTCACAAATATGACCTGTAGACTGTGCTCAAGGTTTTCGGGCTTTGGGCACCTGTAGCCATCACAGTTGACCAATCACGACCAAAACGGGATGTCATCATCTAGGGATTATATGGAGTCAACCTAACAGGTTACAATGAAATCCTTCCATAAATATGACCTTTTGCCTATGCTAAAGATTTTTGGGCTCGGGCACCCATGAAGGCTGAATGATCGTGATCAAAATGGGACGTTCTCATCTAGACATTATTTGGAGTCATCCTACCAAGTTACAATGAAATCCCTTCATAAATATGACCTGTAGACTGTAATAAAGGTTTTTGAGCTTCGGGCACCTGTAGCCATCACAGTTGCCCAATCACGTCCAAAAGGGGACTTTCTCATCTAGACATTATATGAAGTCAACCCACCAAGTTACAATGAAATTCCTCAATAAATATGACCTGTAGACTGTGCTAAAGGTTTTCAGGTTTGGGGCTCGGGCAGTCGTCACGGTTGGCAGATCACGCCCAAATGGGGAAATTCTCATCTAGACATCATAAGGAGTCATCCTACCAAGTTACAATGAAATCCCTCCATATTAAACATAACCTGCAGACTGTGCTAAAAGTTTTTGGGTTTCGGGCTTGGGCAGCCATCATGGTTGACAGATCATGCCCAAAAGGGGACGTTCTCATCTAGGCATTGCACAGAGGCATCCTACTAAGTTACAATGAAATCCCTTCATAAATACGACCTGTGGACTGTGCTAATGGTTTTCGGGTTTTGGGCTCGGGCAGCCATACCGGTTGACCGATCGCGACCAAAAGGGGACATTCTCATCTAGACATAACCCCAAACCTGCATATGAAATTTCGTGACGATCAGACTAGAACTGCGGGGTGTAGCCCGTGCTAAAGGAAAATGTGAACAGACTCACAGACTTCCGCAAGCGTGACGGCAATAGCTTATCTTGACTTTGTCAAGTTAAGCTAAAAAATTGAATTTTTCAAAGTTGAAAAAGGGACCTAACCCTTGCAAAAAAGTCGGACCAAACCCAAATCTGAACTTGACCTGTATTTTATGTTGATACAACTACATACAACATTTTATTTGATTTGGACAACAACAACTAAAGTTATCATCGGGAAACCCCAAAAATGAATTTATGAAGTTGAAAAAGGGGTATAACTTTGACAAAAATTATCGAACTGCACCCAGATTCAAACTCAACCTATATTTTATAATTTTATATCGATACACCTACATACCTTATTTCATATGATTTGGCCCCCAAAAAACTAAAGTTATCACTGGGAAACTAAAGTGGGATGGACAGATGCATGCACAGACAGATGGACACTGGCTATTTCAACAAACCTCTGAGAAAAAAAATTTCAAGGGACAACTACTGAGCAATGGCAAGTGTCATGCCCAAGGACACAATGCTGGAGAGGATTGAATGGTCAACCTTTCGATTTGAAGTCTCTAACCATTGAACAACTGCACTCCCATCCATTGAAGTGGGCGTCACTCAGTTCCAATTAGTACTGAAATGCTTAACCGGATAACCGGTTTGAAACCGGTTACCTACCTAACCGATTTGAAAAAAAACGTCAACCGGTTATCCGAAATATCGATAGTGATCTCCATTCCACGGTTAAAACATAATAAATCTGCCGCTTCTCCTTTGGGATAGATGCACCTCGAAGCCGCGTTGTATATATTGAGAAATAATCGACTTTGGCTTCAAGACATTAGTAATGATCGGCAATTTTTGTGAGTACTGAGTAACTGCAGAAATTATTCCGTAGTATGTATACAAACGAGTACTCGACAACGTTCGTTTGTATACATACTACGGAATAGTTTCTGAGAATACTGCTTTCCAATTCCTATAGTTTTGATCCGAGATTCAGTGAAATAATGGCTATGGATAACCGGATATTAAGCGGTTATAGCTCTCGGTTAGTCGGTTGTGAAAATAAGCCAACCGTTTCAGCCCTAGTTCCAATGATATAAAAAAAAATTCAAGCCAATGAAAGATTCACAGAACTTAAAACAAAACCTACCTGTTTCTTTGTTCTTCTACATGAACAACTTCTTCAGGAATATTCTCGACTTCTGGACTCCGAGTCAGATGTCGTTCCTCAATAACTTGATTAAGTTCTTTGGAGTTGAGTACAGGGACAGAGTACTTCCGATCTATGGCAGGTTTCTTGATTATTTCACTGTAAGCAGGTGGAGGCGAGTGTAGAATACTTGGAGGTGGGGTAGGAGCTGCAAATAGATAATTAAAAGTCAGTGAAGATTACATAGTAAGCTTAGTTGGTTGGGTGCTAGAAGACACTATCAGGGTTTTAAAAAATGAAAGTGTCAATGACACTGTAGCTTAACTTGATTGTGTGTTGTGTTTGATGAAAAGGATAATGTTCAATGTTTATGAAAGGATTATGAAATATGACAAGAATTGTGATAATTGAGAATATGTTAATTTCTGTTCCCTGTATGCTATGTTTTCAATAAAAAATAATTTGAAGTGTAGGCTGTACTAAAGAGCTGAGGGGTGGGTTAATGTGGCTCTCACAGTTAATGTATGTCAACCAAAGTTACCAAATTACAGTGAAATAATTCCAAAATGAGTCATCCTATCAAGTTACAATGAAATCCCTTCATTAATATGGCCTGTAGACTGTGCTAAAGGTTTTTGGGCTTTGGCCTTGTGTAGCCATCACGGTTGACCCATCCCAACCAAAAGGGGACGTCCTCATCTAGACGTTATACTGAGTCATCCTACAAAGTTACAATGAAATCCCTTCATAAACACAACCTGTAGTCTGTGCTAAAGGTTTTAGCCTCAGGCAGCCATCATGGCTGAATGATTGTGACCAAAAGGGGAGGTTCTCATCTTGACATTAACTGGAGTATTCCTACCAAGTTACAATGAAATCGTTCATAATTTATTTATTGTTGTTTAAGGTCACATACTTCTGCACAATGGCTAATCATGACCACAACATGGAGATAAAGTCAAGGTCAGTTAATCGTTTATACCCCGTGTTGGTTATTTTGGAGGACTTGCACCCCAAGCATTAGTGACTGGGTCCTATTTTACCAGTGAAACAGAGCTTGTTTACCACAGTAAACAGGCACTGCTTCACTTCCCGGGGTTCCCACGGGGGAAATCGTTCATAAATATGACCTGTAGACTGTGCTAAAGGTTTTTGGGCTTCGGGCCCCTGTAGCCATCACAGTTGACCGATCGTGATCAAAAGGGGAAGTTCTCATCTAGACATTATATGTAGTCATCCTACCAAGTTACAATGAAATCCCTCCATAAATACGACCTGTAGACTGTGCTAAAGGTTTTTAGGTTTTGGGCTTGGGCAGTCATCACGGCTGACAGATCGCAACCAAATGGGGAAGTTCTCATCTAGACATTATACGGAGTTATCCTACCAAGTTACAATGAAATCACTCCGTATTAAATATGACCTGTGGACTGTGCTAAAAGTTTTTGGGTTTCGGGCTTGGGCAGCCATCACAGTTGACAGATCATGACCAAAAGGGGACGCTCTCATCTAGATATTATACAGAGTCATCCTACCAAGTTACCATGAAATCCCTTCATAAATACGACCTGTAGACTGTGCTAAAGGTTTTCGGGTTTTGGGCTCGAGCAGCCCTCATGGTCGACCACTCGCAACCAAAAGGGGACGTTCTCATCCAGACATGACCTCAAACCTGCATATGAAATTTCGGGCCGATCGGACAAGAACTACAGGGTGTAGCCGGTGCTAAAGGAAAATGTGAACAGACTCACAGAATTCACAGACTTCCGCATGCGTGATGGCAATAGCTTTTCTTGACTTTGTAAAGTTAAGCTAAAAATGAGGGTACCAGAGCAAAAGCCAACATTTTCCTAGCTCGTGTTTCATATTCAGTCAAATGCAAATAATGTTTTTGTTTATATAAATTTGTTTGATCACAAATTATTGAAGCGTGCCCTTTGGCACGCTTTAATAATTTGTAATAAAACAAATTTTGGTGAACAAATTCAGACCACCAAAAATTATGTAATCCTCAACTGGTTAAAAACTTATCAAACTGTTGGTTTCTCAAAATGTAGTGCTAAAATCACTCCCATAAGCTTTATATACTAAGTATTCACTGGTTCAATACACTATACACAAATGTGCCAACCAATGGGTGGGCATCAGAGGATTCAATACATACTGAATTAATTTAAAATTGCGGGCACAAAAAGAAAATTGCATCTTATGGAACCTAGTTTATCTGCTTGGTGCATGAAGAGCAAATTTACTAGCTAAGTACTCAAGTATTTGCTGGACTAGTAAGTTATTGTATTGGTAGGCAAATTTACTTATTTATTGGGGTTTAATGACACTTTCAACAGCCAATGTCGGACAGTTTTACAAGTGGAGGAAGCTGGAGTACCTAGAGAGAAACCACCGAGCAGTGTCAAACAGCTGTCAGACTCCCCAATGTACTAACTCCACACAAGAAGGATTAGCAGTGGATGAAGACAGGTGAACCATCGATGGGCAGTTAGCCTTAGTACACACGTGGGGCAATCAGGAATAAGTGGATTGTCCAAGGACACAACACAATTATCCCTGGCAGGGATCGAACCATGGACCTTTTAGTTTGAAGTTAGGTTGGTAGATATCTACCTGCCAGGCAAGCCCAAATATAAGCTATCTGTCATTTGCAGAATGAAGTCCACAGAGGGTCAATTTGCTGATGCAATCCCATACAGTGATCCAATTTATCCTCTGGGTACATCTTTCTGTTTAGGTTTCAGACCTTCCGATTGAGGTTCACAGAGGGTAAATTTAGTGATGCTACTCTGCTGTGCAGGCTAGCATCACCAAATTCACCCTCTGGTGACCTCATTTTGCAGATGTTAGTCTGCCTATTTTCAGGCTTGTTGCCAGGTAGCTGCAAAACAAATCACATAATTTAGCAAATGGCAAAAAATTTGACTCATACTATCAAAAAATCCCAGCAGATGCCATCTATGTAAGAATTCATTTTTCATTGGTGTTTAAGGTCACTTTCAGCATCTTTGGCTTTCTCATGATTGCAACACAGGTACATGTATGAAGTCAAGTTTAGCCAATCGTTTACACCTGTGCTGCCCACTTTAGATGACTTCCACTCCAGTCATTGGTTCCGGGTCCTATTTTACCAGAAAAGCATTAGTTATTTACCAGACGCCTTAGTATGGAAACAGAGGTTTTTTCACTCATGAAATTCTGTCACACATGGTTGAAGAAGACTATTATTATCCTCGATGGGTGTCCGGGTGGGATGGGGAACTCCCACCCGAGGGGCAAGATATTTGAGCAAGACACGAGGCTTGCCTCGTGTCTGGCTCAAATATCTTGCCCCGAGATACCGATACCCAATGAGGATGATTTTTTTCCCACCATTTTTGGGATGCGACTCCATTAATAAGAAAATATATTTTCCAGGAAAAAGTAATTCTTAGTGCATTCATTAGAGGAGAAAACCAAAAAGATATTCAGAAAGCTTGTCGAGACATATGGTATATACTTCAAAATACATCAGGCTAGCACCGCACATTGAGGGTTAATATACTGAAGCAACCTCAAATGAAATCAACATGTCTGCACACGTCATTTCCAGACATGTAAATTCAGCCAAATAATTGTCTTATGTTTCGGCTTCTACCTCATCGATCCTCCAATAATCTTTATATTTCTCTCCAATAAACTGATAGAGCAATTTGAGGTGTGCTGAAGTTTTTCTTGGAGTGTTCTGGTTTCGAATTTCATATTTAAAGTTGTATTTAAAGAAGGAGAACGGCCTTTCATTTTGTTTGTTTATACATGTGCAGACGTGATTTGCTATGATTAAATAGCTCCGGCGCTAATTAAATATGCAAATAAGTTGGTCACGTGAGTGGGTTGAGATAGCTGTCACGTGGGTGGAGTGAGACAGGCATATCTCTTCCAGCTGTCTCAGTACCTTAATGGTGGGAGAATTTCTAATCCCTTACCAAAACATGAGCCCCATATTTAAAAAAAACCCCTTAAGATCAGATTCAAGATTCTTGACTCGAAGTTCATTCAACTCTTAACTCCGCTGATATTGGGTGTCAAATCAATATTTTGAAAAAAAATAGAGTGAAAACTCGGCGGAGTTCATCATTTCCAGAACTGTTCATTATTTTTTCCAATACAAGTCAATATAGTTCTGTGTTTTAAGTTGACTTTCAACCCTCTCAAATGGTATGAATAAATATTTGCGTCAAGAAAATTCAATGGTTGGTTAGTGAACAGAAAATTAACCAATAAACTGAATAAACAGCTTAACCCTTTTCCTAATGCAATGGCCAAAACCGGCCCACGCTATTCACAAAACTCACAATTCAATTTTCATCACTTTTTAATTTTTTGTCAGAAAATCATCGCTATGACCCCTCATTGGAACGAGTTCATTGAACTCGTTCCAATGAGGTGTCATAAGCTATGTGTTTGGCGCAAAAAATGAAAAAAATTAGTTATTCAAAATTTCTGTTTGCATGTGTCGTCTGCTTTTCGTGTTAGGTAAAGTGTTAAGAGGAGCAATAAAAAATTAACCCTACAGCCCTATAGATTTAAATTTTTATTGAACCTTCTCGCAAAGCAAAAATAGAATCACCAAATTGCTATAGCTAGTATTGTGTTTTGTCACACACCTATTCATGTAAAACATGGGATTTCCACTGTTCTGCCTGTACGATAAAAATAAAGTTGTATCGAACATGTGGTGATACAAAACAAACGTAAACAGAGAAGGAACCCAACTAAATAAATTACATCAACCATTGGTCAAATGAACCGGAGTCAAGACTGCTTTGAAATTCCAAGTTCCTCATTTAGATTTGTTTACCCGGGATATTTAAACTATCAGATTCGAGACAAAAATTTACAAAATAAAAATAACATTCTAACTGCTTGTTCCTTGACAAATACTTTCCACAACTTGCCATATAATGATGAAGTGTGCTATACTTACTACCTATTTTAACACTTTTTGTTGTGTTATTCCCCGCAGTTTAGTCAATATTTGAAGTTCGATCATCGTGACACTGATAAGTGTCAATTGATTTCGACCAATTGAATGCCATAAAAATTAAAAAGAAAATTAAGGTTGGTACCCTGACAAATAACAGTGATGTCTTGTTAGCAAAGAAGGAAACACAGCAATTATCCAGTTAGAGTGCTTTTAGTTCAATTTTCGTGTACACTGGTTGTTACGTGGGAGGTGTGTGATAAATACAGAACCGCACATATGTTTGAATGGGTTAAGAATTATCGCATTTGATTGCTTCGGCCCCAAATATCACTCAAGCCTTTGGCTCTCGCACTTGATTGCATTGGCCCAGAATATCACTCGAGCCTTCGGCTCACGTGATATCCTGGGCCAAAACAATCTAGTGCGATAAATCTTAACCCATTCAAATGTATGTGCGGTTCTGTATACTGATGCCTTTAGATCTTGAATAAAGACTTGAATCTTAGATAGATTTTAAAGTTTTCTTAAAAAATATCTGACTCGAGTAAAACTCAAACTTGAGACCACTTTTGGACTTGAGTTTTTTCAAAATATGAGGCTGTGCGTGTTTATGTTAGTTTGAACAATATTTTATTCCAGACTATAGATGCACACAATTACAATTCAGACGTTAATTTACAAAATCGTGAAAAAAGGTTCAGCATCAAGCTTGAGGCTTGCATGTTTATATTGAAGTTTGAGGTGAAATTCAGTATCTGCGACTGTTTCACATCTGCAGCATAAGTATAAAGTCAGGGTTGCTTAATGTTGATACCAAGAGCTACACAAAGTGTGGGCCGCTGCCCCCAATGCATAGGCATGTTTGAAGTAACCTTAAAGTATTGTGGGACAGAAGAATTTTCTAAGGTGAATGAAAAAGGGCCATAACTCTGTGAAAAATTATTGGATGGAACCCATTCCTTGAGCATATCCGTTCCCCCATGTAGGTCTATCAGCATACCAAAGAAGATACAAATCTGACTGATGGCTTTGAAATTACAATTCAAAATGTATGTATGGACAGACAGACGATGGAGTCTGTCTTCACTAGATACCCTGAATCTTCAATCGAGGGTCGGGGGCATGATAAAGCTTCCCACATCAGCACATCAGTAGACTCACATCAGACAATGAATGGGACATATAATATGGATAGAGAACCTTTCTACCACAGAAATACAAGCACTGCTCTTGACAGGTTTCCCAATGGGGATCTTTCCAAATGGGTCACAAAAAGGCAACTAACTAGCTCAATCACATTAAGGTCTGAGTCAGAATATTCTGAGCCCTAATATAAGCCTTAGGACAAGAGCAATTATGGTGTAAACTTTCTTCCAATCAAACCTGCATTAAATGCTTTTCCACAACAAAAAGCATAACCAACAATTTGCTGAACAGAATCGAACAGAATTGAAGGTGTCAGATAACCACAAAAAAAATTTCAATGAATTTTGCTACTCTGAAAGAAAACCAGATTCTGTTATTGATCGCTGAAAAGCTGAGAAAGCCATCTTAGGATCAATGGCATTACTAGTGAAGGAAAATAAAAATTTCCCATGATAAAATCCAACAACTTATTTCCAATGGTACGGCACTTTTGGAACAAAACTTTCACCACTGGCTGCTTCCAAATTTCCAACAAAAGCCGGGACAAAGATGCCAAACAAGATGAATGGAATCAATGAAACTAAAATTTTCCTTTTTCTTTCCAGACACAGGAAACCACTCTTCTAACTGGATTCTGAAACACATAACTCTTTTCTATGAAAGCCACAGACTACATTTTAACCCATAACTACCCACACAATCACAAACTGCCCCTTTCACTGAAATCGTTGCCCCAAGGGTATTCTTCCTTGAGAACTCGACTGCTAGCATGCATTTATCTTAACAGTGTTTTAACATCATTGTTGGCTGCCTGTACAGACAGCCAAGAATAATGTGGAAACACTGTTAAGTCATCTTTTGCTGTATACATTTATCTATTTATTTATTGGGGATTAATGCCATTTTCAACAGCCAGGGTCACCTTGTGTTGAACAGTTTTACGAGTGGAGGAAGTGGGAGTATCCAGAGAGAACCACCAAGCAGAGTAGAGCAAATGTCAGACTTCTCAGTGTACTAACTCCACACAAGCATGGTCAACATTGGTTGAAAAAAAGTGCATCATTGATGTGCAGTATACAATTCCACCATGCCCATACATAGCCAATCAGGATTAAGTGAGTTGCACAAGGACACAGTATAGTACCCCTAGTGGGGACTGACCCCTGGACCTTTCGGTTAGAAGTCCAAAGCCGTAACCACTGAGCCACCACGCTCCCTGCTATATACATATATATTTGGAAGTTATTAACATAAAAATATGAGGGCAAGAGAGTTAAATCAGCTTCTTCAAATAAGGGGTGGGGTCGGGCCATAACTTTTGGAAGAGAAGTCAAATATTTAAATTTGGAGAGAGTAAAAAAAAAACCCAGTGTTCATCCAGTGTTATAGGTAAAGGGTTGGGTTCCTTCTAAGTGCATTACCAAGATGAACCCGGCAACATTAATAACATTGTATGCGTGTGTTGACTGCAGAATCCTACACATAACACACTTAATCCAACAACCAATAAACATATCTTGAATCATGCAACTTCTCTATCACTGAGCTGTTCATCAATAACCCTTTAACTGACACAAGCTACCTATAATAGCACAATTTTTACTATTTCCTCCATAATTTTTTAAAAATCCATTTTTTCCATTCAACACATAGTTACGGGTACAGTCCAAGACAAAATAAGTTGTAGGATAACCACTATAAACTACGTATCCTTCTCTTCCTATACTGATAAAACCAGAAGCTGATATCATTTTCTGGAAAGCTCTCAACGAGAGCTTTCTAGAAAATGATGTCAGATTCTGATCTTATCAGTGCAGGAGCAGCAGTTTACTTAGTTTATTGCAGTTATGCTACAGCTTATTTTGACTTGTACTTTTCAATCCCTCTTTGGAATGAGCTCATGGAGTTGGGGAGGCATGAGGCATTGGAGAGGGACATGGTGGTGCAGTGTACTAAGGCATACCGCAAGCTAATGCATCATTTGCGTTCAACCGCTGCTAATTCTGCTTGTGCCAGCCAGGTAAGTTGAGTCTGACAGTTGCTTGCCACTGCTCAGTGGTTCTATCTGGCTTCCACCACCTGTATCAATGTCCAACATGATTTCATCCTGTTGAAAATGTTGTTAATCCTTTGCCCAATGTAATAACCAAAACTGACTGGTGCTATTCACAATGAAAGTGTCAATGACACTGTGGCTTAACTTGACTGTGTGTAGTGTTTGATGAAAATGACATATGTTCAATGTTCATGAAAGGATTATGAAATAAGACAAGAATTGTGACAAATGAGAATATGTTCATTTCTGTTCCTTGCGTGCTATGTTTTCAATAACGAATAATTTGAGGTGTAGACTGTACTAAAGAACTGAGGCCTGGGTTAATGTGGCCCTCACAGTCAATGTACGTCAACCAAAGTTATCAAGTTACAGTAAAATCATTCCAAAATGAGTCATCCTACCAAGTTACAATGAAATCCCTTCATAAATAAAACTTGTAGACGGACCGGCAGTCACCGCTGACCGATCTTGACCAAAATAGGACAGTTTCATCTGGATATCATACCAAGTTATCCTACCAAGTTACAATGAAATCCCTTCATAAAAACAACCTGTGGACAGTGCTAAAGGAATCTAGGTCACGTGACCAGGTGGTGGTAACGGCTGACTGATCGTAATCAAAATAGGACAGTCTCATCTAGACATCATACAGAGTTATCTTTCCAAGATACAATGAAATTGCTTCATAAATATGAACTGTAGACTGTGCTAAACAAATCTAGGTCACATGCCTGTGCAACCATCACGGTTGACCGATCACGGCCAAAATAGAACATTCTCATGTAGACATTATATTGAGTCATCCTACCAATTTACAATGAAATTCTAAATGCAAGCTGTAGACTGTGCTAAGGAATCTGGGTAACGTGCCCCTGCAGACGTCACAGTTGACTGAACCCAATCAAAATACGACATTGTCATCTAGACAATATACGGAGTCATCCAACCAAGTTACCATGAAATCCCTTCATAAATACGACCTGTAGACTGTGCTAAAAGTTTTCGAGTTTTGAACCCATGCAGCCGTCATTGTTGACAGATCGTGACCAAAAGGGGACGTTCTCATCTAGACATCATACAGAGCCATCCTACCAAGTTACAATGAAATTCCTTCATAAATATGACCTGTAGACTATGCTAATGGTTTTCGGGCTTCAGGCCAGGGAAAAGATGGTTATATCAGCCGTTTTCAAAATAGAAGGTCATGGTCAAGGTCACCCCACACTGGCACCCCGATAAAGTCAAAATGATAGATGGGTCAATATGCCCGCACATGTGAAATTTCAGCCCAACAGGTCCGGTCGTTTTTGAATTAATAGGTCACGGTCACCAATTTCAAGGTCAAGGTCACCCTGATAAAGTCAAAATGATCGATGGGTCAATATACCTGCATATGTGAAATTTCAGCCCAATCGGCCCAGCCGTTTTCGAATTAAATGGTCAAGGTCACCCCGATAAAGTCAAAATGATCAAAGGGTCAATATACCTGCACATATGAAATTTTAGCCCGATCGGCCCAACTGTTTTCGAAATAAAAGGTCAAGGTCACCAATTTCAAGATCAAGGTAACCCTGATAAAGTTAAAATAATCGATCGGTCGATATACCCGCACATATGAAACTTTAGCCCAATTGGCCCAGCCGTTTTTGAAATAAAGGGTAAAGGTCACAATTTCAAGGTCAAGGTCACCCCGTACAGGCACCCTGATAAAGTCAAAATGATCGATGGGTCAAAATAAATTTCAGCCCAATCGGCCCCTCAAACCTGCATGTGAAATTTTGTGATAATCGGACAAGAACTATGGGGTGTAGCCTGTGCTAAAGAAAATGTGAACAGACTCACAGACTTCCACATGCATGATGGCAATAGCTTATCTTGACTTTGTGTCAACTTAAGCTAAAAATCACCATTCACTTATTTTTTTAATTTTTTCTCTCAAAAACATAGCTTTTGACCCCTCATTGGAACGAGCTTGTTGAGATCATTCCGATGAGAGGTCATAAGCCAGGTTTTTGATAGAAAAAAATTAGTTATTCAAGAGTTATATTTGCAATTGTCATCTGCCTATCATGTTAGGTAAAGGGTTAAATCCCAAATAAACAAGCCATGAACAATCCCTTGATATTTGGCCTCCCAATATTGGACAGACATCCACTCAAACCTTCATTTGCTGGACTAATAAAAACTACTTAATTGAATAGCCATGATGTCAAGGAATTAACAAGAATCGGTCCATTTTCCTATCGTCTAGTTATGGAGCTCAGTCAAACAAGATATAATAGATTAAATGCCCAGTATGGATGTAATGAGGCCTAACAGGTCTATAAACAAGTTCAGTGGTTGTCAGAAGGAATATTCGATAAATTGAGAAGATCAGCATTCGCCATGCTGGGTCACATGAGGGAGGGTAGATACCTTTGTTTCCAAAACAAATTGCACGTGGATTAATTAACACTTTACCTAACATGAAAGGCTGACAACACTTGGAATCAAAATTCTTGAATAACTAATTTTTTACATTTTTTGCATCAAAAGCATAGCTTAATGACCCTTCATTGGAACGAGCTAAGAAGCTCGTTCCAATGAGGGTTCATAAGCTATGTTTCTTAGACAAAAAATGAAAACTGAATGGGGATTTTTTGTGAACAGCGCTGACCAGTTTTGAACGTTACGCTGGGGAAAGGGCTAATAAGCACAATCCTAGTCAGAAAATGTTGTGACGTGAACTCGATTCAGCATCAAATAAATAGATACAGTGGAACCCTGTTAATTGAATAGCGACTTTGCCAATGAAACTTATTCAATTAACAGGAGTATTCAATTAACAGGGATTGTGTCACTTTTCTGTATTCTGGAGATAAACTCAGCATTTATTCCATTATATCTTGTTTGACAGAGCTCCATGAGCTCTGTCAAACAAGATATAATAGATTAAATGCCTCTACTGGATGTAATGAGGCCAAATAGGTCTATAAACAAAGGAAAACTGGGGAGAGTCAGGGTAATTTCTTGACAGGTTGCAAGATTTTCTATTCAATTAACAGGAGTTTACTCTATAACCTATATTCAATTAATAGGTCAAATTTGTACTAGAGGTATGGTAAATGGTTTTGTGTTGGGAAATTATATCCAATTAACATGGTTATTCAGTTAAGAGACATCCAATTAAGTGGGCTCCACTGTATTGGTATATTATGCACTTGATGATCTGTGTTAAAATACACTTTTATAGTAAGTATCAACTGTAATATTATTAATAATATGATAAATCTGAGTTGAAAACAAAACTTTCAGTTACGAACACATTGAAATGTGACTGTGTGAAGTGAAAATCCAGTTGCGTATCTTTGTTGCTTTTACCATTTCAAGGGGGCGCGGTGGCTCAGTTGGTAGAGGTGCAGGCTGCAAGCCGAGAGGTCCTCGGTTCGAATCCCACCTGCGGCAACCGCGTTGTGTCCTTGGGCAAGACACTTCACCCCGATTGCCTACATGGGGGCACGATGACGCTGTGTACTGAGGCGTACTGCACGTCGATGGTGCGCATGTCTTCAACCAATCTAACCCTGCCTGTGCTGTGGTGCAGAGTTCAGAGTTACGATGTTGGAGAGCTGGCAGCTGCTCGTCATTGCTCGGTGGTTCTCTCCGGGTACTCCGGCTTCCTCCACCCGTAAAACTGTCACGGTCACGATTAGCCATTGTGCATAAGTATGTGACCTTAAAACACCAATAAATAAATAAATAAATAAATAAATTTACCATTTCAAAAGTTCTTCATTAAAAATGCACTGATATAAATAAAGCATTGGCAATACATGTGCATATGTGTTTGCTTAGTTAAGTTACACGAAAGGAAATGAGTGACATATGAAGTGATTGACAGTAACCGCCATCGCCGGTTTTATACTTCACTCCACACACGTATTATTTTGGAAAACAAACATGATATTTACAGACCCCCAGGTGACCAAGGTGTCATCTCAACAAGACAAATCCCAACAAGATGAATTGGTAAAATATCCCAACAAGAAGATCCCAACAAGACGCTCCTAATAAGACGAATCCCAACAGTTTATGATGGAAAACCTCAAAATAATTGGGTTATATTGTCATTTTAATTAAATTCGTCTTGTTGGGATTTGTCTTGCTGGGATGAACATTTTCAACATCCGTCTTGTTGGGATTTGTCTTGTTAGAAATAAACCATGACCAAACCTGGGGAATGCTGATAAAGTCTACTGCAAGATTCTTTTCAGTCTATTTGCAAGATTTTTATTCAATTAACAAGAGTTTATGCTTTCACCTGTATTCAACTGATCGGTAAGTTTTATTGAAGATATGATAAATGGTTTGGTAATTGGAAGTTATATGCAAATAACAGGGTTATTCAAAATTACTTTGCGTCAAAGATTTAAAATCCAGAAAATAATTTTATACTTCACTTTGTCAATTTCAGTCAGGTTCATTCCCCTAGACCAATTCCCTTTAGACCAATTCCCACGAGGCCAATTCCCAAAAGACCAAGTCCCCTTAGACCAACTCAAGCGTTCTACTTTTAAAATAATTCTATATCAATAATTTGACATATTTATAAATATTTCTAAATGTATTTAATGTTATCGATATTCAAGTCTGAAAATAAGCAGTCTGTCATTTGCAGAATGAGTTCCCCAGAGGGGGAATTTGCTGATGCTATCCCATACAGTGGATCATTTTATCCTCTGGGTACCTCTTTCTGTTTATGTTTGAGACCTTAATACAGATTGAGGTTCACAGAGGGTAAATTTAGTGATGCTACCCTGCTGTGCAGGGTAGCATCACCAAATTCACCTCTGGGAACCTCATTTTTCAGATGATAGTCTGTTTTTTTCTGGCTTGTTGATATTTTATAAATCAAAATGTTATAAACCTATATTTTATGTATGTTATGCGTATAAATATTTTTTTTATCAAATAAAGTGCTTATCAGTAAATAAATGTTTTCTTAATTATCCTTAATCAACCCTTAATCAATAACAGTATGTAGTTAGTCTAAGGGGAATTGGTCTTTTGGGAATTGGCCTAAAGGGAATTAGTCTAAAGGGAAGTGGTCCAGTGGGAAGACACGGTCAGTCAAGTGTGACCAATATT
Organism: Pictodentalium vernedei; assembly: GCA_031216915.1. Classification (NCBI taxonomy): domain Eukaryota; kingdom Metazoa; phylum Mollusca; class Scaphopoda; order Dentaliida; family Dentaliidae; genus Pictodentalium; species Pictodentalium vernedei. Next base: position 72,537,295 of record CM062290.1, on the reverse strand, counting down.
TTGTTGTTTGTGACTATCACTTTGGCAAAAACAATATTTCTGACCAACCCTAGATGTTCCCAGTGCAGTTTTTCTTGCCAAAGAGAGTCTTTTGTAATCAGTTTCTCAGCGAAAGTCTGCATTGAGTATATTATGACAATGACATCCATCTGAAGTATGCTCAGAAAAGTAATCTTTTTGGTGGAAGCCCTTGCCAATGTTTATTTGAAGAGCCAGTAAAAAATGTGGCGTAGTACATGTTCTGTAGGTGTACAAAGATCTCTTGTCCCACATTGGTAGCCTGAGCTGAGACATCACAACCTTCCGATTGGAAGTCAGCTCAATTGCTTCTGTAGGAGGCCAGTTAAATAAAAATCAGATTTTACACACGAACAGACAAGTTTAGGATATAACATAATCTTCAGTCAATTATACAAACAGTTCCTGCTGCCATAAGTTACAGATGGGGTGTAAAAAAAAAAATATTATTATAAATTGTGCGTTATTTGATAAACTGTTTCTTTTTTTAAATTCTTCTATACAGCTTTCTGTGAAATGATTAACAGATTTAGTAAGTTCAATGAAAAACCAGACTGAGATGTGCATAAGTGCATGCTTCAACTTTCTTTGTGCAATTCTGTATATCACTGATGGTAATTACCTACTTCCATTTAATAATTAAAGTATTAGTTTGAACGGTTAAGTGCATTATCAATGTAATATTTGGGGAGTTGTTGAAAGCCACCTCATAATTAAACTGCAGATGTTGTTAGTCCACTCATTACCACAAGTAAATCACATTGGAAATACACAGAAATAAACCTGTTTCACTTATCAATAAATAATACGGTAACAGCTGGAGTAAGCTGTAGAATCACCACAAAAACATTTCCGTGCAACCCTTTCTTCTTTATGAAGCGTCCCGATGTGTGAACGTCCGACATTAACCACAAAACTGACATCTAAGTAGATCTGATTGAAGTGGAGTGTGAAGGTTTATTCCAAACAAGACGAATCCCAACAAGATGAAAGTCAAAAATGATCATCCCAACAAGATGAATCCCAACAAGACAAATTTAATTAAAATAACTATATAAGCCATTTATTTTGAGGTTTTCCATCATAAACTGCTAACACGGCTTACGTTTGGACAAAGAGATTTTACAATTAACTGGTTGAGTGCTGGAAGCCCATTTTGGGGCTTTATCCGGAAGTGTGAGCACCAGAAAATTGACCAAAATAAACCTACCAGAGACTAAAATATCTTACAAATGTCTCAACAAAACCATACAAATATGGATATCAATAGAACCGGCTTGAGCCGGTTCTAATGATATCCGTATTTGTATGGTTCTGTTGAAAAATTATGAGAAGCTTTTTTCGAAAAATGTGAAATTTATTTTTTTAAAAAGCTGTGTTAGGTAAAGGGTTAACCTAACCCTCTGCACACTAATGTTGGAATATCAAAAATTCAGGCTGTAAATGTTTCCCATAATGCATCTAGGAATTCAACCAAATGAATCTTGTTTGACAGAGCTCACTGAACACTATTTATTAAGGTCACATACTTATGCACAAATGGTTAATCATGACCATTCACTGAACTCTATCAAACAAAACTGAACTGGCTAAATTCCTAGTTGCATTACAGGAAAAATTTCCTCCTAGAAATTTTGGTGTGTAGACATCAGCGTGGTTAACTACCTTTGATATTTCTAAATATAGCAGTTTCTAAAGCAGTTATACCTGCACCTGATACTTGGGAAGCTCTCCAAGAGTTTCCCAAGCATCAGTGTCAAATGCAGGTGTTATTTCAGAAGAGAAAATGCAATTAGCACCTCAAAAACACAGCTCACAATTTCCCCTTTCGACCAAAGACGAGCAGTTTTTTATTTACTAGGGTTTAACAACACTTTTAACAACCAGTGGTGGTGTCATCCCAACAAGACAAATCCCAACAAGATGAATTGGTAAAATGTCCAAACAAGACGATCCCAACAAGACGAATCCCAACAAGACAAATCCCAACAAGAAAAAAAAATTTTCTCATAAAATATGGGGGAAATTTATTTTAAAAAAGAACGTGTACATTACAATGTACGCTATTTGAAGTATTTTAGGGTTTTATTTTATGTATTTGTTTGGGAGTTTTGTTGATACAAAAGATACAAAAAACTAGCAAATAATGTCTTGAAACAAGGCGTGGTGCCTCTGTTAACTGGTAGCGTGCTAAGTTTTGGTTGTCAAAATTTTGTTCTCATATTGTTGCCTTGTTACAATTAATGGGAGAGTGCCTAAAGGCACTCTCCCATTAATTGTAACAGTGCAAATCCACCCAGACTTAATAATACCACATCAAAAATTAATATAAGTACATCCACAAAATATGAAGAGCTCTGGTGCTCACACTTCCGAATAAAGCCCCAAATTGGGTTTCCAGCACTCAACCAGTTAATTGAAATCTCTTTGTCCAAAAGTAAGCCGTGTTAGCAGTTTATGATGGAAAACCTCAAAATAAATGGGTTATATAGCCATTTTAATTAAATTCGTCTTATTGGGAATTGTCTTGTCGGGATGACCATTTTCGACATTTGTCTTTTTGGGATTTGTCTTGTTGGGAATAAACCCCAGTGGCACATCAAGCTGGACAGTGTTATGGGTGAAGAAACCCTGTGTACCCAGAGAGAACCAATGAGTAGTGGTGAGCAACTGACAGACCGTCAAGCTTATGAACCTGGCACAAGCAAAGCTAGCAGGATTCAGTGTCTTGCCAAACTACACAGTGCAGATTGTGCAGGTCAGGATCAGACCATCAATCAACCTTTCAGTTTAAAATCCAATGCCGTGACTAGTGAGTCACTGTGCTCACGAGCAAAGCAGTATTGTAGACTTATTTTACAGGAATGCTCGATGACATTTTCCTGTGGGGAGTTGTGTTGAGAACCATTTGCTGATGAAATTCTAGTTTGTAATTCACTTTTGGAAAGGGATCTCGGAGACCTTTCCAACAATTTATTTATTTATATAGAATATACCCATAGTAGCTTGGTGTACAAAATGTTCACCACTCATGGTGAAGTGGTGTTAACCACGTGTCTTCGGCACGTGGTTAACACCACTTTACCATGAGTGGCAAACATTTGGTACACCAAGCTACTTTGGTTTATTTTATTTATACCATGATCGTCAGATTATTAAGAGCCGCTATTATTTTTTCTCGATTTTACTGAACAGCAGCTCTTTTTGGAGCTGGGAAGTAAGTAAAACGTAAAGTAGTAATAGCTCTTTTGCTCGTGAGCTAGACTGCTTGTTTTTTATGTTTCCAGCAGACATGAGCAATTCACCTCAATACTCGTTCATTCTGAATCTAAATTCAAGACAGAATGTATTCAAATCAAAACATACCATCATTTTTTGCTTTCGTCTTTTAAAAATTATTTTAACGATATAGCAGACAATTTATGGGCAAACACCCAAACTAGAAAAACAATTTATACCCATGTACATGCCTGGTTGGGAATAATCTCAACAAGCTAGAAAATATGCAGACTGTCATCTGCAAAATGAGGTCCCCATGGGGGTGAATTTGGTGATGCTACCCTGCACAGCAGGGTAGCATCACTAAATTTACCCTCTGTGAACCTCAATCTGAATCAAGGTCTCAAACATAAACAGGAAGAGGTACCCAGAGGATAAACTGGCCCACTGTGTGGGATAGCATCAGCAAATTTACCTTCTGGGGATCTCATTCTGCAAATGACAGACTGCTTATTTTCAGCCTTGAATCTCATTGGCACCAGGCTAGTCAATTTAAAAGTTTGAGATAAAATGTGTTTTAAGTATGTGACATTTTTATAGATGCGGTGATTTCACTAATTGTTGCCTCCCTTTTTTCCTATTTTTGAAATCGGCAAATCTAATGTTGTAGTGTCACTCATGGCTCTGCCATATGTCTATACTGTTGCCCACACATGTGTATTCCTCTACTTTTATGGAAGCTGCCATTTTGTACAAGTCACATAATCTGAAAGCATATAATTTTTATTGGTCCAATTCACAGAACACTGCCCCACACAATAAAAATAGCGTAGTTGTAAGTTATCTCACTCGCACCTCCACACACTCTGAGCAATCAGGCTCACGAATCAAATAATAGCCAACATGCTTGATGTGTGGGGTGTTTGACACCCAAGCTATTTGCTTCAGAAAAAAAGACTGCACACTTGAGCCATATCGTTTATGAGTAAAATAGTTAAGCTTGATTGTTCAAGTGTACAGGGATCTTTAGCAGTGATTTCTAGCCAAGACTTGATTGGAAACCACTGCCTAGGTAATCTGTGTATTGTCAGCAGGATCTACTCATGATGGAATGTCAAGGGTACCTGTTCAGAGGACATAAAAGTTAGAAATAGTCTTTGCGGGTTAAATATATTGTAATTTTCAAAGTACAACAGTAAGAGATCAATTCTGAACTCACAAAAAGTGTTGGAAGACCACATCTATACTACTTTGAACAGCTATGAATGCCTTGTAGTTTATTTATTTATTTATGAAGGATTAACGACACTTCAACAGTTCAGGTCATATCATGTCAGTGATAGTTTTATGGGTGGAGGAAGCCAGAGTACCCAAAGAGAACCACCGAGCAACGACAAGCAGCTGCCAGCTCCCCAACATCTGAACTCCACACTGCAGCACAGGCAGGGTAAGATTGGTTGAAGACATGCGCACCATCGATGTGCAGTATGCCTTAGTACACAGCGTTATTGTGCCCCCATGTGGACAACCGGGGTAAAGTGCCTTGCCCAAGGATACAATGAGGGAGACCGAATCAATTGCTCAGACAGTCACCCATCCAAGGACTAACAGGGCTCGATGTTGCTTAACTTCGGTGATGTGACGAGAAACGGTTACCGCAATGCCACTGTGCTCCAATATCTTGTAGTAATGTTGTAACCAAAGCACAAGTGTATGCTAACTTCATATTTATTTATTTATTTATTTATTTATTGGTGTTTAAGGTCACATACATGGAGATAAAGTCAGGGTCAGTCAATCGTTTATACCCCATCTTGCCTCTTTTAGAGGACTCCCTCCCAAAGCATTAGTGACTGGGTCCTATTTTACCAGTGAAACATAGCTTGTTTACCGCAGTAAACAAGCACTGCTGCACTTCCCGGGGTTCCCATGGGGGTGCGAAATTCATAAATTTAATGCAAAAATATAGAGGGCCAACAGATACTGTCCTACCATTCTGTTAAATGGCAATTCTAAACTGAAATAGCAACTGCTAACAGCTAGTGACACAATGGCAAAAAAAATAACCCAGTTTTCAAACAAGCAATCTAAATTAAGTGAACACCGAGACACTTAAATGTCAAATTCCCCCTAGTCATATTCCAAATTGGGGTAATGAATGTATAAGCAGTTCTAGGATAACTACTAACAATCCATTAATCCTGGATGATATTGATTTGTGCTAATCAGTGTGAAATCCCATAGTAGAAATTATAAGAATGGAATACACACCATATAATTAACTTGAATAGAAAATGAGTATTCTCTTTATTCAAATTATTCCCAACTGACCCCTTGTTTTTGTCTTGCAAAGTGCAAAATTTCAACAAGAGCACTACCTAGCAGGGCAACATACGCCCGTCAAAATTGGAACATGCACAAGTTTCTCTGGGGTAAAGTTTGACATTTTTGTTGACTCGACAATGTCTGTGCCCCCCCCCCCCCCCCCCTCCAATCATTGCCCATTCCCGTCGTGTCTGGGGTAAAGGGTAATTCACCTGTTTTCACATTTTCATATTAATCAATCTGAGGTCTTCAAAAAATAAAAACAAGGCTGTTGTAGAAGATTCTCCTCGCCGTTTACAATGGTAGCGTCCATTCATTGACAGGTTAACTTCATTGATAATGACTGACGATAGGTGGCTCCAAGGAAAAGGACATTTTGAGGATTATAATAGCTATCAATGACGAGGATTCTCATCGTTTAAAAACACAAGAGGGATATTACATCCCAATGCTCACCTACATTCGCGCTTGATAATGTCGTTCCAATGTAACATGCCTAATATTTAGTTAATATAAATCATTAACTAGGCATCAAATGATTAATGTGGTTTATGTGATGGCTTTGGAAAGTCTATATTTCTGCATTTATTATATATCAATTCAACATAGAATCATTGGGTATAAAAGCATTTTTTTCTTTTAGAAATGTTTATGATTAAGAATATGAATCGTGAGGCCAGATATTAAATCATAAATAAAAATTAGGAAAGGCTTTCATAAATCACTGGAATTGTAATTGAAGAACATTCATTGGTTAAAGAGGAGTTGTGGAAAAACATTCGTTCAAGAAAGTGACTATAAGTCCCAACAAAAATACATCACATCAACAACTAAAATAAGCCTTAATGTTACTAGTAACAAGTATGAGAAAGTATTAAATAAAAAAAAAAGTTAAAAAAATTTTTTTTTAAAGAAAGTGAATATAAGTCCCAAAAATCCCCCTCAAAGTCCTCAAATATGCATGTAATAAGGGCGCAACGTTACCGCAATGTAGTTCTGTAACCCATGCGTACAATACCAATTGCCTGGAAAGACACATAGAAACAGAACTCACCTTAACACAAACTTTTAGAACTTAAAATTGAGTAAGTCAAAGAAAAACGTGAACATTGTGACTGAAAAAAAGAAAAGAAATCAGTTAAATTTCTGCATACAGTAGGGTTAATACCTACAGTTGTTATTGAAATGAGAAAATAAACAGTAATGAGAGGTGAAGACACCACAATCTGCACAAAAGCTGACTTTAACACAAATTCTTACAACACCAAAATGCTAATTCTTACAAGTTTTGGCAGAAAATCAGCCTCAAATTCCTCAAATATGCATGTAATGAGGGTTAAATATTACTGCAATGGAGTTCAGTAACCCAAGTGTAGAATATTAATCGCCTGGAAAGACACATAGAAACACAACTCACCTAAACACAAAGTTTACAAAGTTTTACAACTTAAAATTTAGCCCCCTGAGAACTCACCTTAACACCTCACCTTAACACAAACTTTTAGAACTTAAAATTTACTAAGTCCGAGAAAAACATGAAAATTTTGACTGAAAAAAAAGAAAATTTCCGTTAAATTTCTGCATACAGTAGGGTTAATACCTACAGTTGTTATTGAAATATGAAAATCAACAGTAATGAGAAGTTAAAGCACCACAATCTGCACAAAAGCTGACTTTAACGCAAATTCTTACAACACCTAAACGCAAATTCTTACAACAACTTTTGGCAGAAAATTTTAGGTGAAATTTGGAAAAAAGTCGTAGTATCGGGGTTAAATACTGTTCTAATAGTCCCCTACAACCTACATATGCAATATCAAAGGCCTGAGCCCACTGATGTTTGAGAAATTAACCTTAACATTAAATCTTACAATATTGGACACGCCGGACGCCGACACCGACGCCCGAGGTTATGACAATAGCTCACCACATCCTACAGATGTAGGTGAGCTAAAAATGGTGTTATCTGCTCCTGTCACATGCACAACGACAATTGATGATCAACATGGGTGCAAAGTTTGAACAATATAGCATGTAAAATGTTGAAGGATAAGGCGACACAATACTGTAATGTTTTAATTACTAAAAGGGGCATAACTCTGCAAATACAAAACAGAGTTATCTGCTCTTGTCACATGCACAATGGCAATTGGTGATCAACATGAGTGAAATGTTTGAACAATATAGCATGTAAAATGTTGAAGGAGAGGGCGACACAATACTGTAATGTTTTAAGTATTGAAAGAGGCATAACTCTGGAAATACAAAATGGAGTTACCTGCTCTTGTCACATGCACAACGGCAACTGGTGATCACCATGTACGCAAAGTTAGAACAATATTGCATGTAAAATGTTGAAGGAGTAGGCAACACAATACTGCAAAGTTTTAAGAACTAAAAGGGGGCATAACTCTGGAAATACAAAACAGAGTTATCTGCTCTTGTCACATGCACAATGGAAATTACTGATCAACATGTGTGCAAAGTTTGAACAATGTAGCATGTAAAATGTTGAAGGAGTAGGCGACACAATAATGTAATGTTTAAGTACAAAAAGAGGCATAACTCTGGAAATACAAAATGGAGGTACCTGCTCTTGTCACATGCACAACGTTAATTGGTGATCACCATGTGTGCAAAGTTTCAACAATATAGCATGTAAAATTGTATTATATTAAATAATCATTATTTATTTATTAGGGTTTAACGACACATTAACAGCCAGGGTCATATCATACCGGTGACAGTTTTACGGGTAGAGGAAGCCAGAGTACCTCCAATGAGCAGCTGTCAGCTCTCCAACATCGTAACTCTGAACTCTGCATCAAGGCACAGGCAGGGTTAGATTGGTTGAAGACATACACACCCATACACACCATCAACATGCAGTACGCCTTAGTACACAGCATCATCGCGCCCCCATGTAGGCAATCGGGGTTAAGTGCCTTGCCAAAGGACATAACGCGGGAGTATGAATCAGTCACTGAAATGGTCACCCATCCAACTACTAACTGCACATTGCTTAACTTCGGTGATTTGATGAGAACCGGTTACTACGACGCCACCGCGCCCCTATTTTTAAAATTTTTTTTATTCATTAACAAGTAATCATATAATGCGTGGAAGTGAAATATACATAGCCTCTCAAGGCAAAAGTCTAAAAATCTATCAGACACAAGAACCGCTGGTTAACTGGTAGAGTGCTGGAAGCCCATATTCAGGCTTTATTCTGAACTGAAGGCACCTAAAGTTAAAGACTTCATATTTTGTGGATTTCCTTCTTATTATCTTGGAAGTAAACTTACTTCATCTCTATTGATTTGCATTGTTACAATTTATGGGAGAGTGCCTATAGGCTGTGTGTGGTGATGGGGTGCCTATAGGCACTCTCCCATAAATTGTAACAAGACAAAAATGTGTGAACAAAGGTTGTGTCTAAGAAAAAATTTAGCACTCTACCAGTTAAGTTACACAGACTTTACCATTCAAGATGCAACTTTTGGCTAACCGGTCATCCATTCGCGTAGATTTAACTTTGCGTAACCACCACGCGAATGAAACGAGCGTTCTCATCAAATTTTGCACACTGCTCTTGTGATGGCCAAGTCTTATGTATACATTCATATACAGTGAAATATCAATAACTCAAAATCTGAGGGACCAAAGAAATGACTTCAAGTCATCAAATGTTTCAATTTTTGAAGTTTTGAAAATAGGTGGCTGTTTAGGTGATGTTTGGGCGAGGAGTTTTATATTAACTTAAAGGTGCATTTATACGTGTGAAATACCAAATTATGTACTACCTGTATCTAAAAAAAAATATAATTTACAACTTGACACACATGCCAGTGAGGAAAACACTGCAGGGTTAATATGAGAAAATACTTCTTTTTTAGACTTGTCTCTGACAATGTTTTTTGGAAAACTTCAAGAACTTTTAATGCCATTTTATGGCCTGGATATGATGATCAATTGTACAGAATCTCCCATAGATCATTCCTGAAAAGTTTGGTTCAAATCTGCTCAGTATTTCCAGAGAAGAAGATTAAAATGTGATTTACCATAGGGTTTCTGTGGTAACTAGGAGCCTGCAATTGCAGCCATGTTTGCAACCCGATCAGCATTATTAAATGAGGATCTTTGGTAGAGGGATTCTCAATCATCAAGCTTGTGAAGTTTCAAAACATTTGGTCTTGTAGTTTCAGAGAAGAAGATTTTTGAAAATCAACCAATCAGAATCAAATAATGGCTCTGGTGGCCATGTTTTTCATCTGATGGGAACGAAATGAGGCTTGTTTGTAGAGGACCATACATAGACCATTCCTGCCAAGTTTGGTTCACATCAGCTTAGTAATTCCAGAGATTATGAAAATGTGAAAAGTTTATGAACGATGTGCGCCAAGTGATGGCAATAGCTTACATGGCCATTTGGGCCAGGTGAGCTAAAAAGACTTTGACAGATAATAGGTATTCAAGATATTGAAGCTGAAATTAATGGGTTTGTACATTCAAATGGTCGGGACCAACCAATCACTTCCGAGTTATCAGGGGTATTCAAGTTTTCAAAGTTCAAGTTGTTGAGATTTCATTTAATTATTTATTGAAGTTTTAAAAACCCTTTGACAGCCAGGGTCACCTCGAATCAGGCAGTTTTACGAGCTGAGAAAGCTGGAGTACCTAGAGACAACCACCGACCAGCAGCAAGCAACTGTAGCACTCCCCAACGTACTAACACCATGCAAAGTTAGCATTGGCTGAAGACAAGTGCACCATTGACATGCAGTATGCCTTAGTACACAGCACCACCATGCCCCTACATGGGGAATCTGGATTAAGTGCTTTGCCCAAGGACACAAAGCAGTTAGCCCTGTCAGGGATCAAACCTTGGACTTTTCTGTCTGAAGTCCAACGTGTAACCACAGAGCCAATGCACTCATTCAAGATTTCTCTGTACTCCTCAAAATTTGCTAAGGAATACTCCTACCCATCTACATATTTCTACATAAAAGATATATAGAATATACCCATAGTAGCTTGGTGTACCAAATTTTCACCACAAGTGGTGAAGTGGTGTTAACCGCGAGCCTTTGTTTACATAAGCACTGGTGAGCGGTACTTCAGCTGTCAAATTTTATAGTGAAATGGGGCTTTATTCATTTTAGTAACATACTATTTCGAGTTATGGATACTTTATTGACAAGAGACAATGCATGTTTGTTAATTTTTGGTATCTTCTGAGTTAAACTCACTTAAAACGTAATAAATAATTGCCAGTTTCATTTCACTCTTCACAAGGCGATGAGTGATAAATTTAGACAAGTTTGCATTCAGGTCGAGGTCACCAAAGATCAACTTGGATGTAGTTCCACTGTAGGTGTAAATTTTAACTACTGAATTCCCATTGCTGGCGTGTTCACCACGGTTGTTGTGTAAAGCTAAAATTTATGTCATAGGCTTTTTATATACAGTGGAATAGGTAAATATGGTATTTGTTTTCATTAGGGTTAACCCTTGTCCTCAGATTAATTTTACGATAATACCAATAAGTACAGAGCATACATATACACAGCTGCAGGTGACTTAACAGTATTTCTACATTTTTGTTGACTGTACATGCCGCCAACAATGATGTAAAAAACACTGTCAAGACAAATACATCCTACCAGTTGAGTTCAAAAGGAAGAATAGACTTTGCACAACTTTTTCAGAGCAATTTAAATGGGGCTGTTTGGAAAGACTTGTGTATGGGAAGCTAGAGAACCCAAAAGAGAACCACTGAGCAGTTGCGAGCAACTGTCAGACCCCCCAATATACTAACACCACATAAGCAATGGCTGAAGACAAGTGCACCATCAACAAGCTATATGCCTTACTGCATAGTGCATCTGTGGCCCCCACCCCACAAGAGCAATCAGGGATTAAAGGCACAATGCAGTTACGCCTGCCTGGTGTGGATCGAATTGTGGACCTTTTGGTTTGAAGTCCAATGCTGTAACCACTAAGCTGCCATGCCCTTGAACAAGCCCAAAAATAAGCAGTCAATCATCTGCTGAATGAGGATTCTGAGGTCCCCAGAGGGTGAATCTGATGAGGCAATCCTGCACAGCAGGGTAGCATTACCAAATTTATCCTCTGCGAACCTCAAATCTGAATCAAGGTCTCAAGCCAAAACAGAAAGGGGTACCCACAAGATATATTGACCCACTGTATGGGATAGCATCAGCAAATTCACCCTCTGGGGACCTCATTCTGCAAATGACAGAATGCTTATTTTCAGACTTGCCCTTGCATGGGTACTTAAGAGTTAACCCTTGCTCCCCAGGCCACACAGCCACAAACTGCACCTTTTATATTGCTCTGAAAAAGTTGTCCTGTGTGTATTCTTCCTTATGAACTCTACTCGTTGGATACACTTATCTTAAGTATTTTAACATCATTGTTGGCTGCTTGTACAAGCAGCCAACAATAATCAGGAAACACTTAATTGGTAGAGTGCTAAATTATTTTAGTTCGCCAAAATTTGTTCACAAATCTTTGCCTTGTTACAATTTATGGGAGAGTGCCTACTCCTGTGTTCCTAATAAACATATGTGTATGTTTATTAATTTTGGGGGAATTTTTCCACCCTGTATGCACCTTATTTGGGCCTGCATATTTATTAAAACTGCCCTTCCAACAGGGAGGAGATCTTCAAATTAGTAAATTTTCAATAGATTGTGTGATATTCTTTTGTTTAGCACAGTGTATTCATTGTTGTAATCATGATGCCAAAATGCCTATTACTTTTCTTTAATAAAAGAAACTGCAACACTGGAAAATAAGCTGGATTTTAGATAAAATTAACTAGCATTACTCACCCACCCCTCAATGGATTTCCACCCTGTACTATTATTTGGGTCTGTACTTTTATTTAATTTTGATAAATGTTTCACCCTGTACTTTTATTCCCACCACTACTTTTATTTGGAACACAAGAGTATAGGCACTTCACAGTAGAGCCCCAATATGGGCTTCCAGCACTCTACCAGTAAACCTTCTACACACTGATGTTGAAAATTTTAATTTTTGAGCTGAAAATGTTTCCCATAATACAACAAGGAATTCAACCAATTCAATTGTGTCTGACAGAGCTCACTGAACTTGAATTGGTCAAATTGCTTACAGTGGAATTATGTGAAAAACTTATGCTTAAATTTTGGTATTTTGACATCAGTGTGCAGAGGGTTAAGCAATCTGTAGCTGTGTAATGTATATATGGTAGTTGTTAACCCTTTACCCAATGTAACGGCCAAAACCGGCCAGTTCTATTCTAAAAAATCAATTAATTTTCCTTATTTTTTCATTTTTTATCTCAAAAACATAGGTTATGACCCCTCATTGGAACGAGCTCATCGAGCTCGTTCCAATGAGGGGTCATAACCTATGTTTTTGAGAGAAAAAATGAAAATAATAGCTATTCAAGAAATGTTTTTGCAACTGTTGTATGCTTTTCATATTAGGTAAAGGGTTAAAAAACAAGAGGCCCCATGGGGCCTGAAGCGCTCATCTTGTACAGAACACAATTTAAACAGAGTCCAAGAATGCGTCTACATTAAGCAAGCCATCTCCATAGGCTACACTGTCAATCCTTGAGTCCCTCAGGAGTGACAAAAATAATCCGGGCATCATGCCTTTTCTTCAGTTGATCATAAGTAAAATGTAGAGCTCCCCTATGAAGCCCCTTGATATAACCTATGTGGATTAATCTTAGTACCTCTAGAGGGTACTGAATACAAAATTTTTAATTCTTCAGCAAAATGGCCAATTCCGGCTCCCATAGAGAGCCCAAATATTAACCCAGGCTCCTGATTTGAACACAGTTAAATCTGACTTCCCTAGAGATGTTGTGTACCGAATATGAAAGCATTCTGACTGTTGGATCTGAAGAAGAGAAATTGTAAAGAAATTTCTTCGAATTGCACTAAGTTCAAATTTGGGCTACCATAGCGAGCCCAAATATTGACCTATGGATCCGATTTGAACAAACTTGAATCTGACCCCCCTAGAGATGTTGTATACCAAATGTGAAAGCATTCTGACAAGTGAATCTGAAGAAGATTTTTGAAGAAATTCCCTCATATTGTACTAAGTTAAATTTCATGTTCCCATATGGAGCCCAAATATTAACACCTAGGCACTCGAATTGAACAACCTGGAATCTGACCCCCCTAGAGATGTTGTATACCATATATAAAAGCATTCCGACTGATGGATCTGAAGAAGAAGATTTTTTTAAATTACCCTCCATATTGAACAAAGATAAAATTTGGGCTTCCATAGGAAGCCCAAATATTAACCTAGGGACTTGGTTTGAACAATCTAGAATCTGACCCTCATAACAATGATGTATACCAAATATTAAAAGATTCTGACTGGTGGTTCTGAAGAAGAAGATTTTTAAAGAATATTCCCCATATTACCCTATGTTAAAACTTCGGGCTCCTGTAGAGAGCCCAAATATGAACCAATGAGCTTTATTTCAACAAACTTTTATCTGACCCCCCTATGAATGCTGTATACCAAATATCAAAAGATTCTGATGATTGGTTCTGGAGAAAAGATTTTTTTAAATTTTTGCAAATATGCTGACTCAACATTTTTTCGATGCCCATTACAAAACACACTAACATAACCGATGGCAATTTTTTTTTACCATTCAATTCTACTGGTCATAAGGATACTTCATACCAAATAAAAGCTCTCTGTTCCGTGGGGTTTGGGAAATATGGGCGTTTGAAAATATTTCTATTTTTAGCTCCCAGGGTTCCCATAGGGATACGGGAAATTTTTTTATGCATGGGTCAAGTACTTATGACCCAATACTACCACAAACCAAATTTGGTTCATACCGGACCATAGGTTCAGAAAATAGAAATTTTGGGCGAGGCCAAAAATCTTACCCCTCCTATTACAAAGCCAAATATTACTTTACGAACTTCGTTTGAACAAACTTGATTCTACACCTCATATGGAAGCTCCATAGCAAATATCAAGTCATTGTACACACTGGTTCTTGAGAAGAAGATTTTAAAAATATTTTGGAGCATTTTCCCCACTCCCTCCCTATGGGGCTGGGCATGCTGAGTTGAACAAAAATGAAATGCCCCTTTAGGACCATCACTCACACAAACTTTCACTTGAAATGGCCCAGTGGCTTTGGAGGAGAAGACCAAAACATGGTGCTGACGGACGACGGACGGCGGACGGGAAGCGATGAGATTAGCTCAGCTTGACTTTGTCAAGATGAGCTAAAAAAAACAAACAATGAAGTCCCCATTACACCCAAGGCAAAGCGTCTTCATTTGCGGGCATGGATACATGACACAATTGTTGATTGCATAATTCACTTGTGAAGTTATTGTTTATAATCAAACCCGGAAATCCCAGTAAATCACACTTTGGATCATAACCTACGTTTTTGAGACAAAAAAATAAAAAATATTAGTCATTCAAGATTTTTTTGGCAAGTGTCGTCTGCTTTTCATGTTAGGTAAAGGGTTAATGTACAATTAATCTGAGCACAAAAGGGTTAAACATCAACTCAAGTCATAGCATGGTGGGGCAATTTTATGGGTGGGAAGCCAAAGTACCTGGGAGAACAGTGAGTAACTGTCAGACCTTTCTATTTGTTATCCTGCCACAAGCAGGGTTATCACTGGTCAAACACAAGTGTAGCATTAACATGCTGTATGCATACAGTCCACTTTCCTGTGCACGAGACCTGATGATAGAACTCAATCAGAAGAGACACCTGGTAGGATTTTCAGAACATTGAGACAATTTGGAAGATTTCTGAATCAGCACACCTCGAACTGAATCAAATCATCAAGACAATTTTGAATCGAATCAAATTTAGAATTTATTTATTTATTGGTGCTTAAGGTCACATACTTCTGCACAATGGCAAATCATGACTGCAACATGAAGATTATTAATATCCCTGGTGGGCGAGGGTGTGAGATGGATAATGGATAATTGTTCTTCCCATAACAAAACACTCTTGCCATCATCAAAGGTAATCCAGGGGCATGTGCAGCTATATTGAACAATTTTGTTGTCCATTTCTGAAAAAAACTGATTTGCTTATTGGAAAGAGCGCACAAAGGTTCTGTATATACAACAGGTAAATACCACAAAATTAAATCCCAACGTTGGCAAGACAGGGGTTAAAGATTTGTAGCAAAATGAACATTGACACATTCCGATGACGTCAGACGGGGCACCAATCAATCAATGGACGCATAGTGATAGGAATCAAGTTAAGAAATTGAACAAACTGTATAGAATATCTAATATTTAACCCCCAGAACTCTGGTAGAGCAACAGAATTTTCTCCAATAACTGTTTTTCTCTTGTTTAACTATGAATTTAACCAATTATATTTTGTTTGACAGAGCTCACTGAGATCTGTCAAACAATGTATATTTGGTTAAATATCAAACTGCATTATGAGAAATATTTGCTGCTGTAAACTTTGCCATTTGACATCAGAGTGCAGAGGGTTAAGTGATGATTAAATAGTCTGTGCGCTCATTAAATGGTTCATTCCCACTAGACCAACTCCCTCGAGGCCAATTCACAAAAGACCAATTCCCCTTAGACCAACTGGTGTGTTCTACTTGAAAAATAATTCTATATGAATAATTTGATATATTTATAAATATTTATAAATGTATTTAATGTTATTGATATTCAAGCCTGAAAATAAGCAGTCTGTCATTTGCAGAATGATGTCCCCGGAGGGTGAATTTGCTGATGCTATCCCATACAGTGGGCCAGTTTATCCTCTGGGTACCTCTTTCTGATTATGTTTGAGACCTTGATTCAGATTGAGGTTGTTTTCCTAATTATCCTTAATCAACCCTTAATCAGAAACACTATGTAGTAGGTCTAAGGGGAACTGGTCTAGTGGGAAGACACCCATTAAATGTGTGAATAAGCCGTTCACATTGGTCATGTGAGGAGACAGATATCTATCTCACCTGGCCTCCTCACATGAGACACACATATCTTGCATAGGAAGTGGGGGGGGGGGGGGGGGGGGGGGTGAAACTCAAGTCCAACTAATTGTTTTTTCCCCATGTGGCCCATTTCAGAGGACTTCTGTCCTGGGCACTGGAGATCGGGTCCTATTTTAACAGTAAAAGAGAACTTGTTTACCATAGTAAACAAGCATTGCTTCACTTTCTGGGGTTCCCACGAGGAAATGGAAATCAAATTTAGAAGCTTTTGCAGAACACTAAATCTGTTGCTAATCTTCAGCAGAGATTTTATTGGGTAAATGGGTACAACTCTAGATTTTGAAATCATGACTGACAATATAGTTAGACAATTTAGTCATTCTCTATTGATTGGACGAAGTACATTACATATAGGTAAGTTAATAACAATACAGTATCCTCTTCTATTCAGAAATATTATTGATTCAAGGTAAATTATGTATAAATTAGAATCAAATAAGTGCATTAATGAAAGTGAGATATGTAATCAAAAAATTATCACCTTGGTTTTTTTTTTGTGCACCAACTACAGTAATAAACAAAACTAAAGAAGGAAGAAACTCACTACTTAACACAGTGCAAAATAGTATAGGGAGGATGGATTATTACTAAATTGTGGTTGGTTTGATTGTACTCTACATACAGTACAAGTCAAAATAAGTTGTAGCATAACTGCAATAAACTAAGTTTAGTTACTCCTGCCTTGATAAGATCAGAATCTGACATCATTTTCTGGAATGCTCTCAGTGAGAGCTTTCCAGAAAATGATGCCAGCTTCTCGTCTTATCAGTGTTGGAAGAGAAAGATAGATAGTTTATAGTGGTTCTTCTACAACTTATTTTGACTTGTACTGTACAGAATAGCACGGTGTTTTAATCAACTGGATAAAAATGAAGGAATGAAAAACTAAATTATTTTTTTATAATGTACACAGTTATAAGGCCTATTAAAAAAACTTGTTTCTCAGGCAATCCTCCTATAATTTTAGGAGAGGGGGGTGGGGGGTATTCTTTTTAATTAAAAGAAAACACCTTGAAAAAAGTTGGAATTATTAATTTAACTACTTACACGATTGCGATCTGGTCGAATGCTGCAGTTGCAAATGTAACCAATTATATCTTGTTTGACAGAGCTCTGTGAGCTCTGTGAAACAAGATATAGTTTGTTAAATTTCATTTTTAGCATTTCTTAAATTTTATTGTTAGCACTACAAGTGAAAAATAGAATTGTTGAAGAGATTTCCAGGTGAAAAAAGAGTGATGAGGCAGATTTTCAATGAAGAGGAGGTGCCTGAGAAACAAACATTTTTTTCATGGCCTAAATTACACACACTGATAATACCATATATAACAATACATAAGAATAGAATCATTGAATAGATTTCCAGGTAAAAAAAAAAAAAAGTGTTGAGGCCAATTTTCAATGACAAGGGAGGTGCCTGAGAAAAAAACAATTTTTTTAATAGCCTAAATTACATAATGATAATAATACAATATAAAATGTTACTATAAAGTGAACTACGAGGAAGAGGCATTGCCCTAAAGGCTGTCTACCTGCCTATCTCTCAATAGATAAAATAATTCTATCATGTGTACACATATTGCTAAAACAAACTTGTGACCAAACATTAAACAAAGGGGGGGGGGGGGGGAGTTCAAAGAATTTAGGATTTTGAAGAAAGTTTGAAATCAAACCCCAAGCGCTTGGACAACTAGTCTAATCCAGTAAGGAATTTGATGCTGTTATGGGATGTTTGTTCACCCACTATTTGTGGAGTTTGTGCATGGACTACCAATGGTGCAAATATGATGTTCATTCACTCAAAGATATGTATAGATATTCTTTCATGCTCCAGTTACACATTTCAATCAATAAGTATTTAATGATATTAACACAATGAGTGGAACTACGTGAAGTAATCAAAAAACTGTGGTTGTGATTTTTTATTCCTACTGATAATGTTAATAAAAATTTAGTCAAATCAAGTCTCGATTACGCAGCATTTCTTGTGATGATTCAAACAAAATAAATGCTTAGGAATATTTTAGATTCATCCGTCTGAGATATATCAGATGTTGGAAAAGCGAATGAGTGAATCATAGCAAATGTGATAGACTGATTCCAAGCGATAACAGCATCAAATTTACTACAGAATTAGACTGGTGCACAAAAAGCTTGATCAAACTCAGGAACTTGCTACAATCATCAAATCAGAAAAAACAAAAAAAAACTAACATCTTCATTTCTGATACTCACTTGTTTTGTGTTTATTGGTGTTTAATAAGGTCACTTTGAGCATTGTTGATTGTGTCTTGACTGGAACATAAATATAACGTCAAGTTAGCCAATTGCTTAAAACTACATCGCACACTTGAGAGGATTGAGTAATCCCAAACATTAGTTACCAGGTGTTACTATGCCAATACAGAAGACACTGTCTGCCTTAGTAAACAAGCACTGCTTCTTTTCCAGGGATTTTAAAAAAAACTTACCACAGTATCCACAAAGAGAATTAGGGAAACAGTTCTCTCAATGTTCTGTGATTACAAAAGGGGATAAGGAAATTTGACCAGATTGCGATCTGGTCGAATTGCTCGGTCCAAATTCATCCCTACAAGACAGAAGAATGTGACATGCCAAAACGGAAATGCGTGAACAGAGAATTTCAAATGCTGTTAACAATTTATCTAATGCATCTCCCCACAAAACTGACAAACTGACCAGGAGAAAAAATATTATTTTTCAAAAATTGTAACAAAACCAGATTATGTGACCCCACAATAGAACAAACTTGTTGAGCTCGTTCCAAGGGGGGAGGGGGGGGGGGGTGGGGGGGGGTTCACATAATTTGGATTTGTTGAAATCTTTTGAAAAATTCGGAGAATAAATAATTGAAATTATAAATTTTGATACCATGTGCATTGGGAAGAAGTTAACCCTTTACCTCACATGAAAAGCAGACAACACTTGCAAACAAAATTCTTGAATAACTAATTTTTGGTTTCAAAAACATAAGTTATGACCCCTTATTGGAATGAGCTTGAGCTATAGAATAGGAACACAATACTATAGGTATCAGATATTTAATACAAGTAATCTGTTCACATTGTACAGGATAATACCGTACTGACCCGGGTATATGCCCATAATCGAAAATAAGCCCACCTGCCAACTTTTCAGATTTCATTTTCAGAATCTCCTCCTTGTAAATAAGCACAGTCCCTGACTTTGCAATGACAACATCGATGACAGCCATGCTGGTACATGTGTGTTGTTACAACCAAAAAGAATGCCTTACCCAGAGCACATGATGTCAAAATTTGTTAATTATTTTTTTGAATGTTTTAAAATTTTTTAACAAAACCATATCATCTGACCCCTCATTGGAACAAGCTCATTGAGCTTGTTCCAATGAGGGGTCAGATGATATGGTTTTGTAGAAATTATCTTACTTTTTCAAATTCTAAATTACACATGCGTGTGCAGACGATTCGCTAGGAAATAATTAATGTATCTTCATTATGGGATTGACAGAGTCACCTCACTTTGTGTCAACTTTACATCCAAATTTTTCTGCAGGTTTGACCTCTCCAAAATAAGCCCGCCCATATACTTCTGCCCTCTTTTACGTCACACACAAACTGGGCTTATTGCTAGGTCAGTATGGTACCTATTCCAAGTGAGTGAGATTTTATGAAGCAGAAGGAGATATGTTTGACTGATTGTAAGTTCAAAACTGTACTTTGTGAACGCGGGGTAATGATAGTATCTTTATTGTCAATGGTATTATTAACCTTGGAATGATATGAACTCAGAAAGATAAATCAACAGTCTGTGCAAAAATAAACTTCTGACAAAACCCAACAAGCTAACATGGAGCACAAGGTAATCAACTTGGACAGACGGGTTCAAATAAAATAAAATGCGAGACGAAATGGTAAAAATGAACCAAATTCCAAGTCACAAAGGGTAGTAACTCTTACAAAAAAATACTCTGAATGAAACCTGCATTGGACATGGATAGGCATTAATAAGACACACTTGCATACCAAATATGAGGTCATTCCAGCAAGTATTTTAATAAGTTATTGAGTTTAAAAACTGGTTGGTCACAGACTGATATTGTTACATTTCGCACTTCTTGTCGCAGCTAAAAACAGTGCAGTACTGGCATTTAGTACTGTCGGGGAAACAGGTTTAAAAAAAAGTTGCAATTCAAAATGTTGTACAGTGGAATCCTCTTAATTGAATAGCCAGTTTGCCAGTGAAAATTATTCAATTAACACGATGACACAATCAACAGGGATTTGGTTAGTTTGTCGTATTCTTGAGAAAACCTTTGCATTTAATATATTATATCTTGTTTGAGAGAGCTCATGGATGTACTGAGGCCAAATTGGATCTAGAAATGAGGAAAATTTGCTGATTACCAGGATAATTTCTTGACATATCACAATTTTTTTATTCAATTAACAGGAGATTATTCTATAACCCATATGCAATTAACAGGACAAATTTGTACTGAAGGTATGGTAAATGGTTTTGTGTTTGGAAATTATATTCAATTGACAGGGTTATTCAATTAAGAGATATCTAATTAACCCTTTACACAACGAATCGGCCACATCCACCCACGTAATATGCAAATTTGGCAGCGGAAAAAAAAATTCAAAATATTTCAACAAAACCATATCATGTGACCCCTCTTTGGAACAAGCTTTTTGAGCTCATTCCAATGAGGAGTCACATGATATGGTTTTGCTGAAATTTTTTGAAAACTTTTAAAAATTATATTTAAAATATTAAATTTTGATATCGTCTGCATTGGGTAAAGGGTTAAGTGAGTTCAACTGCACTTGGTAATTATATGGAATTACTGTACTTGGTAATCATTTGCATATATTACACTTGGTAATCTTTTGCAGTTTGGCAATGTGTGGCTCAATTAAAAATTTCACAATCTTGTTAAGCCTCAAGTCACCGTACAGCCATAATCGGCCACTTTACATTTATTTATTTATTGGTGTTTAAGGTCACATATTTCTGCACAATGACTAATCATGACGACAGTTTTATGGGTGGAGGAAGCCGGAGAACCCGGAGAGAACCACCGAGCAACGACGAGCAATTGCCAGCTTCCCAACATACTAACTCCACACAAGATGGGTTTGCATTGGTTGAAGACAAGTCCACCATCGACGTGCAGTACGCCTTAGTGCACAATGCCATCGTGCTCTTACATGGGCAATGGGGGTGAAGTATCTTGTCCAAGGACACAACGTGGTTGCCGCCGGTGGGATTCGAGCTGAGAACCTCTCGGCTTGCATCCTGCACCTCTACCTACAGAGCCACCATGCCCCTGCCACTTTACATTACTTTGAAAAAGTTACCACCACTCCGCCAAGTGTATTCTTCCGTGAAGCCTTAACCTGTAAGCTGCATTTATCTTGTCACAGTTTTTACATCATTGTTGGCTGCCTGTATAGACATCGAACAATGATGTAGAAACACGCTTAATAATTATAGATAAGGAAGTAATTATTGGATAAAATTAATCATATGCTTTAACGATTAAAGGATCGATTGAATATTAACCTTTTACACACAAATCAGTACAAATGGACAACCCTTAATAGATGTAAGGTACCAAATAAATGTTTAACCCTTTACCCAATGAACCGCCAGCACCCGCCCGCATATTATGCAAATTCAGCAGCTGAAAAAATATTATTTTTCGCAAAATATCAACAAAACCATATCATGTTACCCCTCTTTGGAACGAGCTCGATCCCCTCTTTGGAACGAGCTCGTTCCAAAGAGGGGTCACATGATATGGTTTTGTTGAAATTTTTTGAAAAAAATTAAAAAATGATATTTAAAATAATAAATTTTGAAATCATCTGTGTTGGGTAAAGGGTTAATAATCAAACTTGGGAAGGGGCTTTTTTTTTCGTGAGTGAGAATCTACTTAAGTTCAAACAAACTGTATCATAATTCCAGGGACCCTAAAAGATCAGCGGTGCCAGAGAATTTGTCATCAACTAAAGTCCCTGGAATTGAGGTTCATAAATCAGGCCTGGTAACCTGCCCTATCTTAACCCTTTAACCAACACAAAAAGCAGATAACATTTTCAAATAAAATTCTTGAATAAGAATTTTTTTTTCTCCATATATTGCACCAAAAACAATAGTTTATGACCCCTCATTGGAACAAGTGCACCATTCCATGAGCTCATTCCAATGAGGAGTCATAAGTTTGGTTTTTTTTAGACAAAACTTGAAAATTGAATGGTGATTTTTGTTATTTTTAGCACTGGTCAGTTTGGGCCATTGTGATGGATAAAGGGTTATTTTGAAACAAAAACTGAAAAAAATCAAGAATACTGAATGGGGATTTTTGCAATTTTTAGTGGTCGCCTGTGTTTGGCTGTTTTGTTGGGTAAAGGGTTAAACCCATGAAAACATAATAATGGTGGCAGTCTGGCAGACAAACATAGATTGCTACCTGAAGCCAACCTTACAGGTACAGCTCTATCTCCGTGCATCGTAAGTATATTTGGTGACTGGTGTGATATCAACATTTGGATTTCATGGCTTTACTGTGACTTATTTTTCTGCCCCCAAGAGGTGCCACCCCACCCCTCCATTTGACTGGTACTGTATAATCCATGGTAGTTTAGTCTTGCACTCAGTGGTAGCTGCATGGTTTGGATTACTGGACCAAGATAGGTCATGGAAAAACATGGTTTGTTCATTATGGAATTTTACTCCACATTCCACATTGGTAATGAGACAGAAATTTGGACTCCAAAAAGGCCTTGAATTAAACCCTGTTAACTTAAGCTTCACATTCAAAACAACAAATTATGATGCCTTAATGGAATGAGCCAATCACACTCATTCCAATGAGTGACCATGTGTTATGTAGTGGGGCAAAAATAAATAAAGATTTTGTTATTTAAGAAAAGATATTTCCAGTATGGGCTGCAAATCCTGTCAAATAAATGCACAATGTCAAAATAGCAAAGTTTTCAGCAGCAAATATTTCCCATAATGCAGTTTGATATTTGACCAAGTATACCTTGTTTGACAGAGCTCTGTCAAACAAGATATAATTGGTCAAATTTATTAGAGAAAAACAGAGTGATTAGAGACAATTCTGCTACCCTACCAGAGTGCTTGGGGTTAAAAAGCCACAGGACAATGTCGAACATACTGTGCAATTTGGCAAAATATGTTAATCAACGTCATAAATATGTCTTAATTAATAATTTGACCATCTGATGAATGTATTTATTGAGGATTAATTCAGCACATGACTGGTTAATTATGTACTGAGAGTGTGTAACATATAATCAACAATGTGCCAGAATATTAAGGCAGTAGATGTCACAGAGTGGTTTAATTAACAATTTGACCATCTTACAGAGGAAGATATCTAGCATTAAAATCTGAAAAATTAACTTCCACACAGACTGGAGATTACTAATAGGCAGAACTGACAGAAAATCCATTTTACTTGGCGGCACAGAGAAAATTAAGTTTTCCACTGCAACTAATCAATAACATAGAATAACGTGATGTTGTAAGAACCATAGTATAAAAGCTACATTAATAGGCAACCGCACTCTGCCCATCAAAATGTAAATGACATTTCTTAACTATCCAATCAGATCAATGCTGGGGCATTATGGGTAATCTTGAATCCCCCTGAAATAGCCCTGTGTGACTCTCCCCTTTTTTAAGATGCTAATTGAGTATGATAGTGTATTTTTCTATAACATCAGTATAGATTCTGTAGTGAATAGAACGACAGCAGTATTATTAGCTTGCACCATGCATTACTGTGAACAGCTTGTCAATACATTCTTCTTTAGGAGTAGGCTATCTTGTCTATTGTTCTTCCACTGGGAGACAATATGCTGATTGAAACCTGAATTACCATATTAAATCCAATAGAGTGATGGCACTACACCCACTTGTTATCTGTCACAGAACAAGAGGAATATTTTACTGCATTCATAAATCATAAGGGTTTTACAGACTGCAAGTTCATGTTCGGTTCTATTGAAATCTTTGAAATCCGGCTCCAGTTATTTCGGTTGCTCTTAACTAGTATAAAGTGGGAGTGTAAAAAATACTTGTAAAAGCAGTGACTTGTCCCCCTAATCAAATATTTATCACATTAGCCCCAACTCTCACTATACCAACAGTTATCAGTTATTTGTTCTTGCACATATTAAATAGGCTGGAGAGACTTAGCTGATCCCGACTGACTAAATAGGATTTAATGTTACTTTAACCCTTTACCCAATGAATCGGCCATATCTGCCCACGTAATATGCAAATTCAGCAGCTGAAAAAATATTATTTTTCAAAAACTTTCAATAAAACCATATCATGTGACCCCTCTTTGGATCGAGCTCATGGAGCTCGTTCCAATGAGGGGTCACATGACATGGTTTTGTTGAAATTTTTTGAAAAATTAAAAAAAATATTTAAAATAATAAATTTTGATATCATCTGCGTTGGGCAAAGGGTTAACCCTTTACCTAATGAATCGGATACATCTCTCCATGTAATATACAAACTGAGATGGAAAAAAAAAGTTTCACACTACTTCAACTAAACCATTTCACATGACCCCTCATTGGAACAAGCTCATCAAGCTTGTTCCACTGAGTGATCACATAAGGTTTTCTTGAAATTTAAAAAAAAATAATATTAAAAATAATAAATTTTGGGTATCATGTGCATTGGGTAAAGGGATAAGCAACAAAGTCTATATATAATGGCAAGGGTATAAAGTCCAACAAGCTGTTTATATCTGTTATCTATTTTTTATTATTTGAACCTGATCATCTGTTAAAACTGCACACCTTAGTCCACCACGGTTGTCAATTACTGTTCACTATTTGATGTCCAGAGATTGTAAAAAGCCTACTAGGATTCTTGCCTCCGGTTTATTGATGTAACTCTTAGCCTGCTGAGTATTTTCAAGATATTTTTCATCAAATTTAGTCATGGCTGCTGTGAAGCAGCCATGACTAGATTTGATGAAAAAATTAATCTAAGTATAACACAAGAAATCATTGGTGAAAAGATCCATTCAATTTATAGGGTGTGTGGGGGGGGGGGGGGGGGGGGGCATTGGATTAAATGTACCCAAATTACATTGAATTCAGTGACAAGAGAAACCCAGTGCTGGACAGGAATATATGCCAGCAGCATGCAAAGAGTTAACAACAATCAAGTCTTCCTCAGTGGAGAAGTGCTGAGCTATCTTAACAGTGAGATACTGCCGTATCAGAGAATTTAACCCTCTGCACACTGAAGATACAAAAATTTCAAGCAGCAAATTTTTTAATGCAACTAGGAATTTAACCTATTCAACCTTGTTTGACAGAGTTCATGCTCATGACCTTGTCAAACAAGACTGGATTGGTGAATTCCAAGTTCCATTATGGGAATGATTTGCTGTTCAAAATTTCAGTATTTTGACATCAGTGTGCAGGGAATTAACCCTGTATTACTTGTTTGACATCTGGAGTCCAAATCTGGATTTAAAAATACCATATTTCTCAATCTCTTACAATGGGATGAACTTAAAGATAGACAAAATTTCTTTCAACTAGTTAACCTTTCTCATCCAGTTCTCATCTTTGTAACCTGAATTATGAAGATTAAGCACTATTTCTAGACAAGCAGAACTCAGAAAGGAGTTGGGAAATTCTTCTTTATTGAAAGTAAGGGAGATAATTAATATACTATTTACAAAACATATTTGTATTAAAGTGACTTGAAATGTGAAGAAAGCCCATCATTTCTTGAGTGACAGATTCCCCGGGTACAGTTGAGAAATTTTCTTTTTTTGATGAGAAGGGGGATAATTCATACTATTTACAGAGCACATACGTTTCAAGTACACAGTAAACGGTTTTGTTTGTTAAAATTTAAAGAAAAAGGTTTTTTCCTCATCTCCATTCCATGCAATCTTGGGATATTTTCTAGTTTTAAAAAAGCAAGCAAACAAAAAAGTTTCTTTAAAGATTTGACTCAAAATTTTCCACAAAAACGTCCCTTGCCTTAAAATTCAGTTTCCGTAAAATTCAGTTTTCAGTTTTCGGAGGTTAAATTTTCCTCAATGGTGAAGAAAAATAACATTCGGGACAATGAATGATCGTCCTGGAAAATGGATTAGAATTGTATCTGTTCAGTACATGTTATGCTTACAGCAAATACAAAGTACCTATCTATATTCATTCATGTTATGCTTAAAGCAAATACAGCTCTCTATAGTTTTAATTCATGGTACATATTAATGATGGTTTAAACTTAATTTCAGCAATCCTGAATGCACTGATAGCATTAAATAGAACAGTGAGGCCCACTTAACTGGATACTGTCTGATAGAATGACCCTGTTGAGTGCATATACCACTGAAACACCAAACCATTTACCATAGTCTGCATACAAATTTGATCTGTTAATAGCATATAGGGCACAGAGTAAATCCATGTTAATTGATTGAAAGAATATTATGTTTTCTCAAAAAATGATAGATGTCTTCGGATTTTCAAGAATTTGGTCTTAATACTTAAGAGTATAGACATTTCATCTGTTATATCTTGTTTGACAGAGCTCGATGAGCTCTGTCAAACAAGATTTAACAGATTAAACACAAAGTTCCTAACCAGAATACAGGAATTGGGACACATTCTGGTTTTAAATGAATATTTCTGTTAATTGAATAATCTTCATAGGCTATGCAGCTATTCACTTATTAGAGTTATTTATTTATTTATTGGTGTGACATACTTCCACACAATGGCTAATCGTGACCACAACATGGAGATAAAGTCAAGTTTAGTCTATCATTTATCCCCATGTTGCCCATTTTAGAGGACTTTCACCCAAGCATTGGTGACAGGGTCCTATTTTACTGGTGAAACAGAACTTGTATACTAGCTTCACCTCACGGGTCCTCGGCAGGGTTCTTCTGCATACAAACTGAATTTTGAGAAACAATTAAAAACGTGACTCCATGACCTGTACTGTCAGATGTGGAAAGAGGAACCACACGAAAAGGTGTTCATTCGGAGAGTATTAAATTAAAGTTTTATCATTCGGTGAAAGAGAACTACTGTAGGGAGTCGTATATTGATACACTTCCCGCGAAGGAAAGGCGATTTGTCACCAGATTCCGTATTAGCACTCATGACTTGGAGATAGAGCGGGGGTCGCTATCAAAAGCAGGGAAGAGAGGCACTGCAAACAGTGTAAGACAAATTCGGTCAAAGATGAATTACATTCTTTCTTTGCCTGTTATAAATACAGCGTTTCTCGAAATGAGCTTATGAACTTGGTCGTTAAGCAACTTCCTCACTTCCACCTTCTGCGGCAATTTGAAAGATTTGCATTGCTATTTGCCTGTGAAGATGTTGAAGTTATTCGCGAGGTTGGTCAGTCAGTCGGTTTGTAACCCATATCCTGATGCAGAGAAATCAGTAGAGTGAATAAAGCTCAATGTGGTCATGATCGTGTAAGCACTTTCGAAAGCCTATCGTTCGATACCGCTGGTGAAAATGACCAATGTTTCTTTTTGCGAGGGCATGATAATCTAATTAGTTTAGATTATCAATGAAATTCATGCATCATATGCCCACTCACAGGAGTGATGCAACAGATATTAGTCTGTTTAATCTGTTTACTCTTATAATATGTGTCGCATGGTTTACCCATTGCTTTTTTTAATTGTTTGTGTGTTTTGTGTATGCCATACCATTTTATTCTTGGTCGAGCAATAAACTTTATCTTATAGTATCTGAATGCTCCTTTTGAATGTGTATTATTTTCTCTGCACAAAATCATTTACCATACATTCTTACAACCCATCATCCAAATAAATAGAACAAGAACAAAAACTATACTCTCTCCATAATATTTTGTTGAAATGCAATTATCAATTAAATGGTGTACTCTTGATTGGCATTATTAACTCTTAACCCGCTGAGTATTTTCAAGATATTTTTCATCAAATCTAGTCATGGCTGCTCTAAAGCAGCCATGACTAGATTTTATGAAAAATTCATCTAAATTTAACTCAAGAAATCATTCGTGAAAAATATATTCAAATTACAGGGAGAAAATTGGACAAAATGTGTCCAAATTACACTTATTTCAGTGACAAGAAAAATCCCGACATGGGTAGGAATATCCGCCAGCAGCATACAAAGAGTTAACTTAAAATTGTGTTACAGAAAGGGTTACATCAAGTTCACAGTTGTGTAAAAGTTTAAATGTTTGAATCTATGTATAAAATTAATTCTGGCACCATGAAAGTAGATATTACTGCATGTCGCACTGAGAAATGTGTTTTCTTGATCAGTATAAAATCAGCTCCAGTCAGGTGGTCTGGATGGTTCTTATTACATCAGTTTCATTTCTAATATTTTATTAGGATTTTATGATATTCGTGTAATTTGTTTCAACATGCCAAGCAACACTAATTTACTTTCTGTGTTGTAGTGTTTGGAAATAATGAAATAACTGCTGTTCTGTGATGAAAACACCGTATACCTGGCAATTAGATGTTAGAGCGATGGAGCCACATAAAGTGTGTAAATAAATATATCATTTCACTGAGAAGTTAGAAATCCTGCCTTGCAGACAGAGATGTGCAGATACAGATGATTTCATGGCATGCAAACTACACTAATTTGTAACTTTTTCTGTTTATTATTTTACCTTTCTGAGTTTCCTTCTTTTAATGCTTGAGCTGCAAATACGCCATCATTTTTTAAACCTCAGAGACAAAAACACCTCTTAATGTTCTGCTTTTGCCATTTGAAATCTATGTTCATGTTTAATGGGGTTAAAGGTTGGCTTTTAGCGTCTATGGATACATTAGTGTCTACAACATTATGTGAAGTTTAACCCTTTGAACACCAGAGGCCGCTTTACCGGCCCAGGGACATGGTATGTCATGCTTTCATTAAGTAGGATGCCTGCTAAGTTAAGGGTGGGGTAGACCCCAATCAATATTTTCAACGTGCAGCCCTAAGGCTGCACGTTGAAAATATTGATTGGTCTACCTCCAAATAAGGAATATAGACTCTTCTAATTGCTCCATATGAACTGACATGGAAGATACCACCACGGTTCAAAGGGTCAATCAATCTTTTATAAGTATGCTATTCACTTTAAAGGACTCCCTCCCCCATTCACTTGTTATGGGGTACAACAGTGAAGACCACTGAATTGCATATCTTTGAACTATATAAACCTGTTAACTGAACATAAATTTCAAACACAAAACAATTTACCATTCCATCAATACAATTTTTACCTGTTAACCCTTTACCACTGATGGCTCACTGGCTACAGCATTGAACTATAAATAGAAAGGTCCACAGTCCGATCCCCACCAGGGGTAACTGCATTGTGTCCTTGGACAAGGCACTTCATCCTGAATGCCAATGTGGGGACTAGGTGGTGCCGAGTACTAAGGCGCACTTGTCTTCAACCAATGCTTACCCTGCTTGCACGAGGGTTAGTACGTTGTGGAGTCTGACAGTAGCACACCATTGCTCGGTGGTTCTCTCTGGGTACTCTGGCTTCCTTCACCTGTATAACTGTCTGACACAAGGTGACCCTGGCTGTTGAAAGTGTTATTAAAGCCCAATAAATAAATAAATAAATGAATAAATAAATAAATAAATAAATAAATAAATAAATAAATAAATAAATAAATAAATAAATAAATAAATATATTACTGGAATACAGGAAGTGGCTAAACTGGTTACCGCAATGCCACTGCACCCCACAATTATCTCTAAAAATGTTTTCGAGAGATGGATGAATGGATACTTCCCCTCTTCATTTTATTCCCCACTTTAATTAATAGGCAGGTGAGGAATAAACATTGGTTTTCCAAAGTTTACCATGCCATTAATTTCACCCTTGGTCAGTCACTCAACAGTTTTCGAAGATGAAAAATCAGAATTTATTTATCTTGACATTTCATAAATGAAAGATGGAAATCTTTAATTTCTTTCTATGTTTTCAACATTAATTATGGTTTTGGACCCAAAATAATCAATGATTTTGATTTGGTCTGCAAAAGAATGTTTTTATGATCAGGTTCATTCTGTAGTTTGTTTGGCGTCAATTAATTACAAGCCTTTATTCAACGTTTCAGCCATTGGACTGGAGGTTGATTAGCTAAAATGTTACTTGCTCTGCTTCTTCCAATGGGAGTGGATAGCTGTTGCCTGTGTAGAAACTCCATTCCGATGCTAACCCTGCTTGAACAGAGTTGTCGAGTTTGACAATAGCTCACTACTCGGTGTTTCTTTCCAGGTGCTCTAGCATTGCCCACCTTTAACACTGCCTGACAGGATATAACTCTGGCTGTTAGAAGTGTCATCAACTCTTAACCTGCTGAGTATTTTAAAACTATTTTTCATCAAGTCTAGTCATGGCTGCTTTGAAGCAGCCATGACTAGATTTGAAGAACAATTCATCTACATTTAACTTTAAGAAATTGGGGGTCAAAAAGTCAATTCAGTTTACAGGGGGGAGAATTTGGTAAATGTGGCCCAATTGTGCTTATTTTGGTGGCAAAAGAAACTTGTCCTTGGCAGGAATATCTGCTAGCAGCATGTAAATAAATAAATAAATAAATAAATAAATAAATAAATAAATAAAGGGGTAACACAAAGCGTGTGCCGATGCCCCTGACACGCCAAAAATTTTCTAAGTCGAAAAAGTGAAAAGGGCCATAACTCTGGAAAACATGTGTGGATGAAACTCATGCTCCACAGGTATCTTTCCCCCATGATGCTCTATCACAACACCAAATATCATTCAAATTGGAGTAGCAGTGGCTGAGATACAAGGGAAAATGTTGGTATGGATGGACGGACAGAGGACTCCACTGGACACCCCTTCGACTTTTCAAGTCAGGGGCATAATAAATAAATAAATAAATAAAACTTAATGTTATTTCTAACTGTATTGAATATATCAGTAATGTAAGACAGTGTAACCCTGTTAATTGAATAGTCACTTTGTCAGTGAAAATTATTCAATCAACTGGCATCTGGCTGGTCACTTAGCTGTATTCTACAGATAAACGGAGCATTTATCCTATTATATCTTGTTTGACAGAGCTCAAATGGAACTCTGTCAAACAAGATAAAATAGATAAATGCCTGTATTGGATACACAGAGGCCAAATAGGTCTATAAACAAGGAGGGGAATTTGGTGAGTGTTGCAGTAACATATTAGAAGAGTTTTATTCAACTAACAGTTAAGTAACGTCGAGCCCGGTTAACCCTTGATGGATGATTGTCTGAGCAATCGATTCAGACTCCCGCAAGACAGGTGCACCATCGACATGTAGTACGCCTTAGTGCACAATGCCACAGTGACCCCACATGGTCCATGGGGGTGAAGTGTCTTGCCCAAGGACACAACATGGTTGCACCTCTAACTGATCCACTGTGCTCCCTCTCAGCATATTATAAGAGTTTTTACTCAACTAACAGGAGTTTACTCTACAACCTATATGCAATCAACAAGGAGGGGAATTTGGTGAGTATTGTAGTAATTTCTCAACATATTACAAGAGTTTTTATTCAACTAACAGGAGTTTACTCTATAACATTTAGGCAATTAAGAGGTCAAATTTGTACTGTACTTATGGTACTGTACTTATGGTAAATGGTTGTGTTTTCGGAAATTATATTCAATTAACAGTTATTCTGTTAAGAGTTATCCAATTAAGAGGGCTCCAATACACTACCAAGCGCTACAACATACTGTAGGTCAGGAAATAAAAAATATAAAATTTTATAAGTAACGCT
Organism: Pictodentalium vernedei; assembly: GCA_031216915.1. Taxonomy (NCBI): domain Eukaryota; kingdom Metazoa; phylum Mollusca; class Scaphopoda; order Dentaliida; family Dentaliidae; genus Pictodentalium; species Pictodentalium vernedei. The sequence continues at coordinate 72,504,823 of CM062290.1, read as the reverse complement.
TAAAATTTTTGCAACTGAATGAATTGACAGCAGTAAGTAATCACAAGTTAAATATGGTGCGGCCACATATAACCACCTGATGCAAAGCTAGCTCATATGAAGATTAAGGTGTCAATGACACTGTAGCTTAACTTGTCTGTGAGTTATGTTTGATGAAAAGGATAATGTTCAATGTTTATGAAATGATTATGAAATAAGGCAAGAATTGTGATAATTGGGAATATGTTATTTTCTGTTCCCTGTATGTTATGTTTTCAATAAAAATAATATGAGGTGCAGACTAAACTAAAGGGATGGGTTAATATGGCTCTCACAGTTAATGCATGTGGCCCTCACAGTTAATGTGTATCAACGAAAGTTACCAATTTACAGTGAAATTATTCCAAAACGAGTCATTCTATCAACATACAACGAAATCCCTTCATAAATACACCCTGTAGGCTGTGCTAAAGGTTTTTTGGGCTTCGGCCTGTATAGCCATCAAGGTTGACCAATCGCAACCAAAACGGGACGTCCTCATCTAGACATTATACTGAGTCATCATACCAAGTTACAATGAAATCCCTTCATAAATATGACCAGTAGTCTGTGCTAAATTTTTTCAGGGTTTGGGATCGGGCAGCCGTCATGGTTGAATGATCACGACCAAAAGGGGACGTTCTCATCTAGGCATTATCTGGAGTCATCCTACTAAGTTACAATGAAATCCCTTCATAAATATGACTTGTAGACTGTGCTAAAGGTTTTTGGGCTTCGGGCACCTGTAGCCATCACAGTTGACCAATCGCGACCAAAATGGGATGTTATCATCTAGATATTATATGGAGTTAACCTACCAAGTTACAATGAATTCCCTCCATAAATACGTCCTGTAGACTGTGCTAAAGGTTTTTGGGCTCAGGTAGCTATCACGGCTGAAAGATCGTGCCCAAAAGGGGACGTTCTCATCTAGACATTATCTGGAGTCATCCTACCAAGTTACAATGAAATCCCTTCATAAATATGATCTATAGACTGTGCTATAGGTTTTTGGGCTTCGGGACCCTGTAGCTATCATAGTTCATCAATCCCAACCAAAAGGGGACCTTCTCATCTAGACATTATATGGAGTCAACCTACCAAGTTACAATGAAATCCCTCCATAAATACGACCTGTAGACTGTGCTTAGGATTTTCGGGTTTTGGGCTCGAGCAGTCGTCACAGTTGACAGATCATGACCAAATGGGAAGTTCTCATCTAGACATCATCCGGGGTCATCCTACCAAGTTACAATGAAATCCCTCCATATTAAATATGACCTGTGGTCTGTGCTAAACGTTTTGGGTTTCGGGCTTGGGCAGCCATCACGGTTGACAGATCATGACCAAAAGGGGGTGTTCTCATCTAGATATTATACAGAAGCATCCTACCAAGTTACAATGAAATTCCTTCATAAATACGACCTGTAGCCTGAGCTAATGGTTTTCAGGTTTTGGGCTCGGGCAGCCACCACGGTTGACCGACCAAAAGGGGACGTTCTCATCTAGACATGACCTCAAACCTGCATATGAAATTTCGTGGCGATCGGATAACTACGGAGTGTAGCCTGTGCTAAAGGAAAATGTGAACAGATTCACAGACTAACAGACTTCCGCATGTGTGATGGCAATAGCTTATCTGGACTTTGTCAAGTTAAGCTAAAAATGAAACAAATTCCAAGTCCATATGGGCAATAATTCTAACAAAATACTCTGCATAACCCTTGCTTTGAACATGAGGAGAGACATCAGTAAAATAGATTTGCATTCCAAATAAGTCATTCCACCAAATATTTTAGAAATTACTGAGTTTAAAAATTTAATGTTCATAGACTGCCTGACAGACAATCAGCCTGACGAGCAATGTCAGATATAGAGCTGCTTGTTGTAGCTATAAAACTATTTAATAGTCTTAAATTCAAAGTTCTCAGAAAAGCCTACATTTTTCAAGAGAAGACTAATGTATATGACAAAACCAAATCAGTTATTCAAAGTCTCTTTTCAGGGACTATTGATTTTTTGAAAGCGGTATGTCAACAGGAAGAGAGAATTTTAAATTCAAGTCATTTGAAGGTTTTCAGAAACCTGTGAATGATTTCATTAATTTCACGGTGACGCAGTTGTCTTTAAAAATAAAAGGAGCCAATTAATTACACAGATGGCAAAAGCAATTTATCATGTGTTAATTGACTTACTTAATTTGAAAGTTCCATGTTTAGCATAGCCTTTTAATGTGTGTCTGCCAGGGTTCCTGCTCTTGAATTAGTTGTCAATTCAAACAACTTTCCAGACCATTCTGGTGTATTTTTAAATGGTAGTGCAGCTAGTGCTGGAAGCTCATATTTGGGCTTTATTCTGATGTACAGGTACCCTAAATTAATGGTTTCATACTTAATGGGTTTACTTTGTATTATTATTGAAGCAAATTAACAGCAAATTCACATGAACTTGCTGTATTTATTAACTGGTAGACTGCTAAATTATTTTTGGCCATCACAACTTCAACACAGGTCTTTGCCTTGTTACAATTTATGGGAGAGTGCCTATGGCACTCTCCCATAAATTGTAACAAGGCGAACCCTCACAGGCTAAATAATATCACTTCAAAGATAATACAAAGCACATCCACTGAATGTGAGCCTTCAAGCTGTGGTGCCGGTACTTCAGAATAAAGCCCAAATATGGGCTTCCAGCACTCTACCAGTTAAACAATATAAAAATAATGACTGGGCCTGAGGGTAACAATGTGGATTGTCACCCCGAGAGATCATTATTTCCCTGAGGTGTTAGCCAAGGGAAATAATGGTCCTGAGTGGAGACAAGCCACATTGTTACCCTCAAGCTCAGTCATTATTTTTTTTATTATACTGAATTAAGATCCGTCTTGGTACAATTATTTATAGATTATTGTCTCAGTCAAATATGGAAGAGGAACCAAAGTTCCTAACTTTTAATAGGAAAAGAAATGAATGTCGAAACACTTTTTTTTATTCTTCAAAACAAACCTAGTAAAGTAGCTTTTCAATCGAATGTCCTTATAGCGAATCATTTTGAATTGCTCAGTTCTTTTACTGTCCTTATTTTCGAGCAGTGCCTTTATTTCTGACTGACAAAATCGCCAAATCTTTCGGTAGACATTTTGCGTGTTTACATTACTACACAACACGGAACTTGTTTGGTTGAGAAACTACGTCATCAGGCGCGCATTCAACAATACTTTGGGTGTCTCCCCTGACGTAGTCGGGAATCTTTGGCTGAAGCTGGTAATAATGCAAAAATTATTGACCGGCATTATTCACCGTGGGTGGAACATCGTGAAATGTTTAATGGGATAACATTTGTAGATGAGGTATAATAATTGTTTTTCGCGTTTCGGGTAGATTAGCGAAAAACTTTTGTCTGTGCAGACACATTCGAATACATATTCACGCTCTTTTGAGCGTAGGGTGTTTTGATTGGTTCAGATGTTGTGTGTTTCACCAATCAAAACGGATAGTAAGAATTCTGGGAGTGTTCATATGTCCGGGACATTCATTTCTAGCCAGATGCTCGACAGGCTCATGTCGCACTTTCATTTTGGTTTGTCAGGCTAACAAGTTATTTTAAAAGGTGAGGATCTGACACCTTACCCTGGGTAACCCACGCATTGGCTTCAGTCACAGGTTTCCAATGTTTTTCTTTATAACGATTGCAATAAATAAATACCTTACTAAATTGAAATACTGGTTTTTCCTGGCCGGCTCGGTTATCAAAACAGGGTTTTTGTTTTAGCTGATCAAACCTGCTGCTATGTCACCTATGTATCAGAGTTCATTTACTGTTTATATACCTCAACATGTTCCTATTTGTTAATAAATTGCGAGCTCTGTCAGTAGCAGTCTCTCTGGCTATCAGTTACCCAAGAGTTTGTGTTTATTATTCGGAGTGGAAGACAGACTTTAGGGTTCTCCACGTTTGCTAAATCTCCTGTAGTACTAGTAACTCATGACCTGAGCATAAGTGGAGCACAGGATGGAGATTAATAGATTTTCAATGACCAGCATCCATGTACGTAACACGACAGGAGAATATTTATTCTGATCAGGTTATACGTGGGTCCTGCCCTTAAATTTTAATTGGAAACCACATACAAATTTTCTTCTTTGTAATCAATTTATCAGTTGGAAGAATACACTTCCACTAAAAGAGTTTCCCGCGGTTCTAGACTATCAGCCAGTCACCTGTTGCATCCGGTTAATTAGGAAAGTGCTAGGAATGAACTATTTTCTTTGCAGCGGCTGAACTCGACCTAATTAGCAATTAAGTCAGTCCCTTTGTTGAAATTGTTGTTAATCCCGTCAAGGTTACAGTGCTCGTAAGCATCAGTGAATTCTTAACTCTTGGAAATTTTACCCTCCACCGTCCCTGATACTCTCCACCAGTCTGCTTTTCAGTCTATTTTGCTAAAGGCGTCTTGTCCGCCCATCTCCCCTTTTCATGTATATATCATATATCTTTCACATATTCATATTTTACCGGTATATTTTTCATTTTGTTTAAATTTTATTGTTTTTCAGCTTTGCTGCCGCATAGAAGACATCAATCATGAAATGGCAGCTTAAACCACTTTCATTCTATTCAGTCTTCCATTGTCTTTTCAATCCAGTGCTACCACTCTCCCATAGATCATAAAAAGACAAAGACACTTGAACAAATTTTGATGACCAAAAATAATTGAGTATTATCAGTTGAGAGTTTTCAAGGGATTTGAAAGGAGAAATTTGAAGATTTCCAAAGATTATCTGGGGCAAGGACAAGGAAGCTCCATGCCAGTACAAATTGGGAGAACCATCATGTTCACCTATATCGTTCGCCTTTCAAGAAATATGGTGAATGATTTTTCTTTCTAACATATTACTGGACCTTAGATAAATAACAAGAACCTATACTTGAATTGCCTTTGGCACACAGTTGTTAACTCTTTCAGAACCATGGATCACTTTATAATTTATTTATTTTTTTATTGGTGTTTAAAGGTCACATACTTCTGTACAATGGCTTATCGTGACCACAACATTGAGATACATGTAATAGTCAAGTTTTGTCAATTGCTTACAATTGCAGATGGTGCCTTGTTGCACTAAAAAGTTTTTATTAATTACAGAGGAATTTTGGGATGGTTAGGTTTTCATAACCCCACACCCCTTAATATTAAGAGAAAAGCAATGTTTGTATCAGTTTGAATGAACTTTAATTTGTGGAATTTACTTCAAAAACATACAGAAGTGATGCTCAATATCACTTCTAATGCTTTTACCAAATAAAACAAGTACGCTGCTCACATAATAGGTGGCCACACTGCAGATCCAATAGAATTTAAGGACTTTTTAAGCCAGTTTGGCAGTTTTCAAGATTTTTTCAAGGCATTTATATGTATTAGGGCCTTTTAAGGCCAAGGATGAAAATCGAAGTACTTTTCAAGACTGTATGAACCCTACAGGGAGCTCAGTGGCTCAGAGGTAAACTGTTGGGACTTCTATGCTAGAGGTCCCGAGTTCAATCGCCGTCCGGGACGACCCGCGTTATGTCCTTGGACAAGGCACTTTATCCCAGTTGCCTACATGATGGTATGATGACGCTGTGTACTAAGGCATACTGCACGTCGATGGTGCACATGTCTTCAACCACTGTAACCCTGCTTGAGCGGAGTTTGAACAGAGTTAGAATATTGAGGAGCTGACAGTTGCTCATCGATGCTCGGTGGTTCTCTCCGGGTACTCTGGCTTCCTCCACCCGTAAAACTGTCACTGTCACGATTAGCCATTGTGCATAAGTATGTGACCTTAACCCTTTACCTAACGCAGATGATATCAAAATTTATTATTTTGAATATCATTTTTTAATTTATTTCCAAAAAATTTCTACAAAATTATATCATGTGACCCCTCGTTGGAACGAGCTCAGCGAGCTCGTTTCAGCGAGGGGTCACATGATATGGTTTTGTTGAAATTTTTTTGAAAAATACTACTTTTTCAACTGCTGAATTTGCATATTATGTGGGCAGATGCTGCCGATTTATTGGGTAAAGGGTTAAACAACAATAAATAAATATGAACACTACAGTGGGGTTAGGATGTTTGTAAAAAAATTCTGACAAATGACTGGCTTTCACAAACCTATTTGGGCAGGTAAGAACTATTTGTTACCTAAAAGATCAGAAAGATGTTGATACACCTCACTTTTACTTGTATCCAAGCAACATGTGATATTTTCATTCTCCTCATGAAAGTTAGAACAAGCCGACCTTCTAAGGAGGCAGTTAATTTGTTTTCTCTTGGATCTCATGTTTGAACATCTGTCAAAAAAAGATTGTTTAGAGAAACCCTTTTTATTAGTGTTTTCATTAAGCAATATTATTAGAAGGAAAGCATAATAAATCAATCTCCCAGCTGGGAGCCAAACTGGAACAGCATCAGCTATGTCTAGACAGGAGGATACCAATAAACAGTTTTATAATAAAAGTACATTTATAGACACTGACATTTATCCAGTTAATAATTCAATTCCGGACTGGAATGGTCAAAAGATGGGCTACAAGAAGAAGAGGGAGGGCAAAGGTTAACTATGAAAATCCCCACAACAGAACAGACTTTCACCCTTTACCTAACATGAAAAGCAGACGACACTTGCGAACAAAATTCTTGAGTAACTAATTTTTTTAAAATAATGGAAATTAATTGGCGATTTTTGTGAATAGCGCTGGCCATTTTGACCGTTACGTTGGGTAAATGGTTTTTAAACTTTTTTCTTTCTATTTTTTTTTTTTTTGGAGGGGGGAGGGGGGAGGGGGGGAGCGGGAGACTTCAAATGATTTTAACTGGTTGAGTGCTAAATTATTTTCCAAAGGCGATTTGAAACATAGCATTTTTTTTCAAAAATACCACCCTACCAGAAAGAGTAGCCTTAGTTTAACAAGGCTTTGTTCATAAATGTTTTGTTATAATTTGTTGGAGAGTGCCAACAGGCACTCTCCAATAAATTGTAACCAAACGATTTCATAAAAATTTTCTTCTATTGCTGAGCAAACAAGCCTAATGCATCCAGTGTAAAGCCACTGAAGTGCTTTTTCAATAGAGCCATGATAGTGGCTTCTGGTACTCAACTAGTTAATAATTGTAGTGAGGTGTTATGAAGAACATTTATGCTGAGCTTTTTGAAATTCCAATGTTTTTTTCTGCTAGAACAAAAATGCTGAAATTCTCGTGGAATTTCACAAAATCATCAGTTTGATGCACCCTCCCTCACAAACACCCTAAAAAAACAGCAGTGTAATTCTGGGAAACTGAAGATAGCTTTAACTCTTAACCCACTGAGTATTTAAAAAAAAAATTCATCAAATCTAGTCATGGCTGCTGTGAAGCAGCCATGACTAAATTTGATGAAAAATTCATCTAAATTTAACTCAAGAAATAATTGGTGAAAAATTCCATTCAATTTACAGGGTGCAAATTTAATTAAATATGCCAAAATTATACATATTTCAATGGCCAGAGAAATACTGTCCTGGGCGGGAATAGCTGCCAGCAGCATGCAAGGAGTTAACACTAAAAGAGTCAATTTTTTTTCAAAATGACAACATATCCGAAATCTTGCAGAAAAATTTCTCAAAATTTGGCACTTCCACATCAAAAGCCCCAGCACTGATCTCAAATTGATTGAGGAAGGATGTTGTTACAACAGCTGTTAAAAGTGTTCCAACATGGTCTTTCTAACTTGAGTTTTATATAATCCCTATAATATCTGGCTCACTTCACATGAACAGTATTCCATTTCAACTATCAGAATCATTACAAAAAAATTATTTTTTGCCATTGACATGATGATCGCAAAAATGGTGGCCACCAATGAAACTATTTTTTATACTTTTTATCTTGCCATCTCCATGCTGAGAGTTTGGCAATATGCCTTTAACCCTCAGAGTCCAAATGTAACTAATGATGTTTGCCTGATTCAAAGTAATCAGTATTTCTTCCGCAAAACAGGTGCACTAAGCTTCATCCTTTGTGTTAACTTGCTGATTAAATTCAAAGTTCCCTCTCGGTGGTTTCTAGGCAAATCTTGGCTGCCAAAATAGGCAGCCAAGACAAGACTTGATTAGCAACCGCTTCAAATTTGCATCACACAACTGGTCATGCACTGAACAGCAGCAGACATAGCAGATCTTTGATGTACCCAAATTAATCCAAGATGAAGGCCTGTCAAGTCTTTGCTGTCTTTGGAGACAAGTAAAACTTTACAAGAATCAGGGGAAGAGTCTCAAATATACTCAGGTATCCAATATGTCACTGCAGTGACCAGCCTCAGGGCTTATATTTCATATAAAGTTGGGAAAATCCATTTTCGCAAATATGGTTGCGAGAATCCATGCCTGTTATGACTGTCCCAAGGCCCCTTGATGCCACCCTGGCTGAAGCCCTGTTGTATACTGATAACACATGTTAACCCTTTACCCCTCAAAATATAAACAATATTTACCAATAAAACCTTACAAATATGTATGTATTTAAGGGTCTTTAACCCTTTACCTAACATGAAGACACTTGCAAAAAAAAAAAAAATTCTTGAATGACAAATTTTTTTCATTTTTTGTCTCAAAAACATAGGTTATGGTCCCTCGTTGGAACGAGTTCGTTCCAATGAGAGGTCATAACCTATGTTTTTGAGACGAAAAATGAAAAAAATAATGAAAATTAATTGGTGATTTTTGAGAATAGCACTGGCCGGTTTTGGCCGTTACGTTGGGTAAAGGGTTAATTCAAAAATTTGTTTTGAAAGACAAAATAACTTGAATTTTGCCAGTTTATTTCATTGTAAGAATAAACATGTTGATCTGACTGACCACTCTATGTTATTTTTTATTGTCTATTGATCTTATTTTTACTTTCTCTTGAATATTATCAGCTCAAGCATCATTTAATACTTCCAATGATCTGGTTGTGCCCACATGGACAAGGGTATATAACAGTACTGCCAAATTCCTAAAATTGATTCTCACAGCAGTAGATATTGAGAATCAGAACTGATTCTTGTGAATTGGGATGAATTTTAACCCTTTACCCAACGTAACGGCCAGAACCAGCCAGCACTATTCTAAAAAATCGCCAATTAATTTTCAAAATATTTTCATTTTTTGTCTCAAAAACATAGGTTATGACCCCTCGTTGGAACGAGCTCGTTGAGTTCGTTCCAACGAGGGGTCATAACCTATGTTTTTGAGACAAAAAATGAAAAAAATTAGTTATTCAATAATTTTTTTTGCAAGTGTCGTCTGCTTTTCATGTTAGGTAAAGGGTTAAGGACTGAATTGACAATTTGTTTATTATTTATTGGGATTTAACAATCTCACCTCGCGTTGGGCAGCTTTACGAGTGGAGGAAGCAGGGGTAACCGGAGAGAACCACCAAACAATGACAAGCAACTGCCCAACTGACTAACTTCAAACAAGCAAGGTTAGCATTCGTTGAAGAAAAGTGCACCGCTGATATGCAGTACGCCTTAGAACACAGCACCACCGTACCCCCCACAGGTGATCAGGATGAAGTGCCTTGCCCAAGGACATAATGCAATTACCCTGGCAGATCGAACCATGGAACTTTCGGTTTGAAATTCAATGCCGTAACCACTGAGCGACCAGGTTCCCCTCAATTGACAAGAACACGCAGAAGAAAGATTATCAGTAATTGTTATCTATTCGGACAACTAATATTTATGCAGATTTGAGTTTCATATGCATAAAATATGAACCAAGGTGCCCAAAAGTATTTGGGCATCCTATTTTTCAAGCCTTTAATACAGCAATTTGAAGCAGGGAAATCCACAGCAGTATGAAGGTGCTTAACTCTTAGAAGCCGGGGAATCAGAATGAATTTATTGAACATGACATACCGCGAAAAACTTACAGTAAAGCAAGTGCTTCTAATCAAGTGTCGTCTGCCTATTCAGGCAGACAACACTTCACTACAAGCACCTGCTCAGTGTTTAATTCTCCCCCAGCCCAAAGATAGCTGAACCGTCACAGCCAGATTACCTGCCGTATTACATCACAGGCAAAAAAACTCGACTCCCGGCTTTTAAGAGTTAAACTATAAGTTCTCATAAACATATAGATTTATTCTCCTGGTGTGCCAAGTTCAATACAGAAAGTCAAAATTATCATCAGATTGTTGACTTTAACCTATTAGTCTTTTGGTCATCTCCAATCATAATACATTTAAAGGAAATTCTGTGCTTCGACAGAAACTAAACCAATCAATATTTATCACCCTGAAGATAGATTTTCTAACCTCTTTCGAACCTTTTTAAGTCTCCATTGGATTAAGATCTCCACTCAATAATGGATTTCTTAAGAGGCTGAGGTCTCGCACCACAACAGAAATGACCATATTTTGCCAGGCACAATGATGTGTGACAGAACCTCAAATAATTTATGTATTTATTCATTTGTTGGGATTATTACTGGACTAATTTAAAACCTATATAATTTTTTTGTCTCAAAACTCCACAGCTGTGGTTGTTATGTTGTACTTTATTGGATAATATCCAATGGTTGAAACACTGCATGTCTCTCCTATGCTAATTCTTTGTCAGCAGAGACCCTAAAATGTCCAACTCACATTAACCCTTTACATAACATAGTGGCCAAAAACAGAGAGAAAATTAATCAGAATAGCCTACCACAGCCTGAAATATCTCGGAAGTTCACAAGAAAAATCATACAAATATGCATATCATTAGAACCAGCTCGTTGAGCTGGTTCAAATGATATCCATATTTGTATGGTTTTATTGAAAAATTTTGAAATTTTTCGAAAATTGGGAAATTTAATTTATTTTTTAAAAATACTGTGTTAGTTAAAGAGTTAACGATGCAAAGTAGGAGTAAACTAACCCTTTACCTTATAAATCGGCGGCATCCACCTTCAAAATTTACAAAAGGACTTGAAAAAAATTATTGTTAAAAAAGTTTTCATAAAACCAGATGTGGCCTCTCAATGGAATGACTTGTTCCAATTAGGGATCACATGATGTATTTCTGTTTGTTTGTTTTTTTAAATTGGAAAACAAGTACAATGCCAAGGGTGGCTATGTGCCCCCCCCCCCCCCCCACACCCCCCCCCCCCCCCACCCCCTTACCAAGCATGAGTTTCTATTCGTTTATCTTTGTTGATTTTGAATTAATATTTTATCTTATGGACACTAATGCTCTCATAAAGTGAGCACTTTATGCTAAACTATATTTAGTCAGGGCCATAACTCAGATAAAAATTGTTGCACCACACTCAAAATTAAACCCATCTGGCATATTGTCTACAATAAGCTATAAGTTTGATTGAAATTGGACACCTATAAATCAAGTTACCATCTTGAAACCAATATCAACGTTTCTTCTAAGTCAGAAAAGGACGATAACTCTGCCAAAAAATATCGGACCAAGCCCACTATCAATTCCAACCTGTATTAATTATGTGGTTATAAACCTATGCATAAAATTTTATTTAATTTCATTCAGTCAAACTAAAGTTATTGTCTGCAAACGATATTCGGGATGGACATTCGGGATGGATTACAGGATGTACGTACGTCTAGATGAAAGTACAGATGGACAAGGGTAACATTTAATGCCCCTTCAGGGGCACGGTGGCTCAGTTGGTAGAGGTGCAGGCTGCAAGCCGAGAGGTCCTCGGTTCGAATCCCACCTGCGGCAACCGCGTTGTGTCCTTGGGCAAGACACTTCACCCCCATTGCCCACGTGGGGGCACGGTGACGTTGTGTACTAAGGCGTACTGCACGTCGATGGTGCACCTGTTTCAACCAATGCTAACCCTGCTTATGTGGAGTTGGTATGTTGGGGAGCTGACAGTTGCTCGCCGTTGCTCAGTGGTTCTCTCCGGGTACTCCGGCTTCCTCCACCCATAAAACTGTCACGGTCATGGTTAGCCATTGTGCAGAAATATGTGACCTTAAACACCAATAAATAAATATAATGCCCCTTCAGCATTTAGTAGGGGCATAAAAATAATTAAAATAATCAATTTTGATATATTGTGTATTGTGTTAAGGGTGTACTTCACCTCAACTTTTAATTTTTTTCAAAAGAATGTCTAAAAGGCCAAGTTTACATTTAACATAATCAATCTATTTTACTTCTGTTTCTCAATAGCAACAATGACTCATCATATCAATGAAAGAAAATTCTAATGGGACATATAAATCTGACATTAGTTTAATCCTTTACCCAACGTAACAGCCAAAACCGGCCAGCGCTCTTCTAAAAAATCGCCAATTAATTTTAATTATTTTTAAAATTTTTTGTCTCAAAAACATAGGTTATGACCCCTCGTTGGAACGAGCTCGACGAGCTCGTTCCAACGAGGGGTCATAACCTATGTTTTTGAGACAAAAAATATTAGTTATTCAAGAATTATTTTTGCAAGTGTCGTCTGCTTTTCAGGTTAGGTAAAGGGTTAACTCTTTTACTGCCACACCCACTTTAGCAATACATGGAGGCCCTCTATGTACGCCTGTTTGCAAAGAAGTTTAATAAAATTTATGACATACCTGAAGCTCTATCATCTGATTAATTGTCAGAAAGGGCTCTCTGAGCCCTTTCCGACAATTAATCACATGGTAGGTTTATCTGCGCATGCTAGAACGTACAGATAATCATCATAAAATAGGTGACAATAGTTGCTTTCAGCAGCGTAAGTGTTAATGAGGTAAGAGGGGCTATCATGACAAGCTTGTTCAAAAGGAGTCATATGATATGGTTTTGGTGAAAATTTCTGAAAAATATATTTTTCACAAATGCTCAATTAGAAAATCAACAGACCGATTCGTAAAGTAAAGGGTTAAATATTATTTTTAGAATAATTTTTCATGACTGTTCATTTGCCGCATCAACGGCAAAACAGGGTTGAACTTGTGTATTGAATGACATTCAAATCTGTGCCATTTAAATTGTTGTTATGACAAAACTATTGGCACAAAGATTTACTATCTCCATACCACAGATCAATACCTGTCAAAGTGCAGCTTATCAAATGTTAGATCTATTGTGACAGAGGGACTCTTATCAAATATTTCATCTTGTACAAAGAAAATCATTTCTTGGAATCCATGCCATTATGTTCTCAGTAAATATTTACTTTTGAGTGCCAGCAAACCAACATGAGTAAAAAACCAATACTATTTTTTTTCATTTGTTGCTGAAACTTGAGAGTTGTTATTTCAATACTATCAATTCTAAGGTGATGAAAGATCATTGTGTCAAACTATTTTACTTACAGGACACTGATGGAAAGAAATATTTTTTTCTCTTTCAGGCCATTGTTAACCCTTTACCCAATACAGACAATATCAAAATTTATTATTTTAAATATTAATTTTTTAAATTTTAAAAAAAAATGTCAACAAAATCATATCATGTGACCCCCTTACTGGAAAGAGCTCGTCGTTCCAGTGAGGGGGGCACATATGGGTTTGCTGAATTTTTTTAAAATATATTTTTCAACTGCTGAATTTGCATATTACGCATGTGGATGCTGCCGATTCATTAGGTAAAGGGTGAATGTTTTTGTCTGGTTTTTTTATTGAGGTTTATTGAGACTTTCAACAGCCAGAGTAACACTGTGTGGCATAGCTTTACAGGTGGAAGAAGCCAGAGTAACTACGGAGAACGACTGAACAATGGCAAGCAAGTTTTTAACTCGGTACAAGGGGGCGTGGTGGCGTTGCAGTTACCGGTTCTCGTCTGATCACCGAAGTTAAGCAATGTCGAGCCTGGTTAATCATTGGATGGTTGACCTTGTGAGCGATCAATTCGCACTCCCACTTTGTGTCCTTGGGCAAGGCACTTAACCCTGATTGTCCACACATGGGGACATGATGACACATGTACTAAGGCATACTGCACGTCGATGGTACGCATGTCTTCAACCAATCTAACCCTGCCTGTGCTGCAGTGCGGAGTTAAGATGTTGGGGAGCTGGCAGCTGCTCGTTGATGCTCGGTGGTTCTCTCTGGGTACTCCGGCTTCCTCCACCCGTAAAACTGTTAAGGTCATGATTAGCCATTGTGCATAAGTATGTGACCTTAAACACCAATAAAGAAATAAATATACTCTGTACAAGCATTATCAGAGGCTGAAGGCAAATTCACCACTGTAATGCTATACACCTCAGTGCACAATGCAACCATGTATCCATATGGACAATCAGGACTAAGTGTCTTGCCCACGGACACAATGCAGTTCCATATCGACAGTTGGGATTAAGTGTCTTGCCCAACGACACAATGCAGTTCCCTTTGGTCATGATCAAACTGTGAACCTTTCGGGTTGGAGTCCAATGCTCTAACCACTGAGCCACCACACTCACCGACATTAAGATTTTTTTTTATTTTATATCACATGGACATATTTCCCAACATTTGATATTTTAAAGCTTTTTAACCCTTTACCCAATGAATCTCCCACATCCACCCGCGTAATATGCAAATTCAGCAGCTGAAAAAACATTATTTTTCGAAAAATTTCAACAAAACCATATCATGTGACCCCTCTTTGGAACGAGCTCGTCGAACTCGTTCCAAAGAGGGGTCACATGATATGGTTTTGTTGAATTTTTTTGAAAAAATTTTAAAAATGATATTTAAAATAATAAATTTTGAAATTGTCTACGTTGGGTGAAGGGTTAAAACCAATACTTTTAATTCAAGACTTTTCAATCGTCTTAAAAAAATTGTTTTTAAATACGAACTATTCAAGACTCCTTGGGAACCTTCATCCAATAAACAGGAAAAATTTAACTGGTAGAGTCGTAATTAATCTTTGGTCAACCAAATTTCTTCACATGTCTTTGCCTTGTTACAAATTAATAGAGAGTGCCCATAGGCACTCTCCCATAAATTGCAACAAGGCAAATCCAGAGACTAAATAATTTCACTTTAAGAGAGCTCAACCCCAATGAGGGGTCATATGCTGTGAAGTAATAGCAAAGCATGTCATTTTTTACAAGTTTAGGAAAAATATTGCTACTTCAGGCAGCAGGTCAAACAAAGTAACCGTCAAGGAGAAAATCAATACACATATCACTCACGTTTGAATTCAAGAAAAATACTCCAATAGTTCTTCATATTTATGACCGGATATAATAAATTTTAATATATAGACAAGTTACTATCTTAAGCTTTTAGAATCTCTATTCACATAAAATAAATTTTTGTAACTCAATTGGATCTGTCACTGCTTAAGATAAAAGCACACCAGATATTAACACCTGCCATGCTGCTTGCTGATTTTACTGTTTGCTATTTATATATTTATTTTATATATCTGCAAAATGAGGTCCCAAGAGGGTGAATTTGTTGATGCTACCCTGCACAGCAGGGTAGTATCACTAAATTTCCCTCTGTTAACTTGAGTCTGAATAAAGGTCTCAAACCTAAAAACAGAAAAAGGTACAGAGAGGCCAAATTGGCCCACTGTATGGGATAGCATCAGCAAATTCACCCTAAGGGGACCTCATTCTGTAAATTACAGCATGCTTATTTTCAGGCTTGGTCTATGTCCTATGACTTAGTAGTTCATCTATGCAAGTCTTAGCTTCCTTTATTAGCAAACAAGATTTGACAAGATACAACTGCCATTTTGTTATTGGGGGTTTAATGACACTTTCAACAGCCAGAGCCACCTCGTGTTGGGCAGTTTTATGGGAGGAAGAAGCTGGAGTACTTGGAGAGAACTGTCAGGCTCCCCAGTCAGATTTTACCCCAATTACAATGTTATGCCACAAATTAAGTGCTTTCAAAAAAGAAAAATATTATAAACAAGATACTCAAGCACAGGCCTAAAAAAGTTGAAAATCCATTTCTCAAGTCCTCTCGCATGGTCCTTTTGGTTGCCGCATGCTTTCTTTAAATAACAAATGTAAAATAAAAGTTAGAAAAAATCAAAATCTAATGGTTATATATATCAGGCTTGGCAATTTCAGGAGAGCGATTTTTAGCTCTCCTTACTGCCCTCCTGAAAGAATTAAGGAGAGTGAAAAATTGCCCTCCTAAATATTTTGGTCTGGGATGATTGAGATTACATGTATTATGCTCACATTAAATTTTTGTTGTAAAGCAAAAATGTAATTTAACTTCGAAGTCACATAACATCACGTAATTTCATTTTGAAAGTGGTTTAGTGGTAAAAGGTAATGGCTGCAACCATACCCAAACACAGTTGCAATCATTTGAAGCAAAATGGGTCACAGCATTATTTTTTTTTCTGTTAGTTCAACAACTGACATCACAGTTTGAGGGGTAATTATTCAAGGAATATTGACACTACAATATACTACCATTACTACTATCCTGTCACTTGAAGCACTTGCACCAGGATGTGACTGTAGATTCAAGCAGACCTGTTGTCCTAGAAAGTCATACGCCTACCACTACCACCTTCAACCCCCTTGAGGGGGTTGAAGGTGGTAGTGGTAGGCGTATGACTTTCTTGGACAACAGGTCTGGGTACACACACAGGTCTCGTCAAGTGTGTGTTCGGTTGTTGAGTGAGACATCTAGATGTCTAAGAGATTTCGCTTTACCTAAGTAAAGTTAATAAAATCACTGATGTAGTCTGTTGGTTTCAGTTTCAATGAGTTCGTTCAATTGGATACTTAAAATGCTGTGTAAAGCTAATTGCTCTCCTAAGCTGATTGAGGAGAGCGATTTTTTGCCCTCCTGCATTTTTCAGAATGCCAGGCCTGATATATATTATCTGAAAAATATACTGTCCTCAATACGTAGAGACACACTCCATGGAGGCTAAAGATCCCTTTGTAGTATTCGAGAAGAGCGAGGCCACGAAGTTGCCGCTATGAAGGTCATCCCACATATCTGCGACATTGGGCCAAGGAGAGGCGTTTAATATAAGTTGCATAACTTGTTCACCAATCCTTGTAAAACAAATAAGATTAAATAAGATTAAAAACCCGATAAAAATAAAAGTGATCAGTCAGTTACAAAGACCAACTTCACCATTGTTCATAAAGTCAAATTAAAACAAGAACTTCCATATCCACTATTTTTATTCATATAAAGAAATTTGTAAAACTCTTGACTTTTTCACTGACTTTTCACTTGGATGAACTCTAACATAAAACATTAACAAATACATCTAAATATAACAATGATGAAATATAAATAATATCAAATGACCAATCAAAACATTTCAATAATTTACGTCTTCTAAGTTGCCTGAAAAAAAATGAAGGTCGCCATTTTTCGGGTTACCTTAATTTCTAATAAATTTGCACAGTCTGAAATAACAGCATATTTCTTCAACATAAACGGTTACTAACAAAGATGTTGCTCCCACGATAGTACAGATTATAACTCCACAGCAGCAAAAGACCAGCAGTCAATAACGTGCTTAATTCAAAGATAAATAGTTGCCTGTAATTTTGCAGTATTCGATCATGTTAAGCCTTCAAAGGTTAGAAATTGTTCATACATTTTTTCCATACCATGACAGTCCATATCAGGCCAGGAAATAAGCAGACTGTCAACTGCAAAATGAGGTCCCCAGAGGGTGAATTTGGTGATGCTACCCTGCACAGCAGGGTAGCATCACTAAATTTCCCTCTGTTAACCGTAGTCTGAATCAAAGTCTCAAACCTGAAAACAAAAAATGGTACAGAGAGGCCAAATTGGCCCACTGTGTGGGATAGCATCAGCAAATTCACCCTATGGGGACCTCATTCTGTAAATGACACCTTGCTTATTTTCAGGCTTGGTCTATGTCCTATGACTTAGTAGTTGTTTCTATGCAAGTCTGAGTTTCCTTTATTGGCAAACAAGATTTGACAAGATACAACTGATATTTTTTATTGGGGTTTAATGACACTTTTGACAGCCAGGGTCACCTCATGTGGAACAGTTTTACAGATAGATGGAGGAAGCCAGAGTACCCAGAGAGAACCACCGAGTGGGGATGAGCAACCGTCAGACTTCCAAACAAACTAACTCCCCGCATGCAGGTTTAGCATTGGTAGAAGACAAGTACACCATCAATATTTTAAATATCATTTTTTAAATTTTTTCAAATTTTTTTAACAAAACCATATCATGTGACCCCTCTTTGGAACGAGCTCGACGAGCTCGTTCCAAAGAGGGGTCACATGATATGGTTTTGTTGAAATTTTTCGAAAAATAATATTTTTCCAGTTGCTGAATTTGCGTACTACGTGGGTGGATGCGGGCGATTCGTTGGGTAAAGGGTTACTTGCCTTACCCAAGAACACAACGCAGTTACCCCTAGTGGGGATCAAACCACAGTCATTTCGGTTTGAAGTCCAGTGCCGAAACCACTGAGCCACCGTGGTTCCAGCAGCTGCCATGGTACTTAGAACGCTTAGTACTGTGATCAAAGCAGTGGTCGCTTTTGAGATTCGATCGCGATACGATCCCGACTCGCTAACGGCAGTGAGTTGAGATTTGTCAGTAAAATATAACTAAATCAAGGCCACATCAATAAAATCAAACAAAAATAGCATCTCAGATTAAATGTTCATGCATTTGTTTTTCAACAGGTGAGATTTTACAGTATAACTGGGAGAAAAGCAGCCAGAGTATTTTGACTGGATCTTGAATTCTCAGAGTGCTTTTGTGATCACAGTACTGTAACCTGCTAATTCACACAAGGAGTGCATGTTCAGGATCCTATTCTAAGACAGTAAAAAATTTATGAAAGTTGGAAATGGGCATAAGGGTTAAGATCATTGCCAGCATTCATGGTTCAATCATAACCCCACTAATCAAGTACCAATCATTCGCATCTTTCGAGGACTCTGACCCAAAGCCTTGATTACTAAGACCATTCATATTTATATCATGGCCGCAACACATAAGTATGAAATAAGGTTTAGCCAAACATTTATACTTGTGTTATCCACTTTAGAAAACAATAACCCCAGGTGTTGGTTGCTATAAACAAGCACTGCTTCCCTCCCCTAAGTTTGTATGGAGGAGGTCTTCATACCAATAGAAAAGAATTTGCTTCCACAGTAATCTAGTACTGCTTCACTCCATCTTTTGGGTTACCCATAACAAAGATGGATGCCAGGCACTTGTCTCAAATTATTATATTTATTTATTTGTGTTTAAGGTCAATTTTAGTATCTCTGCCTATCTCATGACCACAACACAGGAATGTTTAGCCAATCGTTTATACCTATGCTGGCCACTTTAGATGACTTCCACCCCAGGTGTTCGGTCCAAGTCCTATTTTACCAATAAAGCAGAGCTTGTTTATTGCAGTAAACAAGCACTGCACCACTTCTTTGGGTTCTGTTGGGGAACTTGTATCACATACAGACACTGATGTGTCACTTGTCGTCAATACAGAAGGTATTTTTTTTTTAGAGTTTTTAACACTGAGATACCTGACACTATGTCTACTCATCCTTAACTTTTTGAACCCCAGAGGCCAAACACCGAGATACCTGACACTGTGTCTACTCATCCTTAATCCTTTGAATCTTAGAGGCCATTTTTTCTGGACGAGCCACAAGGCTGCACGTTGAAAATATAAATAGGTCTACCCCCAAATAATGAAAACAGACTCTTCCAACTGTTGTCATTGAACTGACATGGAAGATACCACCATTGTTCAAAGGGTTAATGTAATACAGGTGCCCTGACATAGACAGCCCAGATGATAGTGACCAGGGAGAGTTATAAAATATTGCAGTTGTTTTTCAGCAGGTGTCGTCTACCTGGACAGGCAGACAACATATGACTTGAAACACGGGCTAGGCAATACGTCAAAACTGTATATGATGTTCAATAAATTCAATCTTTTTCCCCAAGCTGGCCCAATTTAATGAAGCGGAAGCTATTTGGTAAATAAAATCGTTATGCAGATAGGAACACTGATGAAAAAGACATAAAAAAAAAACAAGACAAAAAGATGAATGAGAACAGAACACGGAAAGTGGATTACTACTAAAACACTCCAAAAGTGACGATTTCAACCAAGCACTCACTCATGTTCTGCACACATCCCATAAGAGGCATAAGATAAGTTTCCACCAATCAACTTCTTAGTTCAACCCGTTTATCAGATCTGTAAACAGAGAAGAAAATACAAGCAATGCTCCTGGTTGGATTATTGTTTGTATTTCTTTCATTGTTCATACAGCACAAGTCAAAATAAGTTGTAGGATAACCACTATAAACTATGTATCTTTCTCTTCCTATACTGATAAGACCAGAAGATGGCATCATTTTCTGGAAAGCTCTCACTGAGAGCTTTCTAGAAAATGATGTCAGATTCTGATCTTATCAGTGCAGGAGCAGCAGTGTACTTAGCTTACTGTCGTTATGCTACAACTTATTTTGACTTGTACTGTAGATCTGATCAACGATGAAGCCAAACTTAACAAAGAGAAGGGGACAAAATATTTTTCTGCTGCCATTAGCATCAGGCAAATATTTTGTTCCTCTCACTTCAATCGTTTGTTTGTTTATTGGGGGTTAATGACATTTTCAACAACCAGGGTCAAATGTCAAATAGTATTACGGGTGGGAAAAGCCAGAGTACCCAAAAAGAACCACCGATTACGGATAAGTAATGATCTAACTCTCCAATATACTAGTCTGGCACAAGCAACGGTTGAAGGTAAGTGCACTATTGATGTGCTGTATGCCTTAAGTACACGGCGCCACTGTGCCCTAATGTGAGCAATTGAGATTTTTTTTTTGTAATCTTATTTGTTTTGCAAGGATTGGCAAACAAGTTATACAACTTATATTAACGCCTCTCCTTGGTCCAATGGCGTAGGTGTGTGGGATGACCGTCATAGCGGCAACTTCATGGCCTAGCTCTTCTCGAATACTATGAAGGGATCTTTCACCTGCACAGAGTGTGTCTCTTTCCACACAGAGGACAGCCATTTTACGTCCCCACCCGATAGGATGGTACGCTGTGACAGCATCAACCCCACAATTGATGCTGACAGAGAGTGTTCGAACATCCTGAGAACTTTCCCCGACCAGGGATTGATACCGAGACCTCTAGCATGAGAGACCAGCACACTTATCCATTTGGCCACCACTCTTATCAAGTGTTAGCAATCGAGCTAAAGTGCCCTACCCAAGGACACATGCAGGATCAAACCTCACTTCAATTGATCTGGGATGGAATTAAATAGGTATTCCTAAATATGTATGTGAGTGTGTGTGTATTTGTGATGGTTGGAGAGGGGGGGGGGGGAGGGGGTGGGGTGTCTTCTCTAAAAAAAATATATTCAAATTTGCATGTCATTTGGGTATCCGGAGAACTTTCCTAAGACCCAAGTACCCAGAAAAAGTGATGTCAGTTTAAAAATAAAGGATCCAAGAATTATTACGGTGAGAGTTCATCAACAGTATCTGGGCATTAACTGGTAGAGTGCTAAATTATTTTTGGTCCTTAACATTTCTTTGTGCATCTTTGCCTTGTTACAATTTATGGGAGAGTGCCAGTAGGCACTCTCCCATCAATTGTAACAAGGCAAATGCTAACAGATATTTATTGGTGTTTAAGGTCACATACTTATGCACAATGGCTAATCATGACCGTGACAGTTTTACGGGTGGAGGAAGCCGGAGTATCCGAAGAGAACCACCGAGCAGCTGCCTGCTCCCCAACATCGTAAATCCGCACTGCAGCACAGGCAGGGTTAGATTGGTTGAAGACATGCGCACCATCGACGTGTAGTACGCCTTAGTACACGGCATCATCGTGCCCCCATGTGGGCAATCGGGGTTAAGTGCCTTGCCCAAGGACACAACGTGGGAGTCCGAATCGATCGCTCAGAAGGTCACCCATCCGAGGACTAACCGGGCCTGACGTTGCTTAACTTTGGTGATCTGACGAGAACCATCCTAACAGATAATATAATATCACTTCAATGATAGCATGAAGCACATCCACAGAATATGAACCCTTTAAATTGCGGTACTGGCACTAAAGAATAAGTCCAAATATGGGCTTCCAGCACTTTACCAGTTAATGGCATATCAAGTTATCAGGAAACCACCCTATCCCACACCACAGAAGCTGAGTGTTAGTTGTTGGTGAAAACTCAATCTAAGAGTGTTTTAGTGATACCAGAAATACTATATTCTTGGAGTTTTGAGCGAGTGGGAAAAAGGTGTTAAACAGAATTTTGTTAAAAATGGTATGGAATGTTTTCTACTTGGTGATCAGCTTTATGTGATAGTCTTCTAGTTCATCGTTCTTCTATATTTTATGTACTGCCAACTCTCACAGTACACACAAAACACTTAACACAAAGATCATCTCTCTATAGGACACACTCAATAAATTAAAAGATTATATATACAGATGATAATATTAATAAAAATATAATATCAAATTTCATTTAAATTGCCCTCCAACATATGAATACTGATGAAATGAATGAAAGGCTGAAATATAATACAATGGAGATTCTCGTCAATGCAAAATATCTCATCTTACTATTATAACATGACTGGATTTCTAAAACAAGAATATGATCTTTTGATGGTCATGATAATTTATCATCCACACAACATGAATAATCAGCAGACAAACATATAGTACCAACAGAAAATGTTGGAGGATAACCTCTGAAAAACATCTTCGTCCATCGAGTTTGTTTGTTGGTTGTTTACAAACATTTTCAACATCCAGTGTTATATCGTGTCTGACTACTTCACAGGCAGAGGAAGCCAGTGTTCCAGAAATGATCCCCTGAACAGCACCAAGTAAATGTCAAACTCTCCAATGCACTAACTTACCATAGGCAGGGTAGACATTTTCTGAAGGCAAGTGCTCATCAGCGTACATTATGACATCATCTCCCTGCACATTAATGCAAAAAAATACAATCCTTCAGGCAGCAAATCTTTCCCGTAATGCAATTTGGAATTTAACCACTTCAAACTGGTTTGACAGAGCTCAATGAGCTCTGTCACACAAGATTGAATTGGTTAAATACCTAGTTGCATTATGGGAAAAATTGCTGCTTGAAATTTTGATTTTTTTGCATTGGTTAAATTCACAGTTGCATTATGGGAAAAATTTGCCACTTGAAATTTTGATTTTTTGGCATTGGTTAAATTCCTAGTTGCATTATGGGAAAAATTTGTTGCTTGAAATTTTGATTTTTTTTGGCATTGGTTAAATTCCTAGTTGCATTATGGGAGAAATTTGTTGCTTGAAATTTTGAATTTTTTTTGGCATTGGTTAAATTCCTAGTTGCATTATGGGAAAAATTTGTTGCTTGAAATTTTGAATTTGTGTTGGCATTGGTTAAATTCCAAGTTGCATTATGGGAAAAATTTGCTGCTTGAAATATAATTTTTTTGTCAGTGTGCAGGGAAGTAAAGTCATAATGCATGCTCACTAAGTTCTGTCAATCAAGATTAAATTGGCTAAATATCAAGCTGCATTATGGTAAAAATTGCTGCTTGAAATTTTGGTATTTTGACATCAGTGTGCAGAGGATTAAGTATGCAACATCATCCGGCTCCAATATGGGCAACTGGGTTTAAAACAGATGACTCAGGTTAGGACTGAACCCATAACTTTTCTATGTAAAGACCAATGCCCTCACCAGTGAGTCACAATGCTCCATGATAATAGTTTAGAACCCTGTTAACCATTTCAAATTTCGGCCCACTGGACCTTCACATTAATCCTGGAGGTACATAGGCTCAACAATTGCTTCTCTAGATTTAAAGGGAATTTGATAGTTTTTCTCTGGGGTCACACAAGACTCTGTGAATATTTTAGCAGCAATGCAATCTTCAAGTACTGTACATAAAAAGAATCATATTGAATCAACTGGAATTTCTTTTGCAATAATGAACAACTGATGGTGAAAACGTCACCAAAGATGGGGCAAATAGTCTGGGGCGGAAAAAAAACCATACATGCAGTTGAGAGGTACAGTAGAGACTATAACAAGGAATACCATTAGGCAACATTATCCTCTTCTTGACTCAAGATTATTACCTCAATTTGGCAAAAATGCGGTAATAGTCTCAAGTTATGAAGATCACATTCTTACCCTGTATAAGATGTTGCCTTCTAACCAGAAAAGTTACTTTGTAAAAAATTTTCCTTCTAAATTATAATATACCTTCAGGCTTCCAGCCTAATCAATGCTCCTTTATATCCTGATGTACGTATAAGTGTTTAGTCAAGTATTTTTCCTTAACTGGTAGAGTGCTGAATTATTTTTGGCCATCAAATCTTGTACACATGTCGTTGCCTTGTTACAATTTATGGGAGAGTGCCAGCTGGCACTCTCCCATAAATTGTAACAAGGCATACCCTTACAGACTGAATAATGTCACTTCAAAGATAATTCAAAGCACATCCACTGAATATGAGCCTTCAATTTGTGGTACCTGTGCTTCAGAATAAAGCCCAAATATGGGCTTCCAGCACTCTACCAGTTAATAATACCATACTGTGATAACTGAATGGCAAAAATGATGGCATTATTAAGGCATTAGCTGCCTTTAGAGCTTTCCACTTTATTATAAAGGCTGTAGTGTATCTTTATAATCTTTTTTTATTAGAGTTTTAACGACACAGCTAGGGTTACCTCAAGTCAGACAAGTTTATCGATGGAGGAAACTGGAATACCCAGAGAGACTCACTAAGCAGTGGCAAGCAACTGTCAAGACTCTTCAATGTACTAACTCCAAACAAACAGAGGTTGAATACACTTGCACCACCAAAATGCATTGCCAATGTAGGCAATTGGAATAAGTGTTTTTTCCCAAGGAAACAAAGAAGTTACCCCTGGTGGCGATCGAACTGTGGACCTTTCACTTTGAAATCCAATGCAGTAACCTTTCAGCCATTGTGCTCCCGGCTGACGTGTATGCTTCAAGCAGTACCCAATAAAGCATACTGCACCATACCAACTGCTGCTTACACCAAGAAAAAGATATTAGTCATAGCAACTGAAGAGTCCTAAAGGACATAAACCTTTTGGTCTTTGCACCCATTCAAAATGTCATATTGAACATGTCATCAAGCATGATTGGAATAATGTCAGACAACAGATGGTCAATAATGAAAATTGATTTGAATATTTTTTGACATTTTACATTTGAGCAAAATACTTTTTGTCAATAAATCATACAAACATCAAGTGCATAAAACATGTTAATGGATAAAATTGTTCCTGTTCACAGGAGAGTGCAAACAGGACAACTTTATACCTTTTCAAAGAATCACAACCTCTTCTGTGTTACATTACAGTATTTGATGATATTGGATATAAAAAGGGAAGTGCAATACACAGGCTTTGAAATGTTTATAAAAAGGTATCCATAATATATCACAGGTAAAAATTGCAGGATTGCACCAAAGCTGTGACAAATGGTAAAAATGAAAGAAATTCCATAGAGAGTAATTGTTTGACAGGACTGGTTACGTGAAGAGAGGTGTGGCACATTGCACAAACACGAGTGCACGAATGCGCATGAGTGTTTTACAATATAGTCCCTTGCCTCGAATGAATTCATGTAACCAGTCCAGTCAAGCGATTACTCTGTTTATTACTTTTCAAAAACGGCCACCGCTATTCTCAAAACTCGCCAAGTAATTTTCATTATTTTTTTAGTTTTTTGTCTCTAAAACATAGGTTGGGGACCTCATTCTGCAAATGTCAAACTGCTCATTTTCAGGCCTGGTTAGCATCGACGTGCAATATGCCATAGTAAACAGTGCCACCGTGCCCCCACATGGGCAATCAGGAATAAGTGCCTTGCCCAAGGATACAATGCAATTGCCCCTGGCAGGGACCGAACCGTGGACCTTTCGATTTGAAATTCAATTCAATAACCACTAAGCCTCCGCACTCCTCGATGTCGCACAATATGGAGACACATAATGACATTATCTTCATAAATAAGGATAAAGCTGATTCTTTTCCGCTTCCATGTGATCTTTCGAGTGTTGAAAACTGCACAAAATGTGATTTTCTTCCATTCTTGTCACTGAAGAAGGCTATGTAGCAAAAAAGTCTGAGATTATGAGTAAATCATGCATTCATGTATGCACATGGCTTTGTGTAAGACTTCTGATTAACCCTTTACCTAATGAATCGCCCGCATCCGCTTGCGTAATATGCAAATTTAGCAGTTGAACAAATGAAATTTTTCAAAATATTTCAACAAAACCATATCATGTGACCCCTCATTGGAACGTGCTCATTGAGCTCGTTCCAATGAGGGGGTCACATGATATGGTTTTGTTGAATTTTTATGAAAAATTTAAAAACATGATATTTAAAATAATAAATTTTCATATCGTCTGCATTGGGTAAAGGGTTAACCCTTTACCCAACGTAACGGCCAAAACTGGCCAGTGCTATTAACAAAATCGCCAATTAATTTTTTATTTTTTTCATTTTTTGTCTCTAAAACGTAGGTTATGACCCCTCTTTGGAACGAGCTCACTGAGCTCGTTCCAATGAGGGATCATAACCTCTGTTTTTGAGACAAAAAATGAAAAAGATTAGTTATTCAAGACTTTTGTTTGCAAGTGTCATCTGCTTTTCATGTTAGGTAAAGGGTTAATACAGATATTAATTTACACCTAGAAGGTTGAATATGAGTTCTCTTCTTCGATGTTGTACAGAACAGACACATATTGACGTTTGAATAATAATGAACAAGACAAGTCTGAGCAGTCATTTTTATTCAAGGGACATCTGCCTATTCAGGCAGATGACCATGACCCTTGAATAAAAGCATCTTCCTCCCCGAAAGTCTTGATATCTTTTAATGTTCAATGAATTCTCTCATCTTTTCAAAGTTTGTATGATTTAAAACATAGAAGAATCTCTAAAAATCAATGACTTTCATAGCCCATGCTCAAATTTCAAGGGCTTTAACCCTATGAACCCAAGTGCTATCTTCCATATCAGTTCAATGGCAGCAATGGGAAGAGTCAATATTCTTTATCGGGGGGGTAGACCAATTAATATTTTCAACGTGCAGCCTTGGGACTACACGTTGAAAACATTGGTTGGTCTACACCACACCTTCACCCAAAAGTCAACCTAATTAATAAAATTATGAAGTATCATGTTACTGGGCCAGAAAAGCGGCCTCTGGGGTTCAAAGGGTTCAAATCCTTGATAAGCCATTTTTCAATTCATTGACTTTCAGTTTTCAAAAAACCACACTGAACACTGGTTCTATTTGAAACAACCATGCACAACAGACCAATCGTGTTATTCAATGTGCATCCCCGAGTGTTTGCATATAAATTAGCTGTCTGTGACAGGTGGACAGGTAAATATTTCAGGGCCAGACAATACAACATGTAATGAGTAAAAGAAGGTTTGGTAGTAATTAGAAAAGTAACGTTGGAGAAGTTCAATACTGTATGTAAATTTTGTTCTTCAGATTTTTAAAACCCTATAACTTGCTGAACGTTTAGTTGTGAAGGGATAAACAGTGCAAGAGGAGTTCATTACTGAAATGGATCTTTCATAAGAAAAATAAAAATGCCAATAGGATCACCGATCCAATGTCGAGTTGTGACAGCACAAAAGTGGGTTTAATCATTATCAACTTATCGTCGGGGAAACCAACTGTTTACGATTTACTATGTGAAGGG
This sequence comes from Pictodentalium vernedei, assembly GCA_031216915.1. Lineage (NCBI taxonomy): Eukaryota > Metazoa > Mollusca > Scaphopoda > Dentaliida > Dentaliidae > Pictodentalium > Pictodentalium vernedei. The sequence continues at coordinate 72,477,103 of CM062290.1, read as the reverse complement.
TCACTGTGACCTTCACCTTTGACCTACTGATACAAAATAAATTGGGTTCTTCCTCTCATCTCGGCCTACCTTCCGATGAAGATTAACGAAAGTGGGTTGAACGATTTTCAAGTAATGCCCAGAAACCAACTGTTTACAATTTGCTATGTTCAGGATCACTGTGACCTTGACCTTAGACCTAGCACATCCAATATAGATAGGATTCTTCCTCTCACCAAGGCCAACCTACCTATAAAGTTTCATGAATGTGGGTCAAAGTTATCATCCGGAAACTAATTGTTTTGATTACTATGTTCAGGGTCACTGTGACCTTTTACCCAGCAAGTCCAAAATAAACAGGGTTCTTCCTCTCAGCAAGGCCAACTTACATATGAAGTTTCATGAATGTAGGTTCAACCATAGTTAAGTTATCATTCGGTAACCAATTGTTTATAATTTAGTATGTTCGCGGTCACTGCAGACCTTGACCATTGACCTAGCGAGTTCAAAATAAATAGGGTTCTTCCTCTCACCGAGGCCAACCTACCTATGAAGTTTCATGAACCTGGGTCAAACCATTATCAAGTTAACGTCCAGAAACCAATTGCTTATGAGGCTCGCCCGCCGGCCCACCTGCCTGCACTTCATCAAACTATAAGTCGAGGATGACTTCGTCACAACTCGACTAAAAATGGTCAACTTAAATATTAGGCAGGCAGGCAGGCAGGCAGGCAGGCAGGCAGGCAGGCAAACAGGGAGCAGTTCTACTTGAATATTATTTATTTACAGATATTTAAAGTCACTTTCAGCATCTATGGCTATATCATGATATTAATACAAGTATGAAGTGTACAGCTGAAGTGTACACTTTTCCAATCTCTTTATCAATATTCCTCGAAAAAGACGGCAAGTAGTGGTTTTTGATATTCTCTGACAGCGATTGATAAACACTATTTGTCTGTTTTAACTCTCAACCTGCTGAGTATTTTCACGATATTTTTCATCAAATCTAGTCATGGCTGCTGTGAAGCAGCCATGACCAGATTTGATGAAAAATTCATCTAAATTTAACTCAAGAAATTTATATATTTATTGAGGTTTAACAACTCTTTCTACAGCCAGGGTCACCTTGTGTCGGACAGTTTTAAGGGTCGCAGAAGTCGGAGTACCCAGAGAGAACCACCGAGCAACTGCAAGAACTGTTAGACTCCCCAACATACTAACTCCACACAAGCAGGGTTAGCACTGGTTGAAGACAAGTTTACCATCGACATGCAGTACACCTTAGTACACAATGCCACCGTGCCCCAACGTGGGCAATTGGGATGAAGTGCCTTGCCCAAGGACACAACGTGGTTTCCGCAGGTGGGATTCGAACCAAGGAACTCTCGGCTTGCAGCCTGCATCTCCACCTACTGAGCCACTGTAGATCTTCTGTTTCTCAGGCCATTATTTGTAAAATTGCATACGGGCGAGTGTTTTTTTTATTTTATTTTTTATTTCTGTAATCATTTCTTTGTCATCAAAAGTTCATTTTCTTGGTTTATATTTTAGGCCTCATAATCTACGGAATAGCATGGGTGGTTGTTTATTTCGTCCCTTGAGAGCAAGAAGGCTTTGCAATGCTTCAGCATTGTAAAGCCTTCTTGCGCTCAAGGGACAAATGTATCAATTTTTTATAACTTGTGTAAAATATCAGACATAAACCATTTAATTTGGTTATAAAAAGGGAGCAAGCGGTAGCCAAAAGGACCATGTGGGAGGGCCTGAGAAACAGATTTTTAATTTTTTTAGGCCTTAAAGACGAGTGATCAACACTTAAAAACCTCTTTTTCTTTAAATTGTACTTGGACACAAGTTTTGATAAATATTTCAACTTAAACTTTCAACAGAACAAGCAGAAGAAACTATCCATTTTAGTCTCACACCATCAACAGCAGACAACAGTGTAATAAATTAGATATGCAGACCCATAAACACAAAGATTCAGAGACAGACAAAAGGTGATAACTGCAGGGAATCTACTCTCCAAAATAGCTTTTATTGACTAAATCTTAATTCTCTGCCAAGGAAACAACAGGTAATTGCTAGCAATTCTACTTGTGATGAAATTTCCCACCATGTACAGTAATATACTACAGTGGAACCCTTTTAATTGGATATTTCTCAACCGAATAACCCTGTTAATTGCATATAGCTTCAAACACAATAACCATTTCCCACTAGGTCTAAAAAAGTTAAAAATCTGTTTCTCAGGCCATCACACATGGTCCTTTTGGCTGCTGCATGCTCTCAAACTTTAAAAAAATTAAAATTAAATAGTTTATGTCTGAGATTTTACCCAAGTTCATAAAATTGATAAATTTGTCCCTTGAATGCAAAAAGGCTTCGCAATGCTTTTGTGTTCACAGGATTTGTGGGGGCTATTGCAGCAGTACATGTACTTGGGGGTGGGCATGGTCCCTGGTCACCATAATAATCCTCAATTCCTCTGGAATTTGCCTCACTAACACACAATCAAGCCTGAAAATAAGCAGACTGTCATCTGCAAAATGAGGTCCCCAGAGGGGGAATTTGGTGATGCTACCCTACACAGCAGCTCTGTCAAACAAGATATAATAGAATAAATGCTAAGTTTATCTCTAGAATACAGGAAAATGACACAATCCCTTTTAATTGAATAGTCCTCTTAATTGAATTGGCAACAAAATAGTGCAAACATTCTAAAGCCACTATAGTAACTTTCAGCACTTTTTAACACTTCTAGCACTCAATCAGTTAATGCTTGTAAGGTGGAGACTTTGGCAGTATCAGGGTGCAGTTATTTATTTATGTATTTATTTATTGGTGTTTAAGGTCACATATTTCTGCACAATGGCTAATCATGACCATGAGAGTTTTACGGGTGGAGGAAGCCAGAATACCCAGAGAGAACCACTGAGCAATGGCATGCAACAGTCAGCTCCCCAACATACCAACTCCACACAGGCAGGGTTAGCATTGATTGAAGACAGGTGCACCATCGACGTGCAGTACGCCTTAGTACACAATGTCACCGTGTCCCCACGTTGGCAATGTGGGTGAGGTGTCTTTCCCAAGGACACAACGTGGTTGCTGCAGATGGGATTCAAAGTGAAGACCTCTTGGCTTGCAGCCTGCACCTCTACCTCCTGAGCCACTGTGTCCCCATAAGAGTGCATTCTATTACAAATAATATGAAATTAAATTAAATTATAAGAACTGAAATGCATTATCTGTCGCTTTATCAAAGTATGAATGTGGGATGGACAAGTTAAGTTCCGTATGAAGTGCATGCACATCCCACATTCATACCCACGACATGGCAATGACCTTGATCTGTGACCTTGACCTCAATCAAACAAAAAAAGTTTTGTGTGTGACACATCGTGTGTGACACATCGTCTCCCCATAAGCAACATGTATGCCAAGTTTCATCAAAATCCAACAAAACATCTCAGAGTTATGGAGAGGACACGAAAATCTTCCTGGCCGACAGTTGACCTTGACATCCAATGAACAAAAAAAATTTGGTGCATGAAACATCATCTCCCCACAGGCAACATGTATGCCAAGTTTCAATAAAATCCAATGAAATATCTCAGAGTCATGGAGTGGGCACGAAAATCTTCCTGACGGACGGATGGATGGATGGAAATGACAAACACTATATGCCCCTGAAATTTTTTTTTTTTGGGGGGGGGGGGGGGGGGGGGAGGCATAAAAATTGCTAAACTAATTCTTTGCTGGTACCATGGCATCTTTACATGAAAAATCATTGAACAGTTCAGCACAACTAAGGACAACTCTTTGGAAATAAATTCGATCAGCTTGCTTCAATGAAAGGTCATAAATAAAAATTTCAGCAATTTGAAAAAAATTTGTGAATCTTCTTTGAATTCTGTTTAAGGGTAAAGCAACACAGGTAACTTAAGTGCAATTCATAAAATCCTGGCTGGGGACTTCTAACAGAGTTCGTTAAATATTTCAATGGTAATCTCACAGAGTCTTTTAGGCTATCCCTAACCAGCTCCATGCAAAACATTGATTGATTCACGGGGGTTAGGAAACATTGAACCAGACATTGTTATGTTCTTTGTAAGAAAGTGGAAACCAGAGTATAAAAAAAGTATTAAATATACAATAGACAGACAAAAAATCAATATTGCTATCAAGAGGAAAGCACGTTTCTTCACACCATTAGAATGAAAACACTGGCACATTATTCCCATCATCTCACCAGGGATCCTAGTTTCTCCACTTACTACAAACTTAAAATAACTGTTATTTTAACCCCCTTTACTCCGGAAGGAAATTTTCAAACAGTGCCATCCTGTTTAAACCATTTACTTAACGAATCGGTCGTGTCTGTCCGCTTTATTTATAAATTCAGCCTCAGTGAGCATTTTTATTGGGGTTTAACCCTTTGAGACTTTAATTATTCTGACGTTCAAAAGTCATTGGGAATTCAGTTTCAGTTCATTTTTCAAAATGTGATGTCAAAGGTCGGAAAGTACAAATATCCAGATATTTTTCACATTAGTGATTATCTGGTTGTGGGGAACATTATTTTTGGTGGTCTGAATTTGTAATTCAAAACTTGTTTTGTTACAAATTAATGGAGAGTGCCCACAGGCACTCTCCAATAATTTGTAATAAAACAAATTTATGTAAACAAAATATTATTTGTGTTTGAATGAATATCAAATATAAGCAAGGGAAGTTGGATTTTGCTCTGATATCCTCATTTTTTGAAAGCCCTGATAGTGGCTTCTAGCACTAAACCAGTTAAGAAGTCTTGACAGCAGGATTATATTAGTATTCTAAGCTGCGATAACATTTGGCTCAACGGTTGTCACTGAGCACTATTCTGGAGAAAACAGGAATTTGAGGTTAAAACTTTAAAAAATCGAAAAATAATAAAATAAATGACTACAAAGTATCAAGGCACTGTTTGATTTCGTACGTCATAAGACAAACAAAAGTTTCAACGCACTGTTTGATTTCGAAAGTTATAAGACATACAAAAGTATCAAAGGGTTAACGTAGGGTCCTGCAAATTTCAAATTTCATGCCGAATCAAACCAGATTTTGAATCAAATCGAATTTCCCCGCTTTTCAAGTTGTGGATATTGCACCTTCTTACAACCGTAAATATTGTCAGTCTTCACTCAAGTATTGTGTGCAAAAGTCACTCGTGCAAATAAAGCAAATGGGTGGAATATTCCAGAATAGACTCAATGTAATTTCGGAAGCAAAATCTACCTGAACTCTTCTTCGATCATCACTTGGGGGGGGGGGTCCTGATGATAGAAGAGGAGTTCAAGAGGAGACACTTTGTAAGATTTTGATCAAATCAAATTTCTAAGCTTCACAGGGCCCTAGTTTAATGATACAGTGGAGCCCACTTAATTGGATATCTCTTAATTGTATATCCCTGTTAATTGAATACAAGAGGCCCCAAGGAGCCTTAATCGCTCACCGGCCAAAGTGGTTCAAAGAAGTATTTGGGGTCACATTCAGTTAGACATGGTTCATCAACACTACAAAGGAATGAAGTCACGAGAAACAAATTTTATGGAACTAGGGACATGGATTGAGCAAACTTGAATCTTACCCCCCTAAGGATGCTGCATACCAAATATCAAAAGCATTCATCTGCTGGATCTGAAGAAGAAGATTTTTAAAGAAAATTCCTCATTTTGAACTAAGTTATCATTCGGGCTCCCACAGTGAGCCCAAATATGAACCCAGGGACTTGGCTTGAACAAACTTGAATCTCACCCCCTAAGGATGCTGCATGCCAAATATCAAAACATTCTGACTGCTAAATCTGAAGAAGAAGATGTTTAAAGAAAAATTCCTCATATTCACTAAGTTATAATTCAGGCTCCCACAGGGAGCCCAAATATGGACCAAGGGACTTGGCTTTAACAAACTTGAATCTCACCCCCTAAGGATGATACACACCACATATCAAAACATTCCGACTACTGGATCTGAACAAGAAGATTTTTAAAGAAAATTCCTTATTTCGAACTAAGTTACAATTCAAGCTACCACAGTGAGCCCAAATATGGACCTGGGGACATGGCTTGAACAAACTTGAATCTCACCCCCCTAAGGATGCTGTATACCAAATATTAAAACATTCTGACTGCTAGATCTGAAGAAGATTTTTAAAGAAAATTCCTCATTTTGAACTAAGTTATCATTCGGGCTCCCACAGTGAGCCCAAATGTGGACCTAGGGACATGGCTTGAACAAACTTGAATCTCACCCCCTAAGGATGCTGCATACCAAATATCAAAACATTCCGACTGCTGGATCTGAAGAAGATTTTTAAAGAAAATTCCTCATTTTGAACTAAGTTATCATTCGGGCTCCCATAGTGAGCCCAAATATGGACCTAGGGACATGGCTTGAACAAATTTGTATTTCACCCCGCTAAGGATGCTGCATACCAAATATCAAAACATTCCGACTGCTGTATCTTGAGAAGAAGATTTTTAAAGAAATTTGCCTGAGATACACTAAGTTCAAATTCAGGCTCCTATACTGAGCCCAAATATGAACCCAGGGGGCCGATTTGTACAAACTTGTATCAGATCCACCCCACAATGCTGCATACCAAATATCATAAGATTCTGCCTGCTGGATCTGGAGAAGAAGATTTTTTAAGAAATTTGCCTGAAATGCACTAAGTTTAAATTTGGGCTTCTATTGTGAGCCCAAATATGAATCCAGGGGGCCGATTTTAATAAACTTGAATCTGACTTCCCTAGAGATGATGTATACCAAATAGGAAAGAATTCTACCTGGTGGATCTGAAAAAGAAGATTATTTTGAATTTTGGAAAGAAATTCATGGGTGCTATCAGAGTTATGCCCCTTGTGGTGCCCCCTTTGGGTACGGCAAGTTTCTTTGTACAAGTTTGAATTGACATATAATGGGGAACATGCACACCAAATTTGGTTCAATTTGATCCAGTAGTTTGTGAAGAGTAGTCGTTAATGTAAAGTTCACGACGGACGACGGAAGACGACAGACGACAAGTGATAAGTTAAGCTCCCTTCGGTGAGCTAATAATTTCCCAACACAAAACCATTTTCCATACCTCCAGTACAAATTTGACCTGTCAATTGAATATAGGTTATAGAGTAAACTCCTGTTAATTGAATAAAAAATTTTGTAACCTGTCAAGAAATTACCCTGACTCTCCCCAGTTTTTCTTTGTTTATAGGCCCATTTGGCTTCAGTACATCCAGTATAGGTATTTAATCTATTTTATCTTATTTGACAGATCTCATAGAGCTCTGTCAAACAAGATATACTAGAATAAATGCCAAGTTTATCTCCAGAATACAGGAAAGTGACACAATCCAGGGCTCGATTTAACTGGATTAGCATAGCACTTTGCTCTCCAATTTCTGAATTTTGCTATTCAAGATTTATTAGTTTCAAGTGCTTTTGGATCAACTGCTAATCAATTTTCCAGGGTGAATAGTAAATTGCTATTCAAAATTTTCAGATTAAATCAAGCCCTGCAATCCCTGTTGAATACTCCTGTTAATTGAATAATTTTCATTGGCAAAGTGACTATTCAATTAACAGGGTTCACACTGTACTTTCAACAGCCAGAGTCACCTCATGTCGGACAGTTTTACCTGTGGAGGAAGGAAGCTGTCGTACCAGGAGAGAACCACTAAGCAGTGCAAGCAACTGTCAAATTCCTTAACGTATTAACTCAGCATAAGCAGGGTCAGCAATGGTTAAAGACAAGAGCACCATCGTCATATCTTATGCCTTAGTACACTGTGGCAGTGTGCTCCCCCATTAGGATGGAAGTGCCTTGAACCAAGGACACAATGCAGATGATGATGGTCAAACCGCCAAGCTTATGATCTCAAGTCCAGTGCTCTTACCAAGGAGCAACCATGCATCCATTGTGGTGCTCTAATGGTGGAGGTTGATCTGATTCTTCACTCTTGACTTATGTTGTTGACAACGAATGTCAACAGAATGGTAAGGCAGGTAACATCGATCCATAGTTGTGGAAAGTTCTCGAGGTGTTCGAACACTCTCAGTCAGCATCAATTGCGGGGTTGATGCTGTCAGAATACACTGTCCTATCAGGTGGGGACATAAAATGGCTGTCCTCTGAGCAGAGGCACACACTAAAGATCCCTTCATAGTATTCGAGAAGAGCGAGGCCACCAAGTTGCTGCTACGAAGGTCATCCCACACACCTGCACCACTGGGTCAAGGAGAAGCATTAATATATAAGTTTCATAACTTGCTTGCTAACCCTTGCAAAACAAATAAACTGAAATAGATAACATCGATAAGACACCAAGCATGATGATTATAGAACAAGATTGTTTTGTTTTTTGGGGGGAGAGGGTGGGGAGGGATGGAGAAGAGATGCAACAAAAAAAATTCACAAAATGGTTTACTAGTTATTGGGGTTGCACATCACCATAACCCTTTACCTCACGGATCGGCAACATCCATCCACGTAATTTACAAATTAAACAGTCGAAAAAAATAAATATTTTTCAAAAATTTTCAATGAAACCATATCATGTGACACCTCATTGGAATGAGTTTTTGAATTTTTTTGAAAAAAGTTTTTAAAAAAAAACCCAAAATTAAAATAATTTTTGATATCCTGTGCGTTGGGTGAAGAGTTAACCCTTTACCCAATGAATCGGCCGCATCCGCCCGCGTAATATGGAAATTCAGCAGTTGAAAAAATATTATTTTTAAAAAAATTTCAATAAAACCATATCAAGTGACCCCTCATTGGGATGAGCTCGTTCCAAGGAGGGGTCACACGATATGCTTTTGTTGAAATTTTTTGAAAAATTTCAAAAAATATTTAAAATAATAAATTTTGATATCGTCTGCGTTGGGTAAAGGGTTAAGCACATGTGGTCATCTTGTGACAACAACATAAGAATAAGATTGAGTTGCGCCAATTATTTATTTTGTTGCTCACTTTGTTGCAACTTCATTTTGAAATTTATATTTTCCTTTCTCTACAAATACCGCACACCATTTTCCGATTACTTGGTACCTTGTTCATCTAAATGTTGATTAGCAGAACTTCCACAGAAGCGGAAGGACTGCTCAACTAACCTTTCAAAGCCAGCACATTGAAGAACAGAATCTCTTACAATTACTGTTCAGCATCTCACAGTGTCCGGATAAAAAATCAATAACACTGAGTCAGATTGTGTGAAATCTTCAACTTCCAATCTCTGGGTTTCCCCTGAAGTCATGCGGTGCTTCGACAAAATAATTGCTTAGAAATCAACATGAGGATTTATGTTAATCAGGAATTGATATTTTGTCCAGGAAGTAGTTGACGGTGTAAGATGACAAGCTATTATGGAAATATTTCAAAACAAGAAAGCTTTCCATCAAGAAGAATAACATAAATTATGTCAAACACAGGAACATAACTTTCGGAATCGACAAATCCACCCAGCATCAAAAGTACAACTCACCATTCATATTTTATTCAAATTATGATTTATAAAACAGCTAAACCCTTTAAACCGAATTTTGTTTGTTTGCGTGTTTTATGGGGTTTAATGACACTTTCAACAGTGTCAAACAGTTTTATGGGTGGAGAAAGCCAGAGTACCCAGAAAGAACTGAGCAACGGTTAGATGCTGTCAAAATCCCCAAAGTACTAACTCTGCACAAGCAGAGTTAGTACTTTGGGGATTCTGACATTAGCTAACCTTGGCATACTTAATGAAAGTGTCAATGACACTGTAGCTTAACTTGTGTGTTATGTTTGATGAAAAGGATAATGTTCAATGTTTATGAAAGGATTATGAAATAAGACAAGAATTGTGATAGTTGGGAATATGTTCATTTCTGTTCCCTGTATGCTATGTTTATGATAAAAATAATATGAGGTGTACACTGTACTAAAGATCTGAGGGGTGGGTTAATATGACCTCACAGTTAATATATGTGGCCCTCACAGTTAACGTATATCAACAAAAGTTACCAAGTTACATTGAAATTATTCCAAAATGAGTTATCCTATCAAGTTACATTAAAATCCCTTCATAAATATGGCCTGTAGACTGTGCTAAAGGTTTTCATGCTAAAGGTTTTCGGGCTTCGGGCCCCTGTAGCCGTCAGTTTCCCAATTGTGTCCAAAAGGGGACGTTCTCATCTAGACATTATATGAAGTCAACCTACCAAGTTAGAATGGAATCCCTTAATAAATATGACCTGTAGACTGTGCTAAAGGTTTTTGGGCTTTGGGCTCTGGCAGCCATCATGGTTGAATGATCGCAACCAAAAGGGGACATTCTCATCTGGGCATCATCTGAAGTGATCCTACGAAGTTACAATGAAATCCCTTCATAAATATGACCTGTAGACTGTGCTCAAGGTTTTTGGGCTTCAGGCACCTGTAGCCATCACAGTTGACCAACCACGACCAAAAGGGGATGTCATCATCTAGGCATTATATGGAGTCAACCTAACAAGTTACAATGAAATCCTTCCATAAATACGACCTACAGACATGCTAAAGGTTTTTGGGCTCGGGCAGCCATCAAGGCTGAATGATCATGACCAAAAGGGGCCGTTCTCATCTGGACACTATTTGGAGTCATCCTACCATGCTACAATAAAATCCATTCATAATTATGACCTGTAGACTGTTCAAAAGGTTTTCGGGCTTTGGGCAAGCCGTCACAGTTGCCCAATCGTGTCCAAAAGGGGATGTTCTCATCTAGACATTATATGAAGTCAACCTACCAAGTTACAATGAAATCCCTTCATAAATATGACATGTAGACTGTGCTAAAGGTTTTCGGGCTTCGGGCTCGGGCAGCCATCATGGTTGAATGATCGCAACCAAAGGGGACAATCTCATCTGGGCATCATCTGGAGTGATCCTGCAAAGTTACAATGAAATCCCTTCATAAATATGACCTGTAGACTGTGCTCAAGGTTTTTGGGCTTCGGGCACCTGTAGCCATCACAGTTGACCAATCACGACCAAAAGGGGATGTCATCATCTAGGCATTATATGGAGTCAACCTAACAATGTTACAATGAAATCCTTCTATAAATGTAACCTTTTGCCTATGCTAAAGGTTTTTGGGCTCGGGCACCCATCAAGGCTGAATGATCATGGCCAAAATGGGACGTTCTCATCTAGACATTATTTGGAGTCAACCTACCAAGTTACAATGAAATCCCTTCATAAATATGACCTGTAGACAGTGTTAAAGGTTTTCGGCCTTCGGGCACCTTTAGCCGCCAAAGTTGCCCAAGCATGTCCAAAAGGGGACTTTCTCATCTAGACATTATATGAAGTCAACCTAACAAGTTACAATGAAATCCCTTCATAAATATGACCTGTAGACTGTGCTTAAGGTTTTCGGGCTTCGGGCTCGGGCAGTCATCATGGTTGAATGATCGCAACCAAAGGGGACAATCTCATCTGGGCATCATCTGAAGTGATCCTATGAAGTTACAATGAAATCCCTTCATAAATATGACCTGTAGACTGTGCTCAAGGTTTTTGGGCTTCGGGCACTTGTAGCCATCACAGCTGACCAATCACGACCAAAAGGAGACATCATCATCTAGGCATTATATGGAGTCAACCTAATAGTTTACAATGAAATCCTTCCATAAATATGACCTTTTACCTATGCTAAAGGTTTTTGGGTGCGGGCACTCATCAAGGATGAATGACCGCGATCAAAAGGGGACGTTCGCATCTAGACATTATTTGGAGTCATCCTACCAAGTTACAATGAAATCCCCTCATAAATATGACCTGTAGACTGTGCTAAAGGTTTTCGGGCTTCGGGCACCTTTAGCAGTCACAGTTGCCCAATCATGTCCAAAAGGGGACGTTCTCATCTAGACATAAAATGAAGTTAACCTACCAAGTTACAATGAAATCCCTTCATAAATATAACCTGTAGACTGTGCTAAAGGTTTTCGGGCTTCGGGCTTGGGCAGCCATCATGGGTGAATGATAGCAACCATAGGGGACAATCTCATCTAAACATCATCTGGAGTGATCCTAAGAAGTTACAATGAAATCCCTTCATAAATATGACCTGTAGACTGTGCTCAAGGTTTTCGGGCTTCGGGCACTTGTAGCCATCACAACTGACCAATCACGACCGAAAGGGGATGTCATCATCTAGGCATTATATGGAGTCAACCTAACAGGTTACAATGAAATCCTTCCATAAATATGACCTTTTGCCTATGCTAAAGATTTTTGGGCTCGGGCACCCATCAAGGCTGCATGATAGCGATCAAAATGGGACGTTCTCATCTAGACATTATTTGGAGTCATCCTGCCAAGTTACAATGAAATCCCTTCATAAATATGACCTCTAGACTGAGCTAAAGGTTTTTGGGCTTCGGGCTCCTGTAGCCGTCACAGTTGCCCAATCACGTCCAAAAGGGAACTTTCTCATCTAGATATTGTATGAAGTCAACCCACCAAGTTACAATGAAATTCCTTCATAAATATGACCTGTAGACTGTGCTAAAGGTTTTCGGGCTTCGGGCTCGGGCAGCCATCATGGGTGAATGATCGCAACCATAGGGGACAATCTCATCTGAGCATCATCTGGAGTGATCCTAAGAAGTTACAATGAAATCTCTTCATAAATATGATCTGTAGACTGTGCTAAAGGTTTTCGGGTTTTGGGCTCGGGCAGTCATCACGGTTGGCAGATCATGCCCAAATGGGGAAATTCTCATCTAGACATCATAAGGAGTCATCCTACCAAGTTACAATGAAATCCCTCCACATTAAACATGACCTGCAGACTGTGCTAAAAGTTTTTGGGTTTCAGGCTTGGGCAGCCATCACGGTTGATAGATCATGCCCAAAAGGGGACGTTCTCATCTAGGCATTATACAGAGGCATCCTACCAAGTTACAATGAAATCCCTTCATAAATACAACCTGTAGACTGTGCTAATGGTTTTCGGGTTTTGGGCTCGGGCAGCCATACCGGTTGCCCGATCGCGACCAAAAGGGGACGTTCTCATCTAGACATGACCCCAAACCTGCATATGAAATTTCGTGACGATCAGACAAGAACTGCAGGGTGTAGCCCGTGCTAAAGGAAAATGTGAACAGACGTCACAGACTCACAGACTAACAGACTTCCGCACGCGTGATGGCAATAGCTTATCTTGACTTTGTCAAGTTAAGCTAAAAAATGAAGGATGGTTAAAAATTGCTCTCCTCGCATGGCCTAGTCGAGCAATTAGCTCTCCTCCAGCTGACAAAAGCTAAAAGTGGCAAAATGAAGTTTTATTATTAATGAATTCTGCCTTGTGGTCTTTATACACTTTATTTTATGCAGTTAACAAGGTAGTCTCTGTGAGACAGCTACATTGCCCCTCCCACACCTCTGTGCCTTGGCAAGGCCGGGTGTGTGTGGAGTAGCGTGGACGTCTCACAGAGACCACTAACACAACAGAGATTTGAAAAGATGTGTGTTTCAAGAAGAGGTTGTTATGGCAATAATTATTTTCTAGGCCAGGAGGGCTAGTTTTTGCCCTCCTTAATTTTTTTTAGGTGAGCAGTAGGTGAGCCAAAAATCAATCTCCTCAAAATGCCAGGCCTGGCAGGGTTAGCAGCAGTTGAAGGCATGTGTAAGATTGACATGCAGTGCACCTTAGTACACACTGCCACTGTGCCCCCCACATGGGCAATTGGGATTTAGTGTCTTGCCCATGGACCTAATGCAGATTCCACTGGTCATGATCAAACCACTGACCTTTCAGTTTGAAGTTCAATGCTGTTACACTGCGCCACTGCACCCACTGTTAATTGAATAAGTACTTTGTCAGTGAAATTTATAACATTCAAGTAACAGGGGTTTTGTCACTCTTCCGTATTCTAGAGGTAAACATCAAACTTGTTCCAATGAGGAGTCAAATGATATGGTTTTGATAAAATTTTGTGAACAGTTTTTTTAAAAAATCGAGACATCGACGCCGTAGCTGCGACGGGTGGTGCAATCTCACAAAATTCTAAGTTCATCAAGGGCCATAACTCCAAGAAAAATATTTGGAACAACACATGCATTGAACAGTGGCTATACACCATTAAGATACACTTACATGCCAAATATAAAGTCAATCCATCAAGTATATCAAAAGTTATTGAGTTTTGAAACTCATTGGTCACAGACAGACCGACATGAAACTCGTTGGTCACAGACAGACAGACAGAACAACAGACAGACCGACATTGCCACTTATAGAGCTGCTAGTCACAGCTAAAAAATTATTGGATTTGAATCTTTCATCGGATTCGATTCGGATCTGCTATCACAGATTCAACCTTTCGAATCCACCCAATTAATTTGAACTTACTCATCGAGAGGGAACTGTAACATCATTGTTCATCATTGTTCCAGTATGTTTCACCCATGAATTTGGCAAATCACCATTGTAACAGTTATTAACGGCAGGGTATTTAAAATTAGAAAGACACTGGGTTTCTCTTGCTCATTTTTGCACCCAGAGCATGGGCCAATCACGTGGAATAGCCTGTGTCAAGTGAATGGCTATAAAAGACAAGAGGCCCCACGGGGCCTGAGGGCGCTCACCTGATACTGGCCGAGTCATATCACCAAAATAGCAAGGGATTCTGCCTTGTGGTTATTATCAGTTTTTCAACATAAAAGTGTTTTCTCTACTTAGTAACCCAGAGTGTTCATATGTTAGATCCCCATATTGGGTACTCAATAATTTATCTATTTATTTATTGGAATTTAAGGTCACTTTCTAAGGCTACATCATTACAGAGGCATAATTATAATATCAGGTTTGGTCAATCGTTTATGCCTATTACTGCCCACTTTACAGGGCTTTCAACGCAGGAATTGGTTACTGGGCCCAATTTTATCAATAAACCAGAACTTGAACAAACTTCAATTTGCCACTTCTAAGAAAATCAAAAATCAAATATCAAAAGATTCTGACAGGAGTAACAGAAAAAAAAGATTTTTTAAGAATATTTCTCATACTGAACTAAGTTATACATGGGCTCCCATAGGGAGCCCAAAAATAAAAGCTTCTGAAGCAGTGTTTTGGGAGAAGAAGATTCTTCAACGTTATTCCCATTAGCTACACTGTTAAAAAATGATGACTCGGCACTTTTAGTCCTAGAAAAGAACCTTATGATAAAATTTTTACCATTTTTTTCTTCCGGTCCTAAGGAAGCTTCACACCATATAAAAATTCTCAGTGCCATGTAGTTCTGGAGATATGGGCATTTAAAAAGAAAAAAATTTTTTAGCTCCTGCAGTTCCCGTGGGGGACAGGAAAACAATTTTCGGCATAAATTAGGTACTTATGACCCAATAAGCCCTCATATCAAATTTGGTTCAAATCGACTTTTTGGTTTGGAAAATAAAAATTTTGGTATAATTTGGGCTCCCACAGTGAGCCCAAATATGAACCCAGGTACTTGGCTTTACCAAACTTCACTCTCAGCCCCTAAGAATGCTGTACATCAAATATCAAAACATTTTGACTGGTGGATCTGAAAAAAAATTTTTTTTTAAAGAATATTCCTCATATTGAACTAAGTTATAATTTGGGCTCCCACAGGGAGACCAAATATGAGCCGAAGGACTTGACTTGAACAAACTTGAATCTCACCTCCCTAAGCATACTGTATACCAAATATCAAAAGATTCTGACCGGTGGATGCGAAGAAGAAGATTTTAAAAGAATATACCTCGTATTGCACTAAGTTACAATTTGGGTTCCCAAAGGGAGTCCAAATATGAACTCAGGGACTTGGCTTGAACAAACATCAATCTCACTCCCCTAAGGATGATGCATAGCAAATATCAAAAGATTCTGATTTGTGGATCCGAAGAAGAAGATTTTTAAAATATATCCCTCATATTGCACTAATTTGAACATTTGGGTTCCCATAGGGAACCCAAATATGGACCGAGGAATTTGATTTCTACAAATATGTGAATCAATGTTCCAAAGATGTTATATGTAAAATATGAAAGCTTTTAGAGCAGTGGTTTGGAAGAAAACAATTCTTTATTTTTTTCCCATTGCCTACTGTGTTAAAAAATACTGACTCAGCACTTTTTCAGAGTCCCGAAAAAGTACCCTATGATAAAACCGATAGCAATTTTTTTTTACCAATCCTTTCTGTTGGTCCCAAGAAAGCTTCACACCAAATAAAAATTCTCACTGCCGTGCAGTTTTTGAGATATAGGCGTTTTAATTTTTTTCTATTTTTAGCTCCTGTGGTTCCCACGGGGCTACAGGAAAAAAAATTTCTGCATAAATTAGGTACTTATGACCCAATAAGCCCTCACATAAAATTTGGTTCAAATTGGCCTCTCGGTTTAAAAAATAGAAATTTGGGGTGGGGCCAAAATTTTTGCTCCTCCCATAACATCGCCAAGTATAGACCTACAAACTTCTCTTGAACAAACTTGAGTCTACACCTCAAAAGGAAGCTGCATACCAAATATCAAGTCTCTGCTATTGCTGGTTCTTGAGAAGAAGATTTTTTAAGAATTGGAGCATTTTTGCCCCACCCCTCTGCTCAATATGAGCCGAAACCTAATTTGCCCAAAAATCAAAATGCCGCTATATAACCCCTACTCACATGAAATTTCATTAACATGCGGCCAGTGGTTTGGAAGAAAAAGACCCAAACACCACCTTCACGCCGGACGACGGACGACGGACAACGGACGCCGGACGACGGACGACGGACGAAAAGTGATCAGAAAAGCTCACCCTGACTTTCAGTCAGGTGAGCTAAAAACAGAATTACTCCCCATTAACAGGTGAAGGAGGGGGCTGTTTACCGACACTCTTCAATTGTGCTGATGTTGCATGAAATCACAATGGACTATGCTGAATACCTCTTAGTTGGCTCTGCCTTTGAACCTGACATTATAACAAAAATATGTCATAGCACAAACGTTTCCCCTTAAACCCCACATTTAAGAATTATATATCTCATGTTTCATCTTGAGCTCCCCCAAAATACCGAAATACTTTGATGTCTGTTCATTTTTTCGTTGATAGATGCAGTTTTGATATACAGCGCAGAGAATTTCCCACAGAGCTTCTTGAGAGGGTTTTTGCAGCAGAAATGGATATGATTTGCATTCCAATCTTCTACAAGATTCGATTCGGGCCAAAAATGAGGATTCAGAGGACGCTTCTGTCACCTTTCTCGTACTCAGGCAACTAGAGATTGTTTGTCGCCCGGTATACCCCCAGCATGACATACCACCTAGTGTGGGTGACTGAAAAGGGGTATTCAATTTTTCTGAGTTAAAGAAAATCCAATATAGCTGCCAGTCGGCCATCTTCAATCCCACCGGGAAAAGATTAAGTGCACTGTGAAGTTTCATGAAAATGTGACTAAAACTGTGGAAGTAGTTTGCTCCACAAGTATTTTGCAAAATCCAATATGGTCACCAGTCGGCCATCTTGAAACTGATCTGGAAAACAATTATGTCATGCACTTCCCCTCATCATGTTTGTGAAGTTTCATGAAAATGCGACTAAAACTGTGGAAGTAGTTCCGCTCCACAAGGTTACATATGCAACAGACCAACGGCGATGACAGACCAATCGACGGACAAGTTGACTCCTACATCCCCCCTAAAACTTCATTTTGTGGTGGTATAATTAAGATTAAGTGTCTGACCCATGGTCACACTGCAGCTGACATATGGGTCAGGATCTAAATTATGTATCCACAGGGTTCCTACACCTTTCCATAAAAAAATTCCACAAGTTTCAAGGACTTTTAATGACCTTTGTAAACAATTTCCATGATCTTTTATATATTTATTTATTTATTGGTGTTTAAGGTCACATAGTTATGCACAATGGCTAATCATGACCGTATGATCTTTTAAACACTTGAATTGGAATAGTGAAGATTTCAAAACAACCTACATCTAAAAAATAGAGCGGCCAATTGCAGGTAAACTGATAGACTAGGATACATGTCTTTTACGTTTTTCAGCTGTCAACATCCATTTTATGACATTTTGATGCAACTTTAACCCTTTTGGATCTGGAGATTTTTTCTACATTTTTTCTACACTTCAACAGTGTGTACTCTTTGACATTGCCGTTGTTTTGCGGCAAATCTTCGCTGCCTATATAGGCAGCCAAGGCCTGTCTAGAAACAACTGCCAAAGCACTTTGAATGTAGGAACTTTAAGTTAACTCAAAGACTCTTGGACACCTGCTTTGTTGTAGAAAAATGGAACTGAAGTCAGAATTAGGCATTTAACTGGTTGAGTGATAGAAGCCACTATCCTGATGGCTCTATTGAAAAGTGCTGGAAACCACTTCAGTGGTTTTAGACTGTATGTATCAGCTTGATGTTTGCTCAGCAGTTGTAGAAATATTTTTATATAAATCTGTTTGGTGGCAATTTATTGGAGAGTGCCAAAAGGCACTCTCCAATAAACTGTAACAAACATTTATTTATTTACTAAACTGTGCTAAACTAAGGCTACTTTTGGTGGAAGCATGGTATCATTGAAACAAATACCCATGTTTCAAATCACCCATGTAAGATAATTTAGCACTCGGCCAGTTAAGGGTCAGACGTCAAACGACTTGCATGCAAATTGAAATTTCATGCTTCAAAATTAAAATACTCTGAAATTCAAGGACTTTTACATGTTTTCAATGAATCAGTGAAATAAATAACCACACCTTTTTTCAGGTTTTCCAGGCCTTGATTGCAAAATGAAAATTCCAGGACATTCAAGGTGTTCCAAAACTCGTAAGAACACTGATCCAATGTGCCAAAAATGAGCCACTTCAACTGTTAAACAATGGGGGTCCCACCACAATTTTAAAAACTGAATTCAACCCTTGTCAGCTTAATTCCAACTTTGATCACTTTTTCTACAACAGAACAGGTGCCGTTTCAGGTTCTTATCAAGTTGAACGGTATTACAGGTGGAGAGAGAACCACCAAGCAAAGGTGAGTAACTGTTAGGCTCCCTCTCAAATTGACTAATCCTGCATAAGTGGTTTAGCATCGGCTGCAGGCGTGGGTTCCAATGACACGCAGTATGCCTTGGAACCGTGCATCAACGTGCACCCATTTGGGCAATTGGGGTCAACTCCGTGAATGCAGCTGGCGGATACACCTGCCCAGGACAGGATTTCTCTTACCACTGAAATAAGTATAATTTGGGCACATTCAATCAAACTCTAACCCTGTGAATTGAAGGGAGTTTTTCACAAATTATTCCTAGAGTTAAATTTAGATGGATTTCTCATCAAATCAAATCATGGCTGCTACACAGTTTTGCTCAAGGACACACCCCAGATGCCACAGGTCATGAACAAACACAGAATTTCGGGTTCTGAAGACTAATGCTCAAACCAATGCAGGGCTCATATTTCATCTAAATTTGGCAGAATCCTTTTGGATACGCGTAAATATGGTTGTCAGAATCAATACCAGCTATGAGTATCCCAGGATCCCATAAGGCCACCATGTTGTATACTGATAACACATGTCAACCCTTTACCCAACACAGCTTTTATATTTTTAAAACATCAACTGAATTTGATAATATTTTAAAAAATAAACAATATTTACCAATGAAACCTTATAAATATGGATATCACTGGAACCGGCTCACTGAGCCAGTTCCAATGACAGTCATATTTGTACAATTTTATTGCCAAAGTGTCAGGATGTTTCAGGTCATGTTGGCCTAGTATTGGTTAATTTGCTGCCGCCTTGTTAGGTAAAGGGTTAAATTGACTTAATTCTTTTCACAGGAATCCCAGCAAAGTTGCAGCGAGAATCTTTGCATGAATCATTCTTGGATTCTCATCGAAATATAAGCCCTGCAATGATCCAGCACGTTCCCCATATTGGAATTGCTAAAGACTATAATCAGTGTAATGCAATACAACCCACCAATGGGCCGAGCCTCATACATCTTTCCACCAAATCTTTAGCCTATAAAACACCTCCAATCTAAAATTTTTGTCTGAACAGAGTTGCAAATGGGTTTAGAAATTTGTCTTCGGAGCAAAAGACTTTTACCAAACAGGAAATTTCAATTAAATTTTAAATCAAATGAAATTCTCTGGCAATCTTTTTGAGACTCTGAAACTACTAATGGGAAAAATAAATCTGAATGCTTCTTTTCATTTTTTTTGCAATCAGCCTTCAAATAATCTGATTCTTATGGTGTAACTGGAACAGGAAATGGCAGTAGAAAAAAGTTAGAAACCCACTTTAACCAAAGAATCACATGATGGAACTTGCGGTTGACAAAGAATGAGATGAATTGATTTTGCTGGTAATATTTATGAGCATTTTGTCAAAGACTAATTTACAGCACAGATTTGAAGGTAACAGCAGAGAAATTATTGACCCGTATTACCATTTCATGTCTCTACCTCAACAAAAAAAAAACCCAATTGTTGCAATGTCAATAAAAAAAGCAACATTTAATGTTACTCCAAGGCTGGCTATACCAATTGTAGTATTGTAACAAAAGAAAGTTTCTGAATAGGTCGGCGGATAATCAATTAATCCCAACTTCCACTCAGCCAACATTTCAGCGATTGATTTAAAGCTTCTGGCGATATAAGGACTGGTACAAGAACACTTGACATGTATCAGTTAGTACTTAAAAACAACCGACAATATTAACCAACATTGACACAATAACAATGGCCACCACTGACATGAGATCGATTGTCACACGAGAGAAGGAAAAAAAATTAAAAACCTGTTTTCAATCACAAATGTATCAATTCCTGCACAACAAAAGTAATTTTTTTTTACCAATCATTCATTGATTGTTTGATAGGTTTTTTATGTCACTTTCATCACTCAGGGCTAAAATGTATAACAACATAAACATAATCAAAAGGTTCATTGAAATAGTGAGAGCAACCACCACCATCATGTTGTGTAGAGATGGGCAACATACCGAAAAAACCGAAATGATACTGATATCATACAGATACCGAAAAACCGAACCAAACCAATCATTGAATACTGAAAAAGTCTGCATCTTCAAATATTTCTACAGTTTCTATTTATTAGGCTTTGTTGAGACCTGATAGCAGTTTAAATGTTCATTTTCATGAAAGAAATGACAGATTTTCTTTTCAGTTTTGTTAACCCTTAAATGACTGCGTAATTGTCTGGAATTCCCACTAGACTACAACCTGTATATGTCCAGTTGCTCAGCTGAGATCTCTAGTCAAGTCTTGGCTAGAAATCACTGCGTAGGTGGTTTGTCTATAGTCAGCAAGATCTCCTAATGATGGCATGTGGGAGTATGGTGGTGCAGTGGCAGACTGTTGGACTTCTATGCTAGAGGTCCCAAGTTCGATCCCAGGCTAGGATGACCCACGTTGTGTCCTTTGGCAAAACACTTTATCACGGTAGCCTACATGGGGGCACGATGACGACGTGTACTAAGGCGTACTGCACGTCGATGGTGCACATCTTCAACCGCTGTAACCCTGTTTGAGCAGAGCTTAAACAGAGTTAGAATGTTGAAGAGCTGACAGTTGCTTGTCGATGCTCAGTGGTTCTCTCTGAGTACTCCGGCTTCCTACACCCATAAAACTGTCACGGTCGGTAAGGTTTAACGACACTTTAACAGTCAAGGGCATATTGTGTCAGTGACAGTCTTACGGGTGGAAGAAGCCGGAGTACACTGAGAGAACAACTGAGCAACGACGAGCAGCTGCCAGCTCCCCAGCATCGTAACTCCGCACTGCAGCACAGGCAGGGTTAGATCGGTTGAAGACATGCAGTACGCCTTAGTACACGGCGTCATCGTGCCCCCATGTGGACAATCGGAGTTAAGTGCCTTGCCCAAGGACAGAACACGGGTGTGCGAATCGATCGCTCAGGCGGTCACCCATCCATGGACTAACCTGGCTCAGCGTTGCTTAACTTCGGTGATCTGATGAAAACCGGTTACCACAAGGCCACTGCCCCCCCCCCCCTAGTCACATAATAAAGATCTCATAACTAAAAAGAAAAGAGTGACTAACCTTGTGTATTAAACAGTGTTAGTTCGTGAGCTTACATAGAATGACTAACCAAAGGTATTGCGCAGAATTAGTTGATAGGCTGCCATATCACAGATTACATGAAAATATACTCGGTTAAGGCTGTAAAAATGCACAGAGTTAGATGGTTACATGTTACATATGGTGCAGGATTCAAGGAACCAATGGAAATACTTATACTAGATTGTGGAAATTTTTTTAAAGTGAATTCCAAAAATAAAAACGTATTCTAACTTCGATTAAACCTTTACCCAACGAATCGCCCACATCCGCCCGCATAATATGCAGATTCAGCAGCTGAAAAAATATTATTTTTCAAAACATTTCAACAAAACCATATCATGTGAACCTACTTTGGAATGAGCTCATCGAGCTCGTTCCAATGAGGGGTCATATGATATGGTTTTGGTAAAATTTTTCGAAAACAATTAAAAAACGATATTTAAATTAATAAATTTTGATATCGTCTGCGTTGGGTAAAAGGGTTAAATAGCTTGTAGCCAATAGATGCCAACTGAGTACAGGTAAAAAAATGTTATCCTTCTGACAATATAAGCAGCCAAGACTTGCCTACATAGAAACAAATGCAAATCCATAGGATGTACTCAGAGTGCAGAGAAAAATGTATAAAAATCTTCAGGCAAATAAGGGTTAACCCTTTACCTAATGAATCAGTTGCATCCGCCCACTTAATATACAAATTCAGCAGTAGAAAAAAAAATTTCAAAATATTTCAACAAAACCATATCATGCAACCCCTCACTGGAATGAGATCATCGAGCTCATTCCAATGAGGGGTCACATGATTTGATTTTATTGGTATTTTTTTTAAAATTTGAAAAAAATAATATTTAAAATCGGAAATTTTGATATAGTCTGTCGTTCAACAAAATCATATCATGTGACCCACCCCCTACCCCTTGTCACTGCAACAAGCTTATTGGGCTTTTTTCAATGAGGAGTCACATGATTCGGTTTTGTTGAAATTTTTTTAAAACTTTGAAAAAATAATATTTAAAATCAGAAATTTTGATGTGTCAGGTAAAGGGTTTAATCACTTCTTATGAAAGAGGACAAACAAGCATAAACCAGAACAATTAGTTGGCACCTCCAATATATGATCTCTGAATGCCAAGGGTGGCTCTACCCCACTTCACACCTCCCCCCACCCCTCCCACCACACTGCCAAGCATGAGTTTGTAGTCATTTGTCTTTGTTGGTATTGAATTAATAAATATCTTATCTTATATCCATTAAACCATAGCACCAATACAACAGAACCATCAAATGTGTCCATGGGTCAGTAATGCCCTCACTTTATGGAAAAACTATATTTTGGTGGTTAACAAAGTCCAAAAAGGGGCAATAACTGAGACAAAAATTATCACATCACACAAATGTGCAGGCAACTTTTTTTTAAAAGGAGCATCTTGTTACAAGGACCCCTCATACCAAATTTCATTGAAATTCATCCACTCACTACTGAGATATCGCTGTGAATGAATGGAGACAGATGGATGGACAGATAGACTGATGCATGTGATCCAGTATATCTCCATTCTCTTCAAGAATGGAATATAAATATCTGTTATATCCTCTTATTTTGGGAACAATCATATAATTTTAAGACACTAGTAATCTCTGTAAATTCTGTGGAATTTAAAAACAGGGATTCAGTACTGGAATTCAAATGATTTATACCAACTTGTGACTATTGTCTCGAGAACAATGTTTACTTAGCAATCAATGCCCACTCAACATTGGACAAATACCCAATAATTATCATTGGCTTAGTGAGCCACTGCTGTGATTTTCTTTATCTGTTCTAAATAATCAAATGTTGCTCATCGACCAGAAACCGCCTTTGCTTGCAGAACAGGAAACAAACAGCAAGTTATAAGATAATAAGCTATTAAAAAGGATTCTCTGAGAGCACTCCCTTTCATGAACGACTGCGATACATGCATGTTACGCTTTATTCTATAAAGCAACAATAAAACAATTACTGATGTTATTTATGATCGAGTATTGTGTTCCTAATTTACACATGTCAGCATTGATTTTTGGGAAAATGAGAGATAATGGTCTAAGCATCTCACAAGAATGAACTATTGTGAAAAATGATTTTCAAGGGTGAATTCTGAATAAAATACTGAGTCGATGATGCTGTTAAAAGTCCCTGGAGGGATGGTATTAACAGTTGGGATGAATCAGAGAGACCTTGTAACTGTGTAAATTCTTCTTTAGACACACCAGTAAAAATGTATTGAAAGAGATGTGCTGAAAAGTGCCATGAGCTATGAAGGAAGTTCATTTGATAATTTGTGGGGGCGCGGTGGCTCAGTAGGTAGAGGTGCAGGTTGCCAGCCGAGAGGTCCTCGGTTCGAATCCCACCTGCGACAACCGCATTGTGTTCTTGAGCAAGACACTTCACCCCCATTGCCCATGTGTGGGCATGGCGACGCTGTGCACTAAAGCGTACTGCATGTCGATGGTGCACCGGTCTTCAACCAATGCTAACCCTGCTTGTGTGGAGTTAGTATGTTGGGGAGCTGACAGTTGCTCGCCATTGCTCGGTGGTTCTCTCCGGCTTCCTCCACCCGTAAAACTGTTGTGGTCATGATTAGCCATTGTGCAGAAATATGTGACCTTAAACACCACTAAATTAATAAATAATTTGATAATTTGCAATAAAAAAGATGCATTAAGGCTACAAAAAGTAGATCTTCAGTTTCTCAGGCAATTTTTTTATATAAAAATGCACGTTGGTGGGTGGTGTTTCATTTCACTTTTTTTTGGGTATGTATTATTTCTTTACCATCAGAGTAGGGCCCTGCAAATTGAATCTCAAATCGAATCATGTCTATTAATCAAAATCAAATCAAATCAGTGGCGTATTAAAGATGACTGATGGGGCTTGGGGTGCTATAAACCTGATTTCTTCCGATTGTGATGGCTCAAGCCCCGACGGATAAAATAATCCAACTACATCATCAAGGCATGCCTTCATCGAAGGCATGTCTTGATGATCTAGTTGAAATATTACCCTGTAAGGATTATAGTTCGTCGTCAACATTCCTTGGAAATCTTAAATTTGCATTTAGCAGTGGTAGAGACTGGCAATATATGAATTAGCAAGACTGGTACCATAAGAACACTTATCTATTTATCTATTGAGGTTTAACAACACTTTTGACAGCCAGGGTCACCTCTTGCCAGACAGTTTTACAGATGGAAGAACCACTGAGCAATGGCGAGCAACTGTCAGACTCCCGAATGTTCTAACTCCACACAAACAGGGTTAGCATTGGTTAAAGACAAGTGAACGACTAGCATGCAGTACACCTTAGTACACAACCCCACCGTGCCCCCAAGTGGGCAATGGGGAGTAAGTGTCTTGCCCAAGGACACAATGTGGTTGCCACAGGTGGGATTCGAACCGAGGTCCTCTCGGCTTGTAGCCTGCATCTCTACCTACTGAGCCACCATGCTCCCAGCATAAGTACAGATGTTATTTATGTTAATGTAGTGGAATTTACCCTCAGTCTTTTATTTCAACATTATTTATGTATGATTTCCATCTGAATTATACGTTTTGAGAGGCGATGAAGATGACTGATACCAAGCTATATTCCTATGAAAAAGATTCAAGAGGAAATGAATCGGGCAGCCAATTTTGAATCAAACCGAATATCTACTTATGATTTAAAATCTTGAAGGTTCGCAGAGCCCTACATCAGAGGTTCACATATTTGGTTAGTTTTATGTTTCAAGCTTCACATCGAAAGAATAACATGTATAAAGCGGTGCATTTTGTCACTTAAGTGCAGCAAGGTCATCATCTGTAAAGGAATGATTTTATCCATTTTATTAACCTGGGTACTATATATCGGACATAAACCAATTAATTTTTTGAAAGTTAGTATTATTAATAAAAAGAGAGCAAGCAGCAGTCAAAATGACCATGGAGAAGGTCTAAGAAGCAGTTTAGGAACTACTGGCACTCTCCCATAAATTGTGACAAGGCAAAGATGAACAAAGAAATTTTAAAGACCAAAAATAATTTAGCACTCTACCAGTTAATTATATCCTTGTGGGGGAAAAGGTGAAATATATCCCTTTCCACAAAATGCATATTTTATCATTTTGCACTTACACACTTCTTCCTTGCATGTGTAGGTTGTCTCAGCTAGAACTTTCAAGGGCCAGGGTTATATACAGAACAGCCTATAAAAATATCTACAATTAGTCAACATTTTATTTATTATTATTTATTTATTTATTGGCGTTTAATGTCACATACTTATGCACACTGGCTAATCGTGGCCGTCAACATTTTGCCTTGATAACACCAGACTATTGCCCCATTAGTGACAGATTGCTATAGCAATCTGGCAAAAATGAGACAATTATCTGGCATTTCAATGGAGGAGAAAGAAATAAGAAATGGTGTATTCTCCTGGCCCAATAAAGGAGGTGACCCATTTGCGGATCCAATAATAAAGAAAAGGTGTTATTATTTCAGGCAAAAAAACAAAATGAGGTGAACAACGCTAAACCAAAAATTAATTAATCATGGCCTAAACTGATTTAAATGGTATTTTAACCCTTTACCCAATATAAGGACCATTAACGCCCAGTGCTATTCATAAAAATATCATTCAAATTGTATGATTTTTTTCAATTTTTACCTCAAAAGCAAAGCTTATGATCCCTCACTGGAACAAGCTCATTAAGCTTGTTCCAATGAGGTTTCATATGCAAAGTTTTTGAGGCAAAAATTTAAATCTGTTAAATTATTCAAGAAATTTTTTTATCATGTGTCCTCATCTATTTGTGTTAGATAAAGGATTAACAAAGGAAGAAAATAGTTCTAGTAAATTTAAAACATTCAATGAGAAGATTGCTAGTCCACAAGTCGAGTTGTGATATTTAAGTAATCTTCATCAACAATGAATACAAAAACAAATGTTGTTCTTTCCCCTTGACGGCCTAATTCAGACTTTGATAATTTTTTATTGCATCAAAACAGGTGCTCCAACATGCAGTCTCGCAAAACTTGTACGTTACATTCAAAGTACCTTGGCAGTTGTTTATAGGAAAGTCTTGGCTGCCTATATAGCTAAATAACTGCAAAGCCATGGGATGTAGATTGGGAATGTGTTGAAAGGAGTAAAAAATCTCCGGGCAAATCTATAATTTCTGAGGACATATGTCAATTAGTGACAAAGTTATTCTAATATATAAATGCGAATGTCTGTGTGTCTCTGTTTGTCTCTCTATCTTTGTTCTGGGTGAACTCCTCCATTTCTCGACCGATCGATCTCAAATTTTGTACACAGGGGTAATTCGTCCCTGTGAGTAACATGGGTGGGTGCCGTGCCCATGCAGGGTGACCTTGACCTTGAAATTCATGACCTTGACCTTTTATTTCGAAAACGACTGGGCAGATCGGGCTAAAATTTCATATGTGCGGGTATATTGACCCATCGATCATTTTGACTTTATCGGGGTGCCCGTGCGGGATGACTTTGACCTTGAAATTGGTGACCTTGACCTTTTATTTCAAAACCGGCTAGGCAGATTGGGCTAAAATTTCATATGTGCAGGTATATTGACCCATCGATCATTTGGACTTTATCGGGGTGCCCGTGCAGGGAGACCTTGACCTTGAAATTGGTGACCTTGACCTTCTATTTCGAAAATGGCTGATATAACCATCTTCTCCCGTGCAACGCCGGGTATCACCCGCTAGTAATTTATAATGAAAGTTCTATGACCTTTAACCCTATGGCTACAGGTTCCAAAATCAACAGAGTTCTCCTCTTTCCATATGGCCAAAAAAATATACTTTTGTTTCCGCTAACCCGACTGACCCAATTTCAAACCGCCGAGTCTGAGTATTTTATTGAAATCGCAAAAAAGAGTGAAAAAAAAACGATGGCATCTTTGCCACTTTCTAAATTGGGCCACATATACTGACCGTCAAAAAATTAAGATTTTATAAAAAAAGAAACCCTATTTTATAAAGCCTATCAAGCCATGGAACTTCTTCATAATATAATATTCAGCAGTCCTCCCCGCAGAAACCCAGGAAGTGATAACTGGTAAAATAGGATCCAGTCACTAATGCTTGGGGTGCAAGTCCTCTAAAATAGGCAACATGGGGTATAAATGATTGACTGACCTTGACTTTATCTCCATGTTGTGGTCATGATTAGCCATTGTGCAAAAGTATGTGACCTTAAACACCAATAAATAAATAAATTCAGCAGTCCTCTTATTCTGAATTGAGCATGCCTCACTTTATAACAAGGTCAATAAGTGTTAAAATTAGCACACCTCAGCTCTTGAAATAAATTGCCTTTTTAAGTGACTGTGGTAATGGACTGGTTAAGTAACATTGTATTTGTCTTGGCTAAGGAAGCGCAAATGACTTATTTTTGTTTATTTGAAGACAATAAAGTTGCCTGCTTTGGTCTTGTATGAAACACTTTTGAGCACACTATTTTGAAGGCATGATGCTACAGTGTCATCAGCGTGTGCACACAGCCAATCATTTTAAAGTACAAGTGTCAATTTACAGGGTATCCCTTGGCATTTCACAAGGAAAATTTCCATTTGGTCAAAATATACAATGTGATTAACTACACTTGTTTCAAATTCGAGGTAAACAATATTCAATCACTTGTGTAATAATGGTCACTGTTGAGACAGAACACTTGAACAGTTGATGAAGAAAAGTAATACAAAAACGTTTCATGGTCTGCGAGGACAGACAGGGCAGTAAAAAAGGAAAAAGACCAAAATTTAAACCAACATTAATCCACACTAGTGAAGTAAAATCACTTCTTGTAAACTGTGATATTAAAGCAAGTTGAAATTTATATACCGCCTGACTGGGACAGAACCAACTTTTCCAGGTACTGATTATGATTCTGATTCTATTTGCCATTGTCGGTGATGGTATTGACAATTTTACTGATTTTAGTCGGTATATCGTAAAACCACACAACACTACAAACAGGTCTATTTTATGTTGAAAAAGTTATAAACTGAGTTAAGGGAACTGCATTCTGGAGAAAAAAAATATAAAGTTTTTCCGACCTATCGACCCTATTTTTTTTCATCCGTTAGCGGAAACAAACATGTATATTTTTTAGGTCTATGTGAATACTTTCTAAAAGTTTAGTAAGCTAACATTATTGTCCATAAAACAAAACATGTTATTTGTTTTGTTAACCTTGACCTTCAACAAAATGCCCCAAAATAATAAGAATTTTTCTCCCTCCACAGGGGGTGCCTACCCAGTAAGTGTGACGGACATATGTCAAATAGAACCAAAGCTACTGCCCAGAAACAATTTCAGACAAAATTTTGTTTATAATAACAGCCCTGTGACCTTTGATTTTCACCCTTCAATACTGATAGGTTCTTCTCTTTTCATATTTAAATACTTTCTGCAATCTGAATCGACTATGGTAAAACAAATTAGGCCATAAAAAATTTTGTTTCTCAGGCAATGTTTACTCAATTTTATGAGGGAGGGAGGCTTTTTTTCTTTGTTTATTCACAAAACAGTTCTGAAAATAGTTGAAATCAGAAATTTAACTACTTGCACTATAATGTGGCAAACCAATGTTTTCAGCAGTGAAAATGTATTTGAAAATTTAAGATCTGTGAGCTCAGTCAAACAAGGTACAGTTGGTTAAATATTTGTCCTACAAGTGCAAAATTGTGTCATGGAAGAGATTTCCAGGTGAAAGAAAGCTTATAGGCAGACTTTCTTTGACAAGGGAGGTGTTTGAGATACAAGAATTTTTTTTTAATAACCTTAATGTTAACACCTATGAGGGAACCAACACTGAAATTAGGTGGACTTGCCTTAAATAGAACTCATGTTATAGCATGGTAACTAATTGCTTACACCAACCAACCCACCTACCTAGATGCTAATCCACCTTCATCAAACTATGAGTTGAGTTTAACTTTGCGACACCTCAATTAAAAAGTGTTTTGTTACCAATTTTTGAAGATTGATTATGGACATTCTCCAAACAGGCCTGAAAATAAGCAGTCTGACATTTGCAGAATGAGGTCCCCAGAGGATGAATTTGATGATGCTGTCCAATACAGTGGGCCAATTTATCCTCTTTGTTTAGTTTTGAGACCCTGATTCAGACTGAGGTTCGCAAAGAGTAAATTTAGTGATGCTACCCTGCTATGCAGGGTAGCATCACTAAATTCACCCTCTGGGGACCTCATTTTGCAGATGACAGTCTGCTTATTTTCTGGCTTGTCTCCAAATGACTTGACCAAGAAAAATTATCCTACCAATAACCACTGGAGACAGTAAAGTGTTTTAAACACTATGTTGCAATGGAGCTTTCTAAAAATATTAATTGCTTCCATCAAGAAAGAGAAAAAAGGACTGTTCTCCTGGTTGTCATGTATCATAAGTCAATCACCTCCGACAAGCAAATTACCACATCTATGGCAGTGAAGAAGAAACAGGTGTGGAGTATTGATAGATATGTAATTCACAGAATGATTTAATATTTGTTTTTTCACCTGACAAATAGACACTTGCCACACAAGTGAAAACTGAAAAAAACAGTAAAACTTCAGAATGGAAGGAAACAGGTATCATAGCTGTCTCGACATTTCACATAACAAATTTCAAAATCTGTCAATGAATATTTTTAGCTGTATAACCCTGTACCAATCACAGCTACAGTACTGACGTCATGGACGGATCCCTTTCCACGGGTGGGCGATGATATTTCCATGGATGCAATCATATTAGATTCCAAACACAAATAAAGGAATAATAATCAAAAATTTAATTAATGAAGCACCGGGTTGTACCCGGTGCTTTATTAATTAAAATTTTGATGATGAAGATTTTTATTACCTGGTAAACGCATGCGTGGACATCGCTGTCCACAACAACTGTACTGTAGCAGACGACACTTGCAAAAATAGCTTTTGATTAATTAAAAAAAATACATTTTGGTGCATCAAAATCATTGCTTATTATTTCCCAATGAACAAGGTTGTTGAGCTTATTCTAGTGAGGGGCTGGCTATAAGCTATACTCTGGAGGAAAAAATTGATAAGATAATTTAACAGGTGGTGTTTGTGAATATCTTGGGGTATATAGGGCCATTTCAGTTCATAGAAAATATTGCAAGATCTTGAATAGATTGTAATGCCAGTTAGATGATACAGTGAAAACAAGTATATTTAAACACATAATCTGAATTTAACCCTTTCCTTAAGGTTATGGTAAAAAACAAGGTTCCTACCGCTAAGAACTGATAAAAGTCAACGCTATTCAAGACCATTTTTAGACATATTTCAGCATTTTTCAAGGCCCAACAATAGCCAAATTCAAGGATTTTCAAGGCCTGCCTTTACTTGTCCTAACTAGTACCCTCCTCTCATTACCTCCTCCTCCCACTTCCCTTCAAGGAAAGTGGGAGGAGGGGGTAATGACCGAAGGGTCCTAGTTATGCCTAAGCCTTCACAAATTCTGGCATATAAGGCCACACAAAGTAGATATACTGTTTCTCAGGCCATTGCACTCAAGGGACAAATTCATCAGTTTTTTTAACTTGGGTAAAATATCAGACATAAACCATATAATTTTTATTTTTTTAAGTTTAAATTGGTTATAAAAAGAGAGCATGCGGCAGCCAAAAGGACCATGCGGGAGGGCCTGAGAAACAGACTTTTTATTTTTTTAGGCCTAAACACAAGCCTATATTGAGAATAGCAACCTTACACTCGTGCAACGCCAATGATGTTTTAAATCTCATTGGTGACAAAAAAAACTTGTTGGTGACAAGTCCATAAATGTGATAGAAATTATCCGAATGACATGCACTATTGAGAAGGTGTAGACATCATGATGATACACTTGCATACCAAGTATGGTGTCATTACATCAAGTATTTTAGGAGTTATTTTGCATTTTAAACCCTGTTGGTGACAAAAAAACTTGTTGGTGACAAGTCCATAAATGTGACAGAAATTATCCGAATGACGCGCAGTATTGAGAGAGCGTAGACATCATGAAGATACACGTGCATACCAAGTATGGTGTCATTCCATTCAAGTATTTTAGGAGTTATGGTGTTGCACTGTCTGCTTAATGGGGGAATAAACTAGTAAACCAAGACAATAACCCACAAAGAATTCAATGGGACATTTCAGCACAAGTTTAGATCCAATCAGTGGCTGACAAGAATCCAAAAGTTTTAGCAATTATCAGAGGCTATTTGAAAATATTCAGTCCCAATTTGAAATCAAATTGCACTGGGTTAACAACCCTGCAGAATATGAAACTAAATATATGCAGGGTCCTACTATAATAATGCTATCAGTCAGATAAGTGTGTGTTATGTGCACATTGTGCTTGTACAGAATCTTTTATCATGATAAGACTCGTTTCCTGGGATGTATAGATGCGAGTTGTGCTTGTGCGAAGAGCAGCATTACCTCTCCAAAAATGAGTCGAGTTGGGAGAAAAAAAGAGGATACACAAAGCACAATGAGCATGTAACTAGTGTTCAACCAATGATCGGAACCAGCCACCACAATAGGCCAATTGTAGGCAATCGGATGACAACGGCAACGGCTCCTGGAACATCGGTTCAACCGATTGATGACAAGCATCTTGTAATGATTCATTAACCGCATTTTATTATTTTCTGCAAGTGTTCAATTGTCAATGTAAAATGATGTCAATGATACCATTCAATAGTTGAAAAACCACCACAATGTGTATTCTTAACCTCTCTAGACGCCCCTGTACGGGATATAAAAGTTCAACGACATGTAAAGCTTACAATTGAGCGTACTTGCGGCAATGGTCAGTTCATACCGGAAAAGTGAAGGCTGTACTCCATTGACTCAGGTCGCGACTGGTAATTTTACTGCCACCCCTGTCAACGAAGTTTAACACTGAGAAAAATATTCAGTTCAATGTAGTTCTTTCGAGCCTCCATTTGTCTAGTAGTGCATGGTATTACAATCAGAATTGGCCGATTGTGAGCTCAAATAACCGGTAATCAGTCAGAGACCATTTTTGGTAATCAGTTAACACTACACGTAACACTTTTATCTAACATTCAATGAACAAAACCCATAACCATTACTCCTCGAAAATAGTCGATGACAAACAAAAAGTCTTACTCAACTAATCAAAACAATGGGACTCCATTTTCAATTCTCTCAACCCAATGGCACGTGGGGAGATTACTTCAACATGAATGAAATTGTACATGGTGATAAAATATAATAAATTCAGCCCAAGTATACATTCTCCGTCGGCCAATGATATTTCTAAACAAATTCATGAGACCATCAAAGGAATAGGTGGGGGGATTTGGAAAACAACTAGGGAATTATATTTTTGTAATGCGCAGGAATCTCTTTAAATACATGACATCACTTCATTCATAATATTTAGAAGCATGCAAACCACAATGAGATTGATGTTATGTTTCAAAATTTTCTCACTGTAACTATAAGTTTCTGGGATTCATCTTCATTTTTTTTTTGTTTTGGTGTTTTGCATGGTGGATTGTTTATGAACTGTATCGTGCAATCCCTACCGCATGGAATGTTTGTTGAGGCAAACTAGATGCATCATTCATTGCAGCCCTGGTAATTCACCCTCAGCAATCAGCAGTGCCAAGGAAAATGCCGAGGAAACGAAAATTGTCCCCAGCAAAAATACTGCCGAGGATGGCTTCTCCAGGAAGCCACGTGGTGGCAGAAATTGCACAACTTCCAGGTTACACAAGGAATCAAAGTGGGTTACACTACGCTGTATTTACAATCTTACAATTTACAATACAAGTTGTAGCATAACCAATAGAAACTATGTGTTATGCTTCTTCTATGTTGATAACACCATAATCTGACATCAGTTTCTGGAAAGCTCTTACAGAGCCTTCCAGAAACCGATGTCAGATTCTGGTGTTATCAACATAGAAGCAGTGAGATACTTAGTATGTGGTTATGCTGCATCTTATTTTCACTCATACTATACATATTGAGCAAGTCGCCTGCTTACTTCCAAGATTTTTTCTCAGCATTCACATGGTTCATGATCTAATTGAGTGAAAGATTCTGCACATTGTGATTTTATACACATGTATCTCGAACTACTCTCACATGTTAAAGTTACTTGAAAGTTTTCACTACACCGCATACTACATTTTCATGACAATTGAGAATGTGCCCTGCTCCCTGTTGATTTTTACACAATCGAACAGGCTTCACAACAATTGCCGTAGAAGCACGTTTTCCACAGCCATATTTTTGCCGAGGAAACAAGGATGAATTACCAGGACTGTTCATTGTAGCATAGCAAGTTTTTGAAGGAAATGACAAGTGATTGCCAGTACTGCTGAAATAGTCTGTCAGGGATGCGTGCATTCATTTCATGTGATTTTTATTGCTACAGCAATAGTGATACAAGATCTTTTATCACCAAATTTTTATCACTACTGATACTAGGGCCCTGCAATTACTCAAATTTCGAGTTAGAATGCAAAATCGACTCGACTCGTCTCCAATTTGCGGATGTCCTTTTTCTCGAATCGATTTGGTCCCGATAAACGACAGAGTTTTCATTGTGAGGTCTTTCTTTAAACGATGCAATAATCCAGTTTGGTCATGAAAGAAATAGGAAAATATGTTACAAAACCCTATTCATATCACTGTTAAATGATACCAACACAATTTACTGACGCCTCATGATCAGAGCGATAGTAGTATAGTACCGGTAAATAGTTTGTGATCCGATGAGGTGAAATCACATTTCTTTCATGTTCAAGCAAAGATAAATCAGACTTGACTTATTAGTGTCATTTACATCACCTGAAGATAAGGCTTTGCTCTCAAGGTGAAATGCCCAATGGATGGTAGATATCTCTATTTGTGTAGAATGAAGTGCACTCCGAGCACTTGAGTCTGTATACTTCCATTTCACGGAAGTATACAGACTCGAGTGCTCTTAATCTGTTATTGGTGTTTTGACTGCATGAACAACCCAATATGCCATGCCTAATTTGGAAAACATGTTAAAACTTGTCAAAATTGTTACTTGAGGGTTATAACAGGCAAGAAAGGTCGGTAGCTTGTACCAAAATATATAAACATGGAATAGTTAGCCGATTGAAAGTCGCATTTACGCGATGAAAGAACGTTAAATCCCTCTCTGTTGAGAAGAAATTGGGCCGTCAGGTTTATAAGATTCGACTTGAAAAATGACTCGACTTGCGAGTTTTAAACAAGAATCGAATCAACTCGAACTAAAATATTCGACTCACAGGGCCCTAACTGATAGTGTGATTTGGAAATGCATTTCTAGGTAAATGATAGATAAACAGTGTTAAATCCTAAAAAGAAATTTATTTCCGAAAAAAGAAAAACCAAAGAAGAATAGCATTCCTGAACAAACCATAATGGCAAATTCCAACACTATAACAGCAGTCACATAATCCGACTAAATGAAAACGGTTTGCGAAGAGGGTGGGCACAATATATTTTTTCTGCTGCCATTGGGAAAGAATCCAATGCCCTCTCCCCCACTTCATTTCAAGCTGGGTTGAGAGTGAGTGTATAACCCACTTAAAAATTAACTCCTCATCTTAATTGGAGCACCCCAAGTACTTTTTGAAGACTCAAATGGTCGAGTGCTGGAAGCCCATATTTGGGGTTTATTCTGAAGTGCCGATACCTCAATTTAAAGGCTTCATATTCTGTGGATGTGCTTCATATTATCTTTGAAGTGATATTATTTTATCTGTGAGGATTTGCCTTGTTATGTTTTATGGGAGAGTGCCTATAGGCACTCTCCCATAAATTAACAAGGTAAGACCAACTACGAGATTTTCGGGACAAAAAAATAATGTTGCACTCTACCAGTTAAGAAACACAAAGTGAAGGAACAACAGTAGCAAAATGATCCCCAAAAATATCAGAGGACAGAGATTAAATGAACTAGTTTTGGGGATATCAGGTATGAATGTACATGAGATTTGAACCTTTTTCCAGAATTATGGCAAGTGCGGGATGGGAGACAAAGTTCCCTCAAATACACTCCACCCATCATACAACATTGTCAGACTGTTAAATAAAGTTCTTCATCAGGCTTCTTCTGATGAGGTGAACTATTATGTTCTGATAAAAATAACTAGTAGACACTTTTGAACTTGAAGTAAAAAATATTCCTCTTGCGCCACTCTAGAGTGTATATTATTTACATAGCTGTTTATTCAGCGTAGCTTACATAACCAACACTGCTGGTTTCTGTACACAGATCTTATACAACTGGTTTGCTGGAAGACTCATTGTTCACATATATAGAAGAGTGTTTGACATACTACCATCTTGGGGCTGTGGTGGGGCAATCGGTGCTCTAAATACACAATGCCCAACGTTATTCAATTTTCTCAGGGTTCCCACTGATATTAGAGAATCAAACTCAAGCACTACTTAAGCATTTTTCAAGGACAAGGAACCCTGATTTTTAAGGACTACTATACTTTTCACATGACTTACAACAAAATGAACAGCCCAAAGAATTTCAGCCTCAAGAACCTGATTTCTGGAAACCCCAATGAGCCAGGTATATATATGAGCATAGGCGGGATTCGAAAGTCAATATTCGATTCAATTCGAAATTCGAATATTTGAGAATATACTTTGGCCATAAGTCTGACAATTCAGACTATAAATGTAACAACTTGTAGCGGTAAAAGTGTTTGTAGCGATGCAGCTATAACTGTACAACAGTTGTAGCAACATCACTACAAACACTGTTACTGCTCCATCTGTTCATTTCAACTTATTGTGCATTATGACCAGTGACCATTTATAAAAATTTTAAGTTTCGACCTTGGAAAAGTTATTCAGGTGTTCAACTTCCATAAATGATTTGTTCCACAACATGATCACATTATTTTATATTGAGTATTGTTCTGTTCGATCACAGTTACTGGATACATCGTCAAAAGAAAGAGTTTTCTAAAAGAATATCCCTGATTATTATATAAACAGAAGTAGGGCAGGCTTTAATTTACATGTGGATTGACTCCATTCAGCATTAAATTATCGTTTAGTTTTAGAAATTTTGCATTTTTATTTAAAACAAATGTCTTCATCACCGGAATTAGTTTTTTTTTTTGTATCCATTAACTGTGATTCGATTTGAAGTTTAATTTGAAATTCGATTCGTTTTCGCCAATTCGATTCGATATTTGATTTCATCTAACAATCATATAGATTTCAGTCTAAAAACCACGAGAAATGGTACGCATCACATAATGTGTTCCGATTCCATATCATATAGACGACTCATTCTGATTCCGTATCATATAGATTCAACTTCCGGTAAACACCGCGCTAGGCATTGTTAGTACGCATTAAAATATGAAATTCAAAATTTAGACCAATTCCAACCCAATTTAAACTGAAAAATGGAAAAACAGGCTTTATGTAACGGGATTGTTAGACAAATGTATTATCATGATCAAATGCATGTCCTGTAATTTGTATCAGATTCTCGGTCGTGTTTAAAAAAGAGAGATCAATAAGATATGGTTACAGACTGATTTTGTGATATTGCATGTATGGTGTTGTGTGTTATCATGAAATGTCTTGTCTCAAGAGATTACGGGTAAACTGAATTCATGTACTTTTCAAAGAGTGGCAGTGGAAAATTAAGAACTTTTCAAGGTTAGAAACAAATTCTAACGGAAGGAAGGGGCCAAAAATTCATGACTTTTCATTTGGAGTGGGAACCCTGTTTCTGATGCCTTGCAACTGTTTCTGATGCCTTGCAATTGTCGATCGCTTGTAAAGATGTGAAAAAATGAATATGTCGATGATGTGAACATTTTTCGTGGCAATTCAAATTGAATATGTGTGTGAATATCTCTGGGCATATAAGGCTATTACTTTAGTCCACAGAAAATATTGCAAGATGCTAGGTAGATTGTAATGCCAGTTAGATGATACAGTGGAAACACGTATATTTAAACACATGTAATTTAACCCTTTCATTAAGTTATGATAAAAACAGGGTTCCTGCAGGCAACAACTGATAAAATTCAAGGGCTTAGGCTGTTCAAGGCCTTGAATATTTTTCAGGAATAGTGGCAGGTGTGGGATGGGAGAGACAAAGTTCCCTCAAATACGGTAAAGCCCACTTAATTGGATATCTCTTAACAGAATAACCCTGTTAATTGGATATAATATCCCAACACAAAACCATTTAGCATACCTCCAGTACAAATTTGACATGTTAAACTCCTGTTAATTGAATAAAAAATCTTTTAACCTGTCGAGAAATTACCCTGACTCTCCCCAGTTTCCTTTGGTTATAGACCCATTTGGCCTCAGTGCATCCAAAACAGGCATTTAATCTATTATATCTTGTTTGACAGAGCTCAAAGAGCTCTGTCAAACAAGATATAATAGAATAAATGCTAAGTTCATCTCTAGAATACAGGAAAGTGACATAATCCCTGTTAATTGAATACTCCCGTTAATTGAACAATTTTCATTGGCAAAGTGTCTATTCAATTAACAGGGTTCTACTGTACCTGCACCCATTATACACCATTGTGAGACTGTTAAATAAAGTTCTTCATCAGGTTTCTTCTGGTGAGGTGAACTATTATGTTGAACTATTATGTTCACCTCATTATAAACTACTATGTAAACTATTATGTTAACATGATTTTGAAGAGTACGACAGTTATTTATTTATTTATTGGTGTTTAAGGTCACATATTTTTGCACAATGGCAAATCATGACCACAACATGAGTATCAACTCAAGACCAGGGGTGAGCGTTAATAAGCAATGTTGCCCATTTTAGAGAGGGTTTGTCTCAAGAATTGGTGACTGGGTCCTATTTTACCAGCAAAACAGAGCCTGTTTACCGCAGTGAACAGGCACTGCTTCACTTCCCGGGGTTCCCACAGGGAGAGAGTACCAAAGTTTAATGATGGCCCAACAGGAATGATCAACAGCCTGATTCAGCCAAGACTGGTCAGACATAGAAACTATTTTTGTGCACCCCGATTCAGCATCGCCAATATCTCAGCCATTCCAACAGCTCCCTCCTTTGCGAAGGGAGCTGTTGGAATGGCTGAGATATTGGCGAAGCTGAATCTGGGTGGGCAAACAAAAAAATGTTTTTGCATGATTAAATTGCCTGAGTGGTAGGTATGCGAAAAATTGTGTGTATCACTTTTCTATCACTAATCAGTGCATCACTGCTTTTAAATACATCTGTGTTTGTCACATGCACACATATGCCTGCAATGCTCTTGTCTATGCAGGGACATTCAGAACACCCTAGCTGATTCTACAGAATGGTATAAATGAAACAAACAGCCGATTTATACTACTGCCAGTTAGAAGAATTTGACTGTTATGATCAGATGTTTGTCATAGCATGTAACTAAAAAGCGCTATAATATAATTTTTAAGTTATTATCGTCAAAAACAAGTGCCAAAATTGGAAAGTTGATCAGTGTTATTATTTTTCTTGCTTCGCCATGACGTTTGATGATGAGAAAGCTATTATGTTGTGACTACAGTCACAGCACAACAGCTTTCACGTCATCAGACGTCATGGATTGGGCGAAGAGTTACCTCGTTGATCAATACAAACTGAATATTCACAATATATGTTAGTTGTTGTTGACAAAAAACAAGGTTGCAGATTAGAAAGTTCTTACTAGTTTTCGTACTAGGCTTTCACTTGATAATGCGAAAGCTGTAATGCTGTGACTACAGACAGAGCGTAAAAGCTTTTAATTACTTTCCAAAGTGTGATTTACTGTGATTTCCGGTTTGATTATAAACGATAATTTCAGACGTGAATTATGCAATCAACAATTGTGTCATGTATCCGTGTGCGTAAATGAAAACGCTTTGCCATGGATGTAATGGGGACTTCATTGTTTTTTTTGTTTTTTTAACCCTTTACCTAATATAAATATAAAAAGCAGACGACACTTGCAAAAAAAATTCTTGAATAGCTATTATTTTCATTTTTTGTCTCAAAAAAATAGGTTATGACCCCTCATTGGAACGAGCTCAACAAGCTTGTTCCAAGGAGGGTCATAACCTATGTTTTAGAGACAAAAAATGAAAATTAATTGGCGATTTTTTAGAATAGCGCTGGACGTTATGTTAGGTAAAGGGTTACATAATATAATTATCATTAATAATGAAAAGTAATAAACAGAGTAATTGCTTGACTGGACTGGTTACGTGAAATAATTCATTCAAGGCGAGGGACTATATTGTAAAACTCTCGTGTTTGTACAATATCCCTCACCTCTCATTTATCATTTCACGTAACCAGTCCAGTCAAGCGATTACTCTCTATCACATCATCAATAGGAGGAGTTAGCACATTGGTTGACTTGACACCATCTTGGGGAGAGGGGAGGGTGGAGGGTGGGCAGATTGAGTTGAGACTGTTTTTTGCCGACTTTCCAGCCATCCAGTTGTATAAAGATCAGCGTTTCTGTATCTGTAGTGAATTTTTTTTCATTGAGATTCATATTAATGATGCTGGAGAATAGACTTGGAAGGTGTAGATTCTTCAATTTCAATGTCCTCCGAGATTAGCCACTTCTGATATTAAAATCATAGAATTTATATTTGATCATCCATAAGGCCATTGCTAATAAATTCTTTTTATACCACGATTACCTATTGCACTATATATGAAAAGCCTATGACATAAATTTTAGCTTTACACACCAACTGTGGTGAACACGTCAGTAATGGGATTTCAGTAGTAAAAATTTACACCGAAGTAGAACTACATCCAAGCTGACCTTTTGTGGCGTCAAATTTATCGCACGTCACCTTGCAAAGAGTGAAATGGAAGTGGCAATTATTTATAACGTTTTTAAATGGGTTTACCTCATAAGATGCCAAAAATTAACAAACATGCATTGTCTCATGTTAATGAAGCATCCATAACACGAAGTAGTAAGTTATTATGTTATCAAAACGAAAAAGGCTCTGTTTCGTTATCTGTTTCGTTTCGGCAATAAAACTGACAGCGGAAGTACTGCCCACCGATGCTCATGTAAACAAAAACAGATTCGCACTTAAATACGTCTGCTGCTCAGAAAAATAGAGAAAAAATAATAACGACTCTTAATAATCTGACGATCATGGCATAAATAAAATATACCTAAAGTAGCTTGGTGTACCAAATGTTCACCATTCGTGGTAAAGTGGTGATAACTGCGTGCCGGAGGAATGTGGGTAACACCACTTCACCATGAGTGGGGAACATTTGGTACACCAACCTACTATGGGTATATTCTATATGTTTTCCATCAATCAAATAAATTCAAACTGCATTAATTATTAACTATTAATTATCTCCAGGCAAGTTTCCATGCTCGTTATCTAATTTCTAAAATAATCTGAGCTGCAAATGTACCAATACTTTCAGTACAGGTACTTTCCAAAGGCGAAAAGTGATATTTGTACAAAATTCTTCAACCACCTTAGTCCAAACTTGGTGCAAAGGTCGTGAAATAATTTTTGTTGTGGTGTGTCCTTTGTCTCCAAGTTTGGACTAACTACCAAGTGCCAATTGCGTTTTATTATGGAAACTACTTTGGCAAGCAAATTGTTTTGCTTCACAAACATCATCTATGTGCCAAGTAAATTGTGTGTGTTCTCCATGGAATGCATTCAAGCCAATCAATGCCAATAAACTGTTGTTTTTAACAAACCCCCTCAACCCCAGTATGGATCAATTGATCAAGAAGTTCTGCCTAGATTCCAGGTCAAACTTCTTGCGCTTTCGACCAATACTGGGGTGGAAGCAGTTTGTAAAAATAGGCCGATGAAATCGTCAGATGTGTACCCATACGCGCCACTAGTAGAAAGCTGTATGACGGAGGGCCACCACTGATGCCAACATTATGTACACCATACATGGTATGGGTACATATAGAAATGGATTGGAGGAGTGTCTAATTTGTTGGATAAAGGGTTAATATCTCCGGATCAAATTATCAGATTTACATAAAAAACTATACAGCACAGCACATCAGTAACCTGAACATATATATAAAGTAACACGACAATCAGATTGATATTTTTTAAGTTATCTCATGACAAAGGGATTGGAGGAATTTTCAATTTGAAGGATAAAGGGTTAATATCTCAGGATCAAAATTACAGATTTACAACAAAAACTATACAGCTCGGCACATCAGTAACCTGAACACAAATATAAAGTAACTTGACAATCAAAGCAATATTTTTCAAGTTGTCGAATGCCAAAGGGATTGGAGGAATTTTCAATTTGAAGGATAAAGGGTCAATATCTCAGGATCAAAATAACAGATTTACACCAAAAACTATACAGCTCGGCACATCAGTAACCTGAACACAAATATAAAGTAACTTGACAATCCAAGCAATATTTTTCAAGTTATCGAATGCCAAAGGGATTGGAGGAATTTTCAATTTGAAGGATAAAGGGTTAATATCTCAGGATCAAATTATCCGATTTACACCAAAAACTATATAGCTCGGCACATCAGTAACCTGAACACAAATATAAAGTAACCTGACAATCCAAGCAATATTTTTCAAGTTATCGAATGCCAAAGGGATTGGAGGAATTTTCAATTTGAAGGATAAAGGGTTAATATCTCAGGATCAAACTATCAGATTTACACCAAAAACAATACAGCTCGGCTCATCAGTAACGTGAACACAAATATAAAGTAACTTGACAATCCAAGCAATATTTTTCAAGTTATCGAATGCCAAAGGGATTGGAGGAATTTTCAATCTGAAGGATAAAGGGTCAATATCTCAGGATCAAAATAACAGATTTACACCAAAAACTATACAGCTTGGCACATCAGTAACCTGAACACAAATATAAAGTAACTTGACAATCCAAGCAATATTTTTCAAGTTATCGAATGCCAAAGGGATTGGAGGAATTTTCAATTTAAGGATAAA
This sequence comes from Pictodentalium vernedei, assembly GCA_031216915.1. Taxonomy (NCBI): domain Eukaryota; kingdom Metazoa; phylum Mollusca; class Scaphopoda; order Dentaliida; family Dentaliidae; genus Pictodentalium; species Pictodentalium vernedei. The sequence goes on along the minus strand of CM062290.1, from coordinate 72,433,937 downwards.
GGGTTAATATCTCAGGATCAAAATAACAGATTTACACCAAAAACTATACAGCTCGGCACATCAGTAACCTGAACACAAATATAAAGTAACTTGACAATCCAAGCAATATTTTTCAAGTTATCGAATGCCAAAGGGATTGGAGGAATTTTCAATTTGAAGGATAACGGGTTAATATCTTAGGATCAAATTATCAGATTTACACCAAAAACTATATAGCTCGGCACATCAGTAACCTGAAAACAAATATAAGGTAACTTGACAATCCAAGCAATATTTTTCAAGTTATCGAATGACAAAGAAATGGATACGGACGCCGGATGGACAGACCAACGGACGGACGGACGGACAGACGGACAAACAAAAAAAACTATACAGCTCGGCACATCAGTAACCTGAACACAAATATGAAGTAACTTGACAATCCAAGCAATATTTTTCAAGTTATCGAATGCCAAAGGGATTGGAGGAATTTTTTATTTGAAGGATAAAGGGTTAATATCTCGGGAGCAAATTATCAGATTTACACCAAAAACTATACAGCTCGGCAAGTCAGTAACCTGAACACAAATATAAAGTAACTAGACAATCCAAGAAATATTTTTCAAGTTATCGAATGCCAAAGGGATTGGAGTAATTTTCAATTTGAAGGATAAAGGGTTAATATCTCAGGATCAAATTATCAGATTTACACCAAAAACTATACAGCTCGGCACATCAGTAACCTGAACACAAATATAAAGTAACTTGACAAGCCAAGCAATATTTTTCAAGTTATCGAATGACAAAGAAATGGATACGGATGCCGAATGGACAGATCGTCGGATGGACGGACAGGCAGACAGATGGACAAACAAAAAAAAACTATACAGCTCGGCACATCAGTAACCTAAACACAAATATAAAGTAACTTGACAATCCAAGCAATATTTTTCAAGTTATCGAATGCCAAAGGGATTGGAGGAATTTTCAATTTGAAGAATCAAAGGTTAATATCTCGGGATCAAATCATCAGATTTACACCAAAAACTATACAGCTCGGCAAATCAGTAACCTGAACACAAATATAAAGTAACTAGACAATCCAAGCAATATTTTTCAAGTTATCGAATGCCAAAGGGATTGGAGGAATTTTCAATTTGAAGGATAAAGGGTTAATACCTCAGGATCAAATGATCAGATTTACACCAAAAACTATACAGCTCGGCACATCAGTAACCTGAACACAAATATAAAGTAACTTGACAATCCAAGCAATATTTTTCAAGTTATCAAATGACAAAGAAATGGATACGGACGCCGGACAGACGGACGGACAGACGGACGGACAAAGGATGGACGAACGGCGGATGGCCACCCCGGATGACGGCATTATGTGTACCATACATAGTATGGGTACACATAAAAATTCAAAAGATTCTCCTTATGAAACAAGACACTACTGTATGCAAAACTGAAATAATATTATCATAGATTATAAAAAAAAATTTAACATGATTTTGGAGGGTACTGCAGTTTAATGATGGCCCAACGGAAATGATTAAGAGCCTGACTCGCCCAAGACTGGTCAGACAAAGAAAAAAAATTTTTTTGAGGGTTCAATTGATTATCAAAAGTATTCTTAGAAAATTTTTTTTTGAGGGTTCAATATCAAAGGCAGGCTTAATGCCACTTCTATTTCACCCTTTGTGGAGGGAGCTGTCATATTGACTAAAATATTGGCGATGCTGAATCTGGGTGTGTAAAAAAACGCTTATGCAGGATTAAAACTGCCAAAGTGATAGGCATGAAAAATACTGTGTGTCAGATTTCCATCACTGATCAGACCACCAAGGCTTTTAAACACATCTGTGTTTTTCACATGCACATGAATGTCTGTTGTGTTCATGTCCACTCAATGACAGTGAGAACATCAAAGTTGATTCAGCAGAATGGTATGAGACACAGTCGATTTACAATACTGACAGACCAATTATTTGATGTCTATAGTAAGTGCATGTGACTAATGTAAAACAAAGTACTAATTAATTGGTTGAGTGCTAGAAGCCACCATTATGGCTCTATTGAAATGTGCTGGGAGCCACCCTTGTGGCTTTGTATTGTATGCTTTAGATTATTGTTTACAAGGCAGTATCAAGAAAAATGTTCATATAAAATTATTTTGTTAGCATTTATTGGAGAGTGCCATAGGGCACTCTCCAATAAATTGCTACAAAACAATTATTTATGTATAAAATCTTGCCAAACTAAGGCTCCCCTTTTGGTGGTATGGTATCTTTGAAAAAAAAAATATGCGTGTTACAACTCTCCTTTGAAAAATAATTTAGCACTCTACCAGCTAACAGAGGCCCAAGTATACAATGTGAGACTGTTCTCTTTATCTATCTTTCGGAAAGTTAATATAAACTTTAAAAATAATTTCTGCTTCTTAATTTGAAAGTCATTGTCAGCTGGATGAGTGTTTACAAGTTGATTCTGTGCGTACCCCTTCATAATCACCCTCATCACTCGAATTGATCACCTCCCCAATGTCTGGAGCCTCAAGAATTTCTAAGCGATCTACACTTGGTCTCTTTTGATATAAATCGCCTTCCATACTGGCTGAGCTGTCATCATGAAAGTCAGATTCTGGTGACTTGAGTATGTCCCCTGTTGCCGATTTATCAATTGCAAGTCTTTCAAGTGAGTTGAGAGGTGAGATATCTCGATGATAGCTATCCTGCAACAAGTCACCACCCACACCTGAATCTGCTGTCATGTCTTTTCCAGCTTCAGCCAATGATCGTGCAAAATTCATGATAGAATCTGAGTCATGTTCATCAGTACTTGAGTCTGCTTGAGATGAAGAATCGGATTCATCATCAAATGGTTCAATACCTTCTAGCGAACTACTCATTAAATTAAAGTCAGGTACTTCACTAGTTGATGGTGATGTGTCACTGATATAACTAAGTCGTTTCATTGTTTCATCTTCGTGAAAACTTACTCGCTTGGGCTCACTTAAAATTATACAATGTTTGTCAGCTTTTATCTTATCTTCTGGAGTCTGTTGAGAAGGAAGTGATTCTGGGAACATATAACCACCATGAGTTGTTTGTGTAGGAGCAGTAAAAGGTTTTCTTTCAATTTCTGGAGATGGTCGAAATGTGCTGAACATTAAACTTTCTTGCTGGCTGTATTTAGAATATAGTTCAGTTTCTTGAGTTAGTTGTAAAATCATAGATTTTCGAAGTTCATCCTGTGAAAGTTGTGGGCCTGGACCTGGAAGAAACACTTTAGTAGGGGGACTGTGGGCTTGTTCCTCGCTAACATCTGACTCTGGTTTGAACGTTGAAAATGTTATAGGACTTTTAGATCGAGCTTTAGTGTATGTTTCAGCTTCTGGCAATATAAAGCTTGCTGCTGCTGAGCTGTACTCAGGACTTACAACCGATTTCTCTTCTGTGTTTCCAGAACTGGACAATTCCATTTCCTCCATATTACTTTTGGTTGGCGAGATATTATCTTTTGATTCAACAGGAGACATATCTGGTGTCAAAGGTATTTCTTCAGTAGGGGATATCTTGGTTTTTATCTTTCTCCTTTCAATGGCCTTTTTCTCACCCCGTTCTTCATTTGGTAAATCAACAAATGTAACCGTTTTTGGTGACTTGGCTCGATCTTTCATCCTACTGTTAGAATCTGATTTTAAACAAGAAGGGGATTCTATTTCTGGAGATTTTATAGACCCTGTTGATGAGACCATAACCTCACTGGGGGACTTTAGAGTTCCAACTGATGTCATTGTCTCAGTTGGAGATATTACAGATTCAGATGAAGTCACTGTCTCATTTGAAGATTTTACAGAAACAGGAGGTAACACCCCCACCTCACTGTCCTCAATATCATTGGCTGGTTTTTCAACCATCTTTGAACAATCTGACACAGCATCACTAGTACTATAACCACTGGGTGCAGCTGACATTGGTGAGCTAACTGTTGAGGCCTGGGTAGTTGTAACACTGGTTATATCAGAAGGTGTTGCAGGACTGATTGACATACCAGTAACTTCATTATCACCTGGACTACTTTCAAGAGACTTAGCTCGACATATACCAGTGTTAGAACTGCCCAGACCGGTTGAGGTCTGGTCGGTTGTAACACTGGTTATATCAGATGGTGTTGCCGGACTAACTGACATACCAGTAACCTCATTATCACCTGGACTACTTTCAAGAGATTTAGCTCTACATATCCTTTTTGACTCAGCATCACTGTCTCTTTCGTCTTTGTTTTTTCCTGACGTCATACTTGGCGATTCATTCCCTTTCAGAGTCAGAGAGAATTTATGACCAACTGAAGTCATTCCATTCGCTGAAGGTTTAGGTGATGGTGTGGTCGATGTAATATGTTTTAAAATATTTTTATCTTTAGTGGGACTTGTTGTGTCATCAATACAAGAATAACTGTCTTTTTGAGGTAATTTATGAAACTTGACTAATTCTATCCGTCTACAACTTGCTGGTGATCGATCTAATGGTGAGCAGCTAGGTGATCGCATTGGAGATTTGGATGAACGAACTCTAGTACTACGAGGAGACTTGCTTCTATTTCGTTTTGAGCATGTTTTGCGGGTTTTTTCATCATTCAGAGCATTAATAACAGCTGTATATAACTCAACTTCTTCTTTTGGTGGTGTGTTCGATATATTTCTACGGTGCAAATAATATGGTAGCTGATCAATCAAATCTGTCTCATTTTGAGATTTTGCTAAATCTAAAACCAGATCTTTCTTATCAGTGTTGCTAACATTTTTATTTTCTACGTCTTCATCTGTTACATCCTCTCTTAAGAGAGCTTGAGCCTTAGCAACATTGTCATCAAGAGGCATAACACTAAACGGTTCCTTCACAATGGTGTCATCATCAACCTCATCAATTTTCTGTAAATTATCTAATGGTTCTGTAGACACAATCTCCGGTTTGTGTTCAGCAGCAGTTAATTCTGGTTTTATATCATCATCTTGTAATTCTTCTAGATGATCCTCGACTGACATTTCTTTACTAATTGCCTGCTTCTCAACAGATGAGGTGGTGTCTATACATTCCTCTGGTTTTGCTTCATCAGTTATTTCAACATCTTTCATTACAACATCCGAATTACCATTCTCAGCACTGGATGCATCTTCAGATTCACACACCTCAGTATGCATTGCACTTTTCATTCTTTCTTGTTGAATATTAAGCGATAAATTTCTATTCTGACCAGTTTCTATAGAAACAGGTCTAGATATGTGAGATGGAAGACTTAATTTTACATTAGATTTTTGAGGTAAATTTGTGATGAGATTTATCGACTCACCCTGACATAACTCGTTAACAATAGATGTGATACAAGCACTGGGCTGAACACCCCGAGATATATCAACAGAACACACAGTAGTAGTTGTAGTAGTAGCAGTAGTAACAAGACAAGAATATATATTGTTAGTAGGCTCAATATTAACATAGCCCCCCTCATCAATATTAGTCTCTTTAATAGCATCAATACCCACCTCACCACTACTAGTCTCATCAAGAGGATATGAGTCATTAGATACGTCATCAGTATCAGTGTTACTGATGTTGGGTTTAAGGGTGTTAGTAGGAGATATAAAACTATGTTCTGCACCTTTTTCTACTGGAGCCTCAACTTCATCTCCACTCTCCTCTCTGTCCCTGTGGTTCTGCTGAGAGCTGCCATTTCGATGTGATGAGTGATCAACCTTCGGAGAACCAAGTGACCTACTTCCAGAAAGAGAACTTTCACTGTGAACTTCAGCCGTTTCTACACGTGTAGACTGGTTATCCTGAGATACGTCTAATGTATGTGAACCACTGGATGCAGTACTATTGTGTAAGTCCATAGAATTATGAGCACTTGTTTTAGCTGAAATCCTTGGAGTGACACTTGTGCTTCTCGTTGAAATTCGACCACTTACACTCCTGTAATAAAAACATATTTACCACATTATCACAATCAAATAGCCTAGTATGGAAATACACAGAACGACGCATGCTTGAGTCATTCTGTGTTTATTACACATCTTCACATCTATAAAAGCAATTATTAGAAGAACTCTCAGCAATTCATTTGACAAATCGTTCCCTGAGTTCCAATGTGTTCTATGTGCCAGTAGGCACATAGAACACATTGGAATTCAGTGGACAAACTATCAAACAAAAAGATCACATTTTATCGTCAACCAAATTTGAAAGGGGAAGCCGTGTTGCTACTTCTAGTTATCGCTAGTAATTCAAATTGTAATTGCGGTGTGCGATTTGTAGAAAATTCCAGTGACATTCCGCTTCTGTTTAAAAATAGTCTCAACGATTTCCGTTCCACACATGTGTGCAGAACAGAATTTCATTTTCTGCATGGTTTAGTGTTACTGTAGATGGGGATTTCATAGAAATGGCATGTAATAAATACAGTCTGCAATACATCTTATAAACATGTAACGTCAGATATCAAGTGAAAGAGCATGTGAGTTGGCTTCAGAAATAGAACTGAATTAACCCTTTACACAACATAACGTCAGCAGTCTTCACAAAAAATTGCCATTCAAATTTAATTACCTTTTCAATTTTGCTCTCAAAACACTACCATTGTGACTAACTTATTAACCCTTCACCCAACGAATCGCCCACATCCGCCTGCGTAATATGCAAATTCAGCAGCTGAAAAAATATTATTTTTCAAAAAATTTCAACAAAACCATATCATGTGACCCCTCTTTGAAACGAGCTCATCGAGCTCGTTCCAATGAGAGGTCACATGATATGGTTTTGTTGAAATTTTTTGAAAAAATTTAAAAAATGATATTTAAAATAAGAAATTTTGATACTGTTTGCATAGGGTAAAGGATTTAAAAAAAAAAAAAACTGGAAATATTTTTGGAATCCCTAGATCAATGATGAGCAGCTGTCAGCTCTCCAACATCGTAACTCTGAACTCTGCACCGCGGCACAGGCAGGTTTAGATTGGTTGAAGACATGCACACCATCGACGTGCAGTACGCCTTAGTACACAGCGTCATCGTGCCCCCATCTAGGCAATCGGGGTTAAGTGCCTTGCCCAAGGACACAACGTGGGAGCACGAATCAGTCGCTGAAATTGTCACCCATCCAACTACTAACCACGTTCGACGTTGCTTAACTTTGGTGATCTGACGAGAACCAGTTACCGTGACGCCACCGCGCCCAAACAATAAGTTGCATCAATGTTTGAGAGTTTCTCTGTTGCAAATGGTTAGTATCCAATGTTCTCTTCACTTTCTATACACAGCAAACTTCCTGGGAGTTTCTAAGAATCAAGGAAATCATGTACCTGATGTTTTTCTTGAAAACATTTTCCAGATGCTGGCATTCAACAACAGCATGCCTCTATCCAAATGGTTGTGAGCAGTATACAGCACTTCTCCCATTTTCAAAATCAAAAGGTTTGTTTCATGCTCTCAAGATACCAGTCAAATTCTGAAAATATGTTGTGATGGCCTGGAACCAGTCTAGCCGTTGAATAAATAGTCCATTACCTACGCTTAGATTCAATCATCTGAAATATTTCAGTTGACTGGAAAAGCAAACCTAAGGTTCACTTTTTCAACCAACTGAAATATTTCATCACATGGAATATAAAAAAAAAAGATTTTTCTTCTTTATCAAAGTTAGAAATCTTTCTCAATCAAAATCGGGTTTGATCAAATCTTTATTTATTATTATTTATTTATTTATTGATGTTTAAGGTCATATGCTTATGCACAATGGCTAATCATGACCGTGACAGTTTTACAGGTGGAGGAAGTCGGAGTACCCAGAGAGAACCACCGAGCAACGACAAGCAGCTGCCAGCTCCACCACATCTAACGCCGCACTGCAGCACAGGCAAGATTAGATTGGTTGAAGACATGAGTACCATCGACGTGCAGTAAGCCTTAGTGCATGGCGTCATCGTGCCCCCATGTGGACAATTGGGATTAAGTGCCTTGCCTAAGGACAAAATGCGGGAGTCTGAATTGAACGCTCAGACGGTCACCCATCCAATTACTAACTGGGCTAGACACTGCTTAACTTTGGTGATCTGACGAGAACCGGTTACCGCAATGCCACAGCGCCCGCGATTAAATCTTCAATGACTTTATCGATACTGTTAGGCATGGGTTTTTTTTCACTAAATAAATATGAATGAAGACTCATCACAGCTGTAGTTTTATGAAATACCTTAAAATTTTAAAGGCGAATGAAATACTTTTTGATTGGAACATCTACAACAGGAGCATGGAAGAATATCTGCATATCTTTGAGATTAAAGTGACGTCACACGACACATTAAATCAACAGTAGTCTCCACTGAAACTCCACAAAAAGCGGGCAAACAAATAGCCCATTAACCCTTTACCTAACATGAAAGGCAGACAACACTTGCTAATAACATTCTTGAAAACAATTTGTTTTCATTTTTGGCATCAAAGACATAGCTTATGACCCGTCATTGGAACAAGATCAATGAGCTCATAAGGTAAATTTTTGCGACAAAAAATGAAAATAGAATTGTGATTGTTTTTTTAATAGCGCTCGCTGGTTTTGGTCGTTACGCAGGGTAAAGGGTTAGCCAATAAAATTAGACTGATGGCCTGAGAGCTTGGAATTCTTGATTATCCTGCAAAAACTCTTAATGTGAGAAAACAAACTTACCTTTCAAACGGCGGTCGTTTCACATAATGTTCTTTGACAAATTCTGCCAACTGCTTCTGTGTTCTGCCACTATACCTACAAAGAAAACAACATTGATTGTCTTACTCCATCAACTGGAAGAGTGTTAACTGGTAGAGTGTTGAATTATTTTTGGCCATCAAAATTTGTTCACATATCTTTGCCTTGTTACAATTTATGGGAGAGTGCCTGCAGGCACTCTCCCATAAATTGTAACAAGACAAGTCCCTACAGACTAAATAATATTACTTCAAAGATAATACCAGGGCTCGCCTTGAGTAAAATGGTCGGGACCTAAAAAAAGTGCCCCACATATTGAGGTCGGGGCATTTTCGGGGCTGATTTTCCATTTTGTCCATTATTGTTAGTGCTTTTTTGTGGAAAATGTCGGGGCTTGAAAAAAAGCCCCCAGCAAGTGCTCCTCGGGGCTGATCTCGGGGCCTGGGCTGATCAGCCCCGACTCAAGGCAAGCCCTGTAATACGAAACACATCCATTGAGTTTGAAGCCTTCGAGTTGCAGTACCTTCACCTCAGAGTAAAGCCCAAAAATGGGCTTCCAGCACTCTTCCAGTTAAATTATTTTTGAATGGTCATTTGTTACGCAGGTATTTTTTCAGATACCATGCTACCAACAATAGGAGCTTTTGTTTAGCAAACATACTGTTCATACACAATTATTACCACTTTGCAGGGCATTCAGAGTACATTAACAAAGTTTTACTTGAACATTAAAACTGCGTAACGTTCAACAGATCACATGATGTGTTGGGCATCTCAACAGAGCCCAACACATCACTTGATTGAGATCCATTCAATAGATAGTCCCCAGCATACCTCTTTACTCAGAATTTGATTCTCTGTGATGTTGTATAAATGTAAACAAGTTTCATTTCAGAATGTTTTCATCATGCCATGGAGGGGTTATACACAGAGATTATGAAAGATATATAACCTCTAAACTACGTGTTCCAACTAATGTTTGACCACTTGTAAATTTCTTGTAGACCAGACAGGTGATAGTCACATGACCATTCAAATTCTATCTGACAACAAAGCAGACGATAGTTGTAGTTCAACTGTTGGAATGCAGCAGCTGCTCCAGTGGGGCAGCCACTGCGTTCAAACAGCTCAGCTAACAACAGTTGTAGTCTTTTGTTATTGATACTTGTGGTTATTAAACCTACTGCTGTGTCCTCTGATTTCCATTGTACAATCCCATTTTAGCCCACTTGTCAGTGATTTACTATGTTTTGCTTATTTTATTTATTTCATTGGTGTTTAATGACACTTTCCACAGCCAAGGTCACCTCATGTCAGTTTTACAGGTGGAGGAAGCCAGAATGCTAGAAGAGAACCACCGAGAAATGGTGACCAATTGTCAGACTCCCAAATATACTAACTCCACACAAGCAGGCTAAGCATTGGTTGAAGACAAGTGCACCATCGACAAGCATTATGCCTTAGTGCACAGCGCCACCCTGTCCCCATGTGGGCAATTATGATTAAGTGTCTTGCCCAAAGACACAATGCAGTTACCCCTGGCAGAGATTGACGTCATGCTCTCCTTTGTTTTACTGATATCATTTATAACAAGGGCCACTCAAAGTGTGGGCCACTGCCCCCGACCTGAAGGCATGTTCGAAGTAGCCTTAAAGGTATTGTGGGACAGAAAAATTTTCTAAGATGACAGAGTGAAAACAGAAAAAAATTCTAAGTTGAAAGGGTGAAAAAGGGCCATAACTCTGGAAAAAATGATTGGACGGAACCTGTTTCTTGAGCATATCCGTTCGCCAAACAGGTCTATCAGCATAACAAAGGAGATCTAAATCCAACCAATGCCTTTGAATTTACAATGCAAAATGTATGTAGAGACAGACAGATAGATGAATGGATGGGCAGAGGTCTTCACTAGATACACCCAAATCCTACTTCGGAGGTCAGGGGCATAATAACAGTAATAAGATGACTTTGTCAGTCATTGCCATTTATTAACAGCCACCAGAAATGATTACCAACCTTCCACCTTACAGACAGCCTTAGACTGCATCTCAGGCCACTTATAAGCTGTTGGGCTGTTAATAATTTCTGTTGGGCTGTTAATAAACCGCAATACCTTCTAAAATCATATTACTGTTATAGTTTTGTTACAGTGTATCTGAGACTGAAAACTGGCACTGGAACAATTTTATATTAATAGTTTCAGCATTTTCCAATGGCTTCTTGTTCTCAACCAGTTAATCAATCAAGAACAGTTGTACTACTACAAACAAAAATCATTTAAATTTTAGGCAATTAAAAAAAAATGTCTATGTTCTCAGGCAATTGTGCCTCAAATTTTTGATGAGGGCGAGAGGCTTTTTATTTTTATTTTTTATTCTGAAATCTGAAAAAGATACCCCAAAAAAGTATATTCACATTTCAGGAAGAAATCTTTTACAAACTCCGGACTGGTGTTATCTTATCGCATATATTACGAAATGTTTCAATTCAATCAACTTGGCTGTTGACGACATGCCAATGACGCTCCATTGCAGGATTATGTTCAGTCTGGCACTAATTTGAAAAGATAATAGCAGCGTTTTCCTCAAAAGTGGTTATATAAGCATTTATATAATAGTCAGAAATTCGAAGCATGAAAATAAGGAGGAAAATGGGAACAGGAAGTGGAAATACTACAGAGAAATGTGTACTGGTGTCGGTGCTCAAAATTCCGATCCAAAAATACTGATCGGGGAAATATTTTTTGACCGGGCAGAATTGAATTTTTTTTTGGAAGACTGGGTATTAAAAGATTTTGAAGCGGCAGAAATTTAATGATGCAGGGCAGTGCCGGAGACTATTTTTTTTAATGGCCTTATCTTTCTTTTTTTTTATCTAAAGCACTGCTTTTTTACTCATGGTGGCTAAGTAACTGCGGTCCCTCCGTGTAGTTGGAAATTCACTACTGAGAAAGATTTTGAAAATGAAACCATGAAAGGGACATAAAATTGATTCTAATAACTAAAATGCCAACACATTTATGATAGAATTATCTGGTTATTATTATTTGGTATTCATCTGGGAATTGAATATGTGCTAAACAAATGCCCAAACTGAGAACTTTGAGAAATTCACACTCTCCAAACATTAAATCAGATCTTTCCATGTTTCATCATTTTGTAACAGTGAATGATGGAATTAACTCAGGATAGCGATTTTACATGAAGTGATTTTCTTGAAAGTGCATTTCGAGGATTTTTTTTATTACAATAAGTAAACGTACTATAGAAATCTTGTACCGATTGACATCAGCCATACGTATGAAGCTCAATATTTCATACACTGTAGATGTAAATAGATACAGTTAGAATTTTTGCAGAGTTGGAATTTTGGGAAGTAAAGTAGACATCAGCATCGCAAAAGAAGCTCTAAAATCCAGATAGAGGGTATTTCCAACTTCTCATGACTTGCCCTCTCTGAATTTCCAAGTACTAAAAATTTTGGCCGGGATTAGGGGTGACATCCCCCCCCACCCTACCCCCCCCCCCCCCACCCCCCAGACCAGTGTGTATGGAGGTATACTTAACGTCGACGGTACCTTTGCATGTAACCACTGCTAACTCTGCTTGTACAGAGTTAGTAAGTTGGGGAGTCTGGCAGTTGCTCCCCACTGCTAGATAGTTCTCTCTGGGTACTATTACTCCCACTTTCCCCTCCCATATAACTGCCAGACATGACATGACCTTGGCTGTTAAAAGTGTTATTAACCCTTTACCTAACGAATTGTCCACATCTGCACGCTTAATTTGCAAACTGAGCCACTGAAAAAGATTAATTTTTCAAAATATTTCAACAAAACCACATCATGTGGCCCCTCATTGGAACGAGCTCATCAAGATCATTCCATTGCGGGGTCACATGATAGGGTTTTGTTCAAATGTTTTTAAAATTGTTTTTAAAAATGTAATTTAGGCCTAAAAAAAATTAAAAATCTGTTTCTCAGGCCCTCCCGCATGGTCCTTTTGGCTGCCGCATGCTCTCTTTTTATAACCAATTTAAATTTTAAAAAAATAAAAATTAAATGGTTTATGTCTGATATTTTACCCAAGTTAAAAAAATTGATGAATTTGTCCCTGAGTGCAAGAAGGCTTTGCAATGCTTTAGCATTGCAAAGCCTTCTTGCTCTCAAGGGATGAAATACTCCACCACCAATGCTATTCTGTAGATTATGAGGCCTAAAACTTGAACCAAGAACATGAACTTTTGATGGCAAAGAAGTAATTACTGAAATAAAAAATAAAATAAAAAACGCTCGCCCGCATGCAATTTCACAAACAATGGCCTGAGAAACAGAAGATCTACTTTGTGTGGCCTTAAATAATAAATTTTGATATTCCCTACGTTGGGTAAAGGCTTAAACAAACAAACAGCTGCTTATAGCTCCTCATTTATATAGCTTGCTCCAAAAGAAGAGATAAGCTACTGAGCTTGATGTAACAATGGAGTTTTGAGTTTTGTTGGTTTGGTCAGTCTCAAATTGTGTTTGGTAAAAGGTCAAGTCGACAGATTTTCATCAAGCAAACAAATGTGGAAAATAAATTTCACTCATGGTGCCCTCTTGATATTTTGTAAATGGCTCATGCATTACAATTCCTAGTTTGAAAATATTGTTTTACAAGAAGGGCTACACCAGGCATTGCATCATATGCCCGAAGCTGCAAGCCAAGACTGAAAACTCTAGTAAAGGGCCATAACTCTGGTGGAAGATGGCGGGCAGAGCTGAAATTCGATACCAATCTCTATTCCCATGTGATGATGCTACTACCCAAGTTTGAAAACTGTAGATAAAATCATACTAAAGTTATTACACAGAAACTAACGGCCCAATTTTATACAAAGGAGTGTAACTCTGGCAAAAATTGGCAGACAGGGCTCCAATACCAACCTGTATTCCCAAATGTTAATGCTAAAAACCAAATCTGAAAACTCGAAGACAAATTATACTCAAGTTATTGCTCGCAAGCCAAAATGTCTTTGAATGGAGAGACAGATGGATCGACCGACCAATAACATAATACGTCTCATTTTCAATGGGCGTATAAAAAAAATTGGTGAGCATTAGTTCATTCCAATGCCTATCCTTTGTCCATAGTGTATATTATGCATTATGTACTTTGTACTGACTGCTTCTGGAACCTGCACTTCTTCACCATTTACCTAAAGAATCAGTCGCGTCAGCCCGAAAACATATTTTAATATAGTGTGCATTGGGCACGGTGTGAAATACTTACCACTCAAGAATATTTTGCCTGCACAGACAGTGTCAAGATCAACATAAAGACTTTACTCACATTAGCACTTTACAAATCAGACGCGACCGCCCGAATAATTTCCAAACTGAGTAGTTGAAAAAAGATTATTTTTCAAAAAATTTCAACAAACCATATCATGTGACCTCTCATTGGAACGAGCTCGATGAGCTCGTTCCAATGAGGGGTTACACAATATGGTTTTATTGACATTTTTTTTTAAATTTTGAAAATTAATATTTAATATTAAATTTTGATATAAGGTTCGCTGGGTCAAGGGTTAAAATGTTTTCCAATGAAGAATCAAATCCAGGGAGGCAATGGCTTTAAAAATCAGTACACTTGCCCTCGGAGCCAACACTCCTGAAGTATTCATATGGTTCAGGGGTCAATCAAAGTTCAGAATTGGGGTGTCTGTAAGGTTGGGAGGAAGGGGAGGGAGTAAGTGGGGAGGGGAGAATTTTATTACTCAACTGATTACAGTACTGTGATTACAAAAGCAGTGTCATTTGCCATCAGATCATGATCTGATGATAACACACTTACACTAATAGGGCGAAATTTTCCAAATGGAATATTGTGAAATCAAAACTGAGTTACGAAAAAAAAGACAAACAAGAATATGCCTTGAGATGGTAAAATCCACCACTCCACAAAAAGAGAAGTGGATTGAAATGTTAATGAAAAAAATTTACAAAACTGGGTGAATACAGATTATCTTGGTAATCGCATTCAGAAAGTCATTTCAACAACAAGACGTAAACACATTCAGAAAGTCATTACCACCAGCCTTTAAATTCATTTATCTTGGACACACCCTTTTTCGGCGCATTAACACTTTACCTAACATGAAAAGCAGACAACACTTGCAAACAAAATTCTTGAAAACTAATTTTTTTCATTTTTTGAGGCAAAAATGTAGGTTATGACCCCTCATTGGAACAAGCTCGTTCCAAAGAGGGGTCATAAGCTATGTATTTGAGACAAAAATTGAAAAAATAATGAAAACTAAATGATTATTTTTGTGAATAGCACTGATCGGTTTTGGCTGTTACGTTAGGTAAAGGGTTAAAATCAGAAATAACAGCCTTATCATGTTTTATTTTATTGCCATGTCTTTCTTTGTGCTTCTATAGTTATATTATGATGCAAGTTATTCTCAAATGTACATGTAGAAGAGGCACAGAGAATTTATATATTTTTCTTGATGTCTACACACCTTCACAAATGTGGGCACACCTGAAAACAGTGTGAAATTGGGGTAATCTAAAGACCTGTATCTGACAAACACCGAATTTTCAACAAAAAGATGCATAACTCCTACAGAAATCGATGAAATTGGGTGAATATCCAAACTGAGTGAGATCTTCCCCAAAATGTATGCCAATACCAAATTTTTTCAAAATAACGAAACTTGGTTAATATCCAAGGAAAGCAAGATCTTATCACCATGTATGCCTCCACCAAGTTTTATCAAAATCAGTTTATATTTGTTGTAAAAGAGCAGCTTTTGTTAAATTTAGCACATTCACAGACATGCTGATGACTACAAGGACACATAGTGAATTTTCAACAAGAAGGGGTGTAACTCCTACAGAATTCGATGAAACTGGATGAATATATAATCAGTGAGTATATATGTACAAAGTGTTACCAAAATCTGGTTATATTTGTTTTAAGTTATCGAGTTCACAACGTCATTGTTAGACCAACACCAAATTCTCAACCAAAAGGGGGATAACTACTTCAGAAATCAACCAAACTGGGTGACATCCAATTACAGAGAGGTCTTCCCACAATGTATGCATATAACTAGTTTTATACAAATCTGATATCTTTGTTCAAGTTATCACATCAAAAAGTCACAATGAGACAACTACAGACCTATCAACAAAAAAGGATATAAATCCTATAAAGATTGACGAATTGAGTTGAATATACAACCAGAGCTAGATCTTCCCACAATGCAGGTATTTTCCAAGTTTGATAAAAATCTGATTTTTTTTGTTTGTACAAGTTACCACATTCACGAAGCAATTTTGAGAGAAACACCGGATTTTCAACAAAAAGGGTCACAACTTGTACAGATACAGAAATCAGCAAAACTGGGTAAAATCCGATCAGTCAGATCTTGCCACAATGTATGCATAAGGCTATTAAAAATTTTTTTTGTTTCTCAGGCACCTCCCTCGTCACAGAAAATCTGCCTCATCAGCTTTTTTTCACCTGGAAATCTCTTCTATGACACTATTTTTCACTTGTACGACAAATATTTAACCGACTATATCTTGTTTGACAGAGCTCACAGAGCTCTGTCAAACAAGATATAGTTGGTCAAATTTTCAAATATATTACTGGAAATTTTCACTGCTGAAAACATGGTTTGCCACATAATAGTGTCAATAGTTAACTTTCTGATTCCAACCATTTTAGAACTGTTTTGTGAATAAAAAAAAGAAAGCCTACCTCCCTCATCATAAAATTGCGGAAAAATTGCCTGAGAAACAAGTTTTTTTTTATAGGCCTAAAAACTAGTATTATCAAAATGTAATTATATTTGTTCAAGTTATCAGGTTCACAAAATGTGTGGTTGGACACATGGATGTCTGGACACATGAATGGATGGAACCTATTTTATACAACCCTCCCCCCCCCCCCCCCCCCCAACGGTTCGGGTGCATAAGAGATTGTACCAGACTGCATGATGGCATACCCCCACAGCACCAAGTGAAGGGATGGAACTGTGACCAAACAAACAACTGAATGGATGAACAAACAGACAGATGTACCCCGCAAGCTCTTCGAGAGTAGGGTTATAAATAGTATCCAAAATGCAATGTTGTTACATGTGAGATTCTACAGTGTTGTGATTTCAAAAGTGAACCGACAAGAATGCAAGCCAGTACACTCCAGAAGAAATTCTTTGTTTTTGGTATCAGGATACTTGTTAGATGCTCAATTCTAGAAAGGAAACAATGTCTTGGTCTATCTTTGTGTTTTGGCTGACAAAATGCAGTTCTATGAAACAGTGTTGAACAGGACTCTGACAGGGCTTCCAACACCACATCATAACACCATTTCATCAGCTTAATCGGAATTCATGCATATTTAGTTTGGAAGAAGAAAATTCAAATACAGTAGAATCGTGTTAATTGAATATCCATTTTGCCAGTGAGAATTATTCAATTAACAGGAGTATACAATTAACAGGGATTTGGTCAGTTTCCTGTGTTCTGGGGGTAAACTGAGCATTTATTCTATTATATCTTGTTTGACAGAGCTCATAGAGCTCTGTCAAACAAGATATAATAGTATAAATGCCTGTATTGGATGTAGTGAGGCCAAAAAGGTTGATAAAGGAGGGGTATTTGGTGCGTGTCACAGTAATATTTTCGACATTTGACAAAAATTTATATACAATTAACAGGAGTTTACTCTACAACCCATATGCAATTAACAGATCAAATTTGTACTGAAGTAATGGTAAATGGTTTTGTGTTTGGAAATTATATTCAATTAACAGGGATATACAATGAAGAGATATCTAATTAAGTAGGCTCCACTGTATTAACAAACTGAAGCTTGGAATTTAGAAATTTCCACCTGCCTTCAAACATAAGAACACTTTGATAATTATTACTCAATCCAACCAAAAGTTACTAACCTGAAAGAAGAGCCTCTAGAAACTATCCGAGACTTGTTTCTTGGACCCTTCTTAACTGTATGACATCGAAAGAAAGCGTGATGCTCTATGCACTTTTTCCAAAAGCCTTTGCACTCATTTCTACTTTCAAAGAAGAATTCAACAGTATCTTTGTAGTAACCCTGAAATAGAGCATACAAATCAGCTTTATATCTTCAAAATCAACAACACAGAGTACATGCCAACAAGGACTGATAAAATTCAAGGATATTCAAGGTTGTTTCTGACATTTTTCAAAGCGCTACAAAGAACAAATACAAAGATTTTCAAGAACCCCTACCTTCAGTAGTCCTGACTAGAACCCTCCATTCATTACCCCCATCTTTTTTACTTGCCCTCAAGGAGGAGGGGGTAATGACTGGTGAGACCTAGTTAGGACTACACCTTCCTCAAACTAATATAGTTATGAGTCCACATTTTGTCTTGAGTTTTTATTTCATGAATATTGAAGGCTTTTCAAGGCCTCCTGGCACTTTTTCCAGAATGTCAAGGCCTTGAATGGCCCTTAGTCAAATTCAAGGCCATTCCTAAAACCTCAAACTCCACAGGAAGCCTGCAACATCTACCAATGGATTAATCATATGTTATCTTGTTTTCTTTTTCACACTCAAACCTATTGCTCATAAATTCTCACTATGAATGGCCCATTCAGAGAATGTTTCCTGTATTTTCAAACTTTTTCTTCAAAAACACTGCTTAAGCCCAAAAAAAAAAATTAATGGTTTGGTTCAGGTTAGATAGAAAAAAATAGAGTCAGTAGGTGAGGATATTTCCTTTTTTTTTGAATTTGTACTCGAGTTAATTTTTGGGATCAAATTCTTCCAACAGTTGTGACTGAAATATATTGCTTTGATATTCTGTTGAGTCTGAATGTCAAAATTACACTCAAAATGGCTGTTTATTAGCAAACGGTTTATTCGCAATTGCAGTGAACATTTCAGGTGTAATTTTGCAACCTCAAAATGAAACAGACTTGATGTCTGCATAATATAATCTTCAGCTGTCCTCAGATTCTGAAGTGAAGTTTGCATTCGCATGTCTCATTTTATCATGAGAAGTGTCAAAATTAGCGCACCTCAGCATATGAAACAAATTGACATTTTAAGTGATTGTGGTAATGGGATGGTTAAGTATAATCATATTTATCTTGGCAGAGGAAGCACAAATGACTTGCTTTTATTTATTTGAAAACAATAAATTAACTTTTGTGTCCTTTCACCTCAACTTATTTCAAATTCGAGGTGAACAATATTCCACTGCTTTCGTAATAATGGTGACTGTTGGGACAAACCAACAGTTGGGAAAGAAAAGTAGTGAAGAAACATTCTATGGTCTGTGAGGGAAGACAGGGCAGTAAAAAGGGAAATAAACCAAAAATAATCCACACAAATGAAGTAAAATCACTTCTTGTAAATCGTGATAAGCAAGTTTAAATTTGAATACCAGGGTAAAACAAATTTTTTGGTACACCCATTAATTACGATTTAATTTGCTGGGATTGGTGATGATATTGAAAATTGTACAGATTATAATCGATGTTCCAAAAAAACACCCAGCACTAGTTCTGTAGCTCAAGTTGTGTAAGACATG
This sequence comes from Pictodentalium vernedei, assembly GCA_031216915.1. NCBI lineage: Eukaryota > Metazoa > Mollusca > Scaphopoda > Dentaliida > Dentaliidae > Pictodentalium > Pictodentalium vernedei. The sequence goes on along the minus strand of CM062290.1, from coordinate 72,414,630 downwards.
TACATGTATAGTACGTGACACAGCAATGACACACATCTAGGTAATGACCCGATAACAAAGGTACATATAAAGTATTGTAACAGTCTGTACATAAATGCAGACCGTAGCCTGTAACAAATGTATAGGTAAAGTATTGAAAAGGTGGGCGACAGTTAGATGCTAAACTAGAAAAGAAATCTTTGAGTCCCAGAGTGGGTCTGACTGAAACCAAAAATATTTGTTATAGCACAGTAAAAACAAAGGCACCCAAAAACACTTGTTTCTGTCCCAAGGTGTAACAAAGGTACCCAAGAAGTTTCGTGAAGATCGGTTCATAAATACAGCCTCTAGCCTGAGCTGTATTGACATGTGCACTTACTGTGTATAAGTAGCACTGAATAAATCAAAGTTCATCTAATTTGCATAATTTCTGCACGAAAAAAAACCCTGTATTATATGTGTTGCATTCCTTGTTACTAAACATTCAGACAAAAATTTATTCAAATCAGAACTTTCATACAGGAGCTCTGTACAAAAAACTGACTGCACTAACTAAGGTATAAAATGGCTGCTGGTGGCCATCTAGAATTTTCTAAAAAAAACTTGTTCTTGTCCCACGGTGAAGAAGTTTCATAAAGATCGGTTTGTAAATACGGCCTCTAGCCCGAGCCATATTGAATTGTTGACAGATGGACAGATGGACAGACAGAGAGACGACAGGCCATGGCATAACCTCAAATTTGACTTACGTCAAAGTTGAGCTAAAAATTTGAATTATGTCAAAGTTGAACTAAAAATTGTTAGGCTCTGGGCACAAAATCAGGGTTGGTCGGGTGGGTAACCAGAACATTACCATTAATTTTTTGGAGCCTTATAATACATCTTGAAATAGATTTTTGGGGTAAACAAAAGGAAACCAATTTTCAGACCATACCTTTCCTTGAGGCAGGGGCCAAAATCTCCATGTGCAGCCCCAACAAAATATCTGCAAAGCCTTCTAATAAGCCCTACAAATGATATGCAATGTTTGTCAAAACTGGGTTTTTATTTCACTTTTATCAAGAGCCATCTATTCTGCATCTGTCCCAAGAATCTTATTGCAAGGTCTCTTTGTTATGTTTGGGCAAGGTGAGGCTTGCATTTTATTTTATTTACATTAGATTGCATCACTCACACTACATGATTCACTTCACCAGAAATAAGCAAGAATGTCTCTTTTTCAAAGTTCCTGAGTAATTGCAGAGCCATAAAATGGCACCAATTATTATGCAAACAGAGGGTGTACATGTACCACTAAATAAGCACGAATGTCTCTTTTTCAAAGTTCCTGAGTAACTGCAGAGCCATAAAATGGCACCAATTATTATGCAGAGTGTGTTTATGTACCACTAAAACAATTCTTCAAATGTCATAATATCTAGAATTTGCTTGTCCTTATGCTGCAGATTCTGTACAACCCGATCAGTCAAACTGAAAGTGTCAAGTCAACTTTCGACCATTGAAGATAGTTGCAGAATTTCAACACCTCAAAACCTATAAGTTAACCCTTTACCCAACGTAACGGCCAAAACCGGCCAGCGCTATTCTCAAAAATCGCCAATTAATTTCCAAAATATTTTCATTTTTTGTCTCAAAAACATAGGTTATGACCCCTCGTTGGAACGAGCTCGTCGAGCTCGTTCCAACGAGGGGTCATAACCTATGTTTTTGAGACAAAAAATGAAAAAAATTAGTTATTCAATATTCTTTTTTGCAAGTGTCGTCTGCTTTTCATGTTAGGTAAAGGGTTAAGTGATTTGAGGAAACTGAGGTCACAACATGTGAATAATCCACAAGTCCTATCTGCATACTTTTAGCATGCTGTCATCATCCTGTGGTTTAACAAGGATTTCAAAACTCTTGCCTGGCTGAGAAGGAAGCCAAGCCTTGACTAGAAACCATTACCCGTGTAAACTGCGCAAAGATTTTGAAGATAAAATTCATAAAATGATAACTAATATACCTATGGTGGAAGATACTTACATAATTTTCTGGATGGAGTTTTATTAAGAATTTTTTCCTCTTGAAACTTAATTTTCTAATTTTTGCCCAAGAGAAAGTATTTATTTTTGTTAAGTTTTGAAAGACCAATATTCCATGACTGGAAACAGCAAGGAAGAGGTTAACAGATTCATGGTCCTGAAAAAAATAAAAAATAATTTTCACCTGATATTTTGTAATATTTAATATATTGAACACTGATAACAATTTGAAATTGGTTCCATCTTCAGTAGGATTGGATTGGTATGGGGTGAGACACAGCTTCCAAAAGACAACAGAGTTTTGGTCTGAAATAGTGCCTAAATAGTTACTGAGCTGGAGGGATTTTTGAGAAAGTTGTCCTGATGTGGTAAGTGACAACGAAACACATACAGCACATGGAGAGTGGATTATAACTAAATCACCTGCAGAGTGGGGTTATCACCCAAACTATAACTTTTGTATTTTGTATATATCGACTAAAAACACAAGCAATGTTTTAGCCAATGGACCTCCGAGTTTAACCAGAAGGTCCATTGGCTGAAACTTTGCTTGTGCTTGTTATGTTTGCAACAAATTTGCAATTATTGTTTGGGTAGAATCTCCACTCTGTGGGTGATTTAGTGATAATACACCCTCCACGTACTGTAGTAGAGCGGGGAGGTTTAGATTTTTCAGATTCGGTTTGGTTCAGTTACAGGAAAAAATATCGAATTCGCTTTTTCTATGTGTTAAGAACATTATAAAGTATTGTGATGAATCCACGGTAACAAGGTCTGGGGTTTGCGGCTCGGAGCTTATGTCCAACCGTGACGCGAAGCTTCGAGGTTGATTGAACATATGCGCCGAGCAGCAAACCTCAGACCATGTTACCGTCAACTCATCACAATAACATATGTGTTCCAATAAGACACTACCCATAGCCCAAAACCTACATTGTGAAACACGGGAGGCTTATTTACTAAACTTGTGATCGTTAAAAGTTGCCTTCTGCAAGGCAACTTTTAACGATCACTAGTTTAGTAAATAAACTTCTTGTGTACCCATGACAGCACTGGATAAATAATCAATAAATCAGATAAACTCATTCCATCTTAGTTCAAATTGCAAAGCGGTTTGTAATTTAAACAACACTTTATCCGGAATACCGTCTGCTGCATGTGTGAACAATCAAGAAAAATGAAGTGGCTTGCTAGCCACTCTGTTGATGAAGTAATTACGAAACAGGCGACATCATTTCAAAACATTTTGCAGGGTGACATCAGATGGTAACATTTGCTACTGGAGCCGTAAACATAAAAGAATCCTCGCCAGCTCTCATCCAATCAGAGGGCGAGAATTTTACTTGTATTGGAATATATAGTAAATAACACTACAGGCTTCATAACCTGTGTCAGGGCAAAGCCAGCCTAAATATAGGGACAAGGGGCCTCATATTTAAAGATATTGTAAGTTCAAAATATATTCCGCGTCAAGGCGAAAAACCTACATGAATTTCACTTCTCTGTAAAGCTGGAAAAACACACGTGGTGTATATCCAGCTTTAGCGCAGGGACCCAGGGGAGAAACGGTATGTTAGATAAGGTCTAATCTCATTTATCGTCACGGTCAATCAAGATACGAGATTTTAAAACGATAGAAATGTCTGTCGTATCGTCACCCGATCATTAGTTATAGCAATGCGTGGCAGGAACAAATCACCGTTAAAGTCACGCGTGAGATAACTTGTATTGATTCTGCCTCGATACACGTCATCTCCCACCGTTTTGACAGGTGGACAGATGAGCGTCGGTCCACCTGACAGTTTAGGGTAAAAAGTATATATATACCTGGAAGAGCAGAGCATTAGACACACACTTGGGGTCACACACGCGTTGGTGAAGTCCAGGACAGGCGGACTCTGTTTCCTGGCATAAGGGTACCTTCGATCACAGGACCCTGAAACGGCTGGAATCGCCAGAGAGGGCATTCCATGATTGATTTAGCTTAAAGTTGATAGGCGGCTACGGGGCCGAATTCGTGAGAAGGAACACCCCAGGTGGAACGTTAAAGTTTAGATTGTCGAGTAGCAGGTATCGTCCTGCAATAGTCAGAAGTGTAGGTTAATTGTATTGTGCGTATTAACCCTTTGAAGCATCAGCCTGATTGCGTTCTGAGTAGTTTATTTTGCTGTCGGAACATCGTAATACCGACTGGAGATCGGTGTGAGTGACAATTTCGCCCTAGCACAAAAAGGGGCATCTGTGAATCGTGAATTCAACCAGGAACGGTGGATATTTCAATAGGACTTTCACGGAGGACTTTCAAAAGGCACATAAGGTATGAGTAGACAATATCTGACCCAAATCAGAAGTACGGTGGTTTATAGATGACGAACATTGCTGGTCGGAACCCTCCGACAGCCAGAGGCACAGTTACGCGCAGACGTTGACATTTGAGCCTAAGCGGGTGAAGCTCTTATGGCGAGCTCACAGTAATAACATTTCAGATTTGTGAAGCTCTTATGGCGAGCTCACGGTAGTAACATTTCCAGTGTGTATACTATAGTGCCAGTACAGGGCTATAGAATGACTATATGATTTTTTTAGAATTATTTAACCGTAGTGACCCATTTTCTGTGAAAAGAATTGAATTGTTGATTGTTGAAATATTGAAACGGATTTATTTTTATGTGTAAATAAAAGAATCGTTGTTACTTTAAATCATTCTTTCCATTATACAGCCTGAAGTGATTAGGAATCACACCTAACGGAAATCGAACCTATTTCAGGACAATTTGGCAGAGAAGGAATCACGGCGTCGGTCTAACTCAGCTCTCTGCGCCGAGTTCGCGACACTTGGATTCCGACCCTCCACGTTGGTCTAATTTTCCCGCAACTTCATCAGCGGGACTAAATAACCCCACGTCAGCCCAGGCCTTACGGGGCCTTAGGTGTTCCCTGACAACCTGGAAAAAATTTTCAATAATTTATATGGCACCACTCATCACAAAAAGCCTTGTCTGTAAGTATCTCCATTGGGTCCAGTCTAACTTCCCTTTAGTCATTCTTGGGAGTTCTAGGGGATCATTTTCAAAGTCTATTGAGTCCAAATTACGGTAACAAATGAATAAAGTTCATCTAATCTATGTTATGATTTCAATGTAATTTTTTCTCTCTGGTGGACGAGTCAGTAAGGAAGAAAATGTGACAATGAGAACACGATGCATTTGCACCTTTTTTGGATAGACTAAGGAGAGTCCATATGGGCCACTAGAACAGTTCTCTCCCAGTAAAATAGTTTGATCAGTTTATGTACAAACACACTAAAAGTGTTTGGCTGGTTTATGCTGGGTCTTGAGGTTTTCTAGTTTTCCGCAAAAACTGGAACCAAACTGGGAAACCCCAAAATGGCCTGGCTTTAATACACAGTGGCGAATTGTTAATGCATGGGGAAGGTAGTCGAAATTTCTGAATACAAACAACAAAGTTGGAGAGTAATTTACAACCTGTCCCTGTTCAATCAACAAAAGACATAGACTCCAGTATACATGCCCTGAAAAGAGCCAGGTGTAAAACTAGATGTGTGACTGCCCCAGATGGGCATCAACCCATAAACACCTGAGAAAATCTCCGTACAAAATTCTAGGCAATTCAGGCATTCTAAGTTAAAAAAAGGGGCATAACTCTGGCAAAAAAAGTCTAATCACAACTAGAATTGCCGGTGCATAGGATCCCATGATAGTGAACAACCACACCAAGTTTCAAAGGAATCAACCCATAAACATCTGAGAAAATCTCCGGACAAAATTCAGACATTCTAGGATAAAATGGGGTATAACTCTGGCAAAAAAATCCGATCGAAACTATAATCACAAGTGCATAGGATCCCATGGTAGTACACATCAAAAACAAGTTTCAAAAGAATCAATCCATAAATATCTGAGAAAATCTCCAGACAAAATTCTAGGCCTGCTTTTTTAAGTTGAAAAGGGGCAAATTCTGGCAAAAATAATCCGACCGGAACTATAATCGCAGGCATCCAGGTTCCCATGGTGGTGAACATTCATACCAAGTTTTGAGCAGATTGGTCCATAAATGTCTGAGAAAATCTCCAGATAAAATTATGTCTATGGACAGAAATGGTGATTCCAGTATACCCCCCTCTACCCCACCCCACAACTTGTTGCAGGGAGTATAAAAAGAATCGCGCCTATTTCAAACTACTTTAAACCCTGTACCTGCTACAATGGCCACATGCACCATGAGATGTGGGCAAGGTGCACCCAATACCTTTTCGTTCCGTTTTTCCAAAAATGTATTTCAGGAACTCTTGCTGAACATTTAAACCAAGTTCATTCCTGTATAGGATCATTTTCCAAATCTGCAAAAATATATTTGTATTATCATTTTGAAAGGGCATGCAGTGGTTATGGGATTGGACTTCAAACTGAACAGCCCATGGCTTGACCCCCGCCAGTGGTAACTGCATGTGTCCTTCGGCGAGGCACTTGATCCTGATTGCCCACATGGGGGCATGGTGGTGCTGTGTACTAAGGCATACTACACATCGATGGGCCACTTGTCTTAAACCAATGCTAATCCTACTTGTATGTTGGGGAGTTTGACATGTGCTTGCCATTGCTCAGTGGTTATCTCTAGCTTCCTCCAACCAGAAAACTGTCCAACACAAGGTGAAATTGGCTGTCGAAAATGTCGGTTAAAACCCCAATAAATAAATAAAAAAATAAATAAATTTTGAATGAACACCAGACTTTTAGAGACACGCATGCCAAGATTCAAGCAGAGCGCCATAAAAGTGCACGTCTCACAATTTTTTGCATGAAGGTTTCATTTTAATGTGGTAGTCGGAATTGTATTAGCGTCTAGCTGCTGGGATGGCATTACATCAGAAATGGCTGTGATCAAGCAACTTATTTTCAACTTAACGAGCACAGTGTTTAAGATACTGAAAGATACTGTGTCATCGAAGCTGGCTTTGTTATTTAATTGCAACATCATCATTCACTGTGCTCATGTGACTAGTAAGGAAACAAGTTTTATCAGGGATATGCGAAGATTCAATCGAGAACATTCAGCTAGGCAGAATTTGACTCCATTTGGTCAAATCTTCCTGATTTTTTATTACTATTTTTAATGTGATATCCAGCCACCAAGGCTTGTTGTATTATGGGAAAAATTTGTAGCTTGAAATTTTTATATTTCAACCTCAGTATGCAGAGGTTTAACCCTTTACCCAATGCAGACGATATCAAAATTTATTAATTTAAATATCGTTTTTTAATTTTTTTCGAAAAATGTCAACAAAACCATATCATGTGACCCCTCGTTGGAACGAGCTCAACAAGCTCGTTCCAAAGAGGGGTCACATGATATGGTTTTGTTGACATTTTTCGAAAAATAATATTTTTTCAGCTGCTGAATCTGCATATTACGGGGGCGGATGCGGGCGATTTGTTGGGTAATGGGTTAAGCATTTCTCAAATTTTTCACTGAATAAATTCATGGCTGCTTTACTCCAGCTACCACCTGTTTTTTTATTTTGCTGTGTGCTTTTGCTTTCACTCATGTGCACCCACCATCACGCCCACAATTTTTTAATTTTTGTGAGTAGTCAACAGCATACCTTGCCTCTGCCTTGTGAACTATTAAAGTCTGTTCATGGGAAAGTGTTAATATCAATACAATTCACATATTCCATGAATTGTTGAATTATAAACTGTAGCATTCCAAGATTTCAAATTAAACAAATCTTGCTTCCTGAAAATGGTTATGTGAAAAAAGAGCTTCCACAAACTTCAAATGCCGAGGATAGTAATGCAGAGATACAAGGCTACACAAAGTAGATCTTCTGTTTTTCAGGCCATTATTTGTAAAATTGCATGCGGGCGAGCGGTTTTTTATTTTATTTTTTATTTCAGTAATTACTTCTTTGCCATCAAAAGTTCATGTTCTTGGTTCAAGTTTTAGGCCTCATAATCTACAGAATAGCAAGGGTGGTGGTGTATTTCATCCCTTGAGCCTTCTTGCACTCAAGGGACAAATTCATCAATTTTTTTAACTTGGGTAAAATATCAGACATAAACCATTTAATTTTGATTTTTTTAAAGTTTAAATTGGTTATAAAAAGAGAGCATGCGGCAGCCAAAAGGCCCATGCGGGAGGGCCTGAGAAACAGATTTTTTATTTTTTTAGGCCCAATTGAGGATCTTCCTTGATATACATAAATATTAAAATGTCAAACAAAGTTAATCTCTGATGCTGAACTTAGCACATAAAAACATCTTTTGATTGTCCAAAATCCAACCCAATAAATGATGGTGGTTGATGTTTTTGTTGACTCAACAATAGTGTGACAAACTTTAAGTGGTAGTGATTAGTATACAGTGCACCCCCGGTTTTCAAAATCAAAAGACTGAACAACTGTACTTTATGTAAATACACAGAACGACATGCATGTGAATGGTTTAATCAATATGGCATGGGTGCCAGCATGTAAGGATAAAACTAGAGGTCACGGGGATAGTGTTTTATACTTCCGCGATTGCACAAGTGCCATATCGATTAACCCATTCACGTGTGTGTGTCGTTCTGTGTTTATTACATGCCTTCACATCTATAAAAACAATTATTAGAAGGACACTCAGCAATTCATTTGACAACTCGTTCCCTCAGTTTCAATGTATTCTATGTGCCAGTCGGCACATAGAACACATTGGAACTCAGAGGATGAACTATCAACAAAAAGAACGCATTTTATCGCCAACCAAATTTGTGATTGGAACCCATGTAACTATGTTTAGCTATTGTTATCGATACAAATTGTAACTGTGGTGCACAATTTGTAGAAAATTCCAGTGAAATTTCGCTTCTATTTAAAAATAGTCTGTCAATGATTTCCATTCGGCACATATGTGCGGAATGGATTTTCATTTTCCGCATGGTTTAGTGTTGCTATAAATGGGATATTTCATTGAACAGCCATGTAATAAAATTCAAGAGAATACATGGCACGTCAAGAGTTAAAGAAAACCTAGAAAAATAACATTAATTTCGTAAAACTTTACCCTGGCTGGGTGCATCTGTGTTCCATACAACTCAACTTTTCTCGCTGTATCCAATAAATTTAGATCTGCCTCTTCTGGACTCTCACCTCTGAAATTCAGAAAAGACATAAAACATGATATCTGATATCAATCAGCAAGACCAAGAAAAGCCTGTATGTTACAATTCATGTTCTACATGCATTTGTAAGACAAGAAACTTGAAACTTAACAAAATTGGAACTTGGCCCGTAAGGGTCAAACTATAGTAAATATATAACTGAGGCTTGGCTCTTACTATGGAATACATGGAAGCGCTCACACAGGTATAAAAGCATGTTCAAATTCTAAATTATTTAAGCACTGAAAATTGATTCTCGTCACAGGAATTTGCAAGAATCAAACCTGATTCTCACGGAACGGGACTAATTTTAAGGCCTCAAAGTCTATCAAGGGCTGTATGTCTAGTATATATTAGCATGATGTGACCACCCTATATTGATAGTCTTCCCCCCCCCCCCCCCCCCCAAGATGGTCAATCATCACACCCAAGGACCTCCAACAATGATTATTGATTCTTGAATTATGACACAAAATATTTGTTATGGACGAACAAAAGATAAAAGCTCTCAAATAATTCCACTGATGAGAGGCCAAAAGCTATGTTTTTGACAACAGAAAGCAAACATTTTTAATCATTCAAGAAATTCTAATTCCTGGAGTTTCCCTAGAGGAGAAGAAAAAGTTACCATTTGCAAACCAATAAAGAAGTACACTAAATTTATTATTTATTAATGGTGTTTCAGGTCACATACTTATGCACAATGGCTAATCGTGAATGTGAGTTTTACGGGTGAAGGAAGCCAGAGTACCCGGAGAGATCCACTGAGCATCGACGAGCAACTGTCAGCTCCTCAACATTCTAACTCTGTTCAAGCTCTGCTCAAGCAGGGTTACAGCAGTTGAAGACATTTGCACCATCGATGTGCAATACGCATTAGTACACAGCATCATCATGTCCCCATGTAGGCAACCGGGATAAAGTGCCTTGCCCAAGGACACAACCCAGGTCATCCCGGACGGGATCGAACTCGAGATGTCTAGCATAGAAGTCCAACAGTCTACCACTGAGCCATCGCGCTCCCTAGAAGTACACTAAAAACACTAACCCTCTAAAAATGTCATCAAAATTTCAAGTAGCAAATTTTACCAATAATGTAAGCAAGAATTTAACCATTTCAATTTTGTTCCACTGAGCTCACCTAGCTCTATCAAGAATAATCCTTAAATCCTCATTATAATTTTATGATAACAAGAGCAATGCAAAGCAGGGCATATGCCCCTGACAGTGTGATAATTCCATAGCAGCCATAATGAATTGGCTAGTTAAACCAAAATCGAAAGGAAGCATTGTCTAGTTATCCACAAGTAACCTCTAAAATTATGATTTGATCAAATAAGCGGTTTGCAAATCGAACATGCAGTGAATGCAATACAGAGGTTGAGAAAAATGTTCTAAGTCAAAAGAGTGAACAAGGGACATAACTCTGGGAAAAATGATTGGACGGAACCCGTTCCTTGTGCATATCCGTTCCCCCATGCGGGTCTAACAGCATACGAAAAGAGATCTAAATCCGAAAGATGGCTTTGAAATTACAATCCAAAACGTTTCTATGGACAGACAGCTGACGGTGTGGATGGATGGATGGATGGATGGACGGAGGTTGGGGGCATAACTATCGTATCTACTTGTAATAATGTTTTTACATCATTGTTGGCTGCCTGTACAGGCAGCCAACAATGGTGTAAAAACAGTGTCAAGATAAAAGCAGCCTACCAGTAGAGAGTTCTAAACCCTTTACCCAATGTAACGGCCAAAACCGGCCAGCGCTATTAACAAACATCGGCAATTAATTTTAATTATTTTTTTTCATTTTTTGTCTTAAAAACATAGCATATGACCCCTCTTTGGCATGAGCTCGTCAAGCTCTTTCCAATGAGGGGTCGTAACCTATGTTTTTGAGACCAAAAAAAATGAAAAAAATTAGTTATTCAAGATTTTGTTTGCAAGTGTCGTCTGGTTTTCAGTTAGGCAAAGGGTTAATTAAGGAAGGAAGAATACACTTGTAGCAACTTTTTCAATGCAATATAAAAAGTGCGGTTTGTGGCTGTCTGGGGACCTAAGGTTAAATCGCATAACTTCCTAGTTGCATTAAGGAATCAATTTGCAACTTAAAATTTTGATATTTTGATATCAGTGCACAGAGGGTTAACTCTGGATAACATATTTGATGTACAGAAATAATTAAAATTATACATCACTGACATTCACCTATAATTGATAAAATAAACGACTAAAAGAATCTACTTACATCTATCCTTATCAAAAAGGGGCATAACTCCATAAAATCTTCAAAGACCATTTTTATTTGAGAATGCCTCAGTTTGGGGCATGATTAAGAGGTATGCGAAGTATCATGCATGCTGGCCTGTCATTCTGAGTAGGGCGACTGCTCCAGATCCTTATAGCCTGCCTGGAAGTTTGCTGAAAAGAGAGCAAGTAACTGCCCTCCTCAATAGCCTAATTCTGATGATTTTAGTATGTAACAGCCCGTCTGGGTGGTCTTGTGCCCATCTGAATATAGATCAAGGAGAGGCAGCAACTGCCCTCCTGTGATTTTCAAAAAGCCAGTACATGTAGGTACAGTAGAAGAGTTCAATTAATTTTGAAAGAATTTGTCCCCTGATAAACTTGAAACATGGTAAATCGAGAGAGGATGAAAACATTTTGATGGCGCCCGCAAAGCACTTTTCACGACAAAGCACTTTTCCAACTTTTCTAAAAACCAAATAATTTCCCATAAGTTTTAGGACATCTGCAGGCCTTTCCACAACACAAATTTGTAAAATTCCATAACTTTCTAAGTGAAAAATTTTTGTTGGAGAAATATATTTGTCAATTAATTTCTATCACTGCTTTACAACATTTCTTGATTTGTGCCATTTTTTTTTATCTTTTTCTTGTGTAAGGTATGGCAATAACCAATGCATGCAGCTGGCAAATGTTTCTGCCAGGATGGTAAATATCTTGTCACTACAATAAAAATAATTTGGGCACTTGAAACCAAATAGTCCCCTATAAATTGAATCAGTGTTTCAACAAGTGATTTTGTGAGTTAAATTTTTATAAATTGTTTGTTAATACTAGTCATGGCTGCTTCACAGCAGCAATGACCAGATTTGATGAAAAATATTTTTCCAAACACTCAGTGGGTTCAGAGTTAACTGGTTGACTTCTAGAAGCCACCATCAGGGCTTTCAGAAAAATGAGGGTACCAGAGCAAAAGCCAATATTTTTATTTCTCATGTTTCCAATTCAGTCAAATGCAAATAATATTTTGTTTATATAAGTTTGTTCTATTACAAATTATTGGAGAGTGCCTATAGGCACTCTCCAATAATTTGTACTAAAACAAATTTTGAATAACAAATTTAGACTGCCAAAAATAATCTAGCCCTCAACCAGTTAATTTAAAATTGTATTTTTTATTAAGTACTATTATTTTCCTATTCCTCTGCTTGCACAGGGTTCATTTCTAATTGTTTAAAAATCCCACAGTTCTCCAGGACTCTTTGCCAAACTCAATGATTCTCCTGGCCATGGAAAAACATTTTTCAAATTCCAAGATTTTCAAGACATGCAGGAACCATGCTGTGGCTTCCAGCATTCGAGAGCAAAACAGTTTGTCCAGTAGAGCTCAAATTCATAATATTGGCAAACAAGAGGCCCCAGGGGGCCTGAGGGCGCTCACCTGACATGGTAGCCTAAATAGCAACCCAGAGAATTGATTTCCACAAGTTGCATCTGCTCCTCCTAAGAAAAGCTGAAACCAAATATCCAAATATTCTGACCAGTGGATCTAAAAAAAGATTTTTAGAGAATATTCCTCATACTGAACTAAGTCATAATTCGGGCTCCCACAGGAAGCCCATATATGAACCCAAGGACTTGGCTTTAACAAACCTGAATCTCACACCCCTAAGGATTCTGCACACCAAATATCAAAACATTCCGACTGCTGGATCTGAAGAAGAAGATTTTTAAAGAAAATTCCTCATTTTGAACCAAGTTACAATTCGAGCTCCCACAATCAGCCCAAATATGGACCTAGGGACATGGCTTGAACAAACTTGAATCTTACCCCCCTAAGGATGCTGCATAAAAAATATCAAAAGCATTCATCTGCTGGATCTGAAGATTTTTAAATAAAATTCCTCATTTTGAACTAAGTTGTCATTCAGGCTCCCATAGTGAGCCTAAATATGAACCAAGGGACTTGGCTTGAACAAACTTGAATCTCAGCCCCCTAAGGTTGCTCCATGCCAAATATCAAAACATTCCAACTGCTGAATCTGAAGAAGAAGATTTTTAAAGAAAAATTCCTCATATTGACTAAGTTATAATTTGGGCTCCCACAAATATGGACCCATGGACTTGGCTTTAACACACTTGAATCCCCCCCCCCCCCCCCCCCCCCCCCCAAGGATGCTACTCACCACATATCAAACCATTCCGACTGCTGGATCTGAAGAAGAAGATTTTTTAAGAAAATTCCTCATTTTGAACAAAGTTACAATTCAAGCTCCCACATTGAGCCCAAATATGGACCTAGGGACATGGCTTGAACAAACTTGAATCTCACCCCCCTAAGGATGCTGCATACCAAATATCACAAGATTCTGCCTGCTGGATCTTGAGAAGAAGATTTTCAAAGAAATTTGCCTGAAATGCACCAAGTTCGAATTTGGGCTTCTAAAGTGAGCCCAAATATGAATCCAGGTGGCCGATTTGAACAAACTGGAATCAGATCCACCCCACAATGTTGCATACCAAATATCAAAAGATTCTGCCTGCAGGATCTGGAGAAGAAGATTTTTGAAGAAATTTGCCTGAAATGCACTAAGTTCAAATTCGAGCTTCTATAGTGAGCCCAAATATGAATCTAGGGAACCGATTTGAACAAAATAGAATCAGATCCACCCCACAATGTTGCATACCAAATATCAAAAGATTCTGCCTGCTGGATCTGGAAAAGAAGATTTTCAAAGAAATTTGCCTGAAATGCAGTAAGTTCAAATTTGGGCTCCTATACTGAGCCCAAATATAAACCCAGGGGGCCGATTTGAACAAACTTGAATCAGATCCACCCCACAATGTTGCATACCAAATATCAAAAGATTCTGTCTGCTGGATCTGGAGAAGAAGATTTTTTAAGAAATTTGCCTGAAATGCACTAAGTTCGAAATCGGGCTCCTATACTGAGCCCAAATATGAACCCAGGGGGCCGGTTTGAACAAACCTGAATCAGATCCACCCTCCAATGTTGCATACCAAATATCAAAAGATTCTGCCTGCTGGATCTGGAGAAGAAGATTTTTTAATGTTTTTCCCATTGCCTACAGTGTTAAAAAGTGCTGACTCAGCACTTTTTCAATGTCCCGAAACTGTACCCTATGATAAAACCGATAGCAATTTTTTTTTACCAATTCTTTCTGTTCGTCCTAAGGAAGTTTCACGCCATATAAAAATTCTCGGTGCCGTGCAGTTTTGGAGATATGGGCGTTTTAATTTTTTTCTATTTTTAGCTCCTGCGGTTCCCATGGGGCTACGGGAAAAAAAAAATCAGCATAAATTAGTTACTTATGACCCAATAAGCCCTCAAATAAAATTTGGTTCAAATCAGCCTCTCGGTTTGGAAAGTTAAAAAATTTATAGTAATTTATATATTTTTTATACTTACCAATGACCCAGACATAGCTGGTGCTAACTCTTAAAATATAGGGCCAAACACAAATTTTGCCCCCCAATCCCCAAAATTTGCATCTAAAACTAAAGAAAACATGTCCTGAAAGGCCCTCCACACCTCGCCCCCACTGCGCATGCGCAGTGTCAAGGACGTTCCGAAATTGGCGCCATTTATCATTCTAATAACCAGTGCCTGGTAAGCGCTATGTACTCAGCGGGGAGGCAAGAGTTCCCAACTCCTGGGAGGGCCATCCCCGTCTGGGTCATTGGTGAGTATAAAAAATATATAAATTACTATAAATTTTTTAACATTTTTATACTGTACCAATGACCCAGACATAGCTGAATAGTAAAAAGGCTGGAGGGCCAAGGACATAGAGCAAAATGGAATACGCTCAATAAAATAAAATAGAGTCATCCCCTGTAGGGAAAAGAAGTAATAGGCCTTACATGTATCTTTCTTATTTATGATAAATTAGAAAGATACAACACCTTCCAAAAATTGAGCTTCATACATCCATGTACTCTATTAATATCCAATAATCCTTATACTAATAATTTTTAAAGTAAGCCAATAATAAAGTAAGTCTAGAGAATAGAGACTCTTATACTCCTAAAAGTGTGTGAGAATTGCATAATCATGTCCGTTGACATATGCAATATTCAAAAGCTATACTTTAAAAACTAAGACTTGAATGAATTTTATAAACTTAAACTTCTCACTAAACAACCATCCCAATAACAGCTCAGAATTACTAACTCCGGAGGAGGTATCCCCTTGTTTTCATAGTAAAAACAGGTGACCCAAGGGAACACCCTCCCCCCCCCCCCTTTTTCTTGCCCTGGGTCAAATAGCCCAGAGCGAAGAGGGCAGCCGAACGGAGACACTGCCGAAACAGACAGCCTACCTAGCTATAGTAGCAACTGTTAAGAGAATGATATTCTGAGCAGTAGATAATAGACCTAACAACAGAGGCCTCCAGAAATGGACTCGATATTTCTGAGATAAAATTCATGAATGGATGGCTGAGCGCAATGAGCAGTCTTCAAAAATCTATAATAGCAACACTATTAATGTAAGCCCAAGAAGTAGAAGAACTCTTACTTCATGAGCCGAAATCTTAAGCACAACTGCTAAGCCAATGATATACCATAAGCAGTACGCTAGTTAATAGAATCCATTAAAAATAAAATGGAGCGTAACGTCCTTCTACTAGACATCAAAGACAGAAGAAGCTTACGCCCTTGTAATAAACAGATATCTGTTTATAAATACATAAACTGTACCCGGAAAGAGTAAAGGCCTATGCCCATACGAAGACGGAAGGACCTTAAAATAATAGGTTCCGGAAATAGGAGCCTAACTCTTATGCAACAATCCAACCTAAATAGTAACGGAAGTATTGATTCCGAAACTATGAAAGTGAAAATCATCCATCGATAGTGCATGAAACTCACTGACTCTACAGTAAAAGAGAAACCAACAGAATTACTGTCTAAAAGGTCAGAATTTGAAAACTACTGTTTCCAGAGGCTCAAATGATTACATAGCTAAATAAGAACCGAAGTTAAAATCCGTATAGGAATTTAATCTAAAGATTCTAAGTCTATTTATCAAAAAGTTACTAACTGACTTAGATAAAGAGACAAAAGACTCAATTGTAAACTATCGTAGAGTGCATAGGTATGAGGTAACATAAACCTATAACCTAAATAACAACAGGCTGCAGTAGATCTTGTGAAACAAGTATACTAAAAACTAGCAATGCGTAGTATGGAGGGATCAACCATATGAACATAATGATCCCTACACCACGACGGAAGAGCCTCCACTTTAGTCGCATAGAATAGCGAAGAAGAGGATCTCCTATAGTAAGAAATCGCGTCCAAAGCTCGTCCAGTACAGTGCTTACAATGCAATACGGACCACACAACGGAATACATGAAGGTTGCGACCCTGCTGGTTGTGATAAAGATGACACGATTTACCCAGTGAAAAAAGATCCTCACATAGAGGAAGATTTCACGTTAAGATCCACAGTAGACAAGAGAGTAAATTACTCATGATCTCTGTGAAGATAGAGATGCTATCAACAGAAATGTATTGTGGTTGTTTATCTTAGCAATACCTGCTAAAACAACAGCGCCGGAGGATACGCGTATCCTATCATTCCGTCCTATAGATCAATAGAGCGTTAACGGTATTAGCTCAGAGATCTGGACAAGCCAACACATACGTCTGCAATTGATTAGCAAGCTGTGTCATAAATAAAACATCATTGGGCGCTCCCATAGATAGCAAATCTGATTAAATACTTGTTTGTTGAGAGTCCATTCTGACAGCAACAAGCGACCCGTAAGAGAACGGGAGTGCGATAAAACAATCAGACGACCCAGAATATGACGGACCAAAACTGAACTTGGTGTACTATAACCAACAGACGGATTCTTTCCATTAAATTGAATAACGGAAACGAAAGAGTGCCTCCCTGGTTCCGGAGATACGCCACTACTGTCGAATTAAAGGACAGGAATTTGGGCATGCGTTTCTGAATAATGTTCATGCAATGACATAAAGCAAGCCTAAAAAACATTATTCCGCGGAAGTTAAACTGATAGCTAAAAGACTGCGGAACCCAAAGACCCTGGCACTTCGAATCCGTAGGGATCAGGATATCCCAATCTGTTTGACTGGCAACCGTCATAACAGCCACTCTAGGGTCCGGCAACTGCGGCGGCACTCTCTGAGTCAACCACCGAATATTTGCCCCAGTCTGAATCTCTTGTAACACTAGATAGACAAGAGAATGTATAAATCAAGCAATTCATGGATTGCCGGAAAGTTGCCGTCGAAGAGAAGCTCCTCCGAGAACGAAGCGACTCTGAGAGAGTTCTTAACCTACTATCCACACGTGGATGTAGCTAGGGCTGCATCACGTCTAGCCAACTCCAATCAGCCACTGAAGGGCGGAGTTATACGTGAACAAACTACTGCCCTCAAAAGAAATTACATTGAGAATAATATCCCGTAAATTTTTTCTTGAAGACGTAATGATAACGCCTCAGTAAGGCGGATTACGTATAATAAAGCGTCTAAGTTAAGTCTACTATACATAATGTCGTTCCCAACATTGAAATTGGAAAAGACATAAACGGCAAAAAAGAATATATGCAGTCTTTAATCACACCGTCTAGACGCATATGAACTCTCGGTATGCCCTGCTCTGCCAAAATAAACTATATGTAAAAAAGATAAAATGGCAGAAATGAGCCACGCGGACAAGAAACTAAACTATCATGCTTAGTAGCAGGCTTGTATATATATATAATATATATATAGCGTCGAAAAATAAAACACATGTTGTAATGACAATATTGGACTGCGTCGGTAAGTCAGGGACAAAGTCCCTGTACCGATCGAAAAATCCGAGTCCAATGACGCTATAAGTCTCTTATCCAAGATCGCAGCAATGAAGTCCGAACAATAATCACTGGAAGAAATGCCAGAAGATATGAAAGGCATCTTCCGATACTACTAAAGGGAAAACTCGAAATCTTTCGAATCCCTTTCGCCATCCTGTCGGACCCTATAAAGCGTTCGGTCGTCCGTAGCTTGATGCAACCGCGGACCGCACCGACCCAGCGCCGTCGGATAATTCCTGATTCGACCGAGAAACCGTCAATTGCTGGGATGCTGCGAAACAACTGTGCTAACTCGGATAGCACGTCCGTCACTGAGGCCTGAGGAGCAGCGGTCTTACGATGCATTGCCGCAGGAAGCTCCGAGATCGTTACCCCGTGCATACTTCCAATATGCGAGCGAACGGAGTGTATAGGCCTCGTGTCCTTTGGCTACCGGATGGCGCGACCTATTCGCTGTGGAATCACTGAATGCCGAAACTGATCGGATACTCGAGGTCACGTAGCCAATGTGCGGTCGTGTGCCCTGCTGTGAGGATGAGGAAGCATTAAAGACAGTCTCTCGGACTGTCAATATAACGGAGCGTCCCGAGCAACGGACATATGCTCCGAATGTAAAATATCTGAACCACAACATGCGGTCCCCTATGTTGTTGGCTTCCTCCGATCCGTCCTCAATCTGCCGTCCCTGGGTGAGTACTAAAGTAATTAAAGTGCTCGCATCACCCAAATCTCCTTCCTAGACCGCAACGGACGAACCCGGCAGCCGAACCATTCGATGAATGTACGCTACACCGGGTGAGCTAGCGAATGTCACTCCGTAAGCGATAGACATATTCCATGAGCACTTATTGCCGCTAACTCTTCATTAACTATGACGACAGAGGCACACTTTTGAAGACATCTCCATAACTCTTCGAACAAGAAACCAGAAATGCTTGGATAGCAAGCATAAAATAATAATATATATAGCGTCGTTCAATAATTCGAAAGTTTGTGTGACATTATTGGACTATGTCGGAACTGAGGGACGATGTCCCTGAACCGAACCAAAAATTTCTAAGTCCACCGACGCTATCAGTTTCTTATCCGGCATCGCAGCATATGTTGTTCCGAAAGGGAAAGCTTGAATTCCACCGAATCCCTTTCGGTATCCCGTCGGACCGGATGAAACTTTCGGACGTCCGTACCCGCTTCCGCGGAGTGTCCCGACCCAGCATCGTCGGATAAAATATATGCGACAGATTCAGTTGATGCTGGGATGCTGCGATAAACTGTGCTATTAAGGAAAGCACGTCCGTTCCCGAGGCCTGTGCAGTAGCGGACTTACGATGCATTGCCGCTGGAAGCTCCGTGTACGTTGACTCCCGCACACTTCCTATGCGAACGTCCGGAGTCTGCAGGCCTCGAGTCCCCGGCTACCGACCCAGCGCTGTCGGATAATTCTCGATCCGACACCGTTTCTGTCGGCTGCTGGGATGCTGCGATAAGCTGTGCTATGTGCACAAGAATGTCCGGCGTCGAGACCTGCGGAGGCGCAGTCTATCGGTGCTTCGCCGAGGGCAGCTCCGCATCAGATGGCTCCCGCATACTTCCTATGCGAACGTCCGGAGTCCATCGGTCTCGAATCCCTGGCTGCCGGATGGTGTGACCTGGTCGCCGAAGAATCCTTGATCGGCGAAGCTGGTAATATATCGGCGGTCACGCAGCCAAGGTGCGGTCGTGTGCGCTGACGAGAAGAGGAAGCCTTAGCAGTCTCAGCGGACTGCCTATACAACGGAGCGTCCCGAGCGACGGACGTATGCTCCGCTAACGACACATTTGTACCACAACATCTGGGGCCAGATGTTGTTGAACGAGAGAGGGGCCTCTCTCGCTTGCCGTCCGGATGGACCGGAACGAGCTATGAACCGGACTAAAAGGCTTCCTCCGTTCTCCCTCCGATCCGCCGTCACTGGGTGTGCATTAAGTTAATTTTATAGTGCTCGCATCACCCCAAAATTCCTTCTAGACCGCAACGGACGAACCCGGCTGCCGAACCATTCGGTGAATGGACGCTACACCGGGCGAGCTAGCGGACGTCAAAGGCCGTCGAACCTACTAGGGTCCTCTTAGGCAATTGGCGTATTACATGAGCACTTTTCCGCTAGCCCTTCATTAATTGTGACGACGGAGGCACACTGTTGGAAGACATCACAGATACATCACCCTAATCTTGATCGTCTGAAATAGAAATTGATAAAGTAGAGTGACCCTGCGGGGAAAGGACCGGAGTGTCCAAATCCCCAACAACATACCGTGACATACGCTTCCCATATTGTCATCGAAATCATACGATACAGAACAGGAGTTAATGCGAGTACACTGACCACATATAGAATGATAATAAGGTCAGATCCCATATTGTCATCGAAATCATACGATACAGAACAGGAGTTAATGCGAGTACACTGACCACATATAGAATGATAATAAGGTCAGAGGAAGACTTCCTCTTAAAACAATTGATCAATATCCTTTCAATGTGAAAAGAAGACAAGTCCTGGTACTCGCACTAACCCCTGGCAATCAAAATACATAATAATAATATGATCCATTAATATAGAAAAAATAATTGAAATCAAAATATTTTGAAAAAAATATTTTTTCAGAACAGCCCAAGTTTCTGAAAAGTAACGTTGAGCCCCAATGGATCCCAAGCCTAAGTGTGGACAAAAATTTTAAAAATATTTTAAACAATTTATTCAACACTTACGAACAATAATAATGTATCTAGTTATGATTAAAATAACATAAAGATATTATTATTTAGAAATCCCCCCCTCACACAGAGGGCTGTTGTAAATGTAAACAATGAGTGTAAAAACACTAAAATAAGACTCCAGGCACCCAGGCCCGAAATCAGTTACCAAAAATACCCCATCTGATGCAAAACAGAGACTTCCAGGGAAGAAACTGCAGAACATCAGATGGTAGATGCAGAACACAACGCCTAACCACCCGTAGGTGAAGACGTAAACATGGGGAAAGAACAGAATTCATTCTGTTATTAAGCTAAAACTCCCAAGAAATTTTAGTAATAATAATTACAGAAACTATGCCAAAAGCATGGGAGAATAGCAAGGGGGAATTAAAGGACAGGGAGAGAGGAAAAACACTTGAAAAAACAGTGTAACTAAATAATCAGAATGACAACAAAATGGCTGCTGCCTTGAAAATAGGTAACTTAACATAATTTCATTAAAAAAATTTTAAGTTACAGCCCTGATAATATTCTGTCACACATTCTTTTCCTCTCCTCCTTTTCTATCCTCCTTAGAATCACCATTTCACTAATATTTATGTGTCTGGCATCATTTAAACTGAGATTTAAAAGCACAAAGATCAGTCAGATGTTAACTGATGAAGGGCCAAACTTAGAATGATAAATGGCGCCAATTTCGGAACGTCCTTGACACTGCGCATGCGCAGTGGGGGCGAGGTGTGGAGGGCCTTTCAGGACATGTTTTCTTTAGTTTTAGATGCAAATTTTGGGGATTGGGGGGCAAAATTTGTGTTTGGCCCTATATTTTAAGAGTTAGCACCAGCTATGTCTGGGTCATTGGTACAGTATAAAAATATAGAAATTTTGGGCGGGGCCAAAAATTTTGCCCCTCCCATAACGACGCCAAGTATAGCCCCACAAACTTCTCTTGAACAAATCTGAGTCTACACCTCAAAAGGAAGCTGCACACCAAATATCAAGTCTCTGCTACTGCTGGTTCATGAGAAGAAGATTTTTTAAGATTTCAGCACACTTTTTGGGTGTGGCCCTACCCACGGGCGGGGCAACTTGATTTGAACAAAATCAAATTGCGATGTCATAACAAACTATTATCTCAAATATCAATGAAATTGGTTCAGCGGTTTGGGAGGAGAAGACACAAACACCATGTTCACGGACGACGGACGACGGACGACGGACGGTGAGTGATCACTATAGCTCTCCTGACTGAAAGTCAGGTGAGCTAAAAACTTACGAGAGAAATATTTGGTGGAAAGACAGAGATTTGCAGTGAGTCAAGTTTTGGCTGCAGATGCAGGTGGGCAAGTCATGGCTTTTAACCAGTATCAGAGCAAATTAACTAATGTCTGACACCTTACCTCATGACTGTGCAGAGGGGAACAAACTATGAGCCTACAATGTCTGTCAAAATCTACAGGACAGGGGCCAGCCTAGGGGGAAATTTTAGGGAGACTTAATGTCTCATTCCAGAAAAAATAGGGAGACTGCAGAGTCAAGTAGGGAGACTTCATAGGCAAGTGGGGAAAATTAAGAATATTCATGTACCACCCTCTGCCACCCCTTCATATTTTCAGCTTGTGGTCCTCCATTAACGCCTGATTAATCCAGGTCCAGCTGTCTATAATGCATCCATGCCAGGTTAAATGAAAGTGTCAATGACACTGTAGCTTAACTTGTCTGTGTGTTGTGTTTGATGAAAAGGATAATGTTCAATGTTTATGAAAGGATTATGAAATAAGACAAGAATTGTGATAATTAGTTAACAAGTTACAGTGAAATTATTCCAAAACGAGTCATCCTATCAAGTTACATTGAATTCCCTTTATAAATATGGCCTGTAGACTGTGCTAAAGGTATTCAGGCTTCAGGCCTGTGTAGCCATGACTGTAGACTGATTGCAACTAAAAGGGGACATCCTCATCTCGACATTATACTGAATCATTCTACTAAGTTACAATGAAATCCCTTCACAAATACAACCTATAGTCTGTACTAAAGTTTTTCAGGTTTTGGGTTCGGGAAACCATCATGGTTGAATGATCATGACCAAAAGGGGGCATTGTCATCTGGGCATAATCTGGAGAAATCCTACGAAGTTACAATGAAATCCCTTCATATATATGACCTGTAGAGTGTGCTCAATGTTTTTGGGCTTCGGCCCCTAAAGCCGTCACAGTTGACCAAACACGACCAAAAGAGGATGTCATTATCTAGGCATAATGTGGAGTCAACCTAACAAGTTACAATGAAATCCTTCCAGACTATGCTAAAGGTTTTTGGGTTTTGGGCTCGGGCAGCCATCAAGGCAGAATGATCGCAATCAAAAGGGGACATTCTCATCTAGACATTATTTGGAGTCATCCTACCAAGTTACAATAAAATCCCTTCATAAATATGACCTATAGACCGTGCTAAAGGTTTTCAGGCTTCGGGCCCCTGTAGCCGTCACTGTTGCCCAATTGCACCCAAAAGGGAATGTTCTCATCTAGACATTATATGAAGTCAACCTACCAAGTTACAATGAAATTCCTTCATAAATATGACCTGTAGACTGTGTACAAGGTTTTCGGGCTTCGGACCCTGTAGCTGTCACAGTTGACCAAACACGATCAAAAGGGGATGTCATCATCTAGGCATCATATGGAGTTAACCTAACAAGTTACAATGAAATCCTTCCATAAATACGACTTATAGACTATGCTAAAGGTTTTTGGGCAGCCATCTAGGCTGAATGACCGTGACCAAAAGGGGATGTTCTCATCTAGACATTATTTGGAGTCATCCTACCAAGGTACAATGAAATCCCTTCATAAATATGACCTGTAGACTGTGCTAAAGGTTTTTGGGCTTCGGGCCCGTTAGCCATCACAGTTGCCCAATCGTGTCCGAAAGGGGATGTTCTCATCTAGACTTTATATGAAGTCAACCAAGTTACAATGAAATCCCTTCATAAATATGACCTGAAGACTGTGCTAAAGGTTTTCAGGCTTTGGGCTCAGGCAGCCATCATGGTTGAATGATCGCAACCAAAAGGGGACATTCTCATCCGGGCATCATCTAGAGTGATCCTACGAAGTTATAATGAAATCCCTTCATAAATATGACCTGTAGACTGTGCTCAAGGTTATCGGGCACCTGTAGCCATCACAGTTGACCAATCACGACCAAAAGGGGTGTGATCATATAGGCATTATAAGGAGTCAACCTAACAAGTTACAATGAAATTCTTCCATAAATACGACCTATAGACTATGCTAAAGGTTTTTGGGCTCAGGCATCCATCAAGGCTGAATGGTCATGACCAAAAGGGGATGTTCTCATCTAGACATTATTTGGAGTCATCCTAACAATCTACAATGAAATCCCTTCATAATTATGACCTGTAAACTGTGCTAAAGGTTTTCGGGCTTCGGGCCCCTGTAGCCGTCACAGTTGCCCAATCGTGTCCAAAAGGGGACGTTCTCATCTAGACATAATATGAAGTCAACCTACCAAGTTACAATGAAATCCCTTCATAAATATGACCTGTAGACTGTGCTAAAGGTTTTCAGGCTTCGGGCAGTCATCATGATTGAATGATCGCAACCAAAAGGGGAATTCTCATCTGGGCATCATCTGGAGTGATCCTACGAAGTTACAATGAAATCCCTTCATAAATATGACCTGTAGACTGCGCTAAAGGTTTTCGGGCATCGGGCAGCCATCATGATTAAATGATCGCAACCAAAAGGGGAATTCTCATCTGGGCATCATCTGGTATGATCCTACGAAGTTACAATGAAATCCCTTCATAAATATGACATGTAGACTGTGCTCAAGATTTTTAGGCTTCGGGCAGCCATCAAGGCTGAATGATCGCGATCAAAAGGGGACGTTCTCATTTAGACATTATTTGGAGTCATCCTACTAAGTTACAATGAAATCCCTTCACAAATATGACCTGTAGACTGTGCTAAAGGTTTTCGGGCTCCTTTAGCCATCACAGTTGCCCAATCACGTTCAAAAGGGGACTTTCTCGTCTGGACATTATATGAAGTCAACCTACCAAGTTACAATGAAATCCCTCCATAAATATGACCTGTAGACTGTGCTAAAGGTTTTTGGGCTTGGGCAGTCGTCACGGTTGACAGATCGCAACCAAATGGGGAAGTTCTCATCTAGATATCATACGGAGTCATCCTACCAAGTTACAATGAAATCCCTAGATATTAAACATGACCTGCAGACTGTGCTAAAAGTTTTTGGGTTTTGGGCTTGGGCAGCCATCAGGGTTGACAGATCATGACCAAAAGGGGACGTTCTCATCTAGGCATTATACAGAGGCATCCTTCCAAGTTACAATGAAATCTCTTCATAAATACAACCTATAGACTGTGCTAATTGTTTTGGGGTTTTGGGCTCAGGCAGCCATACCGGTTGACCGATTCGACCAAAAGGGGACCTTCTCAACTAGACTTGACCCCAAACCTGCATATGAAATTTCGTGACTATCAGACAAGAACTACGGGGTGTAGCCTGTGCTAAAGGAAAATGTGAACAGACTTTGTCAAGTTAAGCTAAAAATCACAAAGTAATTATTGATTGAAAATCCCGCACTGCTTTTCACCAAAGTCTACTAAGCTAATAATTTTGTAAGTCTAAAAGTGCGAACAGGACCAGATGTAAGAAGGTTGCATGGATTGGAAGGTATTTTTTCAAGATCCTTCATATGCACCCTTGTGCCCTGTACAAAGCTTTTCTTGTCATCACTAAAGCTTCTTTTTTTCACATGTTACAATTCCATTAGTGTTTTTCTGGGAATAAACGGGTGCCAGCAAAACGAAATAAAAATAGTGTTAGAAAATACGTCTGTTGTGTGTACATTTTCAGCAGAGAATTTTCGACATCCTACGCGATGTAACCTACTTTCAAACTGGGTTATTTTGTTGCGTCGCATAAGTCACCTATTTTGGTTTTGACACTTGAAGCTCCGACTGAAACGGAACAAAATAGAAATAAAAATCCGCAAAAAGCGACTCAGTAGGCATTTGATTCTCCTGTGATTTCAAATAAATGGTCGCTTATTTGACGAATGAAAATGCCCATTTATCACACTCAAGCACATTCGATTCTCAAAAATAATCGTTTTTATGTAAACCTCAGATCACTCAGTTCAGCCTTTCCTCATTTTGGCTAATTTTTAGAGGGCGACTTTGGGCTTAGAAGTGAGACATAATCGCCATAGCCGCCCTCACGGCTGGTCCCTGCTGCAGGATAAGGGCTGAAATCGAATACTCACATATGAGTTTTATGATACTCCATAATTTTCTTTTCCATCTCCACTGTTTGCCTCTGCACCAATTTCATAAGAGATAAATAACTGTAATCAATGTATTCATCTATCAGGAAATCACCAATCTCGGCTAAAAAATACATTAAAATTACGATGTAATAAAGTATCAAAATGTGGTCAGAATTACAGTATGTGAGCTTGGAAATTTACAAAATCTAAGGATATTTTAACCAGTCCATCAAAATTATCAAACACTCTTTGACAGAGTTGATAACAGTCAGATGGTTCGAGGGGGTTGGAAAAGTCTGGAACAAAATACAGTTGAGCCCAATTAATTTGATATCTTATAACCCTTTACCTAACGTATCGCCCACATCCACCCATGTAATTGCAAATTGAGCAGTTGAAAAAACTAAATTTTTTGAAATGTTTCAACAAAACTATATCATGTGACCCCTCATTGGAACGAGCTCATTGAGCTCGTTTCAATGAGGGGTCACCTGATATGGTTTTGTTGAAATTTTTTGAAAAAATTTAAAAAATGATATTTAAAATAATAACTTTTGATATCGTCTGCGTTGGGTAAAGGGTTAATTGAATAAACCTGTTAATGGAATATAATTTTCAAACACAAAACCATTTATCATACTTTCAGTACAAATTTAGTCTGTTAATTGCATACAGTTTATAGAGTAAAACTCCTGTAAAATTTCTCTGACAATCATCCAATACCCCTCGTTTATAGATCTATCTGACTACAGTACTGCCAAAACAGGCATTTAATCTATTATCTCTCGGTTGGCAGATCTTTATGAGCTGTGTCAACCAAGATATAATAGAATAAAATCTCAGTTATCTCTACAAAACAGGAAAGTTCCCAAATCCCTGTTAACTGAATACTCCTCTTAACTGAATAAATTTCACTGATAAACTGATTATTCAATTAAGAGGGTTTAACTGTAAAAGTGATCTGTTCCACTGGTGTAATATCCATCTCGAATCCTTATGCAGAAAGTACGAAATCCTATTCTTTTTTCTTCATGAAAAATGGGCATTTCATAAAAAAAAACCTTTTTTCACTGTCGGCCTTTTGTGATTTCAAGGAATAATATAATGTATTTCAACTATTCACATTTCTAAGGTACATTTCTAAAAGTCTGATTTCAGGCTTCAACCTGAAAACTAGTATTTCTTGACTTATGTTTATCTACATTAACCCTTTCGTTCCTTGACAGCGCATGCCGCGCCAACGGTAAATTGACACTACAAACCCTCGGCACGCTGCACAACGATGGCATAGTAATGCATCTACTCTCACCACAGTCCACGTGTGTGTTATCTCTATCAGTTCACAGAAGTAATTTTCATGCCCGAATGAATTTAGAGTTATTTCCCTTTAGTTGCTTGGGTACAGTCTTAGCACAAATTGCACCACAATCAATAACTTCACGGACAAATATCACTCTAATGATAGAAATGTGGAACAGGATTCTGCCATACTGTAAGGCTCAAATCAAGCTGACACAAATGACACTACTATGAGTGCTGGACGTTCAGATGATGTTGCCAGTAATAATCCAGATGACGGAGAGAGTCCTTCAACGTCTGGAATAGGACTGGCCAGTGGGAGGGGACACAGCAGAAAAAGAAGTGCTGGTCAGGGACATTGCATAGGGGGCTGGAGTGGTCGAGGAATTGGAGGAATGAATGGAATTTGGTACACCTTTATCTAACTGACAATATGATCCTGAAATTAACCCCAATATCCCAAGTCTGGCGGGACGGTTTGGATGAGTCGCAAAAGGGTTAAATGGTAGAGTGCTAATGTATTTTTCTAAGGTGATTTGTAGCATGAGTATTTGTTTAAATAATTCTATTGCTACAAGGGGAGACTTAGTTGAGCAAGATATTGTTCATAAATAATTTATTTGTTACAATTTATTGGAGAGTGCCTATTGGCACTCTCCAATAAATTGCAACAAAATTGTGTTTAAAAATTTTCTGGTTCTACTGCTGTGCAAAGATCAATCTAATGCATACAGTGTAAAGCCAGTAAAGTAGCTTTCAGCTCTTTTCAATAGAGCCAAAATAATGGCCTCTAGCACCCAACCAGTTAACCCTTTACCTAACAAATCGGCAACATCTGCACACGTAATTTCCAAATTCAGCAGAAGAAAGAAAAATATTAGTTTTTTTAAATTTCAACAAAACTGTATCATGTGACCCTCTCCCACAACCTCATTGGAACACACTTGTCAATCTCGTTCCAATGAGGGGTCACATGACATGGTTTTGTTGAAATTTTTTGAAAAATTTAAAAAAATAATATCCAAAATAACAAGAGCTTTTGCTGAAGGTAATTATACTACCACTGCAGTGCTGGACCAATGAAGCATAAATGATTTAAAAACACAGTAAGGAAAGTAACTCAGTTGAAATAAGAGAGACATGGCAATGAGCTTGATCTGTGACCCTGACTTCCATTGAACCCAAAAATTTTTTTCGAGACACATCGTCTCCCCACAAGCAACATGTATGCCAAGTTTCAACAAAATACAACGAAACATCTCATGTTATGGAGCAGACAAAAAAATATTTCTGACAGATGGACAGACAGATGGACGAATGGAAATGACAAACACTATACGCCTACGAAAATTCTTCTTGGGGGCAGAAAAATGCAGGCAACTTTTTTATAACAAGTGCAGGTGAAGATGAGCTCGTTCCAAAGAGGGGTCACATGATATGGTTTTGTTGAAATTTTTTGAAAAATAATATTTTTTCAGCTGCTGAATTTGCATATTACGCGGGCGGATGCAGGCGATTCGTTGGGTAAAGGGTTAAAAGATAGTTAATCTATCTTAGCACCAACTTACCCTGTACAATATAGGAAGCTAACAATGCTTGTGTGTTATCACTACACATCAACATGCCTGTCAACAGATCTCTTTTTACTTGAAGTGCGAACAAGTACCTGTAAATAAAATCACAAAAAAACATGAGATTAACTTAACCGCTATTGCATCAAAGACAGGTAGAATTCTGTTGGCCTTTAACCCTTAAGGGCCTAATTCCAACTTTGATCATATTTTTGGCATCAGAACAAGTTACATTCTAAGTACCTGGGTAGTGTTGTTTTAGGCAGCCAGGACTTGCCAAAAATCAGCAGCAAAGTCCCAGGATGTACACAATCAAAGTGGAGCAGAAATATGGAAACTAGAAGCACTGTCACAGTGCCGAAGCTGTGACGATTCGTGCAACGACAACGATGTTTTAAAACTCGCTTACAAAAAACTTGTTGGTGACAAGTCCATAAATGTGACAGAAATTATCCGAATGACATGCATGACATGCACCACCGAGAGGGTGTAGACATCCTGAAGATACACTTGCATACCAAGTATGGTCTCATTCCATCAAGTATTTTAGGAGTTATGGTGTTTTTTAAACTCACTGGTGACAGACAGACCGACATTGCCACATACAGAGCTACTCGTCGCAGCTAAAAATCTCGAGGCCATAAAGGGTTAAGGACACCTTCAGAATCTATAATGAGAATCAAATAAACATTTTGTGAGAATTTTTGTTGATTCTCATCATTTGCAAGAATCGATTCCGATTCTCGTATCAATTTTAAGCCCTGCTGTAAAATATAACTGAACATCAGAGGCATATACACAAACTTTGCACTGCACTTGTTTACCAGTGTACATGTAGGTAGCTTTGTATACCTGTGCTCCCATACTTTGGGGAGTTGAGCTCACAAAAATATAATAACTGTTCTTCATGTTGATATATATACTTTATTTTTGTGTACTTTTACCATCTTTTTCTTTTGAATGTTTCATTCTGTCATTATTATTGTTTTGTTTTCAATGTTCAATGTTTATGAAAGGATTATGAAATATGACAAGAATTGTGATAATTGAGAATATGTTAATTTCTGCTCCTTGTATGCTATGTTTTCAAAAAATATAATTTGAGGTGGAGACTGTACTAAAGAATTGAGGGGTGGGTTAATGTGGCCCTCATAGTTAATGTATGTGGCCCTCACAGTTAATGTATGTGGCCCTCACAGTTAATGTATGTCAACCAAAGTTACCAAGTTACAGTGAAATTATTCCAAAATGAGTCATCCTGTCAAGTTACAATGAAATCCCTTCATAAATCTGGCCTGTAGACTGTGCTAAAGGTTTTCGGGCTTCGGGCCTGTGTACCAATCACAGTGGACCGATCACAACCAAAACGGGACGTCCTCATCTAGACATCATACAGAGTCATCCTACCAAGTTACAATGAAATCCCTCCATATTAAATATGACCTGTCGATTGTGCTAAAGTTTTTGGGTTTCAGGCTTGGGCAGCCATCACAGTTGACAGATCATGACCAAAAGGAGATGTTCCCATCTAGATGTTATACAGAGTCAACCTTCCAAGTTACCATGAAATTCATTCATAAATAAGACCTGTAGACTGTGCTAAAGGTTTTCGGGTTTTGGGCTCGGGCAGCCAGCACAGTTGACTGATCATGACAAAAAGGAGACGTTCTCATCTAGACATGACCTCAAACCTGCATATGAAATTTTGTGACAAAGTGTAAGAACTACAGGGTGTAGCCTGTGCTAAAGGAAAATGTGAACAGACTCACAGACTAACAGACTTCCACATGTGTGTGATGGCAATAGCTTATCTTGACTTTGTCAAGTTAAGCTAAAAAATAGCCTGAAAAACATAAGATCTACTTTGTGGGGCCTAAAAACAATACTTTGAATTGCACTCCTTTTTAAAATTACTGGTGTACTGTTTGGAAATAAACAATAATCTTATGCAAAGCCATCTGTGATTTTCAGTTGCTACTTCAAATTCTGGTTAATTACTTATTCATTGGTTTAACATGTCAAGACACCAGATTGGAGAATCATGGTTTCAATTTTTCTCTGAAGTGTGTAAATTTCAGCAGGACACTTTACTGTTCATGCTGGTTTACAAAGTAGTATGAATGCGTATTAAGAGAAGCTAGTAACTTCACCTGTGATTAGCTGATAACCCATCCAGCAAGTGTTAAGAATTCTTATTCACTTGCTTTCACAGAAACTGGGAATGCACAATATGGAGAATGGATTAGGCCTAAAAAAATAAAAAATCTGTTTCTCAGGCCCTCCCGCATGGTCATTTTGGCTGCCGCATGCTCTCTTTTTATAACCAATGTAATCTTTAAAAAAAAAAAATTAAATAGTTTATGTCTGATATTTTACCCAAGTTAAAAAAATTGATAAATTTGTCCCTTGAGTGCAAGAAAGCTTTGCAATGCTCTCAAGGGATGAAATACACCACCATCCATGCTATTCCATAGATTATGAGGCCAAAAACATAAACCAAGAACATGAACTTTTGATGGCAAAGAAATAATTACAGAAATAAAAAATAAAATAAAAAACAGCTCGCCCGCATGCAATTTTACAAATAATGGCCTGAGAAACAGAAGATCTACTTTGTATGGCCTTATATGCCCATTTACACTATGTTTGGCTTTTGTTTTTTGGGGTTCATAACTCAAGAAATAGACAGAAACAAACGATCATTCCTTATAATTAAACTTGAGGTTTGTGGGTTATTTTGACCGGCCATTGTTTATGTTTGATTTGGGTAAAATGATGAACGCAGATGATCACCTATTGTGTATAAGCAAATTGAACATGGAATAAAAAGCATGATACGGATTTCATTGTTTCTTACATTTTATTTTGAAAGTCTTTTTAATCTAATATATAAATGCGAATGTCTGTATCTATATCTCTCTCCATCTCTCTATCTTTGTTCCGGGTGAACTCTTCCGTTTCAGGACCGATCGATCTCAAATTTTGTACACGGGGGTAATTCAGCCCTGTGAGTAACATGGGATGGGTGCCTTGCCCGTGCGGGGTGACCTTGACCATGAAGTTGATGACCTTGACCTTTTATTTCGAAAACAGCTGGGCTGATCGGGCTAAAATTTCATATGAGCAGGTATATTGACTCATCGATCATTTTGACTTTATCGGGGTGACCTTGACCTTGAAATTGGTGCCCATGACCTTTTATTTCAAAAACAGTTGGGCCGATCAGGCTAAAATTTCATATGTGTGGGTATATTGACTTTATCGGGTTGTGGGGTGACCTTGACCTTGAAATTGGTGACTCTGACCTTCTATCGATCATATCTGAGGGTATATTGATATAATCATCTTCTCCTGTGCAACGCCGGGTATTCACCCGCTAGTATGAGATAAATATGAATTACTTTTCATGCTGAAACAATAGGAGTATGCAGAGGTTCTTTTCCATTCACACTGTGCAACGTAATTTTCAAGACAGATATTGGGGGCGTGGTTTAGGGCGGGCTTAAATGCATTTTTTTTTCAGTTCATTCAAACAAAAGAAATACTCTTGCCAATCACTTTGCCTGAAAATGTATGAACAGAAAAAAGGTTTAATTATACCCAAAACATTTAGAGTAGAGTTTCACAGATAATAACTAAAGTTCTGTGAAAAAGCAAAAAGAAGCAAAAGCAAATTTTCAGCCAATCGAACTTGTTCAAGTTATAGCACTAACAAGGTGAAAACGGGCAAAAATTAACTAATTAAGGGCCATAACTCCACTCAGTATGGCAGAACCATACCAATTTTTGAACTCATTCTTGACATTGTTAAGAAAGTCTCACATACCAAATATCCACCATATCCATTGATATTTGTTCAAGTAACCTTATCATTTGTTTAAGTCATCATGCAAATGAGAAAGGTGGCACCTGACCGCATGCACATCAATTTCGTCAGACTATAGATCAAGTTTTTTTTAAAAACTCGACCAAACATTTGGCTGGTACTTTTTGTGAACAGCAGTGACAAACTGTTGGCTAACATAACAAGTAAAGCTGGTCTGTGTTGTTCACAAAAAAACATCAGCCAATTTTTTTCTCCCATTTTTGCCTCCAAACCACAGCTTTTGACCTCTCACTTGAACCACACTTGTTGAGGTCATTCCAGTGAGGGATCATAGGCTATGTTTTTGTGATAAAAAAAATAAAAATATTTAGTTATTCAGGAAAAGTTTTCTGCAAATGTCGTCTGCTATTTTCATTAATAAGACAGTTAATGAAAAATAAAAGATGACTCAATTTTACTCTGAAACCAACTCAAAGAGCTAGCTGATGGTGATTATGTGATAAATTCAGTTACGTAACTCAAAATGTGAAATATTCTGGAATGGAACCAACTGAGGATATGTGCTGGTGCCATTTCTGGAACCTGTACAGGACCTGTATTAGTTCCAGAAACAGAACCTTCTTGCAAACTCTTTGTCTACCATCAGGTCTCTTGTAAGGCAGGAGACGTGATGAGAGAGGGGTTCAAAGAATGATCTGTGATGGAAAGAATGACAAGATAACAGGCAACTGGGGAACAAACCAAGGAAAGACTTCGATCATTGTAAGATTTTGAAAACAACTTAAAGATTTGAGACAACCTTGGCAAGCCAAATTACATCAAACTGAATCATTGAGACAATTTCAAATTAAATCAAACAGGAGACTTGATGAGAGAAGAGTTCAAGGAATGGTCGGTCTGTCATGGATATAATGACAAGTTAACAGGCAAGTGGGGAACAAACCAAGAGAAGACTACGACTGCTGTAAGCTTTTGAAACAACTTGAAGATTTGAGATAATCCTGGCAACCCAAATCACATAAAATTGGATCATTGAGACAATTTCAAATTAAATCAGATCTCAAAACTGTACAGGGCCACAACAAAGTCCTATTATTATTCTATGACAGGGCTTGTGTACCCAGTAATCAAGCACAGGGTTCCTGCTGGCAAGGAATGAAAAAATTCAAGAATATTAATTCAAGGCCTTTCTTGACATTTTTTAATGCCCAACAATAGCCAAATTCAAGGTTTTCCAAGGCCCCACCTTCACGTGTCCTAACAAGAGCAACGCGAAGCATGGCATATGCCCCCTCCTGCAATACCAAGGGTAGCATTATGCCATCAAAAGCATGACATGTGCCTGCAGCAATCTGTACTAATATAAACAAGCATGGTAAAAATTATTTGAATTCAACATATGATGACTGAGCTAGAGCAACAAATATGTTGGACGGACACATTTTTCAATAATAATCCCCCAAGTTAAACAAGGGAAAATAACTCTGTATATGTTTATGCGAAGATGTTAATTTTTCTGTAGGATCCATTCCCCCATGTTGACGAACAAGCATGGCAAACAAAAATTATTTGAATCCAACAAATAATGACAGAGCAGCAAATATGTTAGATGGACACATTTGCATTACGCACAAATGTATGCAGCTCTCCACAAGATAACCCTCCGACCAAGTCGGGGGCATAACTAGAAACCCTCCAGTCATTACACTCCTCCTCCCACTTCCCTTCAAGGGAAGTGAAAGGAGGGAGTAATCGAAGAATCCAAGTTAGGATTTCGTCTTCACAAAACTATGGTTTATTTATTTTATTTTATTTATTATTTATTTACTGGTGTTTAAGGTCACATATTTATGCACATTGGCTAATCATGACCATGGCAGTTTTACAGGTGGAGAAAGCCGGAGTACTGTCAGCTCCCCAACATATCAACTCCACACAAGCAGGGTTAGCATTGGCTGAAGACAGGTGCACCATCAACGTACAGTACACCTTAGTACACAATGCCACCGTGCCCCCATGTGGGCAATGCGGGTGAAGTGTCTTGCCCAAGGACACAAAGCAGTTGCTGCAGTGGGGATTCGAACCTAGGACCTCTGGGTTTGCAGCCAGCACCTCTACCTACTGAGCCATCATGCCCCCAACTATGGTTTATAAAACTAGATGGTCATGATAACACACTCCAGCAACATTGTTATTTCGTGAATATTCAAGGCCCATCAAGGCCTCCTGACCAATTTTCCAGGATTTCAAGGCCCTGAGTGGTCTGGTCAAATTCAGGATCATTTCCTTGAATCCAAGCCCCCACTAGAACCTGAAGCGCTACATCACCTCTCAGGGTGCATATTGTAAATGGCATCGGTGAAATATATATTCATTCCCAATAGGAAGATAGAATTTTTTTTATAGTTAATTATTCTACAAATGATCAATGAATGCACTGTACCAACTTAGCCAATCCTATTCTATATATCTAACTAAAAAAGCAATCAGCTTTCATTTATGTATCTCATTTTTCTGAATCACTTCAAAAGAACAATTTTTGTGTGTTACTTGTTAAATTTATATAATTTAGTAAACAGGACATGTTGGCCACCCAAAGAGCAGAAAATCAAACCTAATTTAAGAAGTAAGGAGTTATGAGAAATGATAAGCTTGGGAAATTGCAACAAAAAAACTTAAATGCTTATAAAACTGCCTTCCTGTATATTTCAGGCTTGGCAATTTCAGGAGAGCGATTTTTTAGCTCTCCTTACTGCCCTCCTGAAAGAATTAAGGAGAGCGAAAAATTGCCCTCCTAAATAGTTTGGTCAGGGATGACTGAGATTACATGTATTATGCTCACATTAAATTTTTGTTGTAAAGCAAAAATGTAATTTAACTTCGAAGTCACATAACATCACGTCATTTCATTTTGAAAGTGGTTTAGTGGTACAAGGTAATGGCTGCAACAATACCTAAACACAGTTGCAATCATTTGAAGCAAAATGGGTCACAGCAATATTTTTTTTCTGTCAGTTTCAAGTTCAACAACTGACATCACAGTTTGAGGGGTAATTATTCAAGGAATATTGACACTATATAATATACTACCATAACTACTATCCTGACACTTGAAGCACTTGCACCAGGATGTGACTGTAGATTCAAGCAGACCTGTTGTCCACGAAAGTCATACGCCTACCACTACCACCTTCAACCCCCAAGGGGGGTTGAAGGTGGTAGTGGTAGGCGTATGACTTTCTTGGTCAACAGGTCTGGGTACACACACAGGTCTTGTCAAGAGTGTGTTCGGTTGTTGAGTGAGACATCTAGATGTCTAAGAGATTTCGCTTTACCTTAGTAAAGTTAATAAATTCACTGATGTAGTCTGTTGGTTTCAGTTTCAATGAGTTCGTTCAACTGGATACTTAAAATGCCGTGTAAAGCTAATTGCTCTCTTAAGCTGATTGAGGAGAGCGATGTTTTGCCCTCCTGCATTTTTCAGAATGCCAGGCCTGATATTTTCATGTAGTATGTGATGTGGCAGTTAACAATTTGTATAACCAGAGAGTTTGCCAAACCCTGTGCACTACACAGGGTTAGTCACACTTTCTGGAAATAAAAAAAATTAATTATCAATTGAGTAACTAAGCCTCTAATTTTGAGGCTGTTGTAACAATTATTTTCGTATGCATAGATGCAACAATGATTGCAGAAGAAAGTTAGGCCTAAAAAAATAAAAAATCTGTTTCTCAGGTCCTCCCGCATGGTCCTTTTGGTTGCTGCATGCTCTCTTTTTATAACCAATTTAAACTTAAAAAAAATTAAAATTAAATGGTTTATGTCTGATATTTTACCCAAGTTAAAAAAATTGATGAATTTGTCCCTTGAGTGCAAGAAGGCTTTGCTATGCTTTAGCATTGCAAAGCCTTCTTGCACTCAAGGGATGAAATACACCACCACCCATGCTATTCTGTAGATTATGAAGCCTAAAACTTGAAACAAGAACATGAACTTTTGATGGCAAAGAAGTAATTATTGAAATAAAAAATAAAATAAAAAAACGCTCGCCCGCATGCAATTTCACAAATAATGGCCTGAGAAACAGAAAATCTACTTTGTGTGGCCTTAATGTTTACTTTTTAATCTCATCTACCATTCTAATATCATCTACCATTTTAATCTCAAGAAAACCATTCAAAAATTAGCTAACTTTGGTTGCTTTTTCCTATCATTTTGGAAAGGGTTAATTCCAAACACTTTGTTTTGCTATAAGTAGAGATGCTTAATGAACAAATCCGCTGCTGTAAGTTATGCTTTGGGGCTTAACCCACCATATGCTTTGGCCACTTAAAGAATAGTACTGTCCAAAAAAATCTGATTTTCAGTGAATTTTGCAAACATCTGTACTCATTTGCTCTAATTGCAAGGTTGTAACAATTATTTTGGTATAGATAATTGCAGAAGAAAGTTACTGTTTAATTTTTAATCGAGGGCATGGTGGCTCAGTGGGTAGAGGTGCAGGCTGCAAGCCGAGAGGCCCTTGGTTCGAATCCCACCTGCGGCAACCGTGTTGTGTCCTTGTGCAAGACACTTCAACCCCATTGCCCACGTGGGGGCACGGTGGCATTGTGTACTAAGGAGTACTGCACGTCGATGGTGCACCTGTCTTCAACCAATGCTAACCCTGCTTGTGTGGTGTTGATATGTTGGGGAGCTGACAGTTGCTTGCCATTGCTCGGTGGTTCTCTCCGGGTACTCTGGCTTCCTCCACCCATAAAACTGTCATGGTCATGATTAGCAGAAGAAGTATGTGACCTTAACCACCAACAAATAAATAAATAATTTTTAATCTCAGATTTAACCCTCAAGCACAAAGAGGGTGAGAATATGAGTAACGTATGAAAATGCCAAAATTAGCCAACTTTGAATGCTTTTTGTCTATCACTTTGGAAATGGTAAATTTCAAACACTTTGCTTTGCTATATGTAGTCTGCATTTTCACATTGGAAAGTTGGGAAAGCCCGTAATTTGTTCAACAAATTACAATTTTCTATTTTAGTTTTGTAATTATTTCTTTGCCATCAAAAAGTCATGTTCTTGGTTTGTTTTATGTTTCAGGCCTCAAAATCTACAGAATAGCATGGGTGGTGGTGTATTTCGTCCCTTGAGTGCAAGAAGTCTTTGCAATGCTAAAGCATTGCAAAGCCTTGTTGCACTCGAGAGACAAATTCATCAATTTTATTTACGTGGGTAAAATATCAGACATAAACCATTTAATTTTTATTTTTTCAAGTTTGCATTAGTTATAAATAAAAGAGCATGCGCCAACCAAAAGGACCATGTGGGAGGGCCAAAGAAACAGATTTTCAACTTTTTTAGGCCTTATGGTCTCTCATTTTTTTTAGTGAATTCCAAAAATGGAAACATTCAATTTTCAATTAATAACTTGTTTTATGAAATAAAAAATCCACCAATACATGTCGCTTCAATAAACGTACCTTGTGAATTCATCTTCAAGTAATGCTGGATCTGGTGTGTAGAACTTTACTAAAAACATTAGCGGTGTATCCAGAGTTGGCAGCTGTTTGATGACTTGTTTCTCTCGATCTAACCAACACTGAAATTTGAAGAAAAATTTATTGAGATTTTATGTTTGTCAATGTTATCAACTTCCACAGTAACTACACTTTATCACATTATTTACCAGGCCTGGCATTCTTTAGGAGTGCAGGAGTGCTGCACGCCTACTGCATGCCTAGAAAAAATTGAGGGCAATTTTTTGCACTCTTGATTTTCTGGAATGCCAGACCTGTTTAGGACCGCCTTTAAAATCTATTATCATTTGTCAATGTTGGATTGATTCGCAATAATTCATGACCCATTCTGTCGCATTTTGATACATTTTGAGTGTAGAAGACAGTCTCATAAGAATTGAATGCAACATTTTTAATAATGAGAAGATGGGTGTGCCAATTTTTCCACTATGTATCTGAAGGTAGTACAATTTTTCAGTCACAATAGTAATACCTGTACCTTGAAGTGAATATACAATACAAAAAGAGTGTATTGTCAATAAATCACTTGTGTAGTGATGATTTCTCTCAAGCAATAAAATGCCAATTAGATGCAAAGCGTCATTAGCATAAGCAAAGTTTCAGCCAATGGACCTCCAGGTTAAACCCAGAGGTCCATTAGTTGAAACTTGGCCTGTGCTTCTCTTGTTTCTGTATGAAATTAGAGAGTAGTACCGTGGGTGATTCCTCCACTCCATGGGTGACTGGGTGACAGTCCACCCTCCATGTACTGTAACCAAAACAGCATACAAGTATATGTATTGAAAATTCCAGGTGCAATTACACTCCCAAATAATCTGAGGAGGGCAATAGTTTTTACTCTTTGATTTTCTAGACTGCCAGGCCTGATTTACAGTATCAAGCTATTTATTTTTTGGATTTAATGACACATTCAAAAGAGAGGATCATATCACTCAGCACAATGTAGAGTCAAGTTAAGGCAAACCTTTATATATCTGTTTCCCAATTTAGAGGACTCCCACTTCTAGCACTGGTAACAGGAGACCTATTAGTGGAGAAAAACTCCTCTACTACAGTGAGAAAGCACTGCTCCACTTCTAGGTTCTCCCACAGGGAGGGTGAATAAGTTTCTACTGATCTAACAAGTTCTGTTATAGGCTTACGCCCAACTGCTGAGGTGGAGAAAGTGGAATCATTACCTAATATGGAGACAATATGATAGGCTAAATTAACCCTTCGGATAATGTAACGACCATAACAGGCCTGCACTCTTCACAAAAATTGTCCTTTACATTTCCTTAAATTTCTGCTTCAAAAGCATTGGTTTGTGTATTTATTTATTTATTGGTGTTACCTAAAGGTCACATATTTCTACACAATGGCTAATCATGACTGCAAAATGGATACTGCCCCTAACCCTACAGGCATGTTCGAAGTAGCCTTAAAGGTATTGTGGGACATAAAAATTTTCTATGTCGAAAGAGTAAAAAAGGGCCAAAACTCTGGGGAAAATTATTGGACAGAACCCGTTCCTTGCGTATATCTGTTCCCCCCGTGGAGGTCTATCAGCATACCAAAGGAGATCCAAATACGACCAATGGCTTTGAAGTTACAATGCAAAACATTTGTATGGACAGATGGACAAAAGGAAAAAAGGGGCATAACTTGGAGAATGAAAGTGTCAATGACACTGTAGCTGAACTTGTGTGTTGTATTTGATGAAAAGGATAATGTTCAATGTTTATGAAAGGATTATGAAATAAGACAAGAATTGTGATAATTGGGAATATGTTCATTTCTGGTCCCTGTATGCTATGTTTTTGATAAAAATAATATGAGGTGTACACTGTAATAAAGAGCTGAGGGGTGGGTTAATATGACCTCACAGTTAATGTACGTGGTTAACGTATATTAACGAAAGTTACCAAGTTACAGTGAAATTATTCCAAAACGAGTCATCCTATCAAGTTACATTGAAATCCCTTCATAAATATGGCCTGTAGACTGTGCTAAAGGTTTTTGGGCTTCAGGCCCCTGTAGCCATCAGTTTCCCAATTGCGTCCAAAGGTGACGTTCTCATCTAGACATTATATGAAGTCAACCTACCAAGTTACAATGAAATCCCTTCATAAATATGACCTGTAGACTGTGCTAAAGGTTTTTGGGCTTTGGGCTCGGGCAGCCATCATGGTTGAATGATCGCGACCAAAAGGGGACGTTCTCATCTAGACATTATTTGGAGTCATTCCACCAAGCTACAATGAAATCCCTTCATAATTATGACCAGTAGACTGTTCTAAAGGTTTTCGGGCTTCGGGCCCCTGTAGCCGTCACAGTTGTCCAATCGTGTCCAGAAGGGGACGTTCTCATCTAGACATTATATGAAGTCAACCTACCAAGTTACAATGAAATCCCTTCATAAATATGACCTGTAGACAGTGCTAAAGGTTTTCAGGCTCGGGCAGCCCTCCTGGTTGAATGATCGCAACCAAAGGGGACAATCTCATCTGGGCGTCATCTGGAGTGATCCTACTAAGTTACAATGAGATCCCTTTATAAATATGACCTGATGACAGTGCTCAAGGTTTTCGGGCTTCGGGCACCTGTAGCCATCACAGTTGACCAATCGCGACCAAAAGGGGATGTCATCATCTAGGCATTATATGGAGTCAACCTAACAGGTTACAATGAAATCCTTCCATAAATATGACCTTTTGCCTATGCTAAAGGTTTTTGGGCTCGGGCACCCATCAAGGCTGAATGATCACGATCAAAATGGGACGTTCTCATCTAGACACTATTTGGAGTCATCCTACCAGGTTACAATGAAATCCCTTCATAAATATGACCTGTAGACTGTGCTAAAGGTTTTCGGGCTTTGGGCCCCTGTAGCCGTCACAGTTGCCCAATCACGTCCAAAAGGGGACCTTCTCATCCAGACAATATATGAAGTCAACCCTCCAAGTTACAATGAAATTCCTCAATAAATATGACCTGTAGACTGTGCTAAAGGTTTTCGGGTTTTGGGCTCGAGCAGTCGTCATGGTTGGCAAATCATGCCCAAATGGGGAAATCCTCATCTAGACATCATAAGAAGTCATCCTACCAAGTTACAATGAAATCCCACCATATTAAACATGATCTGCAGACTGTGCAAAAAGTTTTGGGGTTTCGGGCTTGGGCAGCCATCACGGTTGACAGATCATGCCCAAAAGGGGATGTTCTCATCTAGACATTATACAGAGGCATCCTACCAAGTTACAATGAAATCCCTTCATAAATACGACCTGTAGACTGTGCTAATGGTTTTCGGGTTTTGGGCTCGGGCAGCCATACCGGTTGTCCGATCGTGACCAAAAGGGGACGTTCTCATCTAGACATGACCCCAAACCTGCATATGAAATTTCGTGACGATCAGACAAGAACTGCGGGGTGTAGCCCGTGCTAAAGGAAAATGTGAACAGACTCACAGACTCACAGACTAACAGACTTCCGCACGCGTGATAGCAATAGCTTATGTTGACTATGTCAAGTTAAGCTAAAAATCAATGGACAGAACCCGTTCCTTGTGCATATCTGTTCCTCCATGCAGGTCTATCAGCATACCAAAGAAAATCCAAATCCGAACGATGGCTTTGGAATTACCATGAATGAAATTGTCAATGACACTGTAGCTCAACTTGACAAACTTGAACTTGGTAAGTTATAAATGAAATGGCAAAATTGAAGATCATTGGTACCAATGTTATTTTTTTTGCCAGTGGCAACATTTTTTGACAGAAACCCGAAGAAAATCGATAGCTCCCACCTAGAGGCCTCCCCAAAAAAGCATACCAGGTTTCAAAGCAATCTGATCATAAATGTGTCCTGTAGGGTGTGCCAAAGGGAAATATTGAGGTCTGACTAAACTAAGTTCTACGAACATTGGCCGTGGCAACATTTTTTGCCAGAAATTGAAGAAAATCGATAGCTCCCATCTAGAGGTCACCCTAAATAAGCGTACCAGGTTTCAAAGCAATCAAATCATAAATGTGCCCTGTAGGGTGTGCCAAAGGGAAATATTGTGGTTTGACTAAACTAAGTTCTAAGAACGTTGGCCGCGGCAACATTTTTTGACGGAAATTGAAGAAAATCGATAGCTCCCATCTAGAGGTCACCCCAAACATGCATACCAAGTTTCAAAGTAATCTGATCATAAATGCGACCTGAGAGGTGTGCCAAAGGAAATTGTGGACATACATACTAACGTACTAATGTACGGACGAGAAGTGATGGCAATAGCTCAGCTTGACTTTGTCAAGTTGAGCTGAAAATGTTTGTACAGACAGACGGAGGACTTCACTAGATACCCCCGAATCCTCTTTCGGAGGTCGGGGGCATAATAAAGTCAAGTCCAGCCAATCGTTTGCACCCATGTTGCCAATTTTAGAGGACTCCCACCATAGGCATTGGTTACAGGGTCCTATCTGAACACTAAAACAGGATTCCCACTGGGAAAAAGCATTGATTATGACCCCTTATTCGAATGAGCTAATAAGGGGTCATAAGCTGTTTTTGAGGAAAAAAATTTAAAATTTTAGGTTGCTCAAGACTTTCTATTGCCAGTGTCATCTTCTTGTCATGTTATGTAAATGGTTAAATCCTGCATACTGGTGATGGATATTCCTGCACCAGAAAGAAATAATCTCTCGCCATTAAAATAAGTAAAATATAATTATGCTTAGATCTTAGAAGCCGGGGAATTAGAACGATTTATTTATTTATTGGTGTTTAAGGTCACATATTTCTGCACAATGGCTAATCATGACCTCGACAGTTTTACAGGTGGAGGAAGCTGGAGTACCCAGAGAGAACCACCGAGCCACAGCAAGCAACTGTCAGCTCCCCAACATACTAACTCCACACAAGAAGGGTTAGCATTGGTTGAAGACAGGTGCACCATCTACGTGCTGTACGCCTCAGTACACAACGTCACCATGCTCCCACGTGGGCACTGTGGGTGAAGTGTCTTGCCCAAGGACACAACGCGTTTGCCGCAGGTGGGATTCGAACCGAGGACTCTTGGCTTGCAGTCTGCACTTCTACCTACTGAGACTAGAAGCACCTGCTCAGTGTTTAATTCTCCCCCAGCCAAAGATATCCGAACCGTCACAGCCTGATTACCTGCTGTATTACATCACGCACAAGAAAATTCAACTTCCAGCTTCTAAGAGTTAACCACATATGTTGTAAATTGTGTCAATTTTTTAACCAATGATTTCTTGAGTCAAATTTTCATGGATTTTCATCAAACCTTGTCACGGCTGGTTCAGAGCAACCATGACTAGATTTGGAGAAAAGCATTTTAAAATTACACAACGGGTTAAGAGTTAATAGTGAATTAGTTGCCCTTTGTTTTTGTTTCAGTTCCGTTCATGTTTGGATGCCTACACCTCATATAATAGATTGAAAATTGACCTGAAAAAGCCATCAGCTAAGCAGGGCAGGAATTGATTGGGACACCTAACTGCCCAGGCACACAATCTTATATTTTCCACCACTCAGACCTTTAAGTTCCCCCAAAGTTAAACGTTGTGCCCAAATTACCAAAATTGTGGCAAAAAAATCTTCACTGAATAAAGATGCAAGCAAGCTTCACCCGCAACATCTTTCATAAGAAATGGTAATCTAAACACCAAAAACAATTTATTTATTGGATGTTTAAGGTCACATATTTCTGCACAATGGCTAATCATGACCGCAACATGGATATAAAATCAAGTCCAGCCAATTGTTTATACCCATGTTCATTTAGAGGACTTCCACCACAGGCATTAGTGACTGGGTCATATTTTACCAGTAAAACAGAGCATGTTTACAAAAGTAAACAAGCACTATTTCACTTCCCAGGGTTCCCACAGGGAAACAAAAGCAGTAAAACACCATGAGGATGCAACTCTTCCACATATTTCCGGTGCGTGAATCACTTTCAATGATTCACGCTCTGGATATATATACAGAAGGACAACTTTACGATAATGTTTCATACTCCTCTTACATCGCTACCCTAAGACCTGCATTTATTTATTGGTGTTTTAGGTCACATATTTCTGAACAATGGCTAATCGTGATCGCAACATCGATATACGGTCAAGTCCAGCCAATTGTTTATACCCATGTTGCCCATTTTTAGAGGACTTCCACCACAGGCATCGGTGACCAGGTCCTATTTTAACAGTAAAACAGAGCGTGTTTAACACAGTAAACAAGCATTGCCCCACTTCCAGTAGTAGTGAGACTGCCATGATGCAAAAACATATCATACCATGATATGAAAAAACCTTAGGTGCAAAGCTCAACGAGCTCATTCCAATGAG
The DNA here is from genome assembly GCA_031216915.1 of Pictodentalium vernedei. Lineage (NCBI taxonomy): Eukaryota > Metazoa > Mollusca > Scaphopoda > Dentaliida > Dentaliidae > Pictodentalium > Pictodentalium vernedei. Next base: position 72,369,730 of record CM062290.1, on the reverse strand, counting down.
GTGTCATAACCAATTTTTTTGAGACAAAAAATGAAAAAAATAATGAAAATTAATTAGCGATTTTTGAGAATAGCGCTGACCAGTTTTGGCCGTTACGTTGGGTAAAGGGTTAACAATAGTCATCAAATTTTTTATCACTGCTGAACTTGAGTTGTACCTGAAACCATGCAGGTGCTAATGCATAAAATTATCTCCCAAGTACTAATTGTTATGTTCCGATGTAATTATTTAAATGTCTGAAGCTGGACATTGGTCAATAACGAGCACACTTTGACCTGCTTAATGATAGTGATTTCTGAATAATAGTGATGGTCAGGATATTTGATTGGAAATAATAATAGTGGTGGCATTTTCTCTCTATTCCTCACAACAAAATAATAGTGATTGCTGGGATTAATAATGGTGTCAACACTATACTTAGGCAGTGGGAATAGTTGATGAGTGATTCGGCCATCAGAGGCAGTGGAGGTGTCAATTTCCAATTCCTCGCTGAAGTACTCATAGCTATCACATTATTATTGTACTGTTTCAGCTTTTTGTCGGGTGTATTCTATTTTTTTAGGTAAGTGTGTAGTATGTGTTGTAAGTGTGTATATTCAGTGCCTGTTTACTTACTGTATGTTAACTGGCTGAGTGGTGGAAGCCACTATCATGGCTATACTTATTTATTTATTTATTTATTGATGGTGAAGGTCACATATTTCTGCACAGTGGCTGATCATGACCACAACAGTTTTACTGGTGGAGAAAGCCGGAGTACCTGGAGAGAACCACCGAGTAATGGCGAGCAACTGTCAGCTCCCCAGCATACTAACTCCACACAAGCAGGTTTAGCATTGGTTGAAGACAAGTGCACCATCGACGTGCAGTGCGCCTTAGTACACAATGCCACCGTGCCCCCACATGGGCAATGGGGGTGAAGTGTCTTGCCCAAGGACACAACACGGTTGCCGGAGGTGGGATTCGAACTGAGGACCTCTCGACTTGCAGTCTGCACCTCTACCTCCTGAGCCACCGTGCCCCCATAGCTTTACTGAACAGTGCTGAAAGCCACTCAAGGGGCTTGAGGTCTCTGTAAATTGTTGGGCACTATTTTCTTGAAAATAATAGAAAGTGTACGGAAATGAAATATTTTGTTATGGGCCAATGGGAACTATCCAATGAATAAAAACAAAATATTTGAAATATTAAAAATTTAAAGCAAAAACAGACAACTGTTTGAGTGAACTTTTCCAGAAACTAAAAAAAATGTCCTATTTCAGAACAACATTTGAAAAAGATTTACTACATTACCAGTTTAACCCTCGGCACTCTGATGTTAAAATGGCAAAGTTTTCAGCAGCAAATATTCCCTGTAATGCAATTTGATATTTTACCAAATATATCTTGTTTGACAGAGGTCAGTGAGCTCTGTCAAACAAGGTATAATTGGTTAAATTCATAGTTAAATTAATTTGACTCGTATTCACCTTGAAGTGATGCTTTGAAAGCCGCCATTTTGATGGATACCTTGAAAGTGAAAATTTCTATATCTTCACAGTGGGAGATACGATTTCTATCTTTCTGCAATTCTTTTGACAATTTATCGTTTAGCATATAATAAAATATAATAAAATGCACAACCCTTAAATCAAATTAGTCCCAAAAAGTTGCCAAGTCCAACTGCAAAAACATTGGGAATTTATTTTATGTTGTATTATTCTGCCTTAACTCTTTAGCAAACGAATCGCCCGCATGCGCCAGCGTAATTTGCAAATTGAGCAGATGAAAAAAATTAATTTTTCAAAGTTTTTCAACAAAACCATATTATGTGACCCTCTCATTGGAACGAGCTCATCGAGCTCGTTCCAATGAGGGGTCACATGGTATGGTTTTGTTGAATATTTTTGAAAAATTAAAAAAATAGGAATTAAAATAATAAATTTTGATATTCTGTACGTTGGGTAAAGGATTAACCTGCAGTTCGTAAGCATATTTATAATTGATGCAACCCCCATATAACCTAACTGATTATTCGCTCATCACATTATTTTCAGGCCTGTTTGAGGAGCATAATCCAATGGGAACATCGAAATTTGTCTGGGAAGATAATGACACTAACATGAATTGCTTCCAAAATTGTTGGGCAGCTATGGCGAGAAGGTGGAGGGTTAAAAAGTTATTTTTTTATCATCACTTTTTTATAGTTATTTTTTTTATAATATACTATCCATGAAATTCAAAAACAACACACCCCATGAAGTATGTTTGATGATAATAATATCTGATTTTTCACAGGTAGCTTGTTGTATTAAAACTCTCCAGTGACAAGTCCAAGATTATACTTGACAGAAACATTGACACAGATAATCCTAAAGTGTAAAATATTCCCCCTCTCAACATGAAATTAATTTCCTGAGTTCTACATTTAGCTACTGCCAATTTACTGGAGGTTAAAAAAAATTCAAAAAGACAAAACAAGAATACAGTATTGGCTGTAAAAGTTGTAGAATGAGCATTGATAACATTTTTATCCTTCTGGGTATCAGACCAAGCCTTAGTTTCTAGAGAGGCTCTCTCAAGAGTCTTATCTGAACTGATAAAATCCACAAAGAAAAAAAACAGAATTTTTCTTAGGGTTATCATAAAAGTTGGGAGCAAGGTGGCATTGGACTTCGAACCAAAAGGTCCATGGTTCGAGTCTGACCACTGTATTGTGTCGTTGGGCAAGTTCCTTCATCCTGGGGGCACAGGGTTGTGCTGTTTCCCCGAAGAGCACTGCATGTAGATGGTGCACTTGCCTTCAACAAATGCTAACCCTGTTTGTTCAGAGTTAGTATGTTGGGGGGTTGGACAGTTGCTTACTGCTGCTCAGTGGTTCTCTCATCCAATATGAAATTAACTCACACCATATATACCATATTAGGCCACCAACAAACTGTGTAACTAAAAATATTTAGTTATTCAAAAAATTGTTTTTCAACTGGCACCTTCTATTTGAGTTAGGTAAAGGGTCAACATTGATGAAGACCTTTAATGTAGAAAACTCAATGAGCTGGTTCCAATAAGCAGGTGCATACACCTAATCAGAAAAAGAATTCCATGACTTTACCGGTATCAATAAATTTCCATGACTATTTATAATGTTTGATTGGAAATAATGAAGAAGTCAATAACTTGAAAACTACATCCAGAACATGGAGTGCTTAACTGGTAGAGTGCTGGAAGCCCATATTTGGGCTTTACTCTGAAGTGCAGATGCACCACAAAAGAGGCATCATATTCTGCAGATGTGCTTCATATTATCTGTGAAGTTAAATAATTTTATCTGTTAGGATTTGCTTTGTTAAAATATATGGGAGAGTGATTGTAGGCACTCTCCCATAAATTGTAACCATGCAAGCCAGACACATAAACAAATTTTGATGACCAAAAATAGTTTCGCACTCTACCCATTAATAGCAGTTAAACTGATAGGATACACAACTTTTACAAAAAGGGCGGTGCAGCCAAAATCAATCAAACATATGCGTATTTCTTTCTCCCTTTTCATGCTTCACAAATGTCGGGCCAGCAGCATACTGGTGGCCTGATTTGTGAACGTGGACAGGGTTGCTCAATTGTGATTGATTCATTTCGTATTGTGCGTTTTGGACACAGCTGTACTACGCACATGGTCTTCCTTTCATGTATTGTTCACACCTTTGACAACAGCTGGTCAAACGTGCAGTGATCCGCATCGTTACGGATTATTTTCTCATCCCTTTCTTCTAATTTCCTAGGGGTAATCATTGGTCAAGTGTGCATAGTATTATTGTGTAATTAGTCCAGTTAATTACAGGTGCACGTGCGAGAGATTCATCATTCTGCATTCGCAAAGCTCATTTCAGTGATGAAATTTTTACACCCACCCCCTGCCCCGTCATCCACCACAAGGGGTTCTTGTTACTTCTTATCATCTTATCATTGTTGCTCACCTAATTTGTGTATGAACTCAAGCCTTGTGCAAGGTGCTTTCATGTAACACACTGAGTAGGTATCATCCTGTCAGTGGATTTATCTCTGCGTTTATCCTGGACTCTACCAAAGATTTTTATTGGCTAGTATTTCTAGTCGGTATACCTGTGTTGTGCGTTTTCTTCCACACGAGGGACTACATGTTAAAAGAGAAAACTCAAAAAGACATCCAGTAATAGCTAGTTTCTGTAGCTGCTAGATTTTAGATTACATGTACTTTTATATTAATGCTTTGTTAATTGTTAGCACCGGCTACACTGCTTTCTATCACTTACTAAATAATAATAAAAAGGGCGGTGTAGCCTGAATCAATCAAACATATGCGTATTTCTTTCTCCCCGTCCATGCTTCACAAATAACTTTTTGAGTATAATACATGTTATTTTTGCTCAACTTCGACAGTCTACCTCCAGTGACTTTACAGTTGTTTCTATGCAAGTCTTGGCTGTCTGTATAGGCAGTCTACATCCAGTGACTTTACAGTTGTTTCTAGGCTAGTCTTGGCTGTCTGTATAGGCAGTCTACATCCAGTGACTTTACAGTTGTTTCTAGGCTAGTCTTGGCTGTCTGTATAGGCAGCCAATACTTGCCCAGAAACAACTTAAGCAATTTGGATGTGACTAACAACTTTACCCAATGAGTGCATGTTGGGCATTGACTTTGTTGCAGAAATAAGCGATTCATTCATTTATTGAGGTTTAATGATACTTTCAACAGCCAGGGTCACCTCTTTGCGGACAGTTTTACGGGTGGAGGAAGCCTGAGTATCTGGAGAGAACCACTGAGCAGTGGCAAGCAACTGTCAGATCCCCCCCAACGTACTAACTTCACACATACAGGGTTAATACTGGTAGAAGACAAGTGCACCACTGACATACAGTATGCCTTAGTACAGAGCGTCACCATTCTCCCACATGGGCAATCAGGCTTAAGTGCCTTGCTCAAAGACAAAACGCAATTACCCTGGCAGGGATCGAACTGTGAAGCTTTCGGTTTGAAGTACAATGCCGTAACCACTGAGCCACCTCCCAATAAGTGATTATTGTCAGATTTATTTATTTTCTTATTGGTGCTTAAGGTCACATACTTATGCACAATGGCTAATCGTGACCATGATTTATGGGTGGAGGAAGCCGGAGAGAACTACCGAGCATCGACAAGCAACTGTCAGTTCCTCAACATTCTAACTCTGTTCAAGCTCTGTTACAGCGGTTGAAGACATGTGCACCATCGACGTGCAGTACGCCTTAGTATACAGTGTCATCGTGCCCCCATGTAGGCAACCAGGATAAAGTGCCTTACTCAAGGACACATCATGGGTCATCCCGGACGGGGATCGAATCCGGACCTCTAGCATAGAAGTCCAACAGTCTACCATTGAGCCACCGTGCTCCCTAATTACTGTCAGAATTAGGCTCCTAAACACTATACATCAAGCAACTTGCACACAACTGAAACTTCCCACTTCAGAATTATTATAAGAAAAAAAATGAAAAGTTATATTGGATAAATTATGTATTTTTCTGTTTGCGAATCGCAGTTCAGTACAAGTCAAAATAAGGTGTCGGATAACCACAAAAACTATGTATTTTTCTCTTTCTACACTGATAAGACCAGAAGCTGATATCATTTTCTGGAAAGCTCTCACCGAGAGCTTTCTAGAAAATGGTGTCAGATTCTGGTCTTATCAGTGCAGGAGCAGCAGTATACTTAGTTTATTACAGTTATGCTACAACTTATTTTGACTTGTACAGTAGGTGATTTTTTCCACAAGTTTAAGATACTTCCTAGATATGGAAACTCCACTCCATGGGGAGTTTTAATAAGTATCCACTCACCATGTACCAAACATTTTATTGGCCAATATACCAACAAAGTTCAGTTTTATATTGCAATTCTTTGGCAAGATTCAAACTGTGCAAAATATAATCACCCACAAGGATCACAAGAGAATGAATGATGAATCAATTTCAAACATTTATAACATAATAAACAGTGAGATAAACAGAATTACCTGCAATCGGTCCTCATCAATAAATTGCAGATCAAAGTAATCTGATTCAAGCAGCTGTATATGTCTACATACTGCATCCCAGAGAACCCAACCAAGAGCCTTCACCTGCAAAGAAAGAAAAATAATAATGTAGAGATGAACTATTTATCCCATAAACGGCTGTTTATTCCAACAATAAAAGCTTTGGATAAAGTTTTGCTTTATACACCTAGTACAGTGGAACCCTGTTAATTGAATAGCCACTTTGACAATTAAAATTCTTCAATTAACAGAGGTATTCAATTAACAACAGGGATTGTGTTGTATTCTTGAGATATTTATTATTTATTTATTGGTGTTTAAGGTTACATACTTATGCACAATGGCTAATCGTGACCATGACAGTTTTACGGGTAGAGGAAGCCGGAGAGAACCACCGAGCATCGACAAGCAACTGTCAGCTCCTCAACATTTCAACTCTGTTCAAGCTCTGCTCAAGCAGGGTTACAGAGGTTGAAGACATCCGTACCATTTATTCTAGAGATAAACTTAGCATTTATTCTATTATATCTTGTTTGACAGAGCTTCATGAGTTCTGTCAAACAAGATATAATAGATTAAATGCCTGTACTGGATGTACTGTGACCAAATAGATCTATAAACAAAGGAAAATTAGGGAAAGGCAGGGTAATTTCTTGACAGGTTACCAGATTTTTTATTCAATTAACAAGAGTTTACTCTAAAATCTATATTCAATTAACAGGTAAAAGATGTACTAGAGGAATGGTGAATGGTTTTGTGTTGGAAAATTATATTCAATTAACAGGGTTATTCATTTAATAGATATTCAATTAAATGGGCTCCACTCTAGCAGCTGCTAGTAGAGTGATAAATTTCCCCTATAGGTATAACACTGAAGGAATTTATTTCTATAGTAGAGACGGACTTGTTGACCTCTGGCCTCTACCGCATTCATGTTGTCGTGACCTGTTTTATGCTTGTGGGAGAAATAATGAAGCGACATTTATCAAACACTGACCGTTGCTTAAATGTTTAGTTTTAGAATATATGACACATTTAAACTCTGCCTTTAAATAAAACAATGAAACAATTAATAAAGAAAACACAAATTAAATCAATTGAAACCCTGCATTAAAAAGCATACAAGTTCGATTGTGAAAGGCGGGGGCATGATGATTGATGTTTCAGTTTCCAAATTTGGAAAGTATAAATAAACAAATGCACATGTCGTCTGCTTTGTTCATAAAACTCAAGTTGAATCGATGATGAAAAAAACAACAATAAACAACGAAAATAAGAAAGATAAACATTGTTCATTTAATAAAGTACTTTTGCAAGTTTAGCTCATGTTTGTAGGGGAATTATTTTTAAACAGAAATGTATCAATGCGCCTTGTTTATTTTTGGCAAGTTTGCTTGTTAATCAAATTTGACCAATGTGCTCCTCAAGTCTCAGAGTGTTTTGTAGAGAGTAACAGCACGATTTCGCCACAACTACCTTGTAACAGATTTACGGGGTAAACAAAATAAACGTATGGTGTTTTCAAGTAAAAAAAATTATTCTACTGATAGAATTAAGAATAAAACTGACGAGCCTGTTTCATTCTTAACCCTTTACCCAATGTAACGGCCAACACCGGCCAGCGCTATTCACAAAAATCGCCAATTAATTTTCATTATTTTTTCATTTTTTGTCTCAAAAACATAGCTTATGACCCCCTCTTTGGAACGAGCTCGACGAGCTCGTTCCTAAGAGGGGTCATAACCTATGTTTTTGAGACAAATGAAAGTGTCAATGACACTGTAACCCAACTTGTCAAGACATGAATATGTATAGTATGTGACACAGCAATGACAAACATCTAGGTAATGACCTGATAACAAAGGTACATATGAAGTATTGTAATGGTCTGCACATAAATACTGACCGTTGCCTGTAACAAATGTATAGGTATTTATTTATTTATTATTATTTATTGGTGTTTAAGGTCACATACTTATGCACAATGGCTAATCATGTCCGTGACAGTTTTACGGGTGGTGGAAGCTGGAGTACCTGGAGAGAACCACCGAGCAACGACGAGCAGCTGTCAGCTCCCCAACATCGTAACTCTGAACTCTGCACCGCAGCACAGACAGGGTTAGATTGGTTGAAGACATGCGCACCATCGACGTGCAGTACGCTTCAGTACACAGCGTCATCGTGCCCCCATGTAGGCAATCGGGGTGAAGTGTCTTGCCCAAGGACAGAACACGGTTGCCGCAGGTGGGATTCGAACTGAGGACCTCTCAGCTTGCACCTCTACCAACTGAGCCACCGCGCCCCCCTTAACAAATGTATAGGTAAAGTATTGTAAAGGTGGGTGACAGTCAGATGCTAAACTAGAAAAAAATCTTTTGAGTCCCAGAGTGGGTCTGACTGAACCCCAAAATATTTGTTCTCATAGCACAGTGATAACAAAGGCACCCCAAAACACACTCATTCCTGTCCCAAGGTGAAAACAAAGGTACCCAAGAAGTTTCGTGAAGATCAGTTCACAAATATGAGCTGTATAGAAGTTGTTACAAAAAACTGATTGGACCTAATTTCGGTACAAAATGGCCACTGGCAGCCATCTTGAATTTTGGACCGCACCCAGAAACACTCGTTCTCGTCCCAAGGTGATAACAAAGGTACCCAAGAAGTTTTGTGAACATCGGTTCATAAATACAGCCTCTAGCCCGAGCCGTATTGACATGTGCACTTACAGTGTATAAGTAGCACTGAATAAATTAAAGTTCATCTAATTTGCATAATTTCTGCACAAGAAAAAAACCCGTACTATATGTTATGTATTCCATGTTACTAAACATTCATACAAAAATTTATTCAAATCAGAACTTTCATACAGAAGTTCTGTACAAAAGACTGATTGCACTAATTTTGGTACAAAATGGCTGCTGATGGCCATCTTGAATTTCGGACTACACCCAAAAACACTTGTTCTCATCCCACGGTGATAACAAAGGTGCCCAAGAAGTTTCGTAAAAATCGGTTCATAAATACGGCCTCTAGCCTGAGCCGTATAGAAGTTGTGTACAAAAAACTGATTAGACCTAATTTCGGTACAAAATGGCCACTGGCAGCCATCTTGAATTTTGGACCGCACCCAGAAACACTCGTTCTTGTCCCAAGGTGATAACAAAGGTACCCATGACGTTTCGTGAAGATCGGTTCATAAATACAGACTCTTGCCCGAGCCGTATTGACATGTGTACTTACTGTGTGTAAGTGGCACTGAAAAAATCAAAGTTCATCTAATTTGCATAATTTCTGCACGAGAAAAAAACCTGTATTATATGTGATGTATCCCATGGTACTAAACATTCACACAAAAAATTATTCAAATCAGCGCTTTCATATGGAAGTTCTGTGCAAAAATCGGATTGCACTAAATTTTGTACAAAATGGCTACCATCAGCCATCTTGAATTTCTGACCGGACCCAAAAACACTCGTTCTCGTCCCACGGTGATAACAAAGGTACCCAAGGAGTTTCGTAAAGATCGGTTCATAAATACGGCCTCTAGCCCGAGCCGTATTGGCATTTGCACTTACAGTGCTGAAAGTAACACCAAAAAACATCAAAGTTAGTCTAATTTGCATAATTTACGCACGAGAAAAAAACCCGTATTATATGTGATGTATCCCATGGTACTAAACATTCATACAAAAAATTATTCAAATCAGAGCTTTCATATGGAAGTTCTGTACAAAAAACAGATTTCTGAATCGTCGCTACAAAATGGCAGCTGGCAGCCATCTTGAATTTTGAACCGCACCCAAAAACACTCGTTCTCGTCCCACGGTCATAACAAAGGTACCCAAGAAGTTTCGTAAAGATCGGTTCATAAATACGGCCTCTAGCCCGAGCCGTATCCAACTGTTGACGGACAGACAGACGACGGGCCATGGCTTAAGCTCAAATTTGGCTTTGCCAAAGTTGAGCTAAAAATGAAAAAAATTAGTTATTCAAGAATTTTGTTTGCACGTGTTGTCTGCTTTACATGTTAGGTAAAGGGTTAAACCTACTCGTAGAATAAGTTTTTTATTTGAAAACACTATACATGTATGTTAATTCTATGTATATCATAACTACTGTTCAGTATAGGCATAGAGTCCTGAGAACCTCAAATATTGGGTCAAATCTAATCTTGAATCAAATTGGCCATCAGATTTTGAATCAAATCTCAAATTGAATCTCACCACTTTTCAAGTTGTGGATATTGCTATTCCACCTTCTTACAACCGTAATATTGTCAGTCTCCACTCAAGTATTGTGTGTAATGGCGGCTCATGTAAAGCAAGCAAAAAAGCAGAATATTCCAGAATGGGAATCGATGCAATTTCGGAAGTGGAACCTACCTGAATACTTCTTCTACCATCAGGTCTCCTGTACAGGATGGGGAGGTGGGGGTCCTGTACAGGAGACGTGATTATAGAAGGTGAGTTCAAGAGAAGACACTTTGGAGTTCAAGAGAAGACACTTTGTAGGATTTTGCAAATATCTTGCCGATTTGAAAATTTTCGAATTGGTGTGATTGCATTTGAATCAAATTGAATCATGGGGACTATTTCGAATTGAATCAAATTTTGAAGCTTTGTAGGGCCTTATTATCGATCCAATACCGATTTACCAACCCAAGGGAATCTTGATATACTGAAATTTCTGTACTGAAAAATATTCTTAAGTTACTACAGTGCAACCCTGTTAATTGAATAGCCACTTTGCCCATGAAAATTATTCAATTAACAGGAGTATTCAATTAACAGGGATTGTGTCACTTTCCTGTATTCTAGAGATAAACTTAGCATTTGTTCTAATATATCTTGTTTGACAGAGCTCCATGAACTAAAAATGATGCCAAATTCTCAACAAGAAGAGCCCATGGACAATGAATTTCTGAAGCCAAGTGAAAATACCCAGGGGGTATTGTCGTTCAACTTTTTTGTTGCATCACATTACCAGTGGTAAGAGTCCTTGTTAGGCCCCATAAAGTATATCATTTGTTTCTCAGACCAGTTTTTGTAAAATTTCATTTGGGGGGGCGTTTTTTTATTTTATTTTTTATTTTTGTAATTATTATTTCTTTGTGATCAAAAGTTCATATTCTTGGTTTGTTTTAAGTTTTAGGCCTCATATTCTACAGAACAGCAAGGGTGGTGGTGTATTTCATCCCTCGAGTGCAAGAAGACGTTTCTATTGCAAAGCCTTATTGCACTCAAGAAACAAATTTATCAATTTTATTAACTTGGATAAAATATCAAACATAAACCATTCAATTTTTATTTTTTTTAAGTTTGCACTGGTCACAAAAGAGAGCATACAGCAGGCAAAATGACCATGTGGGAGGGCCTGAGAAATGGATTTTTAACCCTTTACCCAAAGTAACGGCCAAAACCGGGCAGCGCTATTCACAAAAATCGTCAATTAATTTACATTATTTTTTTCAGTTTTTGTCTCAAATAAAAAGGTGATGACCTCTATTTGGAACGAGCTCGTTCCAAAAAGGGGTCATAACCTATGTTTTTGAGACAAAAAATGAAAAAAATTAGTTATTCAATAATTTTGTTTGCAAAAGTCGTCTGCTTTTCATGTTAGGTCAAGGGTTAACTTTTTTTATGCCTTACTTCCAACATTATGACAATTGTGCAGCTTTGTATGCTGTGAGCGGTGGCGTACAGCTAGGGAGTACACCGAAAATACCATTTGATATTGGTGTTGGTATGCTAACATGTATGTTGTTGACATCAAATAACGTACCGAAACAGGTAAATCATTCCAAAAATACGATCCCAAAACATAACTTAAAATTTCAATACTGCCCAGCTCAAAACTAATGTTCTGCCTTCAAACCAAACTTGTCAATAATATGTGCTCATTGGATAATACAGGCCTGCATAGATATTCCTGCACAAAACCATTTACCATACTTCAATCCATTGAACTGTCATTCACCCAGGTAAGTTGGGTAAACCCCACAATTTCAGTACCTAAATTCTAGTACTTTTGAGGACTAACTTGTAGGGCTCTGATCTGTTTTTCAGCACTTTCTAGTACTCCTGATAACATATGGCATTTTTCCAAGAGTTTCCACGACCTGGAACTGTTTTGTTCATTTTCAAGGATTTTCCAGTAATAATGTATATGAACTCTGTTTCAAGTAACTTTAAGAACTTTTTGGGTACAGAAGCCACTTTAACCCTTTACCCAATGTAGACGATATCAAAATTTATTACTTTAAATATCATTTTTTAATTTTTTTCGAAAAATTTCAACAAAACCATATCATGTGACCCCTCACTGGAACGAGCTCAACGAGTGTACAGCTACATAATGTCCCTTGAGTGCAACAAGGTGCAGATGGTACCTTGTTGCACTCAAGGGACATTATGTAGCTGTACACTTGACCTAACAAAATGAATAAAAGCGAACAGCTCTACTCACAAAAAAGGCCAAACAAAATATATTGTTTTTTCAACTTACATCGGGGGAAAGGGGTGGGGGGGAGCATGGTGGCACTGTGCACTTCCCCAAGCATGGGTCCTACTTTACCCGTAAAACAAAGCTTGTTTACTACAGTAAACAAGCACTGCTTCACTTCCCGCAGTTCCCAGGGGTAACACGGACCTGTAGCTATCCTGTTATCCAACTTTTTTAGTAACCTAACCCACTGTATTCTCAAGTGACAAGAGGAATAATAAAATAAAAGCAAAGAGTTTCTATTTCAGTCTACACTGCCATGACCTATTTTACAATGATGGGACAAGCTCGGTATGAGGTCAATTTTGGGATGATGTTTGTTCACTGTATTTTAAGGTCAGCATATACATGTATAACTACACATGTACTGATACCAACAGCACAAATGTAAAGTCAAGTTTAGCCAAATGTTTACTAGTATGCTGCACTCTTCTTGGGAGCATGGTGGAACATTGTTTATGGCATGGACTTCAAACCGAAAGGTCCAATGGTCCATCAACACCAAGAGTAACTGCATTGTGTCCTTGGCCAAGGTACTTAATCCCAGTTGCCCCTGTAGGTACATGGTGGCACTGTGTACTGAGGCACACCAATGTCAAATGTGCAATTGTCTTCAACAACCAATGATAAACTTGATTGTGCAGAGTTGTGGAGTTAGTACGCTGGGGTGTCTGACAGATGCTCACCACTGCTCGGTGGTTCTCCCCAGGTACTCCAGCTTCCTCCACCCATAAAACTGTCTGGCATGAAGTGACCATGACTGTCAAAGGTTCCATTAAACCTCAATAAAACAAGTGGAATGCCAAGGTTTATTTATTTGTTTACTTGATTCTGGCAGGAGTCTGCATGATTGATTCCATAAGTGACTCCAAGTACTAACCTTGTTAATCATCATTGTATCTGATGTGATATTTGGCAAATCTGTAACAGTGAGTTGGACACAGTTTTCATTTAGGTTTATTCAGCTGGTTTATTAATAAATTCTGCTTCATCCTGCTTTATCACAGACAATGCGACATGCTGCAACACAGTGATTGGTATCGGAAGGTAATATAGCTTCATGATATATACAGAGTCTTTTATGTTTATATCATGGAGCTGGCTATATTATCTTCCAGTACCAATGACTGTGCGCTGATACCATCTTTATTTTCACAATGCATATGTGGTACTCATCACTATAACCATGACAAGGTTTGAGGTTTTATTAGCATGCTGTTCTATAATATGACTTCAGTTTAGTACAGCCAGACAAACACAGGACACTGAAATCACTTTGATGACCATGGCTCAACAGTATGGTTATAGGTAGTCAAATTGTGCACAAGACCCAGTGACTAAATTGAAAATTTTCCGGACACACCTTGCATGCTCTCCAATATCTCATTAGTTTCTTCTATCTATTTTCATTTTATATTATCAGGCCTGGCATTCTTAAAATTGCAGGAGGGCTAAAAATCGCTCCCCTCATGGCCTAGGGGAGCGATTAGCTCTCCTCAAGTTTACAAAAGCTAAAAGTGGCAAAATGAAGTTTTACTCTTAATGAATTCTGCCTAGTGGGCTTTGTACATTTTATTTGGTGCTGCTAACAGGATAGTGTCTGTGAGACTGCTGCACTGCCCTTTCCACACCTGTGGGAGGGGCAGTGTGGCAGTCTTACAGACACCACTAACATGCATATGGCAGAGATTTGAAAAGATGTGAGTTTCAAGAATAGGCTGTTATGGTAACTATTAGTACGTCTCAGTACGTCTTAGTACACTGCGTCATCGTGCCCCCATGTGGGCAATCGGGGTTAAGTGCCTTGCCCAAGGACACAACACGGGAACGCGAATCAACCGCTGAAATGGTCACCCATCCAACTACTAGCCGCGCTCGACGTTGCTTAACTTTGGTGATCTGACGAGAACCGGCTACCGCGACACCACCGCGCCCCCATTTCACCTTTTATTAACACTTATAAAGGCTCCTTGTGTTGCAGTTAACCTAATAAGGTTGATTTACAGCATTATCTCAGTGGTTTGGAACATAAATAATGATATATTATGAAAAATGTCATAATTTGAGAATGCACATTTTTAGCTCACCCATGAGACCCACCCGACCCCCCCCCCCCCAACATAACATCTCACAAATATTTGGTGCCTCCCACAATCTGATCGTAATTTTCTGTCAGCTGTCATTACCACAACACTGCGGAATCTCACTTCTAGGAATAGAAAAAAGAAATAAGAGAATATTGAATCTGAAATGCTATTTCTGGGTTTTTTTCTGATTTGGTCTTGATTTGACACTGGTTTAACCCTTTCCTCAATGTAACGCCCAAAACTGGCCAGCGCTATTCACATAAATCACCATTCAATTTTTTGTCTCAAAAACATAGCTTATGACTCTTCATTGGAATAAGCTCAACGAGCTTATTCCAATAATGGGTCATAAGCTATGTTTTCAATGAACGCAGAAAGTGGAGAAAAAATATTAATTATTCAATAAATTTGTTTACAAGTGTCGTCTGCCTTTCGTGTTAGGTAAAGGGTTAAGAGCGCCATGAAGAGTTTGTGATCTGATTGAGAAAGAGGTTACATTTTTAATGACAGCACTGTATTAGGACATGAAACCCAGGAATTAGTTGCCATCTGGAGTCCTATTAACTCTTAACCCATTGCGTATGTTCTAAATCTATTTCATCAAATCTAGTCATGGCTGCTATAAAGCAGCCATGACTAGATTATAGCAGCCATGACTAGATTTGATAAAAAATTCAATTTACTGGAGGAAAATTTGAAAAATATGCCCAAATTATCCTTATTTCATTGGCAAGAGAGATTCTGTCTTAGGCAGGAATATCCGACAGCAGTATGCAAGGGGTCAACCCTTTATGTAACACACAATATCAAAATTAGTTGTTTCAATTTTTTTTTCTTTCAAATTTCTCAAAACATTTCAACAAAACCATATCATGTGACCCCTCATTGGAATGATCATGAACCAATGAAAGGGTAACATAATATGGTTTTGTTGGAACTTTTTGAAAAAATTTTTGTTCAAATGCTCAATTTATAAATTCTGTGGGCAGATGCTGCTGATCCAGTTGGTAAAGCGTTAAACCAGTAAAGCAGTTTTTTTCTACCATAGTATGCAGGCACTGCTCCACTTTCCGTAGCTCCCAATTTTGTGCACAAAATGCTGCTCAAAATACACTCCTTCAAAAAATCTTGCTCAGCTCATTCCATCAGTGCATCATGCAGAGGATATCAGTGTTTATGAGTGTGGTACACATCAAAAATTATCACAGGAGTGAGGTGAGAGAGTTAAAATCAATTCCCTCTAAATGCAGTTTAAAAGCTTGTTGCATTGAGGAGAACCTTGAAAGTGGACTGTTATGGCAACATAGCTGAACGACATGGCAGTTAATCCAATAAAAATCGCATTCAATCTGTAAGCTCATTCATTTCCTGTGAAATTAAGTTTGCCAGCATATATAATAATCCATGTAAGCAACTGGTATTTTTGTACTCTATTTTAACCCTTTACCCAATGTAATGGCCAAAACCGATTAGCGCTATTCACAAAAATCGCCAATTAATTTTTATTATTTTTTTCATTTTTTGTCTCAAAAACATAGGCTATGACCCCTCTTTGGAACGAGTTCATCGAGCTCGTTCCAATGAGGGGTCATAACCTATGTTTTCGAGACAAAAAATGAAAAAAATCAGTTATTCAAGAAATGTGTTTGCAAGTGTTGTCTGCTTTTCATGTTAGGTGAAGGGTTAACTGTAGAGTGCTACATTTTTCTTGACCTCAGAAAGAATCTTCACTTGGGGATGCGACGTGCATCCCATAAGTGGATGTGATTTGGCGGTGTTCTTTGATTGTCGGCTCACTTACTTCCTACTTCTTTTGCTTCTACCTTTTCTTCTTTGGCGGCAGATTCCTTGACATCTGGTGGTGTAGGCTGTGGTTCTGTGGTGGTCTTTGATTGTTGAGCCTAGGACTACACGATATTCAAAACTGAATATCAGTATCGGTATTCAAAAAAATATGAACACAAGAACTACAATCAAGACTCGAGGCATCACAGTCGAAACGAGATGATGCGGTTCGAAAAAACTTTACCCAATGCAGACGATATTAAAATTTATTATTTTCAAAATTAATTTATCAGATTTTTCCCAAAGATTTCAACAAAACTATATCATGTGACCCCCTCATTGGAACGAGCTCAACGAGCTCGTTCCAATGAGGGGTCACATGATATAGTTTTGTTGAAATTTTTGAAAATTATTTTTTCAACTGCTGAAATTTGTATATTACGAGGGCACAAACAGACGATTCCTTGGATAAAGGATAATATTATTCATTCGGGGCTACAGTTTAAAAAACTCAAGACATCTTGAAAATTAAATTGTGGGTACATAATTAATGAAGATAAACCGATATTTTTGTAATTACACCGATATTCAATCGATATTGGTTTGAGTACCGGTATATATCGGTTTATCGATATACCGTGCAGCCCTAGTTGAGCCTATTTTGTTGTAATGGTGACATGGGGATGTCATGCATCTGTTTCCTTTCTTATATGTGCCAGTTCGTTCGCTAGGTCCTCCATAGACTCTTTGTACCATTTGTGGATCGCATCCGACTCAGCTTCAACCTTGAGCTGTGTGATTCACTTATGCTCTTCAGTTTCAGAGGGAGAGCTGTTACCTCTTTTGTGCCCACGATCTGCAGTTCCAGTTCATGGGTGAGCATACTTAGTTCTTCATCTTCTTCCTCTTTAGCATGGGGGTCCAAGCTAGAGATGGTGCTAAAGTCTAGAGAGAGCAACATTGGGTGACTTTGTGGTGTGTGCTGGTATTTTCTCAGGCGTTTTCTCCGGCGGGATGAAGGACTGCATTTCCATTTCCTCTTCCTTCTCTTTGCAGGATTCTTCAGCCTTCTTTTTCTTCCAGATCTCTAAGCTCTTGGCATCACAGTGCTTAGTGGATGGGATTTTCTTCCTCTTCTTTCGCTTGGCCCTGTCAGGATTCTCCTGGGTGTGGACCAGAACCAGACTGGGCAAAGGTGCTACCACTCCCCAGAGAAGCCGATGGTTTAGCTGCTGGCTTCTTTGGTATCTGGTAGGGCTTTTAAGTAGGAGCCCTAAAATAAATCTGCATCAATGTTTACCAATCCCCAGATCAATTTTAGAAAACAAGGTTCAGAAATATATCATTTATTTATTGATGTTCAAGGTCATTTTCAGCCTTTTTGGACACATCATGGCCACAACATTGGTATGAAGTCAATCATTGATACAGCATGATCAGAGAGCACTGGTCACTTTCCTCGGGTGGGTAGTATTTCTATAGACACAAAAATAGCCCAATTAAATCGTCAGATGTGTACCCATACATGCAACTAGTAGAAAGCTGTTATTATCTCAGGACCAATTTTTGGAGGAATTTTCAATCTGAGGGATAAAGGGTTAATATCTCAGGATCAAATTATCAGATTTACACCAAAAACTATACAGCGCAGCACATCAGTAACCTGAAGATATATATAAAGTAACATGACAACTGGATTGATCTTTTTTGACTTATCTCATGCCAAAGGGATTGGATGAATTCTCAATTTGAAGGATAATAAAGGATAAAGGGTTAATATCTCAGGATCAAACTATCAGATTTACACCAAAAACTATACAGCTTGGCACATCAGTAATTGAACACAAATATAAAGTAACATGACAATCCAAGCAATATTTTTCAAGTTATCGAATGCCAAAGAAATGGATACGGACGCCGGACAGACATTCTAACAATTGGTACTAATGTGGCTATTTTTATGGGACTACAATAAAATGCATGTCCATTATATTAAAACAAAGTGATTTGGGGGAATATTTTTGGGGTGGTAGCAAACCCTGACCCTACCGTTTACTGACCCTAACCCTACCTCCCCCCCCCCCGCCCCCAATTCTAAACCCCAACCTAGACTAATGAAAAAAATTATGTGTACCATACATGGTATGGGTACACATAATAACTTTGATCAATATTTTTGAGTTATCGCATTCCAAAGAAACTGATTGGACTAATTCTTAATTTGATGGATAAAGGGTTGATATCAGAGGATCAAAATAACAGATTTACACCCAAAACTATACAGCTCAGCACATCAGTAACCTAAACAGAAATTTAAAGTAACAACACAATCTGATTAATATTATTTGAGGTATTGCATGTCAAAGAAATAGATTGAAAAAATTTTATTAATTAAGTGGATCAAGGGTTAATACCTCGGGATCAAATGATCAGATTTATATAAAAACAAGAGCACCGCTGGGCATTGCATCATACGCCCGTGAACTGTTCAAATTGTACCATTTTAACACATTTGCAATTTTTTTAGAGTGCGAGAAATTTATACTGGCATATATATATATGTTATGGTCAGACTTTGAAATCAGTGATTTTGTGAAATGACTAAATTTTTCAGTCATTTGAGAAAAAGACTAACAAGTTTGAAGCCAATCGAAAAACAAATACTAAAGTTATCATCCGGAAACCAAATATTTGACGAAGAATTCTAAGTCCAACAGGGGCCATAATTCAGGCAAAAATTGTTCAGACCGACCCCATATTCGAACTTGACCTGTATTTTGTTGTGATTAAATCACATACCAAGTTTGGAGCCGATCGGAAAACAAATACTAAAGTTATCATCCGGAAACCAAATATTTGACGAATTCTAAGTCCAACAGGGGCCATAATTCAGGCAAAAATTCTTCAGACCGACCCCATATTTAAACTTGACCTGTATTTTGTTGTGATTAAACCACATACCAAATTTGGAGCCGATGGGAAAACAAATACTAAAGTTATCATCCGGAAACCAAATATTTGACGAATTCTAAGTCCAACAGGGGCCATAATTCAGGCGAAAAATGTTCGGACCGACCCCATATTCGAACTTGATCTGTATTTTGTTGTGATTAAACCACATACCAAATTTGGAGCCAATCGGAAAACAAATACTAAAGTTATCATCCGGAAACCAAATATTTGACGAATTCTAAGTCCAACTGGGGCCATAATTCAGGCGAAAAATGTTCGGACCGACCCCATATTCGAACTTGACCTGTATTTTGTTGTGATTAAACCACATACCACATTTGGAGCCGATCGGAAAACAAATACTAAAGTTATCATCCGGAAACCAAATATTTGACGAATTCTAAGTCCAACTGGGGCCATAATTCAGACGAAAAATGTTCGGACCGACCCCATATTCGAACTTGACCTGTATTTTGTTGTGATTAAACCACATATCACATTTGGAGCCGATCAGAAAACAAATACTAAAGTTATTGTTCAGAAACCAAACGGACAGACGGACAGACGGACGGACAACGCCATACTATAATACGTCCCATTTTTCAAACGGGCGTATAAAAACTATACGGAAAATCAGTAACCTGAACATCTATATGAAGTAACAAGAGAATCAGATTGATATTCTTTGAGTTATCGCATGTCAAAGAAATAGATTGGAAAAATGCATAATTTGATGGATAAAGGGTTAAAATCTCAGTATCAAACTACCAAATTTACACCAAAATCTATACAGCTCAGCACATCGGAAACCTGATCACACATACAAAGTAACAAGACAACCTAATCAATATTTTTTAGGTTACCGCATGCCAAAGAAATGGATTGGAGTAATGCTTAATTTGATGGATAAAGGGTTAGTATCTCAGGATCGAATCGTCAGATTTACATCAAAACTATACAGCTTTGCACATCAGTTACCTGAACATATCTATCAAGTAACATGACAATAGGACTGATATTTTTTTAGTTATCGCATGCCAAAGAAATGGATTGGAATAATTCTAAATCGGATGGGTAAAGGGATAATATCTCAGTATTGAATAATCGGATTTACACCAAAAACTATACAGCTCAGAGCATAAGTAACCTGAACACAAATATAAAGTATCATGACAATCTAAGCAATAGTTTTCAAGTTATCAAATGCCAAAAAAATGGATACGGACACTGGACGGAAAGATGGACAGATGGACAGACAAAGGATGGACGAACGACGGAGGGCCACCCCGGATGCCAGCATTATGTGTACCATACATGGTATGGGTACACATAATAATATCTGATTCTAAACACTAATTTTTAAGAATAATCATCAATGAAATTGTCAATGACACTGTAGCTCAACTTGACAAACTTGAACTTGGTAAGTTATAAATGAAATGGCAAAATTGAAGATCATTGGGACCAATGTCAGTTTTTTTGCCAGTGGCAACATTTTTTGACAGAAACCGAAGAAAATCGATAGCTCCCATCTAGAGGCCTCCCCAAACAAGCATGCCAGGTTTCAAAGCAATCCGATCATAAATGTGCCCTGTAGGGTGTACAAAAGGGAAATATTGTGGTCTGACTAGACTAAATTCTAAGAACGTTGGCCGTGGCAACATTTTTTGACGGAAATGGAAGAAAATCGATAGCTCCCATCTAGAGGTCACCGTAAATAAGCATACCAGGTTTCAAAGCAATCTAATCATAAATGAGCCCTGTAGGGTGAGCCAAAGGGAAATATTGTGGTCTGACTAAACTAAGTTCTAAGAACGTTGGCCGCGGCAACATTTTTTGATGGAAATTGAAGAAAATCGATAGCTCCCATCTAGAGGACTCCCCAAACAAGCATACCAGGTTTCAAAGCAATCAAATCATAAATGTGCCCTGTAGGGTGTGCCAAAGGGAAATATTGTGGTCTGACTAAACTGAGTTCTAAAAACGTTGGCCGCGGCAACATTTTTTGACGGAAATTGAAGAAAATCGATAGCTCCCATCTAGATGTCACCCCAAACAAGCATGCCATGTTTCAAAGCAATCCGATCATAAATGTACCCTGTAGGGTGTGCCAAAGGGAAATATTGAGTCTTCTGACTAAACTAAGTTCTAAGAACATTGGCAGCGGCAACATTTTTTGACAGAAATTGAAGAAAATCGATAGCTCCCATCTAGAGGTCTCCCCAAACAAGCATACCAGGTTTCAAAGCAATCTGATCATAAATGGGCCCTGTAGGGTGTGCCAAAGGGAAATATTGAGGTCTGACTGAACTAAGTTCTACGAACGTTGGCCGTGGCAACATTTTTTGCCGGAAATTAAAGAAAATTGGTAGCTCCCATCTAGAGGTCTCCCCAAACAAGCATACCAGGTTTCAAAGCAATCTGATCGTAAATGTACCCTGTAGGGTGTGCCAAAGGGAAATATTGAGGTCTGACTAAACTAAGTTCTACGAACGTTGGCCGTGGCAACATTTTTTGCCGGAAATTGAAGAAAATCGATAGCTCCCATCTAGAGGTCACCCTAAATAAGCGTATCAGGTTTCAAAGAAATCAAATCATAAATGTGCCCTGTAGGGTGTGCCAAAGGGAAATATTGTGGTTTGACTAAACTAAGTTCTAAGAACGTTGGCCGCGGCAACATTTTTTGACAGAAATTGAAGAAAATCGATAGCTCCCATCTAGAGGTCACCCCAAACAAGCATGTCAGGTTTCAAAGCAATCCGATCATAAATGTACCCTGTAGGGTGTGCCAAAGGGAAATATTGAGTCTTCTGACTAAACTAAGTTCTAAGAACGCGGCCGCGGCAACATTTTTTGACAGAAATTGAAGAAAATCGATAGCTCCCATCTAGAGGTCTCCCCAAACAAGCATACCAGGTTTCAAAGCAATCTGATCGTAAATGTACCCTGTAGGGTGTGCCAAAGGGAAATATTGAGGTCTGACTAAACTAAGTTCTACGAACGTTGGCCGCGGCAACATTTTTTGCCGGAAATTGAAGAAAATCGATAGCTCCCATCTAGAGGTCACCCTAAATAAGCGTATCAGGTTTCAAAGCAATCAAATCATAAATGTGCCCTGTAGGGTGTGCCAAAGGGAAATATTGTGGTTTGACTAAACTAAGTTCTAAGAACGTTGGCCGCGGCAACATTTTTTGATGGAAATTGAAGAAAATCGATAGCTCCCATCTAGAGGTCACCCCAAACAAGCA
The DNA here is from genome assembly GCA_031216915.1 of Pictodentalium vernedei. Classification (NCBI taxonomy): domain Eukaryota; kingdom Metazoa; phylum Mollusca; class Scaphopoda; order Dentaliida; family Dentaliidae; genus Pictodentalium; species Pictodentalium vernedei. Next base: position 72,347,126 of record CM062290.1, on the reverse strand, counting down.
TAAGAAGTTTCAAAGTAATCTGATCATAAATGCGACCTGTGAGGTGTGCCAACGTACGTACGCCGACGGACGAGAAGTGATGGCAATAGCTCAGCTTGACTTTGTCAAGTTGAGCTAAAAATTTGATTAATGAAGCACCGGGTACAACCCGGTGCTTCATTAATTAAATTTTTGCTCATGATGATTTTTATTACCTGGTAAACGCATGCATGGACATCACTGCCCATGCATGGATAACAACCACTCCATGGTGACTGTACTGTATCCTGCCCACTTTGGAAGACATCCACCCCAGGCATTGGTTCCAGGTCCTATTTTACCAGTAAATCAGAACTTGTTTACCACAGTATTTATTTATTTATTAGTGTTAAAGGTCACAAATTTCTGCACAATGGCTAATCATGACTGCAATATGGATACAACATCAAGTCCAGCCATGTTGCTCATTTTAGACCAAGCATTGGTCCTATTTTCCGAGTAAATCAGAGCTTGTTTTACTTGGGGATGCAACATGCAATACAGTCGCCGAGGAGTGGTCGTAATCCATGTGAGTGCACTTATGTCCACACCTGCGTTTACCAGGTAATAAAATTCAGCATCAGCAAAATTTTAATTACTAAAGCACCGGGTTTGCCCAGTGCTTCATTAATTAAATTTTAGTGTTGCAATTTTAGTGTTGCAATCTAATATTATTGTGTCCATGGAAATACTGCGTGCTCCATGGAAAGTTACCAATCCACGACGACAGTACTGTATTATTTATTATTTATTGGTGTTTAAGGTCACATACTTATGCACAATGGCTAACCATGACCGTGCCAGTTTTATGAGTGGAGGAAGCCCGAGTACCCGGAGAGAACCACTGAGCAACGACGAGCAGCTGCCAGCTCCCCAACATCGTAATTCCGCACTGCAGCACAGGTAGAGTTAGTTTGTAGTTTGGTTGAAGACATGCGCACCATCAGCATGCAGTACGCCTTAGTACACGGTGTCATCGTGCCCCCATGTGGACATGCAGGGTTAAGTGCCTTGCCCAAGGACACAACGCGGGAGTCTGAATCGATCTCTCAGATGGTCACCCATCCGAGGACTAACCGGGCTCAACATTGCTTAACTTTGGTGATCAGACGAGAACTGGTTAACGCAATGCCACCGCCCTCCCTCCCCTCCCCCCAACAGTACTGTATATACACATCAGTAGATGATTTAACAGTGTTTCTAAATCAATGTTGGGAGGGAGAGAGGAGAGGACAGAGAGAGGGAGAGAGAGGGAGAAGAGGAGAGAAAGAGATGTCAGAGAGACAGAAACAGGCAGTTCAAAGCAACCTCAGTGACAGAGGCAGGGTTAAAAACTTGACTGGTAGGATGCATTTATCTTTAGTGTTTTTACATAATGTACAGGCAGCCAACAATAATACACAAACACTGTTAACCCCTAGCACTCTGGGGAATGCAAAAGAATTTTCTCCAACAACTCTGTTTTTTCTCTTGTTTAACTATGAAATTAGCCAATTATATCTTGTTTGACAGAGCTCACTGAGCTCTGTCAAACAAGGTATATTTGGTTAAATATTAAACTGCATTATGGGAAATATTTGCTGCTGAAAACTTTGTCATTCTGACATCAGAGTGCAGAGGGTTAAGCCATCTGCTGCCATATAAATTTATATAAGGTAGGTATAAACAAAAAATTAATCTGAATTCTTCAGGATAATCTCTGCATATGAAACTTCAATAAAAAATAGTTGACCGACAAAATGTGAATAAATTGCAAAGTGCAGTGAATAAATCGATACAACTTGCATATCAAACTTTCACTTCCTTTTCTTTTTATATTAATTTACTGAGCCAAAACCGTGAAACAAGACACACACTCCCATGCTCAAGTCTGTTGCACAGAGGCATAAAAAACCCATTAAGTAAAAACCATGATATTGGACTATCAGGGCAAGCTAGCTGAACAACATGGCAGTTAAACCGATAAAAATCACATTAAGTTTGTAACCTCATTTCCTGTGAAATTAAGGCTGTCAATACATAATTATCCTTGTAAGTAATTTTCAAGTTCATTCTCCATCACTTCAGCAAATGAATCAACCCTTTGTCCATTGTGCACAGATTTTACTGCCCAGCGCAAAATTACTAGAACCAAGAAGTACATGTAAAATCAGCACTACCACTGAGAGAAAGAGGGAGGGGGTGGGGAGCAACTGCCCTGGTGTTTTAAAAAAGTATAGTTGGGCCTATCGATATGTCAGAGCTGAAATTCATGGGAAGGCTTTTGGTATGGGCCTCCGATGCCAGTGGAGGTGGCAAAAGTACATACAGTACGTGGAGAGTGTATTATCACTAAAACACCTGCAGAGTGGACATTCCACCCAACCAATTATTGCAAATTTGTTGCAAAGCATAACCAGCACAAGCAAAGTTTCAGCCAATGGACCTCCGGGCTTAACCCAGAGGTCCATTGGCTGAAACATTGCTTGTGTTTTTTGTTGATGTGTACAAAATTTGAAAGTTATAGCTTGGGTGATAACTCCACTCTGCGGGTGATTTAGTTACAATTCACTCTCCACGTACTGTAGTTCCATTCATATAAAAAAAAACCATTTGTTCCAGTTTGTTTGTTTTCCACCGCTCTTTCTTGCATCATGATGGTCACGATTATCTTTGAGGAAAAATGCACCATACACCATACACATGGAAATACAGGTAATAAATTATCCAAAGTGTAAGGAAAAAATTGAGTAGATGTTGTCATGAAAATGCAGGAGAATGCTTCTCCTAGCACTGAATTAAAAATGTTTTCAGATTTTACCACAGACCTTCCCCCACCAACCCTTTAAGCAATTTTCAAGTTCATCCTCCATCACATCAGCAAATGCATCCAACCTTTGCCCTTTGTGGACAGATTTTACTGCCCAGCACAAAATTACTATGACCAAGAAGTGGATGTAAAATTAGCACTACCTCTGAGAGGGGAGGGGAACAACTGTCGTGGATCCCGGGCCCAAACTTTTGGTGTTTTAAAAAAATAGGCCGATGAAGTCGTCAGATGTGTACCCATACGCGCAACAAGTAGAAAGCTGTATGGCGGAGGACCACCACGGATGCCGACATTATGTACACCATACATGATATGGGTACATATAGAAATGGATTGGAGGAGTGTCTAATTTGATGGATAAAGGGTTAATATCTCCGGATCAAATTATCAGATTACATAAAAAACTACACAGCACAGCACATCAGCAACCTGAATAAATATATAAAGTAACATGACAATCGGATGATATTTTTTGAGTTATCTCATGCCAAAGGGATTGGAGGAATTTTCAATTTGAAGGATAAAGGGTTAATATCTCAGGATTAAATTATCTGATTTACACCTAAAACTATACAGCTCGGCACATCAGTAACCTGAACACAAATATAAAGTAACTTGACAATCCAAGCAATATTTTTCAAGTTATCGAATGCCAAAGGGATTGGAGGAATTTTCAATTTGAAGGTAAAGGGTTAATATCTCAGGATTAAATTATCAGATTTACACCAAAAACTATACAGCTCGGCACATCAGTAACCTGAACACAAATATAAAGTAACTTGACAATCCAAGCAATATTTTTCAAGTTATCGAATGACAAAGAAATGGATACGGATGCCGGACGGACAGGCAGACGGACGGACAAAGGATAGACGAATGACGGATGGCCACCCCGGATGCCGGCATTATGTGTACCATACATAGTATGGGTACACATAAAAAGTAGAGGCTGACCTATCAATACGTCAGAGCTGAAAGTCATAGGAAGGCTTTTGGTATGGGCCTCCAACGCCAATAGAGGTGGCAAAAAGTACGTAGTTGCATTACTGACCAGGTTTCGTTCATATAAAAAAAAACCCACTTGTTCCAGTTTAGTTTGTTTTCCACCATTCATTCTTGTATCATGGTGGTAATGATTATCTTTGAAGAAAAAATGGACCATACACATGGAAATACAGGTAATAAATTATCCAAATTGCAAGGAAATAATTGAGTAGATATTGTCACGAAAATGCAGACCACGCCCACTGATCACTTTGTGCCTACGACACTGACAGGGACCATTCTACCCATTACCCCATCCTCGCTTTTGGCAGACCTGAAAATTAGGCCCTTAACTTCCACCAAATTCACACTGGTAACCAGTGTCATCTAATTACAAGAATGTTCCCAAATTTCGAGGGCATAACACACAGTATGGTTTGTCTTTTATACTTTCTTTTCCATTTTTGTTGAAATGATTCAACCTGGAAGAGCCTGGAGATTTGTATACATTTTTGCTACTCCATGAAAGTCTCCATTCTGTGGCTTCGTAGTTGTTTCTTGGCAAGTCTTGGCTGCCTATAAAGGCAGCCAAGTCTTGCCTGGAAACAACTGCCAAGGTTTTTATGATTTAACTTGGAGCTTAGAGACAGGGTTCCTGCAGGCATGACACTTGCAGGATCCATTCTATCCACTGCCCACGGTTAACGCCACTTCACCATGAGTGGTGAACATTTGGTACACCAATCTACTTTGGGTATATTTTATTTATACCATGATCATCAGGTTATAAAGAGTTGCTATTACTTTTTCTCGATTTTACTGAGCAGCGGATGCACACACATGCTAATCTGTTTTTGATTACATGAGCACTGGTGGGCGGTACTTCCACTGTCAATTTTATTGTTGAAGTAAAACGGAAAAAGATAAGCGCAAATCACAGAGGCCTTTGTTCATTTTAATAACCTATCATTTCGAGTTACGGATGCTTCATTAACATGAGACAATGCATGTTTGTTAATTTTTGGTATCTCACAAGGTAAACTCATTTAAAAAAAAAATAAATAATTGCTGCTTTCACTTCACTCTTCGGGAGGCGACGAGCGCTAAATTTAGACAAGTTTGCATTCAGGTCGAGGTCACCAAAGGTCAGCATGGATACAGTTCCACTGTAGGTGAAAAATTTTAACTGTTGAAATCCCATTACTGGAGTGTCCACCACAGACACATGTGTTCACCACGGTTGATGTGTAAAGCTAAAATTTATGTCATAGGCTTTTTATATATAGTAGAAAAGATAATCAATGTATAAAAACTGTTAACCCTTTACCCAACGCAGACAATATCAAAATTTATTATTTTAAATATCATTTTTTTAAATTTTTCAAAAATTTTCAACAAAACCATATCTCGATGAGCTCGTTCCAACAAGGGGTCACATGATATGGTTTTATTGAAATTTTTTGAAAAATAATATTTTTTCAACTGCTGAATTTGCATATTACGCGGGCGGATGCGCCGATTCATTGGGTAAAGGGTTAAGTCATCTGTTGCTATGTTCATGTAGATACGGTTGTAATTTATGTAAAATCAATCTGAGGACTGAAGGGTTAGTTAAAGCAGAACTTGGCAACCAAAGTACGTTTTGATATAAACAAGCACTAGTTAACTCCCCATTCTCCCTTTATGGAAGCAGGTTTCATTAGAAATCTGCCATCTCTTACAATACATAGAACCAGGTAGACAACAGGTTGATGGAGAAAACAATGAAACTTCTCCAGCAATTATCTTCAAGTTGTTTCAGCTGCTATTTTAATTCACTACCAACACAGATTGGAGTCAATATGAAGGTACAAGTCTAGATAAGTGAAGAAAAACACTCAAGTCTTCACATTGATAAACTGATAATGATGTGAACTAAGCAGGCTATATGTGATAACATCTTCTTTGAGCTGTTAATGAATGTAAACTAAATCTGTGAACTAACAGTAAATATCTTCAGTATGGATGGAGTTAGAACTACTAAAACACAAAAATAAAACCAGATCCCATGAGGCATGAGTCCCTGATATTCAGTCCTTGTGGACACCCAGAAAATCCCATTGACCACTGTGATGAACGCGTAGATGTACTAGCAAAATTCTGTAGTTATTGCTTCTGTTGTAAATCCACTTGGCAGGTGTTTAGTGGTAATCCACTCTTTAAGTAATGCACTTATAACAAAAGAGTTTCAAAACCACTTCCATGTGAATATCAAAGAAACAGCCACACCTGACCAATGTTATATTTAATCCTTTCCCTAACCTAACGGCCAAAACCTGCCAGCGTTATTCACAAAATTCATCATTCAAATTTCATTACTTTTTCATTTTTTGTCACAAAAACGTACCTCATAACCCCTCATGGGAACGAGCTCATTTAGCTTGTTCCAATGAGGGGTGATAAGCTATGTTTTTGATGCAAAAAATGAAAAATATTAGTTATTCAAGAATTTTGTTTGCAAGTGTCGTCTGCTTTTCATGTTAGGTGAAGGGTTAAAACACCATTCAAGTTTAATTTTCCAATATCTAGTTTCAAAGCATAACTTTGATCCAAGTCAGACACCGAAGTGAGACCGAACTCCAAATTCCAATACCACCCATCTCTAGTTTTTGTCTCAGTGGAAACTTGATTCCAAGTGTGATATAATCCACTGTTCACATACATGTACTGTACGCAGTTTGTAAGAAGGTACATGTACGATAAAATTCATCCTGACAAAGAAAAAATGCATGAAAAAAATATTGATCAGGTATTGCTGCTAGGCGAAAATGGCTGCTGCTTTCAAGGATATCAAGGAATTTTCCAACCAAATACTACTTTCTGACCATATTCCACAGATATGTGTTTTGCCTGTTGAACATTTCAACCATAGCTGTACATGCATTTTTGTCAATTCTGTGTTGAGTGATATTTTTATAATTATTCTCATTTTATTCAATGAAGCATATCTGATTATGAATGTTTCCGGAGATTTAATTTCCAGCACAGTTATCAGTTGGTGAAAGTAAGATGAGCATAATGAATATCTCAGCATTGTTCTTTTTTTTTCTATCTCATTACTTTGTTTGCAGTGCTTCAGCCCTAAAGGTGTTCTATCATTCTTGTACACCAACAGCATGTGTTAGTTTTAATCAAAGTACAACTTCTTTAACACAGCAAAAATATCAACAGACAATATATCAGATTTTGCCTAAGGTTTTCAATAAAATGGAATGGTGCTCCCGAAATAACTTTCTCTAATGCATTCAATATTTTGATTATCCATTTGCCAGGAGAGAGATTTCAGCTAACTGGCAATGCTGCAGTATGAACTGGTTGTCAGCACATGTTACAAAACAAAACTGATGGCCACAGGTTTAGTTCAACCTTTTACCCAATGTAGCACCCAAAACTGGCCAATTGGAGCTATTCACAAAATTCACCATTCAGTTTTCATTATTTTTTTCCATTTTTTGTCTCAAAAACAGTTTATGATACTTGAGCTTGTTCCAATGAGCGTCATAAGTTATGTTTTTGATGCAAAAAAATGAAAAAACTAGAGGTACCCACCCAGGGGTGGCAAATCCCCCCTCCAAAAAAAAAACCTTGATAATATATTACATTAAATTGACACAGCAACTGTTGGTATTATTTATTCAAATAATGCAGATTACCTGTATTTGATGAAATGTCAAGTTAGTTTCAATCAGGACCGATAAGATTTTAAGTTCAAGGTCACTGTGATCCTGACCTTTGGCACAATAACCTAAAAATATGTAGGCATCTTCCTCTCAACATGCTCAAGCCACATGACAAGTTGGGTTTCGATCGCAAATGCATATTTCTAATAATTAAGTCAGCCGAAACCAGCTCTGACCGCTAAAAATTTCAATTTCAAGGTCACTGCCACATTGATCTTTGAAATAATGACCTAAAAAATCCATAGGGTTCTTCCTCTCATTATGCCTGATCCACAAGCCAAGTTTGGTTTTGATCTGGCAAACAACATTTTAATTAGAGAGCGGAAAACATCTCTGAACGAGAAAGGTTAAAATTCAAGGTCAGTGAAACCTTTTTCTTTGACACAGTAACCCCCAAATATATATAGGGTTCTTCCTTACAACATGCTCAACCCATAATCCAAGTTAAGTATCAATCGAGCAAGCAATACAACATGCTCAACCCATAATCCAAGTTAAGTATCAATCGAGCAAGCAAAATTTCAATTTGAGAAGCTCATTCAGGTAAATGTTTAAGTTCAAGGTAACTGTGACCTTGACCTTTGATACAATGACCTCAAAATGAATAGGGTTCTTCCTCTCATCATGCCTAACCCACATGCCAAGCTGGGTTCCAGTTGGCCAAGTGAAACTTTATTGCAGAGCAGAAACCAACACTGATAAAAATTGAAGTTCAAGGTCACTGTAACCTTGACCTTTGGCGTAATGATCACAAAATGAATAGGGTTCTTCCTCTAATCATGTCTAACCCACATGCCAAGTTTGGCTTTAGTCAGCAAAGTGGAACTTTTAATTACAGAGCGGAAACCAACACTGATAAAATTTAAAGTTCAAGGTCACTGAGACCTTGACCTTTGGCACAATGATCCCAAAATAAATAGGGTTCTTCCTCTAATCATGCCTAATCCATATGGAAAGTTTGGCTTCAGTCAGCAAAGTGGAACTTTGATTACAGAGCAGAAACGAACACTGATAGAAATTAAAGTTCAAGGTCACTGAGACCTTGACCTTTGGCACAATGATCCCAAAATAAGGAGGGTTCTTCCTCTCATCATGCCTAACCCACATGCCAAGTTTGGGTTCAGTCAGCCAACCAGAATTTTAGAGAGCGGAAACCACCTCCGTCTACAGACAGGTGGATGGACGGACAGACGGACAATGCCACGACAATATCCCCCTAAAAATTTTGGAGGGATAAAAATTAATTATTCAAGAATTTTGTTTGCAAGTGGCGTCCACGTTTGATGTTAGGTATTTATTTATTTACTGGGGTTTAACAACACTTTCAACAGACAGGGTTACCTTGTGACAGACAGTTTTACAGGTGGAGGGGGCCGGAGTACGGAGAGAATCACAAAGCAAAGGCAAGAAAATGTCAGACATCTCAACGTACTAACTCCACACAAATGCTCGCATGGTTAGCATTGGTTGAAGACAAAGGCACCATCGACATGCTGTATGTCTTAGTGCACAGTGCCAGTGTGTCCCCACATGGGCAATCAGGATTCAGCGCCTTGCCCAAGCACACAATGCAGTTAACCATGGCAGGAATCAAACTGTTGACCTTTTGGTTTGAAGTCCAATGCCATAACCACTGAGCCACTACAGTGCCTATATTTACTTTCAGTTTTAGCCATCATTTTTGACGTCGATGGTGCGCATGTCTTTAACCTAGGCTTGCCGCGATTATAAAATTCCAGTCGATTAATCAGAGCCCAAAATCAACGATTAATCGACTTTTTTGACCATGTTTTTTGTAACAAAGGGTCGACTAAAACGAGATGGCTTAATAGTCCTAAAGGTAGGTATAACTGGGCGTGTGGCCGTGTACATTTCAAATAATATGGTGACATAGTCAACGATCCATCATTCCCACATTATAAGGCTTGGTGAACGTCGGAATGAACGTTTCGTTGACCATATTCTGTTAAGTTGGTGGATCATTTGCCATACCGTTAAACAGTAATACACCCTGACGCCCAAAATTCAGATGAAACATAACAGTGAGCAGCCAGAAGGAACTAGGCCTGATCCCAGGGAGAGGAATTTTACAACTTACAAGGATTATTCTGCTGGACCCTGTAAGGGCACTAAGAATGTAAAAAGTCACACACACCCTTCCGCACACACACTCACGATAATTTATCAATGTTGGGAAACATTGTGATTTTCGGATTTCCAACATGAAAGAGTGACCCAAGGGAGCTAACTCTAGTTTTGTGATGCAAAATACCGAAATTTCATCAAACGCAGCAAGTTTCATTTCGTATTGTTCAAAATAAAAGATTTATGAGCAAAGAATGGTTATTGGAAACAATGTTGTTTAAAATACGGACATGTTGCTGACATGACGAGAGCAGAAATACTTGAAAATAACTTTCATATTTTCAACAAAAAAATCATTAAAGTGGGAGGTCAGTACTGCAAGCATTTCCGAATCGGACTTAGAATGAAAGTGTCAATGACACTGTAGCTTAACTTGTGTGTTGTGTTTGATGAAAAGGATAATATTCAATGTTTATGAAAGGATTATGAAATAAGACAAGAATTGTGATAATTGGGAATATATTCATTGCTGTTCCCTGTATGCTATGTTTTTGATAAAAATAATATGAGTACATTGTACTAAAGAGCTGAGGGGTGGGTTAATATGACCTCACAGTTAATGTATGTGGCCCTCACAGTTAACGTATATCAATGAAAGTTACCAAGTTACAGTGAAATTATTCCAAAACGAGTCATCCTATCAAGTTACATTGAGATCCCTTCATAAATATGGCCTATAGACTGTGCTAAAGGTTTTCAGGCTTCGGGTCCCTGTAGCCATCAGTTCCCCAATTGCGTCCAAAGGGGACATCCTCATCTAGACATTATATGAAGTCAACCTACCAAGTTACAATGAAATCCCTTCATAAATATGACCTGTAGACTGTGCTAAAGGTTTTTGGACTTTGGGCTCGGGCAACCATCATGGTTGAATGATCGCAACCAAAAGGGGACATTCTCATCTGGGCATCATCTGGAGTGATCCTACAAAGTTACAATGAAATCCCTTCATAAATATGACCTGTAGACTGTGCTCAAGGTTTTGGGGCTTCGGGCCCCTGAAGATGTCACAGTTGACCAATCATGACCAAAAGGGGATGTCATCATCTAGGCATTATATGGAGTCAAACTAACAGGTTACAATGAAATCCCTTGAACAGCCATCAAGGCTGAATGATTGAGACCAAAAGGGGACGTTCTCATCTAGACATTATTTGGAGTCATCCTACTAGGGTACAATGAAATCCCTTCATAAATATGACCTGTAGACTATGCTCAAGATATTCGGGCTTCGGGCACCTGTAGCCATTACAGTTGACCAATCACGACCAAAATCCTTACATAAATACGACCTATAGACTATGCTAAAGATTTTTGGGCTCGGGCAGCCATTAAGGCTAAATGATCACGACCAAAAGGGGACATTCTCATCTAGACATTATTTGGAGTCATCCTATCAAGCTACAATGAAATCCCTTCATAATTATGACCTGTAGACTGTTCTAAAGGTTTTCGGGTTTCGGGCCCCTGAGGCTGTCACAGTTGTTCAATCAGGTCCAAAAGGGGACGTTCTCATCTAGACATTATATGAAGTCATCTAGACGTTATATGAAGTCAAACCTACCAAGTTACAATGAAATCCCTTCATAAATATGACCTATAGACTGTGCTAAAGGTATTTGGGCTTCTGCTCGGGCAGCCATCATGGTTGAATGATCGCAACCAAAAGGGGATATTCTCATCTGGGCATCATCTGGAGTGATCCCACGAAGTTACAATGAAATCCCTTCATAAATATGACCTGTAGACTGTGCTCAAGATTTTCGGGCTTCGGGCACCTGTATCCATCACAGTTGACCAATCACGACCAAAAGGGGATGTCATCATCTAGGCATTATATGGAGTCAACCTAACAAGTTACAATGAAATCCTTCCATAAATACGACCTGTAGACTATGCTAAAGTCTTTGGCTCAGGCAGCCATAAAGGCTGAATGATCGCGACCAAAAGGTGATGTTCTCATCTAGACATTATTTGGAGTCATTCTACCAAGCTACAATGAAATTCCTTCATAATTATGACCTGTAGACTGTTCTAAAGGTTTTCGGGCTTCGGGCCCCTGTAGCCGTCACAGTTGCCCAATCATGTCCAAAAGTGGACGTTCTCATCTAGACATTATATGAAGTCAACAATCCAAGTTACAATGAAATCCCTTCATAAATATGACCTGTAGTCTGTGCTAAAGGTTTTCAGGCTTCAGGCTCGGGCAGCCATCATGGTTGAATGATCGCAACCAAAGGGGACAATCTCATCTGGGCATCATTTGAAGTGATCCTACAAAGTTACAATGAAATCCCTTCATAAATATGACTTGTAGACTGTGCTCAAGGTTTTCAGGCTTCGGGCACATCTAGCCATCACAGTTGACCAATCATGACCAAAAGGGGATGTCATCATCTAGGCATTATATGGAGTCAACCGAACAGGTTACAATGAAATACTTCCATAAATATGACCTTTTGCCTATGCTAAAGGTTTTTGGGCTCGGGCACCCATCAAGGCTGAATGTTCGCGATCAAAATGGGATGTTCTCATCTAGATATTATTTGGAGTCATCCTACCAACTTACAAAGAAATCCCTTCATAAATATGACCTGTAGACTGTGCTAAAGGTTTTCGGGCTTTGGGCCCCTGTAGCCATAACAGTTGCCCAATCATGTCCAAAAGGGGACTTTCTCATCTAGACATTATATGAAGTCAACACACCAAGTTACAATGAAATTCCTCAATAAATATGACCTGTAGACTGTGCTAAAGGTTTTTGGGTTTTGGGCTCGGGCAGTCGTCACGGTTGGCTGATCACGCCCAAATGGGGAAATCTCATCTAGACATCATAAGGAGTCATCCTACCAAGTTACAATGAAATCCCTCCATATTAAACATGACCTGCAGACTGTGCTAAAAGTTTTTGGGTTTCGGACTTGGGCAGCCATCATTGTTATACAGAGGCATCCTGCCATGTTACAATGAAATCCCTTCATAAATACGACCTGTAGACTGTGCTAATGGTTTTCAGGTTTTGGGCTTGGGCAGCCATACAGGTTGACCAATCGTGACCAAAAGGGGACGTTCTCATCTAGACATGACCCCAAACCTGCATATGACATTTCGTGACGATCAGACAAAAACTGTGGGGTGTAGCCCGTGCTAAAATGTGAACAGACTAACAGACTTCCGCACGCGTGATGGCAATAGATTATCTTGACTTTGTCAAGTTAAGCTAAAAATGATGATTTATTTGAGGGGAAGAGGGGCCTGAGGCCTCCCTCCTTTACCTCCATATGGTCTACCACTGTCGTTTATACATCCAGAAAAGTTCCCATCATGTTTTTACAGCTTGATCACGTTCTGGCAAGGCAGTGGTGCCGTTATACATGCGGGGGTAGAAAAAGTTGACTTTCAAATTTAAAGTACCACTGTCGTTTATACATCCAGAAAAGTTCCCATCATGTATATACAGCTTGATCACGTTCTGGCAAGGCAGTGGTGTCGTTACACATGTGGGGGTAGAAAAAGTCGACTTTCAAATTTAAAGTCGATCAATCAGCACGACCGACGATTAGTCGACTTTTTGCATAATCACGGCAAGCCTACTTCAACCAATCTAATCCTGCCTATGCTGCAGTGCGGAGTTACGATGTTGGGGAGCTGGCAGCCGCTTGTTGTTATTCAGTGGTTCTCTCCGGGTACGCTCCGGTTTCCTCCACTTGTAAAAGCTCTGTCAAATAAGATATAAGGGATTAAATTGTTCGAACATATTACTGAGGGGACAAAAACACCAGAAAAAGGGTCATAAAATCAAAACCTGAAATTAATAAATGCCAATGGTTATCACTTTGAGAAGTTACATATTGTTTAAAGAGTGCATTCAACAATTTGTAATAAAAGGAAGCTACTGGAAATGAATACATATTGTTCAAAGTATTTGATAGTTGTACTCGCATGGAATGGGGCATGAGAGATCATGTGTATCATGATATATATTGTATCGTGCTGATTGAATCCTGATAAATATTGTATCTTTAGGGAAGCATATCACTGCAGCCCTAATTCAGACTGCATTACTGAGGAAAAAATAGGGTCAGATTTCCTTGTGATTGTCCAGCATTATATTTCAGCTGCTACTGTATGCTACAAAACTTCCACTTCAATTACGACAACATATACTGCATAGGACCTCCAACTGTGTGTCTCACACCAACCGTGGAGTATCAATTGAAGAAACATAACAAAGATTATCTATCGCACAATTGTCTTGAGAAAGAAAGTGGATGTAACATTTCTTGAGGTTCCTGCAATCAATAAAATTCAACCAATAAAATCATTTTCGCTTAGAAATAACATAATACCAGCTGAATGGACAATAAGGAGAGAAATCCATCTACATTAAAACCTAAATCAACAACCAGCTCTCTCAATAATATAATCAAACAAACGCCTCAGTTATTATTGGCACTGCATCCAATTTGTCAAACAAAATATCAACGCTAATGAATTCAAACATCCACCATACAATTATCAATCTCCGAGCATTAGTTCCAATAATTTTCATTAACAACTCACTTTCATTCCATCATTTCAAACATTTACTACAAGCTCAAATACCATCAAGCTGAAAAAGCCAGTTTAATATAAATGAATCACATGTTCATGTACTGATGGTACTTACAGTACATGGAGAGTGTATTGTCACCAAATCAACCAGAGAGTGGAGATTCCACCCAAGCAATAATTGCAAATTTGTTGCAAAGCGTAACAAGCACAAGCAAAGTTCAAGCCAATGGACCTCCGGATTTAACCCGGAGGTCCTTTGGCTGAAATATTGCTCGTGTTTTTTGCTCGTATGTACAGAATTTGAAAGTGATACTTTGGGTGTTAACTCCACTCCATGGGTGATTTAGTAGTTACAATCCACTCTCCACATACTGTACGTGTATTAGAACTTGAAATATTTAATTAACCCTTCACCAATTAGGGCAAACAGACAAGTAAAAACACAAACAAAGTTTCCTCTTTGGCCTCAAAAACATAGCTTATGACCCCTCAGAGGCACATGCTCATCGAGCTTGTTCCAGTAAGGGATCATCATCTAGAGTAGAGTTCTGGAGGCAAAACTGACATAATAAATAACTATGAAAAGCAATTTTTGTGAAAAGACCTGGCCGGTTCTGGCTGTTGCGTTTTCAACTCTTTCACTAATGAAACCATTTTGTACCTATACTGTTTCCTGCTGACCAATTATTTTTTTAAAATAAGTAATGTTTTCAAGTGGCCCATATTGGAACGTAGCCAGGATTTTCAAGCTAGGGGGTACACAAACAACTGGGGGTCCTAGAATGACATGGCATAGGCAAGTTCCGAGGGCCATAGGCAGAGAAGGGGAAGAATTTGAGAGGGGGTAACCCCCTCTCGATGGTGGGGGGGGGGCTCCAAAATTGTTTTCAATTTTAAAATCCCTGAGCTTCAATCTGACACCATCTGCGCTCTCAAATTTTGAGCTAATTTATCACATTGGAAACAATTTTTTATGACAAGTACAATGTAACAAGTTTTTCCTGTATATCACACTTCAACAATGAGGAAAGTACCACGAATATATGACTGAATTCCTACAGGGCCTGAATATTTTGAAGAACCAATGTTTATGAGATCGAATCACAAAAAAATTTCTATTTTAATCAGATTTTGGTGAATATTTTCTGAAGGAATATTTTGGTTTTTGTTTGGGTTTTTGGGTTTTTCTTTTCTTTTTTTTTTTTGGGGGGGGGGGGGGGGGGGGGGGGGGGTTTCAATCAATCCTGTAGAAAAAACACATCCCAGTCTGACTACAAAAATTAATTGATTCCTGGACATCACTTGGCATGAGAAAATATGCAGTACTTGTGACAAAATGGCACATGAAATTCCGTGTTGAATAGAGCTTTCAGCAAGATCATGAGTACAAAATTTGGGGGATGGCCTTCCCTCCCCCTCCAGCAATGGCTACTGCACTGTGCCAACATGCAGGTGAAAAACAAATTTTTAAGTGTTTTGTTTTCATGCATAATGTAGCCCACTTAATCGAATATTTCTTTATTGAATAATCCTTTAATTGCATATAACTTTATAACACCAAACCATTTCCCATACCGTCATGTCAAATTTGACATTCTAATTGCATATACTGTAGGTTTATGAGTAAACTACTATTAATAGAATATTGAATATACAGTACGTGGAGAGTGTATTATCACTAAATCACCTGCAGAGTGGAGATTCCACCCAAGCAATAATTGCAAATTTGTTGCAAAGCATAACAAGCACAAGCAAAGTTTCAGCCAATGGACCTCCGGGTTAAACCCGGAGGTCCATTGGCTAAAACATTGCTTGTGTTTTTAGTCGATATATACAAAATACGAAAGTTATAGTTTGGGTGATAACCCCACTCCGCGGGTGATTTAGTTACAATCCACTCTCCATGTACTGTATCTTGTGATCAATGAAATATTACTCATCAAACCCCAAATTTCATGTTTACAGCTCCTCTCTGGCATTGAAAAAATATTATTTTTCAAACAATTTCAACAAAACCATATCATGTGACCCCCTCGTTGGAACGAGCTCATTGAGCTCGTTCCGAGGGGTCACATGATATGATTTTGTTGAAATTTTTTGAAAAATTTTAAAAAATGATATTTAAAATAATAAATTTTGATATCATCTTCATTGGGTAAAGGGTTAGGAGGGCTCTGAGGAACTATGTGAAACAAGATATAGAATACATACTCTGTTTTAGACTAAAATTTAGAAAAATTAGGAAATACCTGTTGATTGATTATTTTTCCTCAAACAACGTGGCTATTCCACTGAACATGTTTCAAAAAGTTGAGATCAGTGCGCTGACAATTTTGTTTTCAACTTTTTGAAACTGTTTGGCATGTAAACAAAAGTTATATACTATTTTGGGTACATGCTGAGGTAATAATGAAAGTCAGAGAGCACTGTGGTTCTAGATGTTAACCCTTTACCTAACATGAAAAGCAGACGACACTTGCAAAAAAAAAATCTTGAATAACTATTATTTTCATTTTTTGTCTCAAAAACAAAGGTTATGACCCCTCATTGGAACGAGCTCGTTCCATGATGGGTCATAACCTATGTTTTAGAGACAAAAAATGAAAAAATAATGAAAATTAATTGGCAATTTTTGAGAATAGCTCTGGCCGGTTTTCGCCGTTATGTTAGGTAAAGGGTTAACATTGCATTATATTAGTTATCCTTGTGTCTTCTAAGATGCATGGGTATTTACAGCGGACTGGGGACTCATAAATCCTAAGGAACAGCCGAAGGGTGTATGAGTTCCGAGACCGGTGTAAATTCTCACACACCTCGGAAGACACAAGAATAACCGGTTTATTTTCACATCTTTTTTTCTGTTTACCCTACTATTAATATAGCTTGAAAAACAACACCTTATAAAATCATAAACAAGAGCAGCGATTAGCGGGGCATTATACGCCCGTTTGGTTTTTTTTTGAGAGGAGGTGTATTTTTGTGAAGTTATTACCAATCGAAATGGAATATACCACTTTATATTTAGGGTTAAAAGGGCTAGTACTGGAAAACAAAACCTTGGAATAAGTTCCTGGACTGTAGTGCACGGAAAGCATAATTCGACCAATTTCTAAGTATGAAAAGGGGAATAACTCCCACAAAAATGGACAAACATGACCCAAAATTGCACTTGTGCGAGATACCATGCTCATATTAAATTTCAAAAGAATCTGATCAAGTTCACAGACTGTAGAGCACAGAAAGCATAATTTGACCGATTTCTAAATATGAAAAGGGCAATAACTCCTATGGAAACACAAACATGACCCAAATTTACACTTGTGTGAGATACCATGCTTATGAAGCTGCATATTAAATTTCAAAAGAATCTGATTAAGTTCACGGACTGTAGAGCACAGAAAGCATAATTTGACTGATTTCTAAGTATGAAAAGGGCAATAACTCCTAAGAAAACAACCGAACACGACCCAAATATGAACTTGTGTGAGATATTATGCCCATGAAGCTGTGTATTAAATTTGAAAAGAATCTGATAAAGTTCACGGTCTGTAGAGCATGGAAAGCATAATTTGCCTGATTTCTAAGTATTAAAGGGCAATAACTCCTACGGAAATCGACAAACATCACCCGAATTTTCACTTCTGCGAGATACCATGCTCATGAAGCTGCATATTAAAATTCAAAAGAATCCGATTAAGTTCACGGACTGTAGAGCACAGAAAGCATAATTTGACTGATTTCTAAGTATGAAAAGGGCAATAACTCCTAAGAAAACAACCGAACACAACCCAAATATGAACTTGTGCGAGATATTATGGCCATGAAGCTGCGTATTAAATTTGAAAAGAATCTGATTAAAGTTGACGGTCTGTAGAGCACGGAAAGCATAATTTGCTCGATTTCTAGGTATTAAAGGGGAAATAACTACTAGGAAAACTGGAAAACTGTTGAACATGACCCAAATTAAAACTTGTGCGAGATCTTATTCTGGTTGTGCAGTATATCAAATATTTTTTAAATCCGATTGAAATCACGCTCTGTAGAGCATGGAATACAACTGTCCCTGGACGGACAGCGCCATAACATGATACGTCAGTTTTTCGAACTGGTGTATAAAAATAATAAAACAAGAAAGGGCAACACAAGCCGTGGGTCAATGCCCCCAACCCGCAAACAAATTTTTAAGTTGAAAGAGAGAAAAAGGGCCATAACTCTGGAAAAAATGTGTGGATGAAACTCATTCTACACAGGTATCGTTCCCCCATGATGCTCTATCACAACACCAAATATCATTCAAATCGGAGTAGCAGTGGCTGAGATACAAGGGAAAATGTTGGTACAGACGGAGGTCTCCACTAGATACCCCTTCAACTTTTCAAGTCTGGGGCATAATAAAAAATACCTACATGATACATTTGCATTTTTATCTTCATTACAATTTTTGTGCAATAATTAACTACAGAATATTCAATTGACCATATTTTTATTTTTTCCAACATATAAATGAGCTAGTAAATGAATATTTTTATCATATGACTCGTCCGTTTTGTTCACTTTAAAACATTTGATATTTTGCTTTCATATTAATCAGTGATAAATAAAGCCTTCCGTCGATTTCATTGGTCAGTTTCAAAACTAGACAATTTGATTGGCTGAACAAAATACAACTGGGCCATATTTTCATAATCTGCATAATTGGGGTTGAAAGATTTCATTGGTCAATTTCAAATATGGACAGTTTGATTGGCAGAACATAATACAACTGGGTCACATTTGCATAATTTCAGTAGGGAGAATTTACATTATCTGTCCTATTTAGGATGGGTTATATTGTATTTATCTTTTATCTACAAGAAAAATGCCATTCATATTTTTTATATTTTCACTTTTGGCTTCAAAAACATAGGTTATGACCCCTCATTGGAACGAGCTGGACGAAAATTTTTAGTTCTACGAGGATGTTTTTTCCAAGTGCCGTCTGCAACTCAAGTTAGGTGATGGGTTAAAAAGTCATACTAAGTGGCTAATTTGTGCGTGTGTGTGTCATATGATAAATAGAATATGAAATGAGTGTTTTTCTCATATAATATTCAGCCCTTGCAATTCAGAAAATTCACCTCGGCAAAAAAAATGCCGAGGCAACGGCAGTTTGCGTCGGCACTTTTTTAAAATGATTATTGTTAACAAAAACAGACTTACGAGAGCCTTAGAGGCGTTATGATGAGTGCAGCTTTTGTG